>OW796097.1:8956706-10169519 GCA_941860345.1 Chrysodeixis includens
TAAAATTGTCCGGTTTTATTACTATTAGTTGCAAATTATTTGTACAGAATAAATATAATAATTGTTTATACAATGCAAGTATATAAACTGGAGCCGTTTACGATGAATACACATTTATTGTATGTTATTGATTGAATAATAACTACCAACAATGGCATCGTGGTGAGTTTTCTTTATTTTAATTAAGTATTATTTTTTTATTTAACGTGTTGTGTTCCTAGGTTTTGAGGTTTCGATATCCAAAACTATTATGCAATATTTTGAGAGATATTTTTTATTGCTTTTTTAGTTTTTCTTTATGACGATAGTGGAAAGATAAAATTGCTTAACCGCCGTTTTGATAATTTTACAAAACAGGATTATTAAAAAAATCAGTATCTTATTTTCTATAGGATATGTAAAGATCAAAATAAAAACACGATCTAATAATCATTTTATTCAAAAGTTATGTAGGTATTGCTTTTAATTTCCAAATTAGGAGTCGGTTAAGCGTAAATCACTTCTCTGTTCTAAATATTTGGTCAGAGAAAAATCACTAATCAGTCTGTATTGCAATATTTCAAAAAAGGGTAATGACTAATACCTAAGATGGATGGTGTGAGGAACAGCTTTTGTGTTTCGGTTGGCATTTAAAAATGTGTGTACTGCGTCTGATCTCTCTCCGGTCGTCTTGGAACCTAAGCGTTAATACTAATATTGATTACATTTTTAAGTGGCTAACTCACTAAACATGCAAAATAAGCGTTTTCTCGTTTACGCTAATGAATAATTATCTATTAAATCGAAACTGGGTGGGATCGCATGATAGCAATTTTACTGCTATATCTTTCCAATGTTATCTTCGTCTCCTAAAATCATTTTCAACTATTGCTGACATTTGAACAATATATTTTAGTTCGCTATTGTAAATCATTCCCTTGTCTTTATTCCAATCATTATTTGGGGTCGGCGCTACATGTTTTCTTCTCCTACACGTTCCTATCTGACGTCATCTCGCAAGTCACACTCTTTAGTCATCTTTCACACAATCCATCTATTGTTGCTTTAGTGGTCGTCTTCCCCGTTTAATTATTGTTTATTAATAATGCGGAAATAAACAAGTTACGAGCACTTTTGCTCATACGCCAGTGTCTCTGCTATGATATTTAGGAAAAAAAAACGCTAATTTTTCTTACAATTTAATTTCAAATGACTTATTACGTCTGTACATAAGGAATATCTGTACATAAGGAAGGAATCAAAAACGCTAATAAATTATTTTTTAATAAGGTTAATGAAAATAGCTATTACAAACTTGACCTAAAATTTGGAGATTTTACCGATGTTAGTTCAAAAAATCTAGAAACAGCGTCGTTTTAGTGATATGAAATGTAAAAAAAGCCGGCCAAGAGCGAGTTGGACTCACGCACGAAGGGTTCAGTACTATCATCTATACACAGCGAAATTGTAAACTGTTGCCGTTTTTAATATTGAGCAAAAAAATATGAAAAAAAAAGACACGTTTATTGTATGGGGATCCCGTTCCGTTTATTGTAAGGGTAAGATACAGTCTGGAGACAGACAGACAAACAGCGGAGGCTTAGTAATAGGATCTCTTTTTACCCTTTGGGTACGTAACCCTAAAAATCTGAAACTGAAAATAAGATGCTGCTGCAACTTGGGCCTGATGTTCATGTAGTAGGTACATATCTGCAGTAGTATATTACATAATTACATTATAAATATGGGATGTCATAATTATCGTTCAGCAAACACCGCATTCACTTTTGGCGCCTTTGGGAACTAAAAGGCAGTAAGCGATAATTATATTTTTTTAACACTTTTCCTCATCATAAATTATCATAAATTATGTATGAAATATGTTTAAATAGTACCTGCTAAAATAATATAACTACAGATGAAAACAAAATAAATAGTCTGTTTTACAGGCTGACTGTTAAATAGACTAATTGTGAAATCTATATTTAAATTGAGTAGGTAATTAGTTCAGAAATTATAAGAAGTGTATAAATTGTGTTTGTATAGTTTTTAGACATTAAAAATGAAAACAAAAGAGAATAGAACCTTATGCAAGAGCGACACTTAGATAAGTGACGCTGACACACTTTGAAATATTTTTTGTCTCCAGATGACATTTGGATCTAGCTGTAATTGTTTTTGAATATTGTACTTTCAGCTTTGGTGGAGCTGTCCTGACTCCAACCACGGGGGCGGCACCTTCGACCTTTGCAACGGCATTGCAGTACTTCGTGGCCGCGCAGTTATTTCTTCCACGTGAACCGCTTCCTGAAGCTAAAGTTAAAGGTACATAAACTTATAAATACTTTAGAAGCGGTGCCAGTACTATAAACTATTAAAACTAGTAAGGTAGTCTGTCAGTCAGTTCTTAAAGTTATATTATAATGTAATAAAAATGTCTCCTGACCGATTTCGGCCACGGCGGCTTTTGTTACTATGACACCAGGCAGTTACGCAGGACAGGTGCACAAGCGTGTCCGCAAACACAGGTGCGCTCTCTGTTCCTTTACTCTCATAGCCCGATGGTACAGTAATCCGACACGACCGGAGAGAGATCAGGCGCAGGACCCACATTTTTACGTGCCTTCTGAAACACGGAAGCTGTGATATGTATTTTGTAAAGTGCAGTCGTGAAAAGTCCGTGCGCCCCGTGGGGATCGAACTCGATACCTTTGACTTGGCAGTCCTATGTTCTTACCACTAGGCTATAACAAGGCTATCACAGTTATATTAATGCAGGTGTGGAAGTATGACAGCGCAATATATAGCGTAAAGCGGCTTCTCTCATCTACACTATTACTTTAAGCGGTGCTACTCGTAGTAGGCCTTCTTTTATCTCTGTAGAAGCAAGACACCACTACATGCAGTGCATTGCGTCGTCTTGATTGTAAATTATACTAGTTCATGCGCTAATGATACAACCACTGTAATGTCTGAGCATCGTGTATTTTTGCTCTTTTTATGCTTCTTATACAAATAATGTACAATGGCGGACTTACCTATTCATTTCCTTATTCCTATCTTGTCTCTACGTCAGTTAAACTTAACTATTCTCTAGACTCAAATTATGAACTAACAGTAACGAGGGCAATACTATAAAAGTAAAACTGATTTGTTTTGTTCAGATGGCGATGTCTTCGACTTCATAGTGGTAGGTGCGGGTTCAGCTGGAAGCGTTGTCGCTAACCGACTGAGTGAAAACCAGAACTGGAATGTATTGCTTCTAGAAGCTGGAAGTGATGCTCCTTTGGAATCCGATGTAAGAATTGTTCAATTATAAGTAGAACCAATCATTATTAGTTTGGTAACCAAAAAAATACTCCGCCGTTAACGCACACCTTGCTTTCCCTAGATAATTAAACTTAATTACATAGAAAGTACGAGTTAAGTACCTGACAATATTTAATACTAATAATAATTATCATAAAACAAATGCTATATATGTATATTAATGAAAACCACAATCAGATTAGCCGTTTCTGAGACTAGCGTGCACAAACACATAGGCAAACAGACACAAAAAATTACATTTTTGAGTTCGTTACCGATATAATAGTAACTTGTGCTGTTTTTCTAAAATTTGGCGTTTCTAAAATGATCTTTGACATCTAGAATAGAATAAATTTTAGACGACATGTGTTATCTCAGATTTATCATTTCAGATCCCTGGTTTAGAAGGACAATTATTTTATACGGATTACGACTGGCAATATTCAACGGTAAATGATGGAGTAACTAGCCAAGGCCTTACAAATGGGACCGTAGCATGGAACAGGGCAAAAATGTTGGGCGGCTGCAGTAACATAAATGCTATGATTTATTTCAGAGGCGATGAACAAGTTTTCCAAACTTGGTACGATGGAGGGAACAAAGAGTGGAGTGTAGACCAAGTGCTTAAATACTTCAAGAAATCACAGAATCTTCAAAATCAAGATATGTTAAATAATCCTACGATCAGTGAACAATATGGTCATGATGGTCCGCTTGTTATCAATAAAGTTAATAACACTTTCAGTGACATCGCAGAAAAGGTGATTGATTCTTGGAATGAAATGGGCTTTAAAAGGGTAAATGACCTTAATTTAGAAAACTTCATGGCATCTGGCACAGTTACATCAACATCAGCGGATGGTGTTAGGCAAAGCACGGACAGGGCTTATTTGACACCGGCGGCAAAAAGACCTAATCTGAAAATACTGAAAAAGACTATTGCAACAAAAATTTTAATCGACAAAAATTTAAAAGCTTATGGTGTTGAAGTTGAGAAAGACGGAAAAAAAATGACATTAACAACATCTCGAGAAGTTATAGTAAGTGCTGGCGCTATTGAGTCACCCAAATTACTTATGTTATCTGGTATTGGTCCTGAAAAACACCTTCAGGAGAATGATATAACTTGTCTGGTTGATTCTCCAATGGTGGGGCAAAACCTACAAGACCATTGTTTAGTACCTATACTAATTTATGGTAATGAACCGAGAGAAATGACTGATGCGGACATCTATCGCAGTCAAATAGATTATCTTGCACATCGAAAAGGTATTTTATCTCACAGTGATTTAGCGACAGATGCATTAGCAGTCTATACCACGTACAAGAACACAACTTATTCCAATATGCAAAATATTTTATCAGTTCTCCCGAAAAACTCACGTACAATAGGCGAACTTTTTAAATCCGCGTTTAATTACAATGAGTCAGTAGTGGAGTCTATAATAGAATTAAACAAAGATTATGGAACATTCTTCATTCTTTTCGATCTTCTAAAACCCTACTCTTCTGGAAATATTTCACTGAGTTCTAATGACCCTAAAGATAAGCCTCTAATATTTCCCAATTATTTCAATGATCCAAGAGATTTAGACGATGCTGCAGCGGGAATAAAGATGGCAACCAAAGTACTTGAGACCGATTATTTCAAATCCATCGGCGCTTTCTTAGGAAGAATGAATTTACCTGAGTGTGATAAATTTGAGCTGGATAGCGCAGACTACTGGAAATGTATTAGTAAAAACATGGTGTCTACAATTTTCCATCCAGTAAGGACTACTCAGATGGGACCGAGTATAGATTCTTCGGTGGTAGATAGCCGTTTGAGAGTTCACGGCGTCAAAAATCTGCGCGTAATTGATGCAGGAGTGATGCCCACGACCGTCAATGGTAACTTGAATGCAGTTACAATCATGGTTGGAGAAAGGGGATCTGATCTAATAAAGGAGGACAATAAAAATTAAATGTTTTTAACGTCAACTGTTGTGAGATTTAATATTGTATACGAATATACTTACTGGAAATGCACTCTTCGTTGTGTTTTACTCCCAATCCTTCATTTGTAATTAACATCTCTACTTAGTTATTACAATGCCTTATCCGATAGGATGATGAGGTGATATCGTATCTTTTTAGGCGATTGACATTTCTATATTCGTTCGTTTTATTACACTGCATGTATTACTTTAATATATAGAATAGACTAAGTCACTATTAGCGAATAATGATACTAATTTATTTTAACACAATTTCATGTAAACGCATTAAATAAAAAAAATTGATTATCACCGCTAAGAAATATGAATAGAATTTATCTATGGAGGTTTTCTATCTCTGGTGAATCAGTTAAAATTGGAGCGCAGGCTAAAATGCAAAGACTTATGAAAAAACAGCACCATAAGATTAGCCAGCAAACGCTTTATATAAAAAAAACATGAAATATACACAAAACATTTTTATTTACACATGTTTTGTCCGCACTACATTGACTGAAACCAAAATTATTGATTTAATTTTCAAAAGATTACTAACTAATATACTGAACAACTTAATAATCTTCTTTTATCAATTCAGCTCCTCTTTCAGCAATCATAATGGTTGGACCATTTGTATTACCACTGGTTGTTGTAGGCATAACTCCTGCATCAATGACCCTCAAGCGCTTCACTCCATGGACTCTCAACCGGCTGTCCACAACTGAAGTGTTTATACTTGGTCCCATCTGGCAAGTCCCCACTGGATGGAATATTGATGTTACTAAATTCGTGCATATACACTTCCAATATGCTTCACTATCCAATTCCAAACTATTGCACGCCGGCACATTCATTCTTCCTAGAAAAGCGTTAATAGATCTGAAGTAAGGTGTATTTAAGATTTTTGTTAAAGTTTTAATGGCTCTTACTGCTATTTCTAAATCTCGAGGATCATCAAAATAGTTTGCATATATAAGAGGTAGATCTCTAGGGTCGTTAGATGCCAAAGAAACATTTCCTCTCGAGTAAGGATGCAGTAGGAGGTATTCAAAGAAATATAATGCATACTTTTGATTTAAATCAGTTATAGATTCGAGCACTGCGTCGTTGTATCCAAAAGTTCCTTTTAAATTTAAATTCACCAATGGAAAGTTTTTATTCACTACCGTTACGTGGCTCTGACTATTGGGATAGCTAGCATTTTCTAGTGTAGAAAAAAATAATCCAGCATCTGTCACAACACTACTTTGTGCTAAAAATCCTTTACGATACAGAAGATAGTCTGTAATATGTTTTAAGAATTCGCCTAATGTTACTGATCCAGGTTTATCACCATAGATAGTAACCGGCATAAGTGCATGATCTTGAAGGTTTTGTCCCACCATAGGCGAGTTAACGAAACATTCGACATTATGTGTTTCAAGATGTTCTTGAGGTCCAACACCGGATAACATCAATATCTGTGGCGAACTAATGGAACCAGCACTTAGAATAACTTCCCGCGTTGCCAAATAAGTCTTTTTCAAGCCATATTCTTTCACTTCTACTCCATATGCAATAAAATTGGCGTCAATTAATACTTTTGTTACCAATGCATTTTTAATTATTTTTAAATTTGATCTTTTTTCAGCTTGCTTCAAGTAAGTCTTGTATGTACTGCGGCGAACTCCATTAGACGCAGTTGCGGTCAATATTCCAGCACCCATGTAATTTTCCACATTCAGATCTTTGGTATTTTTGAATCCGAGTTCACTCCATGACTTTATAATTTTATCTGTATACCAACGATACGTGTTGTTAAATCTGTTTACAGTTTGTGGTCCGTTATGGCCATATCTTGTACTGATTGTTGGATCTCTCAACATGTCCTGATTTTGAAGACTTTCAGCTTTTTTAAAACACCTTCGTACTTCGTCAACACTCCATTCTTTATTGCCGGCATCGTACCATCGTTGATAGTCATGATCATTTCCAGTGACATAAACAAGAGCATTTATGCTACTGCTGCCACCAAGCAGTTTCCCTTTCGTCCAGGTTACTTGACCATTATCAATGGCTTGGCTTGTTACTCCGTCATTGACTGTTTTATATTGCCAGTCATATTCCGATTTATACAAAAGTGTCTGAAGTCCGGGTATCTAAAAGGAAATATTACATTTTAATGATCAGATCTGAGTTTATTTTACTATCGCACACATCAAAAAGCATAATTATATAGTAAGGAATACGAGTCCTGGCTATTTATAGACTAGACTTTTCCCATTGGTATTGAAGAGTCATCATCATCACCAAATATTTATCTTTTAAATCTAGTATTGTGAGCTTTTATTATTTAACGCACATCAGACGTTATCGGTGGATCACCGCCCGCTTCCAACAGCAAGACATTCCAATCTTCATTTTCAGACAATCTGTTTGCAAGAACACATCCAGCTGAGCCTGCACCGACGATTATAAAATCAAACGTGTTGATACCTGCAATTTAATACAAAGAGTATTATTTTGGTGTTTCAACGTATTCCATTATGACAAAAAAATTAAACAGTAAAACGAAAAAATCACACTAAATTAGAAAATACAGTTTGTTTTCATCTTTCAAATTCTTCCCAAGGAAAAATGTTATGTATAAAAACCAGGCGTAGTCTTTTAATGACTCACACCGATACCTCAGCGTGGCTCAATGACATAAAATGCGGAGTGAATATTCTTGAGACTGCAATGTTGAGGATGCTCATCATCTATATCATTAAGCAAATAATGCAGACTAACCTTTGTTATCTAACATGCTGTCGTGTGACAAAAGACACTGT
Source organism: Chrysodeixis includens (assembly GCA_941860345.1). NCBI lineage: Eukaryota > Metazoa > Arthropoda > Insecta > Lepidoptera > Noctuidae > Chrysodeixis > Chrysodeixis includens. The sequence continues at coordinate 8,964,781 of OW796097.1, forward strand.
GCTGCTGCAAAGCATTTGAACACTGCCACCAGAGACTGCGGTGATGTCCATTGGAACAACGACAGGCACGGTGTTGTAAACAAGCTGAAAAGAAAAAAAATGGCTAATTGATTTGTAGCGACTGAAAATATTTGGAGCAATTAGTAGTAATCTTGATTTATTTTCGCTCGATCCCACTTTTTGGCCCAATTTTAATAATTTTGCTGTTGGATCCCACAAAACTTTATTTATCTGTTGCCGTTGGGTTCCAAATTTGAAAATACCAGTAAGTTACCTTCTATTGTCAATGGATCCCAAAATATATTGCTGCTGGATCCCAAGTGACAACAAAAAAATAAAAACAATAAAATTGTTTAAAATAAAGAATGATAATCATATTTATGACTGTTTACACGTGTAACTAATTCGTTAATTGAATATATACCACAATGCACAAGTATAACTAAGCTAACAAGGTTACAATATCAAGTAATGATAACATACTTTATAATTAGAAAATAAAGTAGAACAAGAATGAATACTAATAGACTAAAAAAAACCTATTATCTAGGGGCCACATTAGTGCTATTTTTATGCGCCAGAATATTTTGCACAAGGCCACACAATTTTAAAAAAATGTGTGAATTTTGCAATCTGCCATTATCAGACACTCTGCATGTATTAAGTTATTATTTAATTAAAAAAAAATTGTTATTAGATTAGCTTAAGTAAGTTTAGCTCATTTTGGTGCAGCTCTCCCCGTCTCTCCCTATTTCGTGCCAGTTCTTAGGACCCTTCTTGTTCGTCCCATGATCGGCCTTCCCTTTTATTTTCGAACAATTTCGACCATTAACACGCTCGTCAAGTGTGAGCCGCTTTTGTTGCTCGCTATCCAAACAATTTTAGATGAAGAGACTAATAATACCAAAGACGATATGATTCTAATAAAAGATGTTTTCAATTATTGTAAAAACACTACATATTTTCAGATTTTATGTGCAATTTCACTGTATCTCGGCTCACAATAATAGGCCGATTGAACTTAATTTAGTCATATCTCACCTTGTTATTTTAAGATAAGTTGTAAGGAGAAAATAAACGATTTATTTATTATGTTTTCCTTTCTATTATAATATCTAATTTTACGTTGTTATCGTGACGTATGAGGTGGTCGAACATTTTGCCTCTTCTTATTTTCATACTGTTGAGAAGTTCTCCTTCCTTAAATTCTTTGTTATATATAAATTACTATACAAATAAAATTCTTATCGGAAATATAAAATAATATTTAAATAAGTCAAAATGTTTCTACAATTTAAACGTAAATAGCCTTGGCCTTCAGTCTAACAATATTAAGTAACTAATAAGAATGAATTATTATTAGATTTTGCATGGCAACGTCTCTTTTCTAGAAAATCTGAGAAGATTCGAGAATGTAAAAAATCTTTGTATTGTAATATAACGGTTTTTACATAGTGTTCCAGTTTGTTTAAGTTTAAGTTTAAACCGATTTCTTCGATTTTAATACAATACTACCTTAAAAAATTATTAAAAGGAGAAATATATTCGTTAAAAATAATAATATAAAAGTATTTACCATGTAGCCATTTCCTGGTGTGTATGAACGTGGATTTGGTCCTTGTTTTATATATATCTTTGTGAACTGATTAAATAAGTAAAACTTCTACCACCACTTGAGTTCAGAACAAGTTCGTCAAGTGTGAGCCGCGTTTGTTGCTTGCTTCCCAAACTATTTTCGTTTAAAATACTAATAGTACTAATGCCGATATAATTCTAACAAAAAATATTTCAAATTATTTAAAAAACACTACATATTTTCAGGGTTTATGTTTCGAAACATGCGCAATGAGTATAAAACTTGCTACGCTGACGGCAAAACGCCCGACCTACCCCAATGCGACGTCGCTGCTGCGGTCGGAACCATCATTGCATCATCTCTTTTGTGTAAGCCGAAAATGTATAGTGCTATCTCGCTCCATCATTTCGTCGACGCATGCGCATCAACATGCATATTTAGGTACGCAACGCGGTTCTGAGGGCAAATTCAAAATCAACCGCTTTGCAAACGTGAGGAATTCACATCTTTGATGCGTGCAATGACAAAAAGAGAGAAGTTATAAGCTGCTAATGTATAAGCTGTCGAGGCTTTGCACTTTGCTTCATCGACTTTAAAGTCAATTATAAGTTCTATAAAATGTATTTTATCATTGTTCCATGAAACATGGCCCACAATATTCCGCTTCTTGGCAACATCGTCACTGATTTTGGATGCATGGGTCATTCAAACATTAGCAGACATTTACGGAATAGACACTACATGCTTTACGGTTGCCAAGCGGCACTCTGGTGTAAAAGCGCCAACTATAATAATAATATACTCCCGATACAATGTGAGAGTATGCGTCTTATTGCTATTAAAATAAATGTACTATGGCTACTATGTATGATGATGTATTAATGGATGAGTATAATATTAAACCCCTCGGGGCGAGTCGTTACTTCATCATGGGGATAACACAAAACCTGAGGATTCATTAGCTTGCTCTTTCAAACTTTGAGATATAAATAAAAAATGTATCAGAAGATCTATGTAGCTGCTTGTGAGTGGTGACTCAACGGAACCTGACTAGCCCAGGGGGCAGACTTTATGAGGACTCCCAGCTATTTCTAGCTATAACTGGCTGACTAGAATGTGGTCTTTAAAGCTGGTCGGAGGTGGAAGTAAAGAAGAGAACATCTTCACATTACAACGACTCGCAGAAGCCACAACTAGAAATAGTAATTCAAGTAAAGTTAAAAATAGTTTAATAAAGTAAGGAATTATTGCATAATTCAGACAAGGCTAAGCTCATTCAACCTCATTTCATTATCATGACAGGCACTTATTTATTGTCTGTTATTTTGAAATATAAATTTTATTTTTATCTTTGCGAGCATCCTAAGATCATGACTCTGAAATCTCTGTGTTGCATTGTCATCTGATGTAGCAGGGTCAGTGTTGAGATGGCCTTATGGTTAAATCGTCGCATTAGTATCCACGTCGTGTGCCTGCTAGTTCGAACTCTGACCTAGTCACATATACCTACACACTTGAGCCAAGACAATGTTACAACACATTAAAATAGAAAACTTCAAATATATGAGAATGATATTAATATTATTGACAAGATGGTTTTAGTTTTAGAAAAAAAGTATCGTAAACCTTTGGAATCGCAAATGAGACCCCTGTGTTGTCTTAGATATGTGTACAAGTTGCGAAAATTTCAAAACATCGAATGATAGTTTAGTACATTAAAGAGAATTTTCGGCTATCAAATTTCCGTATAAGTCGCTGCCTTCAATTTAGAAATGCTAATAAAATATAATAATATATTTTTGTTTATCTGTTCTTGTAATATCATCTCGCCTTCAAATATAACAGTTTGGCGAGCTTAGATATAAGTTACACCAATGTTTGTTGATTTCATTATGTTATTAAAAAAAATGTACAGTTAAGGTCAACTGCGTATGCATTATGAAAGATTGAGGGCTAAGTATCGTATCGAACCTTGTGGGACGCCAGAAGCGGTAAAATTGCCTCTGATTGATTACCACTAATGCAATAATATCTGTACGATTTAGAAGACCAGCGTAAAACCAGAACCAACCTAGTAAATCCCCTTAAACCGCTTAAAAGGTTTATCGTCTAACAATATTTCATGGTTGACTCTATCAAAGGCTTTTTCTAAATCAATTTCATGATCATGATAAATCAAATATCTGGAAATAGGTGCCAAATTTTCCTTAGATACAGCATATTTGATATTTTCAGTTTGTGATCTTTTTAAATAATATGTTACGTGATATTGTAGATATAAATCTAACAAAAAAAATGTAGGCTTTCGATGTAGAAACACAAGGTTAAATACAAGCCTGTTCTACATTTGACGCGCCCGACAGAATACACAATTCATAGTCATGTACCTAATTATAGCACCTTTATCTAGACATTAAAATAAAATTTGACTGTCTGTTTATAACATTGAAATAACCGTTTTTTACTAGGTACTGTGCATGAATATATAATTCATACACGACATACAAAATAACTTTTTTCGGCACATACACCGAAATAAAATTCACTTACACTACACTTACAACAACTTTGCGTAAGTTCGTCAGTCTGATTGTTCCCGCATAGCTCTGAAATAGCTGGACCGATTTTGGTGGGACTTTTATTAGCAGGTGGACGATGTAATAAGGCGAACTTTAGTAAAGAGCCACAAGATACAAGCTCTCCTTAGTTCGTGGCTCGAAGTAAATTTGTATTTAAGTACTCTTATTTGATTAAATAAACACATTATTATTACTAGCTAAGGCTACTTTTATTTAAAAAAAATGTTTTATTTTAGAAAATAAACTAATTAACTTTTAATTAAACTCGGGAACGAAGTCGCGAGCACAGCTAGTATTCTATACACTGTAAAGAGTAAATAAAGTATTAAAAAAACTTTCAAATTATAATAACTGACCTTTGTCTGTAAGGGAGCTGAAGAACAGACATTGCACTGCTGCAAAGCATTTGAACACTGCTACCAAACTCTGCAGTGCTGTCCATTGGACCAGTAACAAGGATGATGTTGTAAATAAACTAAAAAGAATGCCTTTTGAACCCTTAACAATCTGATCAGCCAGTAATGCCAGTATGTTACACCACCTCTAACGCACGAATGGCATTCGTCCATGTGTTACTAGACTTGTGTGAAACTAATTATCTGTTATTAATATGATGATAGTTTACAACATAACAGTACATTTTAAATACAAGTAACAGATCATTAAAACAATTATCGTATTCGTGGAAATTTATTTATTGATAATTATTTAAGGATGTCGGGAAAAAAATTATTTAAAAACGAAATAAATTATTAATCGTTTTTAAATGTAATATGTGGTTCCTATCAGATTTCCTGTTAGTTAAGAAACTACTAATAACTAAGAAACTACATAAACATCAAACGCCAACATTTCAACAAAGAACGGTTTTAGTGTCGAACGTTCAAACGTATGTTATCAATAAGGGATTTTTTTTTTCATTTTTCTTTACGACTCCCGTACCAAGGAACTTAATGATTGTGTCGCGGGGGATTTACGGGCATTCAATCTTAATACAAAAACACCTAGACTTAGAACGACTCTTCTTACGCGAGGATCGAACCCGCGACACGTCGCGCATAGTGGCAATTAGCGTGGTGACCTATACCACTCGGCTATCCGTGCAGTCGTTCTTAATAATTATCGAATTATTAAAGAAAATTATGAAAATATAAACTTGTAAAAAATGACATTATGAACAACATTGTATACCACTACAATGTTTTGAAATACATCAAGTCTCTTTATAATAATAAGTAAATCTATAGTATAATCAACGTAATGCATTTTTGAGTATCAATCAATATTTTTATCAATTGTTTTTAACGCATAGACCGTACACGAGGACTTATATTTTTATGTCTTGTGGTTTTCATTAGCAAGAATCAAAATTACCTTCAATGTTCCTTAACGTACAGATCTGCAATTATTTCAACTGATTAAATTACATCATCATCATATTCATCACCAAGCACGCTATTATAGTAAAGTAACTACAGCCGATTGTGGTGTTAAAATTACTTAGCGGTAAATGGTGTAAAATTGCTTAAGTAAATTATTATTACCGATAGTTAAAGATGGTTAGTAAGTATGGATGGGTGGATGGATGGTGGATGTATGGTCTAACCGTTTGAGCTTGAAAACCCAATCAATTTTGATAAAATTGGGTATGGAGTTAACTGACACCCTAGATTAACATATAGGCTACTTTTTAACCGATTGCGTCAGAGGAAGATTATGTTTATGCAGCTACGAGTATAACAGAAATTCGCGCGGGCAATGTCGCGGGCAATAACTAGTAAATCGTAATCGTATTTAGATATTACTGCAGTTGTGCTAAATATAAAGTGATAGATAAAAACTGGCTAAAGAGAAAGTATGGATTTGGTTTTATCGTTTCCAAATATGCAGCTTATACATCGTATACTAATCTAACCTAATTAAGGCTGAAAAGCGAGTTATATTGTACATTTTCTAAAGACAATAATGTCACGGTAATACTCTGCAGTATACAATATTTTAACTTTATATAAACAGGCGAAGAGCGGGCTATATCTAAGCTTTCAGATCTCAGGATTCCATAAATCACTATTTGTATTGATGGTGGTAAAATGACCTGTCTTATTGTGACGCCGACGCCGCGGCCGGTATCATCCTAGCTCCGTCGAGCGAGTCAAATATGGATATATTCAATGCACAGTATAACCAACATAAGTAGAGATTTGCTACGAGCCAGCCTGAATTTAGATTACACCGATTTGCGTGAGTTAATTAAAGTTAACTATCATGCGTGAAATAATAAAAAGGCGTAAAGTAACAAGTCTAAAATAATTATATTTACAAACTGTAGGTTATTCACGAGGTCAGTTGTGATTTTAATTGGATTATTGTGCTAACTGCGTTGCAATACACATGGCTGCTACCAAAATTTCCGTTCCTAGGCACTATCGTTTCTGATTTTACATACACGGGTAAGTCAGCGGTGGTCACATCAGCCAGTTTATGCGGTAGACCCTACAGTGACGTAGGAGCGCTCTGGTGTAAAAGCGCCTACAATAATGTGTTCTTTAAACAATGTGTGAATGTGTGAATTATTGCTGTTAAAATAATGTGATCGTTTTGTACTGAGAATAATCTTTTGGAAAAGAAGTAAAATGCAATTGTTGATAGCAGTGGTGTGGAAGCGGCATTTATAAAGGGAACTTTAACGTGCAACCAAATGAAGTATTTGATAAGCCACTTTTGAGATTTTTGTGGAAAATGCAGTTGCGGTGCGTTGTTCTATCATTTTTGGGCTCTGATTTAGATACTGTATTAAGTATACCTACATTAGTGACATAGCACATGGCGCAACTAGTTGGTTAGACTATTGTGTAGTGACAGATAAGAGATAGGCAAAAATGTATATGTTGCAGTCAAAGGTCATAACTAGTCAAATACACCTATTATATATTGGCTAGCAAAATCAGTCAAAAGAACTTTTGGCCGTATGCTTTAAGCAGTAATACTTTGACTAAAATCGCAGTTTTCCCAATGGAACTAGCGAAAAGTATTTTTGCAAACAGGATACCGTCAAATGCGGTTTGGACTGGTAGTATCAGTCAAAACTTAAAAAGACTCAGGTAAAAAAAAGTCTAATTCAATATCAAGACAAATAAAATCTTTTCGCCATTTTTGGAACAGACACATTTTTATCCATAAAAAGATAAAAGTAACGCAGTTTTTGAGCCTTTTTGATTTATGCAACTTTACAACATAATTACAATATCATTAAAAAACATAGTCACCTGAGTACATAAAAATCGGTCAAGTGTAAGTCCCGCTGGTGTAGAATGTAATAATTATTTTTTGTTTTTTAAGCATGGTTCCCAAAAAAACTAAAGCAAATATGTAGTAGGACATAATTTTTTATTCCCAGTTTATGGTTATTTCATGTTTAACTGTACCTGTCAGCTTTCTTGATTGGTAAAGCAGGGAAATTCTCATGAACATTAACCTCCTTGGAGAAAGAAGCGGGTAATGTCAAACTCTTATTGACTATACCTGAACCTTCGTGCAGCATCTCCTGCATTTGGTCAGTGTGCGATAATGTATAGCAATTCATCATGCACTGAGTGCAGGGCACTGTCGCCTTAAACACAAGATATCCTAGTTCAGGCATGTAAGACACGGATTGAAGCTTATATCTAAGACACTATATAATTTATCCTGTAAAGAAAGTTTAAATAAAAATGTGTTAAAAAACTATAAACTGTTGGGGAATTAGGCACACGGCCTGTTTTTCGTTTTGGAGAGTTCAGTTCAATGAGAGCTTTGGCCTGTCCGTCACGTACTAGGACGAAACCCGTTGCATGAAACGTTAATCATATAATCAGACAACACAAACCTCGCGCCTGTTACCCAGGACCCTAGTTATTTGGGGCTCAACATGGTCGACTTCCAGGGCGCAGGTTGCTACCTCATTTGGAAACATGAACGATTTCCCTGAACAAGGAAAGAACATCCCAAGCTACGGGACTATTGAACGCAGTGACTATGGTTGACAGTGCGACGACGTCAACATCTTCCAATGCCATGAAACACGGGCGTCAAAATATCTCTAGTCCAGTATAATCAATTAATTATTATTGCAAGTGAAATTTAGGTATTCACCAATTATGTGTTGAAAGTACTGCTTATATTCAGCTGAAAATGAGACAAGAGTTTTTGAACAGTTTTGGAGCTGTTATAATATTTTATTGTTCTGTGTCCAATATGAAGTAAACTGCTGCCACAGCTTCAGTCGTTTGTAATTAGGTACAGATGAAAATCAAAAGTATGGTAAGAATTTTCGTTGACACGACGCATCTTCCTAAATAAGTGTATTTTCCAAAAATCACTATTTCTTATTTTTATATATCGGTGTTTTTTCAGTAACCCCCCCCCCTTCCTTCCCGTAACCTAAAACTCTAGAACAAATCGAGATAAAATCGAGATACAATTACAAGGGAAGTACTGATCCAGTCATTGCTGAATGTACAATAACATTTTATGCGCTCGATACATTTGGTCATAACACGTGCTTAAAATTTAAAAAATGACATCACCATGAGTTGTAATATTTTAATTTCATTTTGTTGCCACCTTGCACCAGCACACAACTATTTATATTTATTTAGTTGCCTCATAAATAAAATGTCTACGTGAACATTGTTCAGAAACATCTTAATTCAGTATTCAGTAAAACATTGAATTATAATAAATTTAAAATGTATTTTTTTAATAAATAACTAATTAACACATGTGTTATGTTGCTTCTTAGCTCTACAGAACCTTGGGAATTAATAACTTTTAGGTTTTATTTCATTTATTTATAGATCGGTGCATTAAAAATAACGCAGTTGTTTTTATGCATATTTATTTATTATTTTCAGTCTACAAAATAAAAACTGTACATTCTGTGTCAAACATCTATAAAACAAAGTTTCACACGCCTACCGTGTGTCTATTAAGATTTTTAAAACTTATTCTCTGTTCAGAGTGTTATTGGTAACACTAAAACAACGATCTACTTAGCATTTAAAAGCAAAATCAAGCAAAACATACGTCATCATCATTTCAGCCATACTGCCGGGGCTGCGGGATGTTCGTAAGAGTTACCGCGACCCTGGCACTCAAAGGGCCCCAGGAGGAACATACTATAGGGGCTTCTAGTTAGAAAAAGTCTGACACTAGAGGTAGCAGCACACGCCCACAGCAGGCGGGGTTATTTGATGATTTCCCACGAAAAAAAGAGGATCGCTCCACGCTTCGTTTCCAGTACGAGGCTGACACTCGAGAACCTTTTTCCCAAACTTTCCATCACTTCTTAAACCATGTGTCCTGATTATTGCCACTTCAGATTTCCAATTCGGTGAGCTATATTGACAATTCCTGTTCTGCTACGGATCTCCACATTCCTGTTTCTATCTCGTAGTAAAATTCCAACCATAGCACACTGACCTCAAGGATTTTAAGAAGCTCATAGTCAGTGTCACGTCATCACATACACACACTGGTTAAAGATCTTTGTCTTCTGACACTAAGGTACTGTAGACGAGAAAACAGTGCGCAGCTTCAAAAGCGCTACTTAATGAATTTGATGCATGTAATTTGTGTAAAAACAAGTGGTACATTCCTGATATTTTTGAAGTAGGTAGTTTAATGTCGAACACACCTCAACACTTTCCGTTATAAACAATGATGCTATACAATCTATTGAAACAGGGATTAAACGGAATAATTTTTTGAATGCAAATGTGACACAATTTCTCTTATTTTATCTCTAATTATTCAATCTGAGTAACTGGTTTCTTTACTAGGAATTACATTAGCGAAAAATATAAATTATTGATAACCGTCCTCGAATAAGTTTGGCAAACCTCACTGGGCAGTAGGCGAAGTAATATTAGGCCACGTGAATTTTCACTTTTCAGTCCTCAGAAAAAGTAAGGAGTAGACGCTTGACATCCATCCTCTGGACTTCCAAAGAAGACCATAGAAATAAGTGTTTAGCTTCAATTAAAACTTGATGCCTTCACGCATTTCTGAATTAAAGGGTTTTGATAGAGAAACGGATTAGATAATGATCTTATAAGAATTCAGTTGATGAGGTAAACAACCCTAAAAAAAAGACTAACTTCTACGCAATTATTTACATAGCTAAGTTAACTATTTATTACAAGAAGCACTGTAATAAAAAAACTAAAATACTTTTATCAAAAATATTTTTACTCTGTATGAGTAATTAATACTGAGTAAGTGTATTTTTTATTGTGCTACGCATAAATATGTATTTTTCATATTATTATTGAAATGAATTGAATGTTATTTAAAATAGTAGGTATATATAGCGCTTCTAAATATTCTTCCAACATTCACTCTTCGTGAACAACTACTTGGCAATGGCGACTTGGTAAGACCTTATAAAATACTAATCTATTATTTTCTCAATTCCGGTTAAAATTATAATTTATGAATTTAAAAAATATTAATTATTGGTCCAGTAGAATAAAAAAAACCTCGAAAATTTTCAGTATTCTATTTACATCAGATTTCGAAGAACCTACGAGTAGATACCGGGTTACAAAATATCTTTAGATAGATCCAAAAAATTGTGTCTAATTAAACGTGATAACCCAAATTCAACATGATTCTCATCACATCTTCATACATTAGAACAATTTTAATGGATGGGATTGTTAATGATGGATAAGGATGAATTTTTCCGTTTAAGTCCGTGTGGTCCCGGATATAAAGAATAGCACCACCCCATATCCTCCACTGGGTGTCGTAAAAGGCGACTAATGGACCATAAGACCCAGTGCACTGTACAACCTTGGGTCACCCGAATGGTGGCGGGTAAGCGATCAACAAACGCATTCCCAAAGAGGGTTAGTGTCAGGCAGGCGGCCGACTATAAAACCATGGCCAAATCTTTAAGCAACATGTCTAGAAGACGTATTGCGCCGACCCCAAGTTAAATGGGATAAGGGCAGGAAGATGATGATAAGGATGCATTTTTCATTAATAAACAAATTTAAATAAATAAATAGCATGACAACCTACTCTACTTTATTCGACCATGAGATAAGCATTATTATAGTAAAATAGTTCAGTCGTTCTTTGTCGTTTTTATCAAAATAGTACGTTAAAAAGGTCACACGACATGATAATACAAAATATTTAGTTTAAGTACTCGGAAAAACGAGCTACGCAACAGAAATACGATTTTTTTTTTAAACAACGCTGTATATGTTTGTCAAATGTTTCAAACCACGTATATGATCAACTTAAGTATAGTAGTTAAACCTAAAAGTACGTACATTGGTGCATGCCGGGATTTTAACCCGTGACCTCCGACCGGGCAGTCCAACAGTCATACCACTCCGCTACCACTGCTCAAAAACAGGTGCCAAACAGATCCATGTATTCATACCAAAGAAGCCCTTTAATATAAACTCCTAATATTTGTTTTACAGTTTTAGCAATGCGCCATGTTTGACTCCAACAAACGGGGCGACGCCAGCGGCATATGCTGCAGCTTTGCAGTACTTCGCGGCGGCGCAGTGCATTCTAACCCACGACTTACTCCCTGAAGCTACAGTTAAAAGTAAGAGTTATCAAATTTTTCTTAACGCAACCCAAGTATATCTTTGATGTAAGATAAAAAAAATGGGACGTATGTAATTCACACAAGTTCGTCTTGTCTCTACTATTTGTATGTTTACTAATGTAGAAATGCCAGTTAGGAAGAAAGTTTACTTGATATTATGAAATAGAAACAAACGATTAGCATTCTCAACAAGTTGAGTGCATTCTTTCCAGACCGCGATTCATTCGACTTCATAGTGGTTGGTGCAGGCTCTGCAGGAAGTGTAGTCGCCAATCGGTTGAGTAAAAATAAGAAAAACAATGTCTTGCTCATAGAAGCAGGTGGCGATGCTCCTCTTGAATCTGATGTAAGTCTCAACGTAATAAAGAAAGGCTTCCAATAATTTATTCATAGAGAAGGATAAAGTAACAACTTTTGAATATTTCAGATTCCTGGCTTCGAAGTGTCGTTATTCGGCTCGGATTACGATTGGTGTTATTGTACGGTCAACGATGGTAAAAGAAGTCAGGCTGTTGTAAACGGTACCGTAGGCTGGAATAAAGGAAAGATGTTTGGAGGCAGCAGTAGCATTAATGCTATGTACTATGTGCGAGGAAATGATCAAGACTTTCAAAACTGGTACGACCAAGGGAACGAGGAGTGGAGCGTCGATGAAGTAAACCGATGCTTTAGAAAAGCAGAAAATCTTCAGGATGGAGGTAGATTAGATAATTGCAAAGTCAGCAAGTTCTACGGTCACGATGGACCACTACATGTTAATAGATTCAACAGCACTTTCAGTAAATATTTAGAGAATGTTATGGAGGCGTGGGAGGAAATCGGTTTAAGAAATGTTCCCGATTTAAATATGGAAAACGTCAATACTTCCGGATATTTGCTTTCTACAGCATCTGGTGGAGTGCGACAAAGTACAAGTCGATCATATTTAATGCCCGTAGAGAAGCGATCCAATCTGAAAATCTTGAAACATTCCTTAGTCACTAAAGTATTGATCAACAAGAAAACTAAAAGAACAGAGGGTGTCGTAGTAGAAAAGAATGGCAAAAAATATAAATTTTATTCAAAGAGAGAAGTAATAGTAAGTGCTGGATCAATTGCAGCCCCGCAGCTTCTGATGTTGTCAGGTGTAGGCCCTGCGAAACATCTAAGAGAAGTTGGTATTACACCTATAGTTGATTCACCTAATGTTGGACAAAATCTTCAAGACCACGCTGTAGTTCCCGTATTTATATTTGCTGACGAACCAAATGAATCGTCATTACCCAACACATATCTCAATTACATGAACTACTTGGTATCACGTGAAGGTGCTTTAGCCCACAGTGATATAGGTACAGATGCCAGTGCATTCTACACAACTGATGAAGATGCCAATTACCCGGACAGTCAAACCATTTTGGTAATGTACCCTAAAAATACTGAACGTATAAAAGAAGGTTTTAGTCGCACTTTCCGTTACAACGAAACAGTCATGGATTCAATCGCGGAGTTAAACCAGGATCACGGTATTTTCTTATTCGTTTTCAATCTTTTACATCCCCATTCCAAAGGACATATATCTCTTAGATCGAAGAACCCTCACGACGCTCCTCTTATTTACGCAAATTACTTATCTGATGAAAGAGATATAGAAACTACTGTTAAAGCACTAAAAATTCAAAGTAACATAGTAAATACAGAATATTTTAAATCCATCAATGCGTTTTTGGGAAGAATGAATATTCCAGAGTGCAATGAGCTTGAACTAGATAGTGATGAATATTGGAGATGCGTTAGTATTAATTTGGTAACAACACTATGGCACCCGGTGAGGTCATGTCAAATGGGTTCTAACATCAGTAACTCGGTGGTGGACAGTCGGTTGAGAGTTCACGGAGTCAAAGGCTTACGTGTGGTTGACGCCAGTGTGATGCCCGGCACCATCAGTGGTAACACTAATGCTCCCACTATTATGATTGGAGAAAGGGGTTCGGAGATGATATTAGAAGACAACGATTGCTGAACAATACTATTCAACAAACAATCAATGATGTTGGAAATGTAAATCGGTCCTAACCTACAATAAACAATGAGAACTAAAATTGTGTTTTCTTAAATTCATACAGATATGATCATAATTTAAAAGCAATTCTTTCATCAGTGGTATCAATAGATTTTATTAATAAAAACAAAAACTACTCCCGCGCTAATGAATTTGATCCTTGTACTGCGGGTGGTTCCACAGACATTTAATTCACATGCAAAGAGGCACCCAGATTTAGAACAACTCTTGTCTTACGCGGAGATCGACCCCACGACATGTAGTACAGTGATAATTGGCGTGGTGACCACTCGGTTATCCGTGCAGTCAGAATCAAGTGGTTTAGATTAATGATGATGATAAATAAATAAAATTGATAAATAATTTGTTGCTAAAAAACCCACTGATTCCTTTCAGACATAGCGATAGGTGTATTTCATAAAATGAATGGGTATAAAAATATCAAAAATCTTCATGCCATAATTATTATGTTCTGGTTCGCTTTCCACCCATGACAAATGTTTGTGATAAGCACAAGTATTTGTTCTAGGTGTGGGTGTACTTTATTTATAATATGCATGTATTTAGAAATATAATTATGTTTATCAGTTGTATAGTAGGTACCCATAACCCAATTTACTCTCATAATATACTTAATATGAGACTATAGTGTTGTGGTAATGTTGAGGGATATACTCGTATATATTCTAGCGAAGCTGTGTTTACCTAGTGGTAAGACCAGACTACCAAGTCAATCCTCACGGCACGCACCAACTTTTCGAATGTCGTGTGCGGATTAGGAATAAATATCACATCTCCGCGTTTCGGAAGGCACGTAAAAATGTGGGTCTTGCGCCAGATCTCTCTTCGGTCTATATATTATGTCCTGCGTAGCTGGCTGGCGTCGTGGCCGAAATCGGTTAGGAAACACATTATTTTCTAGTGAATGAATATTAAGAGCATACCATGAGAGACTACGTTGTACTTTTCGCAGGCTGGTGAAAAGTAAAGTCATCTCATTTCCACAATAATTGTCAATTTTTCTTTAAAATAATGTGATGTTTGGCGCTTCAGATGCACGTACAAATTACAATTATTTATGAATGTGTGCTTAATACCATACCTTTCTGTATTGAATTAATGCACGTGTCTTCAAACGATTTTTATTATTGATTTTAGATTATTTATCATTCGTCTGCATTATATACCGTCGGACACAATTTGTTTGTATTGTAAATATAATTAAAAAGCTATTTTAGTCTTTTAATTACATCACTAATTAAACACATAATTTATATAAATTACTGGTAAAGGTTACTGAATAATTCACTTGCAGTTTACAAATAACCGACAATGGCGACGTGGTAAGTGTTTTTCTCTTTGCTTTTAATGATAAGGATAATTTTATTGACAAAAATGTAATTTGGAACTGAAAATCAAAATCGGAATTAGTTCACTATATGTCAGTTAAAGGTAGTCAAACCTAAGACATTGTCTCTTTTGCGTCGCCTTACGACTAGCAAAGATCCCAGAAAATGTGAGATTGCAGTTTCGGAAGAGTAGTGTCCAAAATTGTTCAATAATTTATTCAAATACCTTTTTTTCATGTACATGTTTGGATTTTTTTTATGTCTTAGAGTAAGTCTAAGTTATTTTAAGAAATCATACTATCTAATCATTGCCTTATGATCAGTTGATTACATAACGACTTATGATCTTGTTCTACTCAATAGCATTGGCATGGCCATGAGTCTAAACATTCTTACTTGAAAAGATACAACGGTGTACTCACACGTATTAATCGGGATAGCCCGACTTGTTTCGGACCCAACAGGAGTCCTTAACCATAAGCTGACGCGGCGGAGGGACTTTGCAAAACTAGTCGGGCTATGCCGATAAATATGCGTGAGTAAACCGTTGCATCTTTTAACTATGAATCATTTTCACGAAAGTTACTATAAAAAATATTACTAGCATCATCTTCCTGCCCTTATCCCATTTCACTTGGGGTCGGCACATCACGTCTTCTAGAGATGTTGCTTAAAGTTTTGGCTATGATTTTATAGTCGGCCGCCTGCCTGACACTAACCCTCTTTGGGAATGCGATTGTTGGTTGTTTACCCTCCACCATTCGGGTGACCCAAGGTGCTTGGTACAGTGCACTGAGTCTTAAGGTCCATTAGTCACCTTTTACGACACCCAGTGGAGGACACCACACGGAAACGTTTCTTTTTATTTATTTTTTTATAAAAAATATTACATGCATCAAAAGTAAAATAATTTCATTTTACAGCTTCAGCAACGCGCCGTGTCTGACGCCGACGAATGGAGCAGCGCCGCTGGCTTACGCAACAGCTCTCCAATATTTCGCGGCGGCACAGTGTTTTCTAACCCACAACATTCTGCCAGAAGCCAAACTTAAAAGTAAGGATTGACCAGTAGTCAGTATCGAGCATCAACCGACCAATGCCTTTGACTCTATCGACCCCTAGCATATCACCACGTTGTGAGGTGCAGTTGTGCGATTACTTCCACCAATAGCTACAAGACTTCTATTGGTGGCGGTGATAGGCTCTTTGCAATTTTAATAATATAAATGTTCATTCATTCGCTTGACGGGCCTGTTGGTCTATGCGTTAGTGACCTTGACTGCGATACTGGTTTCGATTCCCACCCAGGACAAATATTTGTTCTGTGTCTAGGCGTAATTTATCCATAGTATGTATTTAGAAACATTATTGTATAAGTAGTGTTTATCGGTTGTCTAGTACTCACACAAGATACTAAGTATGTTTAACTTGAGACTAGATGACGTTGTGTGAATGTTGAGAAATATTTGTAATTTATTCACATCTTCTCCTTATCGTATTGTTGATGTACTACCTGGTGTCAGAGTTTTAAAGCCGCCGGTAGCCCTTTGACGTGGCTTAACACACTCTTGATAATTTCTGAGGTGTGTTCGTATCCTTACGATGTTTTCCTACACCAATTTTAGCAAGTGACTTTGTAATTTACATGATTACTATTTAATTGTTTTGAATTCATTCTTTCCATATTTTGAGAACTAGCACGAAAATTGTGTAATTTGTTAATTGCTTACTAGTCTACCATAAATGCCAGGCAGCAATAATAGTTGCGCAAAATTATTATAGACAAATTAAGCGTTGTTCTAACGACATTCAGAATTATTGGTTTAGTACTTATTTTAACAAATAAATTGTTAACTATTTTTATTCCAGACCACGACACATTTGACTTCATAGTAGTTGGCGCAGGATCTGCTGGAAGTATAGTCGCAAGTCGGTTGAGTGAAAATGAGATGTACAATGTTCTGCTCATAGAAGCAGGTGGCGATCCTCCGATTGAATCTGATGTAAGCTTTAACAAAACATGCTTTAATTCTTATATTTTATTTATTCATCAGAACTAAATGACAATTTATACATATTTCAGGTACCTGGCTTTGTTGGATCTTTATACGGATCGGATTTTGATTGGAAATATCAAACAGTCAACGATGGAAGAACAAGTCAGGCTATTATAAACGGAACTGTACGCTGGAACAAAGGAAAGATGTATGGTGGAAGCAGTGGCATGAATTCTATGTACTATGTGCGAGGCAATGATGAAGACTATCAAACCTGGTATGACCAAGGAAATGAGGAGTGGAGCGTAGATGAAGTAAAGCGGTGCTTTAGAAAAATGGAAAATCTCTTAGATAGAGAAAGATTAAGTGACTCTCAAATCAGTGAATTCTACGGTCATAATGGTCCACTCGATGTTAATAAATTCAACAGTACTGTCAATGAATATATTGTTAAAATTTTAACAGCATGGGAGGAACTCGGCTTTAGAAATGTTCCCGACTTAAATATAGAAAATGTCAACACTTCTGGTTACTTGATTGCTTCAGCAACTGGTGGAGTGCGACGAAGTTCAAGTACAGCATACATAGTGCCCGCAGAACACCGATCTAACTTGAAAATCTTAAAACATGCGGTGGTCACAAAAGTGTTGATAAACAAAAAAACTAAACAAACCGAAGGTGTCGAAGTGGAAAAAAGTGGCAAGAAATACACATATTACACTAAACGAGAAGTTATAATAAGTGCTGGTTCAGTTGCGTCTCCTCAACTCCTGATGTTGTCAGGAGTGGGCAATGCAGACCATCTCACAGAAAAAGGCATCACTCCTATTGTTCATTCACCAAATGTCGGACAAAACGTTCAAGACCACGCTGTAGTTCCCTTATTTATATTCGCTGACGAACCTCATGAATCATCATTACCTAACACGTATCTTAGTTATATAAACTACTTAGTTACACGCGGTGGTCCTTTAGCTCACGATGATATAGGAACGGATGCTAGTGCGTTCTATACAACTGTCGAAGGCGGTACTTATGCAGACAGTCAAACTATATTGGTAGTTTACCCTAAAAATACTCCTGGGTTAAAAGAAGGTTTCAGTCACTCTTTCCGTTACAACGATACGATTATGGATGATATTGTGGAACTGAACAAGGATCACGGTATATACCTGTTTGTTTTAAATCTTTTACATCCTGTATCTAGGGGACACATATCTCTGAAAACCAACAACCCTCACGATGCTCCTCTTATACACCCAAATTACTTATCAGATGAAAAAGATTTAGAAACTATTGTTAAAGCATTAAAGATGTCTAGTAACATAGTGAACACAAAGTACTTCAAATCCGTCAACGCCTTTTTGGGACGTATGAATATTCCAGCATGTAACGATCTTGAACTGGATAGTGAGGAATATTGGAGATGCGTCAGTATTAACGTGGTGTCTACACTGTGGCACCCTGTGAGATCCTGTATGATGGGAACCGACATCAGTAACTCGGTGGTGGACAGTCGGTTGAGGGTTCACGGAGTCAAAGGCTTGCGTGTGGTTGACGCGAGTGTGATACCCAGCACTACGAGTGGTAACACAAATGCTCCTACTATGATGATCGGCGAAAGAGGTTCGGAGCTAATATTAGAAGACAACGCGTACTAAAATATCTATAATATTGAAAATGCAAAACATTTTTAGCCTAAAATAAACGAATGAAACTATATTTGTGTTTTCCTAAATCCTTGGTAATTTTTTTTTAGCAATCATTTGATAATATCTTTAGAACTAAGCTTTTAAGTTGGAATAGTACCTAATTTAATATAAATAACTGGCGATATATCCTACGAGAAGGTTGATAATGACACTGAAAAGTTAGGTAGTGCAAATATAATGTTTGAATAACCATCAAACGTATTTGGTTAACGTGCTCCCTCATCGTGAGCATTCTCATCTAACGTAATGTTACATACAGTATATGAGTGAAGAAAGATATTATTAAGATTAGAGATGTCTAATATCTAGGTATAACTTGTGACATCAATGCACTGCTCTTTGACTTGCTTGCACACGTCTCTATGTGACAGTAAAGCGATCGCATTTTGGCCAAAATTAGAGTCTTTTTGAGAGGTTATTAAAGTGACAGGTAGTACGTTACTGGTTCGTTTTTTGTTAGATCATTTTTCAACGAAATAGTTTATTTTTTAATAGAATACTTCTTGTTTGTTATTATGAACTAAATAACTGTAAGTTGTTCTGGCGAGTGCTGCCATTTTTCTGGCACTAGTTCACGTGTCTTGCTACGCAATCTTGGGTTTTTCATTAACCGTTGTTCTTCAATACTCTTTACATTAGATTGAAATTCTAATATTTAATTATTTGTGAAAAATACATCTTGAAAGCAAACCAAAAAATTCATAACAGTTTTATAGAAACATCCGAACCCATGATCACTATAATTATTGAAATGAATAAAATAATTTTCATGAAATATTGTCACCTGTACCACTGGAACTACAATATTAAAATGATTTTTTTTTTCTACATTTATAAGATTACACAAAAAAAAGTCACCGTAACCGCAATTTACGACATTGTTACCTTGTACGAGAGCTGTCAAATGGTTCAATTCTAATCGGCTGAACTCTATAAGTCGAATCTAAAATGTCACATAACACGCGAATGCTCGTGGTGGGGCAGCACCTTTAAGGTTATTGCTATTTATTAAATATAATTTGCTCACAACACCATTTATCGCTGCGAGGTTCTACACGACGCCTTTCGGGTTGTCTCGTATAAGGGAGACTATTTACAAGATCCACAATTAATGCTTGTTCTAAGTCTGAGTGTCTTTAAGCACGTAATTTGAGTGTCTGTAGGGCCGCTCGCAAAACAAGTTTTATTTCAATGCAGTAACTAGTTGCTTTTTAAAGAATAATTAGAATCTATTGTCTACGCCCCGTCATTGTTAAGTAAGAAGGTGACAGATTTATGTATATTTTACTTCATTTTTAGGGTTACGTACCCAAAGGGTAAAACGAGACCCTATTACTAAGCCTCCGCTGTCTGTCTGTCTGTCTCTAGGCTGTATCATATAAACCGTGATAGCTAGAAAGCTGAAACTTTCACAAATTATGTACCGCTATAACATCAAATACTAAAAATTAAAAAAAAAATGTTAAGGGTATCGAACGGTTTCGGTTTTTTTGCTTGTGACCTTGTAGTAACAATCGTTATTATTAATTTACATAAATTACCAAACTTTTTTTTAATTCGATTGGAATTTTTAATATGAGAAATCGAATTAGTACCTACTGGAGTACTGGCAACAAAAAACTAATGCGTAATGTATCTCGGCAAAATGCGTGTGCGTAGAGTTATTGCGCACGTAAATTGTAATTTACTACTTACTTTTTTCATGATATCACTGAGCGAAAATGTTTTTACCGATGCGACCCGATGCGGCTTAAGACAATGCATTGCGATGCACCGATTTTACCTGTTTGCGCTCAAACTCGCTTCTTAAATTGCAAAAGTATTACTCCTTCATTAGCAAAATGTTTTTCGCGGATAATGCATTTTAATATTGAAGAAATAATTAAAAAAACCATGTCAAGCAAAAGTTAATTCAGTCCAGACTGTAATGTAGGTAAAATTCAATGAATGATTCTTATTTTAGAAGTTACGGAGGGGAAAATACATTATGCTAATTAAAAATTATGTATGTCTCGCGCTAACTATTCAGTTAAAAAAGAACTATATTATAAACCTCATCAACTATATCATTCTTGAATACATGTCCATTAATAGATACCCCACACTTATAAGCTTGATAAAAAACATTATTTTTAGTTGTATGGGAGAATGAGGATGCCAAAATTTTTACTACACTTTTATTCGAAAATCCTTGTGCAACTCACAGAGTACATACATAATAATATACTTACCAAAAAAGCAAATATTGATGTTTCCACTTTAAAAATTATTAAAGATACATCGTACTAAAAATAATGTCTACCTAAGTGTCGCTGTAAATGCAAATAATTTATTCTGCATTTCCGAGAACGTAATGAAATTTTATATTAAGTAATATTTGTTGTTTTATACAAATAATGAAATTCAAAAATAATACAGGTGTATAAATTGCAGGCACAACTTGCACCTGTAGGTATTCATTCGCTGACTAGTAACCGGAATGGCGACTTGGTGAGTATTTTTTTTACTTTAAAAATAATAGAAAAAACATGTCATTGTTTTGCCATCTAAGTTATCTAAGAACGAAATGTTTTATGCTAAATTTTGTTATTACAAAAACAGTTTAATATATTTCCTCTAGCTGTGATAGACTAGTGGTAAGAATGCAGTCAAAGGTCTCGAGTTCGATCCCCACACTGAATACCTATTCCGTGTTTCGGAAGGCACGTAAAACTGTGCCTGATCTCTCTCCGGTTGTGTTGGATTACCACCCCATCGGGTTATGAGAGTCAAGGAATAGAGAGTGCATCTGCGTTTGCCCACACTCTTGTACCCTATAATATGTCCCGAGTAACAATTATGGAAAGAAAACGATATTGTTCGAGAGAGCCCAGTTGTACAATAGCTTGCCAAAGAAAATTAAAGAGTGCGACTTTGTGAAGTCAATGTAATGTTAGCCCCAGAACCACAATGTTATTGTAATGATAACTTCATTTTATTTCACTTTAAGTGAACCTTATATGTTCTAATAAAAAATAAATAAATTCTTTAAACCTAACTGCTTGGTATCGTAGTAACACTAGCCGAAGCCGAAATCGGTCCGGACATTATTATTATATTCCATTTTATAGATCTTTGCACCTAATGTGAAAACATCACACTATATTTTCATGTTACGTATTAATTGTCAGCTAAAATGTAATATCAATTTACAGTTTTAGCAACGCGCCATGTTTGTCTCCGACAAACGGGGCAGCGCCGCAAGCTTTAGCGGCAGCGCTCCAATACTTCGCGGCCGCGCAATGTATTTTAACCCACGACCTCCTGCCAGAAGCCAAGCTTAAGAGTAAGTGTTGTTCAAACCGCTCTGCAACAACGATCAGACGCAGACAAAACCAAACTTATCTAATCGCAAAAGACATCGGGAGTCGAGAACTATGAATGATCGAAAAAGATAATGTGCACGATAGAATCAGTTTACAATAAGTCTAGTTTCGAGGGCTAATAAGACTTAGGTTAAGAGGAAATGCCATCTAGTTCTGCGCTTAATATATGGGTAAAGCAAACTAAATTGGTAATGCCTTGCTGAATGTTCCACTACCAGGTTACAGGTTGTTCCACTGACAGGTTTGATTCTCGCTTTGAAGAAACATTTGTGTGGTTCAAAAATTCTAGTCCCATATCTGGACAATAAATTTATTTACTAAAATATACAATCTTATCTTTAAACTTGTGAAACTTTAGCCATATAACTCAATTCCTTACTGTGGAAGTAATTTTATTTAACTATAGAAGACTCTTTGAAATGACGAAAAAATAGTCAGGCATGAGTTTTAAATAATTCCCAAATAATTATTCCAGGTCAAGACAGATTCGACTTCATAGTGGTTGGTGCAGGATCTGCAGGAAGTGTAGTCGCTAATCGGTTGAGTGAAAATGAGAAAAACAATGTCTTACTCATAGAAGCAGGTGGCGATCCTCCTCTTGAATCTGATGTAAGCTTCAATACGCAAAAACTTCTTCCATTATCATTTATTCACTTGTCATATTAACATTATTGTAATATTTCAGATCCCTGGCTTCGAAGTGTCCTTGTTTGGCTCGGAATACGATTGGTGTTATCGTACTGTCGACGACGGAAAAACAAGTCAAGCTTTAACAGACAAAACTGTTGGCTGGAACAAAGGAAAGATGTTTGGTGGAAGCAGTAGTATTAATGCTATGTACTATGTGCGAGGCCATGATCACGATTATCAAGTCTGGTACGACCAAGGAAATAAAGAGTGGAGCGTCGACGAAGTAAACCGTTGCTTTAGAAAAGCAGAAAATCTTCAAGATGGAGTTAGATTGAGGGATTCTAAAATTAGTGAGTTCTACGGTCACGATGGTCCACTTAACGTGAATAAATTCAACAGCACTTTCAGTACATATTTGGCTAAGGTTATGGAAGCGTTTGAAGAAATCGGTTTAAGAAATGTACCCGATTTAAATATGGAAAGCATCAACACTTCTGGATACTTGATGTCTTCTGCGAGTGGTGGAGTGCGGCAAAGTACAAGTAGAGGCTATTTAATGCCTATCGGATCGCGATCCAATTTGAAAATTCTTAAAAATGCCTTGGTTACAAAAGTTTTGATAAATGCCGAAACCAAGCAAACAGAGGGTGTCGAAGTAGAACAAAATGGCCAACAATTTGTATTTTATTCGAACAAAGAAGTCATTGTTAGTGCTGGTTCAGTTGCTTCACCTCAACTTCTGATGCTGTCAGGTGTGGGCCCTGCAGAGCATTTGACAGAGAAAGGCATCACTCCTATTGTTGATTCACCAAATGTTGGACAAAACCTTCAAGACCACTTAATAGCGCCCGTTTTTATATTCGGTGACGAACCAAATGAGTCTTCATTACCCGACACTTATCTAAATTACATGAACTACTTGGCTAAACGTGAAGGTGCTTTAACTCACAGTGATATAGCTACAGATGCTAGTGCATTCTATACAACTGTTGAAGGAGCTAGCTACCCAGACAGTCAAACCATTTTGGTGGTGTACCCCAAAAATACTCCTGGATTAAAAGAAGGTTATAGCCGCACTTTCCGTTACAACGATACAGTAATGGATTCTATAGTAGAACTGAATAAGAACCACGGTGCATTCTTATTCGTTTTTAATCTTTTGCATCCCCATTCCAAAGGACACATAGCTCTTAAGAGTAATGACCCTCACGACTCTCCTCTTATTTACCCAGGGTACTTCTCAGATGAAAGAGATATAGAAACTACTGTTAAGGCATTGAAAATACAAAGTAACATAGTAAATACAGAGTATTTCAAATCCATCAACGCGTTTTTGGGAAGACTGGATATTCCAGAGTGTAATGAGCTTGAACTAGATAGCGACGAATATTGGAGATGCATCAGTATTAACTTGGCGTCTACACTGTGGCACCCTGTTAGGACATGCCAGATGGGATCCGACATCAGTAACTCGGTGGTGGACAGTCGGTTGAGAGTTCACGGAGTCAAGGGCTTACGTGTGGTTGACGCCAGTGTGATGCCCGGCACCATCAGTGGTAACACTAATGCTCCCACAATTATGGTTGGAGAAAGAGGGTCGGAGCTGATATTAGAAGACAATCAAGTCTAAGCAACCCACAGTATTAGGATTACAATCTGTTTTTAACTATGCTAATAAATACTGCCGCTTGAAATGAATGAAATCAACATTGTTTTGTTTTACTGCGATCATTTCTAACCCCTATTAATATTAGTATAGTAAAAAGCGTTATATATTCACAATTGACGCACACGACTTTTTCCAGTTGAACATTGAGCAATTTCTAACAGGATTTACACCTTTTTTAACCCGCTTAGGAGATGATTTTCAGGAAGCATTTGCTCTTTGTATATGTATATGAAAACGTTATAGTATGGCAAACCGGTCGGGAAACAAGACGCCGATGTCGGTTTTGGAAATGGTAAAATAAAAAAGACATAATTATCACCACGAATAATCGCCAAAACTACATTTAGGAAGAATACAAACATATGTGTCTTTACTAATACAAAGAAACATGCCTACAGTACCTACACATAATATAAATAATGCAAAAACAGTACGGTTTGGTTGTAAATCCCCTCTAATCGGTCCCATAAGAGCTCTGACCTAAATTTCAAGGTATCTTTAGCCATTTTCACATGATTACAGAACCGAAGATTATGTACGACGATACAGGCTGCCCTCATGGGCTGAGTAAGGAACTACTGGTCCTAAGTAAACGAGTTGGTTAGCACCTCGTAAATATTTTAACAGTAGCGCCAACCTTGCGTATTTGTGCAAACATTGGATGACAAACGTTGGTGAACAAAATTGTGTTAATTTCGCCTTTTATTTCGGAAGCTATTTGGTTTCCTAGTTAGTTCGAAACGTTCGTAAGCCGCGTTGTAGACTAAGCACTTGATTCAGGTTAAGGGTCCGACCACTAAGTGTTGCGCAATGAAATTGAGTGAGCCGACGTTAACCACATCTACCAATCATTTAAGTCGTAAAGATAAATACTATTATACAACTTGCCATTTTACAAAAGACCAATAGATTGGTTGATAAATCATGTTAAATAAAATTTAACAACAAAAACACAAAAAATCAATCACTCTGGCGTCCATTAGATTTTGAGCTTACTATTCTGAGCATTTTAAAAACTGTGTTATGTAAACCAGAGTAAACAAGAAACAACAGGCTTTCCATTATTGGTACAACATTTATGTATTGGAACAATGACAATATTATCTTATTACTTAATCAATTTCGAACCAACTCGGAAAACAACTAACATTTTCACAACACTTGATTCAATAGAGATGATTATATTATGAAGTCATGTAATATTGATGCAAAACTGTGAAATAAAAAACGTTAAAAATTGTCCCAGGTTCTTTTTTTATTTTGAGCGGTGTGTAATATGATGATGATGTCAGATTGATCGGTCATGACGATCACTTCGACTCCTAGTCGATATTTCTGCGCGAATGCGCCCGATGATGGGTAATGGTGCCTACCTTCGCAGAAAAACTCCGTGCACATTTAAAGGAGGTAAGTACGCCGTCCTGGTAGTGGCAAGAGATAGCGGCATTTGGGTTGGCTGTTACTCGGTCGCGTCTCGTGTCAAGATCGACCTTAAGTTGATCCTAGAAGTCGTGTAGTCGATTGATTACCACTCTACGCCATTCTGACTGTGCCCACTGTATGCCAAACACTCCCATTGAAAGAGTTCGATGTTGCATCTCTTCATATTATGTTTCTTTTGAACATCCTTATACCAGAGTTGTCTGCCATGCTTCCGCTTGCCGTCCTCCAGTTCAGAATAGAAGATTCGCTTCGACGCTCTCACATTCTCGCCAGTATTTGGAATCCAGGTTCGCGCCTTGGTTTCCTACACCGTTTTTTGGTAGTGTTTTAGAAAAGCTTAAAGCACATATAGCTTTAAAAAGACACATTTATATTTGCCTGCGCTAGGAATCAAACCGGACTTCGTGTATACAAATCCATCCATTTTTACTAACCGCATTGCCTCCACGACATTTTTATTTAAATGTCTTTTAGTACTTTATTTACTACTAAAACTAATTCTATATTGTAGAAAGCTTAAATTTCGTTAGTATTAATTTCTTTTGCAATGTTTATGTAAGCACCCATTTAACAATATTACGAGTGACTTTTAATATGTTTAATTATTTTCCTTATTTACATAGTTACAACAAAAATAAATGAAGTCTGCATTTGTATCAACACCAGAAAAAGTCCTGGGTAATTGACATTGTCTTGAACTCTAAACCAAATTTGTTTCAACTGGTACCATAAACTCATTAAAATGAGCTGTGGAAGTCAGCAATTTAGTTTGTCGAAGATAATGACATCAAAAATGATTAATACAAAAAGAGCCACAATTCATATAAAGTTAGATACTTTATTGTTGTACATCCTACAAACTTTTATCTTTTTTAAGAAATGACGAGCAGAATATAGGTAAGTTTTTATCGAAGTGTATTTTACAGATATTCCAATCAAATAAACCTAGACTTAGAACTAGAAAGGTTTGTCTCATCCACAAATATTTTTTCAACAAGTGAATCGATCTTGCATCACATCGCGTTATTATAAACGCCGTTTTTCATACCACTGAACTATCTATCCAGTCTATTTAAGCATGTCGCACTCAGTAACAAATTTCGTTATGACCATACCACTTCTTGTGTGATTTCATCAAATGACCCCGCCCGTTGTGGGTGCAACGGGAGGGAGAATCAGACTTTTACTGACTAAAACCCACTATGTTCTTCCTGGAGCCCTTTGAGTGCCAGAGTCGCGATAACTCTTACGAACTCGAACGTAACGAACGATATCCATCCAGTCTACTCAATACAAATCATTGACAGAGCAACTGAAACCAAATTAAACAAGACGGTCACCAAATAAGCCTTGCGCAGGAAACTCTAAATACTCTTTAAGTTTCCTTGGGGAAAACATTCGTGTATCCTCGTCTATGTAATCTAGATTAATCTACGGGTGTTACCGAATCCCTTAAGAACGTTTCGGATTGCAAACTTGTTTTGTAGTAAGTCGCGGTAAGAATACACAAAGCTTTTTCTACAATCAGCCCTGGGAATTATGTAGAGCTTGGTTTAATAGGCGTGTTTGTAATTAGCTTAGCACAACTTCTAGTTGTCGTTATTAAAATATGCAATATGAAATTTTAATTTGGTATTTGACGAAAAAATCTAATTAGTCCATCAAGTAATTTTCCTTTTGCAAAATTAATAAGAATATTCGAAAATATAACGCATCAAAGATTGTATGCAGTTGAATGCTAGAAACGTCACTTCTCAGTACACTTTTTACTCACAAGTAAAAAGTGTACTGAGCCGTGATGTCACACAAGATCTCAACTTACTGCATAGTCTTAATTTATTTATTTGATAAAAGAAAAAATACCAGTCCTACATTTTTTTTTTAATTCCATCTTACAGACTATTTAGCTTTTTTACTTAAATGTACTATGGTATAGATAATCATAGTAGGTAATACAATTACTAAGACTAGACTAAGTTTTAGAGAGGATAAACTTACGATAGCAAATTGTTGGAGACAAAGAAACAATACTAATACTTATTTATGATCTGCGAACTCAGGACCATGATTATTCTTGACACGTTCCATACTAGATACTGAGAACCTGACACTACCTTAAAGTAAGGATATAGCAGTTGTGGGAAAGAGACGCCGTTCTACACCGTATAGCGCGCTATCTCGTTTCCACACTTGCAACAGCCGAACTTCAAGATTTGATGGTAGTTTCAGATCTTATCTATCTAGATATTTAGTATCTTTCAGAAATTAAATGAACGACTTCTAATAATTTAAAGTCACAAGTTGCAAATAAGTACTGCAAATAAAAATGTTTATTACTTCTCCTTTGCGTCCTTATTTGAGGAGGTTTATATAAATTGGAAAACTGAGTTCTGAGTATTCTGTAAAAGTAACATTTTGCAAAATCAACACGGTTGAATGAAAAGTTCCTAGAATTGTAATTTCTTTTCAAGGAGAGTCTTAAAAACCCTAATTAGTTCCCCGCCTTTACGACTAGTTTTTAATGATAATAAGTGTACAAAAATTGTACATAAATAAATTATTTTACAATTCTATCTTACACTTTAGAAAGCGCAAACCAAAAATCACCACTCAGTCAAAAATCAAGCATCAAGCTGTTAAGATTTAATTTACTCTTCTACCGTAATTTCTTTCTATATATATAACTAGCGACCCACCCCAGGTTCGCGGAGGTGTGATTCTGATGTATTATACATATAAACCTTCTTCTTAAAACATTCCATCTATTCAAAAGAAACCGCATCAAAACCCTCTGCGAAGTTTTAAAGATCAAAACTTACATAGGGACAGACAAACAGCAGGTAACGACTTTTTTATCCTATGTTGCCAAGTATAAGAGTTCAAAACTATCTGCAAATAACACCAGAAATGATGTACTACCTAAGCGATCACTAAAGCACCAAAATCAAACAATGTATTTTTCAGAATAGAATTCAGCTTATCTACTGATTAATTCGTCGCTCGTAATTGGAATCACATTGATGTCACTCCCGTCATTCTGCCAGCCGTCGGCCCGCACCCGCGTTATCATATCAAGTACTTGAAGCCTACCAAACTGAAATCACACACATTTTCATACATCCCTGTTTTAGTATAAAAGTGGATTTTTAAGCTACGCAGGAAAATCTTATTAGACTTTAATTTGCTTCGCATATTTTTTTAATAAATAAGCACGGGTAAGACACTTATGGTGTTATGACACAGTCAGGTTGTGAACTTCAACTGGCAAATGTTAATAATAAATTCGGCACAATATGTGATTTTTTTCAATTAGTATTGGTAAAAAAAACTCTTCTTTCGTGTGTTTTAGTATTCATTTTCGTTTTTGTATTCGAAAACCTACACAACACAACTGTTAAAAAAATAAACGTCTCCAAAAAGACTCGAAAATAATTCCACTATTTGTTTCTCTGGCCAGGGCTTAAGGGCATCATGATTGATGTCAAAACAGAAAAAAAAACAACCAATTTCCCATTTGGTTGTCAGGTAATACCCCTATGGAAGGTCACAGGGTCTACCATCATCGCTTAATGTGATATTATTGTCAGTGTGAAAGAGAGACGCCGCTCTACGCTTGGTAGCGCGCCATCTCGTTTCAACAGCTGTAGTAATACTACTTTAAGAGTTGATAGTAGACCCGCAAACCGACAGAAAATGTGTTTCACGCACCATTTTGTGATATCAAAGGATATTTCGGCTTGGTTACATAAAACTTTATCGATACGAACGTTATATTGTTATGATATTCGTGCATTAGGTTTGTTTATCAATCCTTTTATATCAATTCTTGGTTTGAATATCAGTTATGGCTATTTTTATATTAATTTTACTTATAACTAGAAGCGTTAAGGTCAATTTGGGTAACTTTGAACAGCGGTCTAACTTTGAACAAAGTTGTGAAAGTATTTATTATTTTATTATATGAAATTTGTTGGCGTTGCAATATTATTCCTGCGTAAAACAGATGGCAAAAAATGTATTTTTTTAAGTTACGAAAAAAAGTAACTGTCAATGTTATAATTTGGTAGATTCCCGCGTTTTTTCGTGGTAAAGTTGTGACAAGAATAATTGTTGCTCTGTTTTGAAATCGCAATATAACGTCGTCCTTGATTCAGGTCAACACCAAGTTGACTATAGTATTTATATGTCACGATTAATGTCATATGAATAGGTTGGGATTTTTATGACAAAAATACCCAGGTCTTTTACCCAGATCTTAAAATATTTGGGAATTTTACCTGTTCAAAAATTTTTGTTCAAAGCTACCCAAAAATCAGGATAACTTTGAATTTGAGTTCAAAGGCAAATTCTGGATAGTTTTGTAGTTTTACCTGTAAATTTATTGCATTAGACTAAAAAACTATTTCAAAAGGACACTATTTATTCAATAAAAAGAAGGGTAATAAAAATAAAACTAGTTTTAAAATCACGAATATTGTAAAAAATGTTTAAAGTTACCCAAATTGACTGTAATAGCTTTATCGTTACTTTAACTTGTTCACAGTTGAAACTATAAGTTTGCTTGTACAACTATCTTGTCTATCTACTAACACACAGTGACGTCATCATTAGACAGACATTAGTTTAATATAACACAGCTTTACGTCTTAACAGGTAAGTACAAGCCAAAATGTACAAATATCCAACCTGATAAACTAAAATACAATATAATGTTATTTTATATAATACATATCTATGTGTATAGTAGAGCAAACAATGTTATGTCTGACAAATCTTGTTTAATGTTATAACATAATGGATATCAAAATGTTTAATACATCTAGGTATCGCATTACAAATATAAATGACGTAATTATACACCGTAAATATTTTCAGCAAGAATAAAAACCTTTCCATAGTTAAGTTGATAAACAGAAGCAAAATAATATACAATTCTCAATAAATACTTTGTATTTTTTCGACACGATCCTCTTCAAAACTACTACAGAACGGACAACTAGAAAAAAGTAATTTCTATAAACACGAGGTACCTAAGAAAATAATACAGTATTTTTATTTCCAGTACGGTTGAAAAACACTAAGAACTTTCCATAACCTTCCATTTCAAATAAAAACGTTACGAAATAATTCTTCAACGAATTTCTTGCTTTTGTTAGGAAGAAAAAAAAATACAAACAATAGTAGTAGAATAAAGTAATTTTCCATTCCGCTTCAAAGGTGGAAGTTGAAAATTTATTCAATGTACTTCATTAACGTAACAATGTAACGAGCATTCGGAGAAAACACCGTTAAAAAAACAATCTTTCCAAAATTTATTTGCTTAACAAAATGCTTCCCTTTTTAAGTCCATAAACAAATGAAGAATTTCACTGGGTCTTTATCATGTTTTCTGACATAATTAACTCTTTATGAAGTACAAAGTGAAAATACTTTGAAAGGTTTTTGTTTTCAATCATAATGTTATTCGTCTTATGCAATAAGTGTAATATTAAAACAATAACTCCATCTTCCAGTCATAATCTATGTAGAGGTCTATCGAATTTTGTTAGTGGTTTGGTTGTCTAAACAAAACAGACAATACTACTTTTGCATTATAAGTAAGTATGGGTTAAATGACACAATCTTTTTACAAATCTTCGTATTGTTTTCTAATCATCTCAGCTGCTCTCTCCGCAATCATAACCGTCGGTGCAAGTATGTTCCCGCTTGTTATTTTCGGCATAACACTGGCGTCAACCACACGTAAGTGACTGACTCCGTGAACTTTTAAGTGACTGTCAACAACCGATGTGTTTGGATCTGGTCCCATCTTACACGTACCTACTAGATGGTTCATAGAAGTTGCTAAGTTCAAAGAAACGCATTTCCAGTAATCCTCACTATCTAATTTAAATCTATCGCAATCCTTTAACTTCATCCTTCCCAAAAACCCTCCGAGCGACTTGAAAAATATGGTTTTCACCACTTTTGATGCCATCTTGAGTCCTCTAATTGCTGTTTTTAAATCACTGGCCTCGTTAAAGTAATTTGTAAAGATAAGCGGCGTATCTCTCGGATTGTTTGAACTTAAGGAAACATTTCCTTTTGAATGGGGGTGTAAAAGATTGAAGGCAAAGAAGAAAAGGGTATGATTTTTGTTGAAATTCGCTATTGAATCTACAACGGAATCCTTGTACCTATATAAGGACGTGAAATATTCTTTTATATCACACGCGCGTCTTGGTATTATTGAGAGGTGTAATTGACATTCGGGCTGACGTATTTTTTTATGAGTGGAGTAAAATGCTGATATGTCAGTGAAAATGCTACTCTCTGCTAGGCGGCCCGTACGATTTATAATGTATTGAATGATGTTAGAAGGATCTATTTCAGGTGTAGGTATTTCTCTTCGATCTGCATATATCGTTATGGGGACAACTAAATGATCTTGGAGATTCTGCCCAACCATTGGCAAGTTTAGTATACAGGTTATATTATTTGATTGCAGGTGCTTCTCAGGACCGATACCAGATAGCATAAGAAGCTGGGGTGTATTGACAGCACCTGCACTGAGAATAACTTCATGTGTTGAGTAAAATGTTAAATTTCTTCCACCCTTTTCCACTTTTACTCCAAAAGCAACTTTTGTATCCTTTGTAATTAATATCTTCTTCACAAGAGCGTTTTTGAGAAATTTCACATTATGTTTATGTCTAATTGGAGCTAAATACGCATTATTGGTACTTTGTCTTACTCCATCAGCTGCTATCACTGTAGCAACTCCGGAACCAAAAAGACCGGCTGAGTTTAGATCATTAACGTGTCTGAAACCTATTTCATGCCATGATTTCAGAATCTTTTTAGTAATATCTCTATCAGTACTATTAAATGTGTTCAACACAAGTGGTCCATCAGTTCCATAGTAATGTTTGATAGTAGAATCTTGTAATAATTTTTGGTTTTGAAGACTTTCAGCTTTCTTGAAACATCTGGTTATGTTATTATAGCTCCAGTCTTTGTTCCCAGCATCATACCAGTCTTGAAAGTCCTGGTCGTGTCCTCGTATATACAGCATTTCGTTGAGACTGCTGCTCCCCCCGAACATTTTACCTCTAGACAGATTTATGGACCCATTTATAATCCCTTGATCTATGGCGCCATTGTTTGTGGAAACATATTTCCATTTGGACCCACTATCAGCTATAGCTTTTTCTAATCCAGGTATCTGAAAATGTAAGGTAAATAAATAAGTTTTGGGAATACGTTGGAGGTATCTTTTTAGATCACGAATCTATGTTTAATTTTGATTTAAAATAAGGAAATATATTACGTTAGTCCTATGTTAATTGTACAGAAAGATAGTTATCATTTTTTCTTATGGCAGATTGAATACAAAGCATAAAATTCTTCATGAAATAGCAGTTATTGCAACAAAGTATGTTTACGAATATTGCGGCGGGTGGTTAATTTGGTCTTAATAAATAAAAAATCCAACTCGCTCGACATAAAATTTATTAGGGTCGTGTTCCGCTAATGCCCGTCAATTAAATTCTCTGTCTATGGAAGTAGGCGCGCTAGGTACTATCCTGGCTTCACGTAGGCGGATGAGATGGCCGGTGATGACGCTCAGCCGAGGAGGCGCCTTCAGATGGACGATGTAGCAGGGTAATGCATGCAGTTATGCCTTTAGGAGCATGCTGATGCAACGTCAGCGGTCCGACGGTTGTGCCCCGGACTTTGGACCCTGGAATTCACGTCCGTCCAAATGAAAAAAGGTCCTTTGTTCGTCCTCCTCTGACTGTGATCGCCGCGGAAGCATGAAGCGGAAGTACGCTGCGCTTAAGGCGAATGTGTGCAAATATGAAGTCAGAATCGGAGTTTACAAAAGCATAGCTATTTGAAAGAAATGTTTTATATAAATGTACAAAACACAAAACACAAAATTCACCAACGTAAAATAAGCACAAACAAAAAATAAGCTGAATTACGAATGATGAAGTCGTTACAAATGAGTTCTATAAATGTGAAGTTATGATGATAAAACTGCAAGTCATTTGTCAATGATCACCCAACATATAGGTAATAGCAAAAAAAACGATTGTTCAACACTTACCCAATACGGGGAAAGACACTGAATCTAATATTGTAAAACGATGTAGTTTTTAAGTAAAATAATAAAAGAATAATTTAAACAAAATCCGTTAAGACCACACGATTGACGTCACGCACTTTGCACTTGCAAGAGTACTTTTAGGGAGCGCGTGAACGTGTGTCTTCGGTGAGGATTATCGCTTAATGACCATATTTAAAATGGTCGCTATTCGCTAAATGGCCATACGTCGCATCTAAGATGACTTGCATTGGTACAGTAGTCCAAACGAACGAATCGAGACCTTATCACAATGATGCGGAGGACTAAATTCATTAACTTGCAGTTAAATAGATAATGACTACGTTTTGTTTTTTCTTTAAGTTTTATGTTTAGTTACGATTTTATGAGTAGATAGGTTACTGTTGTAAATATAATGTTGTAAATAAGTCGATTTAAGTTAAAAATTGTAAATAATATATGTAATTAATTCCTTTTTAATAAAAATAAGATTTGGAACGTTGAATTTAACGTACAACGTTACAATACCCCCGCGCACAGTCAAGGATTTTGTTGTTTCTAAAAAAAAACAAAATCCGCATTAAAATGATAGTGCCAAACTATTTGCTAATTCTTACAAACTTAATCATTCATACATCTCTCAAACACAAACTAGCAGCAGTTACTATGATTTTAAGCACTAACATAACTGACGCACAATTGCATACCAATATAAGTGACTAGCTTTTAAATATACTAGACACTTTACAAATAGGAGTTTCAAGTTAAGGTGGAGAAGTAAGCGAGTGGGGTTACAAAAAAATATACCTATTGAGAATTTTAAATTGATTATTAGAATTTTAAAATTATTTATTGCAACCTACTAATTTTAAGTCTTTTATGTGCCAACATCCTAAGTTTTTGCCATACATGTCCTGCAGCACATAAACTAAAGGAGACTTCTTTTCAATTATTTTGGCTTTAATAAATTTTGGAGCTAACTTTTTCGAAAACCGAGATGCCTTATCGCTTAGGAAGTAAGCGCGTTTCATAACTACGTCACCAACGTTGAATTCGGCAAACTTGCGTCTCAAATTATAGTGTGAGGTATTCTTTACATGAGCTTGCCATAATCTTGACAGCACAGTATCAAAAGTACTCGCCAAACAACCAAGATTTTCTGCATAGACGTCACGTGGCAGAAAGAGTATTTCGTTGCCGAGGTCGTTATTAATGTAGTGCGAACCGCAAGGAACCAACTCACGACCAAAAACTAAGAATGAAGGCGTAAAACCCGTGGCTTCGTTTACAGAGTTGTTTATGGCAAACTGTACCTGCGGAATGAATAAGTCCCAGGATCTATGGTCATCATTTACATACGTGGATAAACAAGTTATAATAGTCCTATTGTATCTCTCTACTAAATTTACCTGAGGGGTATATTTAGGTGTAAAATAAATATTGGGAACGTTATATTTTTTAAATAATGCATCAGTCACCTTTCCAGTAAACTGTGTACCGTTATCCATTAATACGGTTTGAGGTATGCCGTGCACTAAAAATACTGAGTCCTCTAAAATTTTGGCAATTATTTCAGCGGTTGCCCTTTTAATTGGAAAAATTAAACAAAATTTTGAAAAACAACAAGTTATCACTAAAATGTAGCTATTCTGCTTCTTTGTAGTAGGAAGAGGTCCCATGAGATCTATAGAGATCATCTGAAATGGTCGTGAGCATTGTTTAGGACGACCCATTTCTCCTAGTTGCTGATGATTTTGGGCTTTATAGGCTAAACACTTATCACAAGTACTTATGAATTTCACGACGTCTTTGTACATGCCTGGCCAGTAATAACGTAAAGCAAGACGGCGGTAGGTTTTAAAAATGCCCATATGTCCTGCTGTAGGCTCGGAATGATTCTCTTTAATGATGGCCTCACGAAATTCGGCAGGGACGACCTCTTTCCAAGAGAATTCAGAAGTCAGCTCATGCTTGTTTTTAGAAAGCCGAAATAGTTTACTATTTTGTACGATGAAATTTGCAAATTTTGATGGGTCATTTAAGCAACCCTGGCAAATGTTTTTGTACCAAGAGTCTTTAGTGTCCAGGTAAGTGGAAGAACTAATGGCACTGACTGGCACGATCCTAGAAAGAGCGTCGGGAATGACATTGTCTACGCCGCGTCGATGTTTAATGACGAAGTTGAAGGCTGACAAACGTACGCCCCAACGTGCTAATCGACCAGTAGGGTTACTTAACGACAAGAACCATTTAAGAGCACTGTGGTCGGTGTAGACAGTAAATTGTTGTCCGTTTTCAATGTAACAACGCCAGTGCTCAAGTGCGGTTATGACAGCTAACGTTTCCCGCTCGGTAATGCTGTAGTTTTTCTCAGCAGCTGTCAATGACTTACTCATGTAAGCAATCGGATGTTCTTTACCACCTATCGATTGAGTAAGCATTGCACCGACACCATAACTACTGGCATCCGTGTGTACCTCAAACGGCTTAGAATAATCGGGACACGAGAGTACTGGGGCAGAAACTAGGCACTCTTTGAGTTTGTGGAATGCAGAGTCAGCTTCTGAAGTCCATTTGAAAGAAGGAGTGCCCTTCTTAGAAGAGGTCAACTTATTCAAGGGCCCCGCTATGGTGCTGAAGTTTGGAACGAAACGTCTGTACCATGTCGCGGTACCCAGGAAACGTTTGAGGTCTTTCCGACTTTTAGGCGTCGGATAATTGAGTATAGCCTCAACCTTGGCTGGATCCGTACGTAAACCAGAGCTATCGACAACATAACCGAGGTATTTAAGTTGTGATCTAAAAAAATTGCACTTATCGAGGTTAACGGTTAAGTTAGCCTGTTTCAATTTGTCCAATACGCGCAAAAGAAGTGTCATGTGACTATTGAAGTCCTTAGAAATAATAATGACGTCATCCAAATATGCGAAGACTTTTAAATCAAATTCAGAGAACAACAGGTCAACCAGTCTCTGCTGAGTGGCGGGTGCGTTTGTCAAGCCAAAAGCAGTACGCTTGAAACAAAACGTACCCCTGCCAGGGACGTAGAACGCTGTTTTCTCACGGTCTTCAGTAGCGATTGGAATTTGCCAGAAAGCTTTAGATAAATCTAAACTTGATAGGTAGCGTGCGTCTCGTAAATTGTCCAGAATCTCGGAGATGTAAGGGAGATTATAGGCATCGCGCTTAGTGACTGCGTTAAGTTTGCGACTATCAAGGCAAAACCGAGGCTGGCCGTTCTTCTTGTTTACGATCAGAACGGGTGATGACCATGCACTCTCGCAGGGCTCGATTACATCGAGTGAAAGCATTTCATCCACCTGTTCGATCAAAACACGCTGCTTCTCCGGTGACAGTCGATAGTACCGTTGACGAATTGGTGCTGCATCCCTGGTGTCAATACGATGCTGTATAAGACTCGTTACGCCCAAACCTTTGCGATGAAAAGAAATGTCTTCGAACTGTTTGATGACACTATCCGCTAATTTCTTTTGTTCCTCATCAAGATTAGTGTAGCCTTGTATGAAGGAATGTTGAGGGGTATCTAAAGAGCAATTATTGTTTTTTGCCATTGTAATGCTGCCAGTGTATTTAGGACAAATTTTGAATTGACGCCAAAAATCTATACCTAAAATAAGATTTCTCTTAATGTCTGGAATTACATGAGCTTTTAAAATGTGAAATTGATTTTCAAAATTAATCGGGACGTTAATGTAACCTAGACTAATTAAATTTTGGCCTCCTGCAGCTGTTACAGTAATGCAGTCGCTTTTAATAAGTGGCAAGCCATAATCTTCCAGTATTTTATGAGCACCGTTGCCAATAATAGTTACTGCGGAACCGGAATCTAGAAGACCTGAAACGGTGAGTTCATTAATCTGAACAGATACATAAGGTCTATCATCGAAATCACCTTTATCCTCGAGAACTGTGTAGATGTTATACGAATTAAAAAATAATCGAATTGTTTGTAACCAATCCTGCCACTCTTGGTTATCAAATTTATTGTGAGCACAGCTCTCAGGAATTAGTTTTTTACCTGTTTAGATGTTTTGTTTTTCTTGCAGTTTGGGCAATCAGGTGCTTTAACGCCCTCACGACCACAAGAGAAACAAACCACCACATCCTTGTTCGCTGTACACTGCCTTAGATTATGTGTATCATTACGACAACGTGGGCAGTAACGTTTTTTAGAATTAGGATTACTTTTAGGATTAAGGTTTAGATTACAATCAGGAGTACCAACTGCATGAACATAATTAGGAGTAGAATTATTATTATTACTATTTTTATTGTTATTAGGTTTATTACTATTATAATTATTAGGATTTTTATTGTATGAGTTACTGTTGTTATTAAATTTAGAATAATTCTTACTACAAGATTGTCCTGAATATGCCAACTCAGGCGCTAAGGTATTCAAGGACGGTTTAGGAGGTTCTTTGAATTGAGAAAATCGTGATTGAATATTTTCATAATTTCGGCATAAGGTTCGCAATTGGTCAAGAGAATTTATTTCAGAAACAGAAGCAAGGATGTTCGCATAGATTGGACGAATATTATGAAGGATGATTTATACCTTTTTCGTAAGGCGCGAAAAGAGTCCAGACATAATGGATAAGTAAATCACTATATTCTCAGATTCACCCTGGGTGCGAGACCTAATCTCGGTAAGCAATCTGTAGTCATAATCAGACTGGTCGAAATCACGTCTCAGCGCCAATGCAAGATCGTTCCAACTCGAAATCGTGTCCCTAACACTTCTGTACCAATGCAGTGCATCGCCGGTAAATATTTCTGTAGCGTTTGATAATATTTTATTAAAAGAAATATTTTTAGCCTGACAAAATTCCTCGCAACGTTGAATAAAGGCTCGTACGCAAGACTTGCCGTCGTATTTTATTTTAGAAAATTTGTTAATGTTGCCTTCACACGTGACAGAAACATTAATAGGTGTCGAGGGAATAACGGATGAGGTGTCAGTACTAGTGGTAGCTAAAAGATCCACAGCAGAATCATTAAGCGCTTGAAGCTTCGTAGAGGTGTTCTTGAAAAGGCCAGCACATTGCTCGTAAGTCTCCTTTAACTTGTCATCGAATGCAATACGGTTAAGGCGGTGATAAACATGATTCAGTAAGTTTTGACTCCGTAACAATGTGTTTTTATCTAGTGAAGTAGATTCTAAATTATTGTTAACCTTTTCAAGAACATCAACCACTCCCTTAAAGTCGTCTGATGGATCGAAAGGACTAGTGAGGATGTCTTCCGAAGGAAACAATGGTCCACACTTAGCAATTTGTTTGCGTAACTCCTGCACTGTAGCAGCTGGAGATTCTCCCCTAATAGCGACTTCGTACTCAAGCTCGGCCTTTTGAAGCGACATAAACTTAACTGGATAAGCCATAGCGAAGTAAGTTAAAAGAAAAAAAAATGAGAAAGTAAAAAAAATGAAATTGGGTAAGTGTTGAATAATTCAATGACGTGAAAAAACAATGAAGTAGGTACTTCAACAAATTACTCCGTCTGTTACAATTTTTGGATTACACTAAGTAACGTCTTGGTTGTTTTTCCACGAAGATAAAAAAAATAAGCAAAAACAAAAATAACAGAAAATTGCTACAAAAAAATAAAAAAGCAAAACAAAAAAATTGCAACTAATGTGTACGCACAAAATATTTTTTTTCAATAAACAGAAAACAAAATTTTGTTGCTGACTGTACTACTTTTTGAAAGTGTTCTATATAACTGTTTTGTAATAATTAAGCACTTAACAAAAATAAAAAATGTTTGGCAAAAGAAAAAAATGTGGTACCAAATTTATTATGCTGACTGTACTTTATAAGCAACTACAAAAATAAAAAAAAGGCAAAACAAAAAAAATTGCAACTAATGTGTACGCACAAAAAAAAATGTCAATTCTTTTTTTTTTTTTTTTTTTTTTTTTTAAACAGAAAACAAAATTTTGTTGCTGACTGTACTACTTTTTGAAAGTGTTCTATATAATGTTTTGTAATAATTAAGCACTCACTCATAAAAATAAATAATGTTTGGCAAAAAAAAAATGTGGTACCAAATTTATTATGCTGCCTGTACTTAATAAGCAACTACAAAAACAAAAAAAAAGCAAAAAAACAATTCCTTTTCTTAGGTTTTCTTAGGTTTTTTCTTTTTTTTTTTTTTTTTTTTTCTCGTTTTGAAGTGGTTACCAAAATTGTGGCTGGTAGTACGTAATCTGAACACAGGTAACCTTGGTCGATAGTACTTTAACTTAATAATATGAATTGTAGGTACATGAATATTAGACAAAAATTGTGACGTACACCTTAGTTACAGTGCAACCAAAAGAAAAAAAAACGTTTCACAAAACTACAAAAAAAAACGCACACAAAACACCAAAAAACACTACTGCCTCCATAGAACAGAAAAAATAATTGACCATTTATAGACCACGAAAAGGGCGCCAATGCGGCGGGTGGTTAATTTGGTCTTAATAAATAAAAAATCCAACTCGCTCGACATAAAATTTATTAGGGTCGTGTTCCGCTAATGCCCGTCAATTAAATTCTCTGTCTATGGAAGTAGGCGCGCTAGGTACTATCCTGGCTTCACGTAGGCGGATGAGATGGCCGGTGATGACGCTCAGCCGAGGAGGCGCCTTCAGATGGACGATGTAGCAGGGTAATGCATGCAGTTATGCCTTTAGGAGCATGCTGATGCAACGTCAGCGGTCCGACGGTTGTGCCCCGGACTTTGGACCCTGGAATTCACGTCCGTCCAAATGAAAAAAGGTCCTTTGTTCGTCCTCCTCTGACTGTGATCGCCGCGGAAGCATGAAGCGGAAGTACGCTGCGCTTAAGGCGAATGTGTGCAAATATGAAGTCAGAATCGGAGTTTACAAAAGCATAGCTATTTGAAAGAAATGTTTTATATAAATGTACAAAACACAAAACACAAAATTCACCAACGTAAAATAAGCACAAACAAAAAATAAGCTGAATTACGAATGATGAAGTCGTTACAAATGAGTTCTATAAATGTGAAGTTATGATGATAAAACTGCAAGTCATTTGTCAATGATCACCCAACATATAGGTAATAGCAAAAAAAACGATTGTTCAACACTTACCCAATACGGGGAAAGACACTGAATCTAATATTGTAAAACGATGTAGTTTTTAAGTAAAATAATAAAAGAATAATTTAAACAAAATCCGTTAAGACCACACGATTGACGTCACGCACTTTGCACTTGCAAGAGTACTTTTAGGGAGCGCGTGAACGTGTGTCTTCGGTGAGGATTATCGCTTAATGACCATATTTAAAATGGTCGCTATTCGCTAAATGGCCATACGTCGCATCTAAGATGACTTGCATTGGTACAGTAGTCCAAACGAACGAATCGAGACCTTATCACAATGATGCGGAGGACTAAATTCATTAACTTGCAGTTAAATAGATAATGACTACGTTTTGTTTTTTCTTTAAGTTTTATGTTTAGTTACGATTTTATGAGTAGATAGGTTACTGTTGTAAATATAATGTTGTAAATAAGTCGATTTAAGTTAAAAATTGTAAATAATATATGTAATTAATTCCTTTTTAATAAAAATAAGATTTGGAACGTTGAATTTAACGTACAACGTTACAATATGCGTTCACAACAACTGTATTATTTGTATTTTATTTATGCACATTACACGTCATTAAATTTGCATATTACTTATGGACAACCATTACATACCATTATTGTTAAATTAAATTTATTAATTATTTATTTCTATTTAAAGATTTTGCATCATGATCAACTGAACTTTCTAAAACAAATACAGTCAACAACAGAACTCGAATTTTAAAACACGAATAAGCAATTTGATATTATTTAGAAATTAGTCTATAAGTAGCATATTTTTCCTCTTTGTCAAGTTTATTTTCTTCCATATCACCACAACAACTACACATTAAACTGATGGTCTACAATTGTTGAAAATCTGATTATGTAAACGATTTCTTCTTTATTATACTTACATTAGATTCGATAGGCGGATCTCCCCCAGCCTCTATGAGCAGTATCTTGAAGTGCTTGACTTCACTAAGACGACTTGCGACCACGCTCCCGGCTGTACCCCCACCAACTATTATGAAGTCAAAAGATTGAAAGTCTGTAAAAGAAGAGTAAGGAAACTGTTATCGCTAAATTCGAGTAAGTATGTACTCAAGAAAAAGGTCAATTTTAAACTCTAAAGGTTGTTAAATATTGTATACTTGCAGCTTTGAAAAAAATGTTATAATTAACATCTTAGTTTCTTATACTTATTTGTTTTACTGTTACTATCCATATCCATCCAAATAAAATAAATCTTGCTTAAATTAACTTATTTTTTGTCATATCTTAATAATTTGTTCACTTATTGTCTACATGCGCATGCTGCGTTCTGCTTTAATTGAGGGAGCATAACCCAAATGTATACCGTCCTCTTTTGTCTAATGCATCTTGTGTATTCTTTGTTGGAGATCCTTAATATAAAAAATAACTCAATTGCGTTGATGACTTCTTTAAACAATAATTTCCTTCCACACTAATTACTCACATTGAAATATGATCACATCTATTCCATATCCCCTCATTTCATCCGTCCATTTCTAATCATAACATCAAAATTAATTAGGCTTATTTTAGCTCCAAGTACTTAGAGTACGTGATGAGTAGTTCGGACCTAATTATGCTCTATAGCGGGCCATGAGTACTTTACAAACAGATTATTTAATCAAGAGTGATGGACCGCAAAACTCATTGGAAAATCCGATAGCTATGTAAACTTAATTTTAATAGTGATTATTTAGGCTCTTGGGGAATGATCAAGCGACTACGTACTATCATACAAACTTCTAGAGGGTCATATAGGTAATAGCTGGGTGAAAATATTAAAATGTTGTATTTTGTGGTACGTATTTTTTAATGTAACCTCTTTTCTGTTTATTCACTGTATCACGAGAAAAACGTGTTAAATGAACAAAATTAAAGTTAAATGCATTATGATATTGAGAAATTTTTGCATAAGAAATCTACTGCATGTTTGGTCGAATTTACACGCTTTTGATCGTGAATGTATAAAGAAAGGATTTCTAATGTAACCATTTTTATCGTGTCACTTTAATAAAAAAAAGGATTTGACTTTGCCAACATAGTACATTATAATGTTGTTAAATTAGTACTTACTTAAAGCATCCGATTCTGGTAATTCTTTTGGTGTTAACATAACTTGCGCAGACGCAAAGACTTGCAACGCTGCCGCAAACATTTGAGCTCCCGATGTCGGTGTAATGCATGATGCATTTGTTAAGCTGAGGGCGCAAAAGAAACAAGGTGCAACAAAAAATTAAAAGCATAAATTTAATTCAGAGACATATATGATGAAATAAATGAATATTTATACTGGTTATTAAACAGATAACAAAATTATACCTAAAATGAAACTTAACATTTAAAAACAACAAAACAGCAGCACGTAAGAACAATAAAGATTACTTTACTTTAACAAACAGCTCGTCGATACGATTCCTATCATAAGTTAAGATAATTTAAATATAAAATTACGGTATCTATATTTGAATTACTTAAAAACTACGAAAGAGCCTCAAAACAAACGAACGGCTTTACTTTTCTTTATTACAGAAAATATTTCCAAAAAACCATTATAAAAAAGTATTTATTAAAAATAATAATATAGTAACTTACCAAGTCATGTTTAAAACATCTATTATCACTACAACTGTTTAGTTCTACTAATAAACAAAAAATGACGATCGATAACTGCATTGCTTACTACCAGACCTATAACATTCAAAGCCTTTATTGCATAAAATGTAAACAATCATTGTTTCTATTGTCATTTATAACAAGTGTTATGATATATTATTTACTTTGTTACTAAGTATCTGAAGGTTATTAACCTTTCTTCAAAGTACATGTATTCAAATCGTTAGCCTCTTCTATCATATCCCTCGGTCCAAGATAATCTAATTTAGAATCCTATTTAAACATACCTAGTACCTTACGACGTATAGTCATAAGCAAAAACATGCATACACGACCAAAAATGAAAGTTTAAGATTCATGAAGCCGTGAAATTTTCTTTCAAATTAAACATTTTATGTTTAACTTACAGTATCAGGAATAATCAAATACAGCTTCAGAAATTTCGCATAAGAAATCTACTGCAACTGTTTGGTCATGTAATTATGTTTTTGCTCGTGGCTGTACCTACTTGAGAGTACAAAAGTGATTACACTACCTACAAAAGTGCATAGTTTATTATGAATCTATAGAACATTGCATACACAAAAATAATAAAAATATGAATAAAATTAAAACGCGTAAAGTCGCATGAATAAACCATCAATAATTCTAAGTGAACTTCCTTCAAAATTATAAAACGTAAATACGCAACCCCATAACTGAAAATATGACTATTCCATACATCAATCAATTTCTCCCCTAATCCTAAAGAAATTATTCCAAGGTAAAACGATGACAAAGGATTAAAAAGTTATTGCGCAAGAGACAATAGGTAACAATGGGCAAAACAAAAGGTGAACTTAGCCCTAAATATGATTACGCCAGCCTTACCTCGAACGGCTATGAGTTATAACGTCTACTGAAGAATAAAGGGCAGTAATTATAAAATTTTATGGAGTTATCACTTTTATTTTAGAGCGCTAAATTACTTGATAATTATGTTTTTATGCTTATCTAGACTTCAATTTTATGCCTATCAAAATCTAAATCGAAAGACATTATAAATTAGGCCAATATGTAGCATTTATATGACGGCCCCCCATTGCCGATCCTTCACCGCTTTGTATGCTATTGCTACGGGAGAACAAACGGTGCTCCCTCAACTCCCCAGCCACACGTAGTCTTT
The DNA here is from genome assembly GCA_941860345.1 of Chrysodeixis includens. Lineage (NCBI taxonomy): Eukaryota > Metazoa > Arthropoda > Insecta > Lepidoptera > Noctuidae > Chrysodeixis > Chrysodeixis includens. Next base: position 9,009,765 of record OW796097.1, read on the forward strand.
CAACTCATAACATTCAATAATTCTACCAAGCGACTTGATGGAAATTTGTTCTGTTTTCACTGCCTTTGACTTACAGATTTGCTAAAAAAGCCTTAATTAATGACGAAAGTTCTAATTAGATTCCAGTACAAATACCTTGCACTATCGTCGAACGCTTACAAGTGACAGTCGCAAACATTCTGTTCAACATTTGCTCAGCCTTTCCGATGTAAAGTCGGTTGACTTTTTACACAGTGTAAATGGAAAGCCAGTCTATTTATGGGCGAGGCTCATTCCGTGTCTAAACGTTGTTAAAATCTATGATTAGCGCAGACTTTACTCAGGCAGCGCAAAGCGACGAGTTCGTGAAAACAAGTTAGAGGCGCGGCAGGATTGTAGACCAGGAGACAACATCAAATGAATAGAATACAGAACAATATTGTTAGAAACTTGATGTAAAATATAGCACACAACAGTTTATTAAAATAATTGTGACTAATAAAACCTTATTTATAAGCTTTGGTAGGTACTTTGCTTATTAACACAGGCAGTGGGAGCAAGAAATTGTACTTATAAGTTTTAAGGCAAGAAAGGTAATAATAATTGTTAGCCAATAAGTGAAGCAGTTCTACCTATTTTCTTGTTTTTAATTCGCCGATTTACCAGAATATTTTTGATTAATTTATTTATTTAGTTATTTATCCTCATCATGACACCATTACAGTAACTTAATGCTAATGCGAATCTTGTCTACTAAACTAGTATAAAAACAACAACTTAAAACACAGACAATATACATATAAAACAATAAAATAACATACATAACGTTAATAACCTTTTATTGAGTGTACGTGCAACGTTAGTTCAATAAACAGATGCGAAACATTTTAAATCATAATGTTCGATTTCAAGTAAGTCCTTTTTAGACACTTTCGAAACGTTCATTACTTATTCCAGCCCCGATTTGTCACAAAATAATCTTATGTATAAAATTCCCATCACAATGTTAGTTACCGTACCTACTTTTCCGAAACGTTGAAGAAAAATCCTCCGAAACGGCTGGACAGATTCTCTTGAAATTTTATACATGCATTAAGTAGGTCTGAGAATCGGTTACCATCTATTTTTCATTCCTATTTTGTTTTCCGCCAACGAAGTCGCGGGCAACATCTACTGTTTTTACAAAACTCAGTCCAGCTCCCGAGCTACGTGCACCATTTAAAACATGGCGTAGCAATAAGAGGTGTGTTCCGCAACCCATTAGATAATTGAAGCGGCCGTTCACCCAACTGGCGCTGTTTCACTTACTTGCTTTGTGTGACATTTGTTTTATGAGCAGGAAACATTTCAATAAACAACATTAGAAACGAAAAAATATGCTATGTGTTGTTAATGGTAAAACTAAATATTATGTAAAAGTTTTGGTAGCATGTTTTCAAATGATAATGACTTATCGTAATATTTAAACGTTAGGCACTTATAGATATAGCAACTTTCATTCTTTTTTAACGCCTTTCTATTATTTGATTTAGAAACATTCTTCTTGATTTCTCTCACTTCCTACAAAACTTGTTTTCAGTTTTCATCTATGATGTTAGTTTCAGCTAACTAAAATGAATGGTTATGTAATCAAATTATTACATAATCAAAAATATTTTACTGCTTATTTAATTGTCGAAACCTAGATTGTTATTCACAAAGCGGTATATTTTTATAAAAAAAAACTTTACTTCGTTTCAAAGTGACATTGAATCTGCCCCTGATAAAAACACACTAACTAACACAGTCAGATTGTTAAATGTAATCATTATTCGTGTAGAATTTCCATATTTTGTAGCGTAATTTATAAAAATAATAAAGTATTTCTAAAGGATGTAGAATCTTAACGTTGTTGTTCCAATCAATTTAATTAACAACGGAAAATAGGCCAACCAAAATAGCTTAAGACATTTAACTATTATACCAACCTCTGTCATTTTATCAGTACTTTGATGGTGGTAAATATCCCTTTGTAGTTATTATCATAACCAAACGGGTCTAAACACCTCTAGCACAGTATAAATACATACAGTAGTTAAACTAAAATGCCTACAGCTGCGGGATACGTAACAGTAATAAGGCTGCCCACCTACAACGTTTCAATAGAGATGATGCCAGGGTACAATAAATAGTTACCGCGATCTTGGCAGTCAAAGGGCTCCAGGAGGAACATAGTGGGTTTCAGTCAGTTAAAGTCTGATATTCCACTGCACCCACAGCGGATAGGGTCGTTTAATAACTCCCCACGAAAAAAAAGGTACAAAAACGAATAATCTAATTATTCCGTTAGAAAGATAATAAATAATATTAGACACGTAAATTTTATTTCCTTAATCTGAACTGGACAAAAAAAAATGTTTGTCCAATATTATTGATTAAACTACATGACGAACGTTAAAAACAAAATTCATCATTCTTATTACGCTCGGCTAGTATTATTAGGCTCGCGATTGTGTTATGCCACGATCCTTCGACATAACTCGCGTTGCGCCCGTTTATATAAAGACTTCATACTGTATATATTATTGTACTGTGCTTCTAGTTCATTAGTCTAATCATCAATGTTATTCAAGGTTAATGACTCGAGGACGAAGTACGAGTAATTAATGAAGCATTAGCTTGTCTTTGGTTGATTATATTTCACTACTAATAATGGCATGGTAACAAGTTTAATTGTGTATTTTGGTAGAGATAGATAGCAATATAGTTGAACAGAAATTTAACAATGTTTATGGGGTATTGAGTGCGTGGGCCTACCTTTGAAAGCCGAACTATTGTAGTGAAGGAAGATGACACACTATAATAAATGGCACACAGCGTAGAACAGTGTCTCTTTTCGAGAACTATAACAGTTACATTACAGAAAGCTTCTAGATTATTTAATTTGGTTTTGCACTTACAATCAATGTTCTTAACGTAAAAAGTTGAACTTCTGATTTTTGGCGAAATATTGACATACTCATAAACGCCCATCTGAACACACGCCGACATTTAATGCAAATTCAGATTTCATACAGATTCAAGGAACCTTTAAAGTAGCTTATTATTCATAGGGAGATTTTTGCATAATTTAAGTTGCTTTAAACCCCTTTTTAAAAAGTCGTAATGTTCTATTCTAGGGGAACCTTTCTTTAGAGTTCTCATAATAACTCTAGAAGTTAAAAAAAACAGTACAGAATCAACTAAAAGTAGCTACTAACCAAACTTTCTATATCAAATTTACACTTACAAAAACCTAACTTAGAAATACGAGTATACTTTTCTTCGCTACACCGCTTCGATCCGGCGACATAACGAGATTGGTTATAAAAACAGAATTTCAAATACAAAGTGCACCAAACTCGATCGTGGCCACAATGGATCTCGCCTCAAACATTCTTAAGTTAACAATCTAAAGTACACCATAGTTGCAAACTTACCTTGGGTGCTTGGTTTTATTACTTGCAAAAGAATGGAAAAGAGTTCGTGCTATCGCGTGATTTTTAGGAACCCGTGGACGTGAGGTTTTCGAGATGTTCTTTAATATAACAACCTAACCTTACTTATAGATATGTAAAAGTTAATGTTGTCATTTAGGTATTCTTTAAATGCTATTGCTGCATTTTTTTATGTAACATAAATTCTAGTTGTAAAATTGTATACTTGGATTAATTAATAATTGTTTTCTTTCGTATTATTAAAATATTAAGTTTATTTTGCATGTAGTATTATTCTGTAACTGTTGAGCTCGTAAGTGCAAGTTTAAAATATAACCAATAATTAAATGGGTTCATTAATTATATTAAAGTGATTTTCAACAACTTCAATTAGTTAAAATTGTTCAGCGTCACATAGTTTAATTAACTTGTAACTTTTTATAATCGTATACAAAAGAATTGAGCATAGGTGGATTCTAAATGAAAACAAACCACAAAGGTAAGCACCACTGGACAACTAATTTTGTGGACATGTCCTTCTTTTTACATGCTATTCCAATGTTTTTTAAAACCTCACTATACAGCTATTGAATTTCATATCGTGAAAGTCGCATCAAAAACAAAAGAAATCGACAGCCTTTGTGATTTGGAAACCCAAATAGGATAAAAATTGAGTATGTAGGTGTGTTAGGTTCAAAAACAGAAAAAGCTTGTACGGAACTTACTTACTACTTTACTTTTGAAAGTGCAAGACCTCGAACTGTTTTTAGTTTTTACATCCACCGCAATACAATTACGGGCTGTAGTGTCCTTAAAAAGATAACTCCGACAAACGTCAGTGCCAGATATTCTGTAGCCGGGTGAAAAATATAACGAAGGAGGTTTTATATTTTTATGCTGTTCGTTTTCTTAGATTACCACAGGGAGGTCTGTTTCTTAGTTAGCTTGAGGTCAATGACTTTATAACGGTTGTGGATTGCAGTATTTGTAAATATGGTGGATAATTTCACTATGCTAAGATTTATAAATAAACTGCTATAATACAGAACTAAGGTTTCGTCAAAAGAAATAAGAATGGCATCAAAAATATTTTAATCAGACATTAAAATAATTTTGATGAAATACTTACAGGTGCTTACAATTAGAAATTATATTTTATATTTCAATGTAACTTAGCCGACATTTTTCTAATAAACTTACAATAAAATCTGTACACAAACAGTATTGCTATTACACATAATATCAGTAACAAACTAGCCTATATACATGCACAGGCCTCTTCTCATATAGGGAGGACTAGAGCATTGATCACCACGCTGGCTCACTACGGATGACGATTTCAGAATCCAATATTTGGAAACTAGATATCATTACGATGTTATCCTTCACCGTTAGTCAGTAGTTTCTTCGAATAATTAAGAAAATACATTTACTTAACTTTGAAAAGTGAAATTGGTACTTGCCTGCACTGGGGATCGAGCCTTCACCTTGTGCATACAAATCCATATATAGAACCGCAAGAAAACCACAACGTATCGCTTTTATTAGTAGTTGAAAACCGTTTCGATTCGTCATCGTTTCCAATAAATATGTGTATCTATTCAACTAACAAAACTAACCAACAACAGTTAACCAAAACTACCAGCTTAGCAACCACTAAGCACGTAGGTACCTAAACCACCTCAATAAATCATCGAATATCAACTAAAACTTGTTTACACTTTCAAATAAAACGACAATACCTCCGTTAACACTTAGCCGCTTAAAACTTATAAATACGTGTTCGTGTTTTAACTAAGCAACGGGAAAGTTCGGCAAGTTGAACCAACTTTGAACTCCGCTATTCGAAACACCTCGGAAACCTGCCTGACTTTTAGCCAAATGGACTGCTTTCATTCAACATTGAGAATATTCTAGAGTTCTACACAGAATTTGAATAGCAATTGTCTTCAAATATTATTTAGTGTAAGTACACATTTATAGTAGAACTAGCTGTTGCCAGCGACTTCGTACGCGTTTTCCTGCAAAACAAAAATAGAATAGATTGCAAAATAGATATAGTCCAATTCATCGATGTCCAATACATGTGCAATTAAAATTTAATAATAATCGGCCATACCGTTTCGGTGGAGAATGGTGAAGTACACAATGACATAATAATTATATAAGATTATGAGTAACTAATAATGAAGTCGGTATGTTTCTTCAATACATAGTATAAAATAGTTGCTTTCCACTGTCTGTCTATTCGTATGTATGCTTAAGGCTTTATAATAACGCAATCGATTTTGATGTGGTTTTTGATAATAGATAATTATAGCGTTTGAAGAAAAAGGTTTATATGTCTAATGTTTATATTGCGCATGCCAAGCAAAGGGGGGTCGTCAGCTAAATTTAATTTTCTGTAAACACTATTTTCATGTTGCTAAGTATAATAAATGAATAAGACGTATAACAATTGAACATCGCTGTATACTTAATACATAACAAATTATTTGTTAAAAGAAAACTGCCAATTCACGAAGGTAATTATTTTGTCAAAAAAGGTATGCACAGCTGTTATTACATAAACTTAAATTATTCTATTAATATAATACAATACGTTTTGCTACCTACCTACCTACACCACTAGAGCGCGCCCGGGGAGTTGGGGGGCGCCTAGTTTTATTCTAAGGAGGTACCGTGTCCTATATAAATAACTACTACGCCAATTACCACAGTGCGCGATGTGTCGCGGATTCAATCCCCGCGTAGGACAAGAATTTGTGCGCTCTACAGATACTTATTCTGAGTATGTCTTTGATCGTTTGAATTGAATGTCTGCGAACCCCTCGCGACAAAAGAATTAAGTATAAGTTAAATAAAAAAAAATGTTGATCAGCCCTTTACACTTGTTTGATGAGGTAAATTTTATTTTTGAGAATTGACTGGTGTACAATAATTGCTGATAAACGATATTTACAATACAAATGGTTTGTTTATATACTCTATCAACTACACACAATCTATGAAAATCAAAACTGATTACCAAAGCGTTTTAATTTATCATTAAATGGATGAATTTTATCATTCAACTAAACCGATAGTCATATCAACAAAACGTTACTCAACTTTGTGGCTTCCAATTTTCATAACACCCGATACAATGTAACGCTGCGACAAATTAACTCAAGCTCATTCCCATTCATGGCTTATTTACTTTACAATATAAAGTGTAGTTTACGATGGACGAGTATAAAACATGGTACAAATTATAATCACCTTGCACCCGGGGGATGCAGCTCGGGTATTAATTATTCCCACCCCTCTTGGGGGTTAAACCGGAGTTTAACATATTATATTGAATACTTTCGAATCCTATTAATATTTGACTGTGTGTATATTTGTTGCTTATGTATACAGCTGTCTATGTGGACTTGACTTTTCACTATGTTTAAAAATGAATATATAAGTTTAAATATTGTTTGCATGTGGTTTGCATAATTATGTATTACTACTGGTTATGCTAATATTCCGCGTTCGTGTGTACACCCAGACACAGGACAAATTATTGTGCTCATCACACAAATATTTGTCCTGGGTGAGGATTGAAGACAGATAACGTATAGTTATAATAAAACAGACAATTTAGAGGTGCTTTTGTCTCATAGACCAATAGCAAAATAGATAGTATCAGAACCATTTTGTTCAATTTAACTAGTGCTGTTTAAAACTGATACGTTTCAACCACCTGGTATCATCTTTATACTACAAATCACTGAATATGGCTCCATAAAAGGGAATATTCGACATCTATCCTCAATTCTCAGAATATTCAAGTTATCCTAGTAAAGCAGGACACATATAAGTTGGTGGCAGTAAGCGTAAAGACCGATTTGTCACCGTCGTTTGGCAAGTGAACTTTTTGCGCGGGGATTTGAACGTAACCGGCAAAGTGTTAACACGACTCGCAACGGCTTATAATGACATAACTCCCTCAAATACCCTTTAAATACGTATTTATTTTCGTGATTTTCGTTTTCTTAGTATTTTTTATAAATAGCTTACTTCTATGAATCTGGTTTGGAAAGTTACGTTCTATGCATGTTTACTTAAAGAGTTATCATAATGCGTGCCAATAATTGTCGGCTTTTACTATGTTGTATACAGCTAGATGTTTACTTGCAGATATGCCATTTTAGTTTCCGTGCAAGATTCAGGATTCCCCAAAAATTTTGTCAATAGTCGATTATGATTTTTTTTTTGTTAAGGATTGAATGAAAAAACGATCTCATTAAAAAAGTACATTAGTACTTGCCATGATTTTAAACTTAAACTATTTATGTCCAGTAATTCATCCGAGTCCAGTAAATTAATAACTATGGGTGATATAACGATGACGAAAATTCGCAGAATAATATTTGACATTATTTACATAAACGTTGTTTTCAGTTGAACATATTCCCTCGAGTGGTTTGCTTCTGAGCGTCGAAATAACTTTATTGAAGCTCCCGAGGGAATTCGTTTAAATCCATACGAGTACCACATATGTAGCTTTCAATACAACTGTATTGTACCGACTTGGTTCGAGTCGCAATCAACTTGTGTCGATCTAAGTTTGGTCTATGAACATTCTTCTGCAGACGTTTAACTTAAATGCAAAACGTTTCGACTAAAGTATGCAGCGTTCGATTTAAATAAAAGCGTTTTGTGTACTGCGCTTTGTACGGTTAGGAGTATTTTCTCATTCTGCTTGGACTCGCTTTAATAGTCAATTCATTTAATGTTAGTTATTTTCTGTTTATTAAATCTCGATCTAGATAGCATTGCGTGAAAGTTGTGGAATATAATAAAACAAAACAATAACTAGAAAAAAATAAAGTAAAAGTGTGTTAAAAGGACTCAATAGAAAACACAAGACTATCGTATTTTCACTTCACACGTGTCCTCTTAATCTATATTGCAGATGGCGCTAAGTCAATCACAGTTACATCTTTCGAGCCACTGAACTTGAAACAACTAGTTTCGCTGGAGACTACATTCCGCCTAACAATACTAGAAACGTGCTAATTTCGACTCTAACACAACTATCTAAGGTTGTATTTAATAATCTGTTGACACAACTGAAGTTTTCGCTACTGCTGTAAAAAATACCCTGAAACTCGATCACACATTGCAAAAGCTGTTTGGTTGTGTGTACCTAGTACGGTCAGTTACAGAAGTCGTTTAGCAGTTTACTTTCATTCATGACATCTGTTTATAAACTGAATCAGTTGCTATAGTCATATTAAAGTAATTTTATTAAAAAGAAACCGACTTCAAAAACAGCGGCACTAAAAACTTGCAAATAATCTAAATGACAAAAGATATCAATAGATATTGACTGAAGTTAAGACGACGAATTGAGAACCTTTTTGAATTCGGTTGAAAATAGACTTGATACGTAGTATAGTTACAACACACTCAAAATCAAGGCTTTTCTTGCATGGCCGTTAAGGAGTTCTCGATATGTTAGGTGCAATATTAATAACTCTAATTGCACGGTTTCAAAATCTCATTCTTATGAAGAAGAACCGGCAAGAAAGTCAATACTATACACTAATTTGTACATGTCAGTGAAAAATACAGGCTGAAAAAAATGGTATTTATTCCCCGACGTGTCTTACTGTCTGTACACTACATATATGAGCAAACAGACAGCATGATTATATTTCGAGGTAACTACAGTGCATCTGTACATCGTAATTAGGGCGAAAGCAGTCTTGCGTTCCATAATTGGATTCAGGAATTACGTCGTAAACATCTTTCTTAATTCCAGTTGAAGAAATGTGAGCGTGCATGCAATTAAAATATGCATTCATTCATAACTGTTTTTCTTAATTATTTACGTATTTTTTCTTCATCTCTGTTCTTCAAACTTATTGCAATATATAAACAGTAAGAATGATACATTGTGTGCGAAAAGTGCAATAACTTTTCTAAGTAACAGTATAATAATTCGATATCTAAAATAAGGATCAATCTCAACCAAAATTAATCACAAAATCATATTCGATATGGGAACTCTTTGTTCAATTGTAGAATATTTACAAGCTAAATAAACTTGTATCCTCATTGTAAAAGGTCAATAGAAAGTATTAATTTGTAACAAAAGTCCACATATAAAAATCTAATCTAACGAAACATTTTATGTTTACGCACAGCTTTCATCGATTCGCAGAATTTCCAACAGATGGGTCTACATAAGCTTAAAACCCTATTATAAGTTTTTACAATGTTTGCCAACACTCTTAGAGTTGCGAAAAGGGTTGAAAGTTTCAAGCCTATACAGCGCTCGTCATATTTTATGAATAGTTGAACAAAAAAAGAATGACCCGCTGACAATGTGTTTTTCAATGTAAAAAGGCTTTTAAAAATCTACGTGATAAACTGTTTTAAAAAAATGCTAGAGTAAATGCTAAATCATTATTATTTTGTGTTACTAGAGTAAACACGATAGCTGTGTATATAACGAAAAAATATTGACATCCATCAACCGAAAAAATCTCTCGTAGATTCAACATTCCATAAAAACGTAAGCAAAAAAAATAACTCGTCCATAAAAATACTCCCGTCGGCAACTTAAGCAGAAACGCGTTTTTAATATCAATGAAACAAAAAAAACACGCTGGTACAAACCAAACGTCCCATAACCCATTAAATAAGGAATAAATTCACATCGTCGGAACACGAATTCGGCGCTTAATAAGGTCAATTTCATCGGCGTCCCAATTACTGAATTATTTCGCGCTGTGGAAATAAAAAGGCACCCTTTTCAGACGGCATGGCTGAATAATTTGTTGTGACAAATTGTGGGCCTATTCAAAACAAGCGGCTGTCAGTGTCTGATTTACGTGGCTTCTGAGGCAATTCAGGGGACGTTTTCTGTACGCATAAGCAGACAGAGAGGTTTTTGTGCTCGTTTGTGAATGGAAGTGGGAAGGAACTTTCGTGTCAACTGTTTGTTGGAACGTACTTGTCACTGGTTTTGGTGAATGAAAAACGAATGAAACAGGACTCTGTACTATCCAGATTATAATGAACTTGCAACATATTGCGAAACCGTCTGCATATGGAGTTGTTTAATATATATAATATCCTGTGGAATGGAAATATCGAAATTTAATGCTAGAATTGAACAGATTAAAGATGGATTAGAAAAGTCAGTATTTTTTAATAACCTTCTAAGCTTGATCTTCGCTCTACCAAAAAGTAAAGCAATGATACTCGTTAACCAGTTACGTAATAATGAATGGTTCTACGTATTAATTGGAGTAGCAACTAAAAGTTACCGCTAGTAAACTTTAGATGTCCAAAGTCCTGTGTTCTAGTGTTAAATCACTTGTGGCGAGGCGCCTTGTTGGAGTATAGTGCAATTTAGTGTAATTACTTAGAACTAAAACGTCTCCGGTAGCCTGACCGGTGGTGGAAGACAGAAAGAAATTGGTATTGTATTTCCCCTTTGGGTCACAAGTCTTCATGCCAGAAAAAGGACTATTAAAATAGTTCTTGTCTCCCTTGTGCTAAGACTATGACAAATACTAAATGAAACGGTCATGAACAATATCGTGCAGCGATTGATTGTTCAAAAGAGAAATAGAGTAGTATAGAGTAGAATAGAGTAGTAGAGTAGTAGATGGAATGTGGAAAGTAAAATATTATTATATTGACACATAATAAAGACAGACTATTTTGTAACCTAATCATCACAAACATCATCATCAGCCAAACGCAGTCCACTGCTGAACATAGACCTCTTCAAGTGCACGCCACTGAGATCTGACAATAAACCTAATGACCAGTGTTGATGTCGGAATCTAGCCTAAACTCTCCGAAATAATAATCAAGACTTAAACATCCAAATAATAATAATCATACACATTACGGATGGATACAAGGACCAGTTTGAAGATCAATGCTTACAGCAGCAACTTTGTCGGGATAGCCATAATTTGGAAGTAGCATACGGCGCGGTTAACTTGCGAGATGCATACCGTTGCCAGTTTGCTAATAAATTATATTGGATGCCCTCCAAACTGGCAATACCGCGGATATTTCATATTAACATGATGCTTTTGAAAGTCCATGACAGCAAAATATCTTATTTAAATAATCTCACTTGCAAGCATATCTGTACAAGCATATTATTCGAACAAAGATACTTTGAATGTGCAAAAAGTTATGTTTATACCTAAGTATACATAATATTATTATATAGAAGTTTAGGTCAAATGGTGCAAGCAAAATTTGAGTTATTTCTCAACACTCTAATAAGATGATGTTTTCCTTAAGTATAATCATTTAAAAAACAATACAATTTGTATAAACTTTTCAGGTAATCTATTAGTAGATGAAGAAACATGTCTTGTCCCATAATACTTACTCCCTTTGGCAAAACAATAGTTTTAGTAGTTAGAAGAGGGTAAACGTTTTTTTTCATGCAGTGAATAACTATGAACATTACATCCAACAAGAACTTATTGATAACACACGCAAATAACAAATTCCTCCATTTTCACACTAACAACATCAATCCAACAACTCAAAGTTACTTGTAAAACAAGAGGCATTTACCAAATGCCTTTGTATGCCTAATGCATTCGCCTAAGGTTTGCAGCTCGAGTCGCGCTCTCTGAATCCTAATAGATGTATGCATTTATGTGCTATGTAACACATACGTATTACATGTATTGTGTATGTGTGGAGTATGTAATTGTATGGTGTCATACAATACATGCCTGCGTGTATGTGTATGTATGTGTGATCTGAAATGTGTCGATTTAATGGTTTTTGGAATAATATAGAGTTTGACGTTTGAGGTTCTCGAATGTGGTATCATAGATTATTTCAAATGGTCACTCTCTTTTGGTACGTATTTTCGTACAAGTTATGGCAAATATTTGGGTCCAGGTATTAAAGATTATTGTACCCTTACTGTATATAATTTACAGCTGCAACAATGCTGCTGTACAATAAAGAGTGTAAAGTCTATTCTATTCTATTCTAATATTGTTTTAGATGAACGAAGCTTGATTTAGGAGATTTCTTTAAAAACTATTTCACGAAAGTCATAATCTAAATCACCACCAGGTCAAGTTGTAGTCACACTACAATATAAGGTCCACAGGATTTATACAGGAGTGTGCGTTAGTGTCTATGTGACAATCTATATATTATATAGGTTTCTTTACACTGAAGTTAACGTCTTATCCACACACACAGACAAAGGTTAATAATTCATGTCTAAACTTTTTTTATTTTGCTTTTTTTTTTTTAATAAAATGTAATATCTTGGAGCTATGTTTACGGTAGACCTATTCCGTTATTAAATCGTGTTAAATTCTGAATCATGTGCGTCGTTGGACGTAAAACCGTTTTGTTTACGAGGCTGCTCTCCTGTTCAAATTTCATCGAGCTTAGGAGCTCGCTTTCTTTAGGTTTTACTATCATATTTAATATTTATTTTATTAGGTAATATTTTTAATATATAAAAATATTCTTACTTCCATAGACCAAAATTTTTATATTTACCAGTTTTTCAATTTAAAATAAAAACTAGTGGTTGTAAACTTCAACTTGTAACAAAAAGACGTAAAAACTCAAATTGTAACACAAGGGGACATTAAAAATTATTGTAATTTAGTGTTTTTCCTTTGAAATTCTTATATACAAGCTATTATTTCACCTGATAAACATAAATAGGTTCACCTCCTCTAAGAACAAATAAGTTAAATGGCTCTCAATAAAGATATCTGAAGAAAAACTTCTAAACGCTTACTTAACTATGTGCCAAAAGTAAAACACTTTTAAACTCGAACAGAACTCGAAAGTCGGGCCAAAAGTCCTCTTGTAAGAATACAACGAGATAATTTAAAAATGCCTGACCTCTTAACATTTTACGACAACAGAGAAACTGAACTTAATTAATTTTACACTGTTATGTAGGTCACTGTATTCTCTTTTGAGTATATTACTCAAATCAAACAATTTTTTACTCGATTAAATGAAATCGGATCGTTTAATTGAATCAATTCTAAATCGCAATCTTCGTTTAGAACTGGCCGTTGTTTAGGAAATACGGTGTTACCGCAAACGCAATCTTTAGTCTAAAGTGTCGACTTTAAACGTGGCTGAGTACTTTTCAACTAGGATCGAAATATAAAGATAAACTTACTTTTGATATCCATCGATTGATATTATAATTTTAAACAAAAAATGTGCTTTACAAAAACAAGGTTTCTACGGATATGAAGCCTTATGACACAGCATTTATCAAATTATTAATAACAGCAAGACATCGATACTAAGATACTTAATTTAACCTCGCTTCTCCACCCGTTGAATCAAATATGTAAAATAATATTAGGTTCTATTCTCTTTCCAACATACTTCAGAAAACATTTTAGCCCTCACAACAAAATCGAGCAGCTCGTTATACTACCGGTTTTTGTTTTTAAAATAACAATAATACACCAGCCTATACACGTCCCACTGCTGGGCACAGGCCTCTTCCCATATAGGGACGGTTTGAACATTGATCATCACGCCAGCTTATTGCAGATCGGCGATTTTAGATTCCAATATTTAGAATCCGGGTTTTCTCATGTTTTCCTTCACCTTTTGTCAGTAGTGTTTTACAAAGTCACATTGGTACTTACCTACGCTGGAAATCGAACATGCACCATGTGCACACAAAACCATAATAGAACCGCAAGGCTACCACGACTTAAATTTCCAAAAAAAAAACAGTTTAATTGCTACAACAAAATCTTACAGCTCATTAAGAATCGCTTAAATAAATCAACTCACCAACGTTTAACAGATGATAACAATTGGAGATGTTACCATAAGATAGCATAATCGCAGTAAATAATAAGATACACCCGTTCTCTTCCCATCTCGAACACAATGACTTGTTTAGACGGTACAGCTTGGGTTCCGCAATAAATTCCACTCGTGGAAACTACCGAGAAATATGTACTCAGTAAGTAGTTAGTTTGCTTGAGATATACTGATTTTCTTAAGGTTATTCTTAGACTAGAATAGTTCGAGAAATCCAGTTTCCAAAATCATTTTGACTACACTGTTTTAATGAAAGTCAGAACTTAGCGCAAGACTCTGATTTAACTATTTATTTTGTCTTCTTTGGCTAACTAAATAGATATCATAATTATTACTGCTTATCATTTTATCATTTTACTTGCAGATTGGTTATTTCAGATTCCGAAACATAAAATCTAGTCTCCTAACATCGATTAACTTAATCAATTACAATCAATTGCTTTAAAGTACGATATAAACCTTTTTCCAGAAATAAAACGCCAAGATTCTATAAAACCTATTCGTAAGCTATTACAAAAGAGATACCAAAAATATTTCAAGCCTAAGTTTTCTCAGTATTTAGTAAAATCAAACACATTTAGGTATCAGGAAAGGAATCGTAAAACATGTCTAACGACTTGCTAACGAGAATACGAGAGAAAAGCTAAAAAACCGGATAAAACCGGGATACAGATAAGTATGAAAGATAAAAGAAATAAATGTGATTTAAAGCTTGTGACCCAAATTTTCCGGACCAAAGTTTTCTCAATAGATAATTAGTGATTCTTCTCGAAATATTTTATGCAAATTATTTTCTTATCGAAAGATTTTTGTGTGTTCTGTTTGTTTGTTATCATGAATTACTATTGTGTTACAAACTGCCTATTTTAAATGAAAAGGAGACTAACAATATATTTGAAGATAGTTGCCGTTTTTCATTTTAGAATTCTGTCAATGTGTACTACATTCATTGCATAATGAATACTAACAATACAAATGTAAAAAACCTGTCTATTACGCTTATAGGACTAAACCTCTCAACCGGTTTGGATAAAAAATTTCAAGAGAAAATTTAAATTGCGAAATATATCGTAGGATACTTTTGCCGCCATAATCGACATAATTATGAATGTGGTCACAGGCAAAACGGCAGGCAAAATCTAGTACAATATAAACCATCAGAACACTGTAAAGCTGCACTTAATAAGCATTAAAATAATGATAAATGAAATCGATACATTATAATGTTCTATGATATTTGACACCGTTCATTTTCGCGCAAAAGATAAAATAATTGATTTCACCACAACTTTTGTTGTTTATTGCGGTTAAAGTTACTGCAACAATATATAATTATGATGCACAAACATTTAGAGTCGATTACTACTATTTTGATTTAGTGCTCGTCACACAAACATTTGTCCTGGGTGGAAATCGACCCCACGACCTCCGGTATAGCAGTCAGGGCTACTAACCACTAGACTAACAGGCTCGTTCTGTGGCAGTAGAGCCTCTTAACTACAGTATTCAATATGTATCGTTGCGTAGTTGCCTATCGAACTATTCCACGTACTTACCTAATACAATACATGTATTTTCCTGTTATTCCAATTTGATTAAACTACAGAACAATATTCTGCGAATATCTATACCAAATATCGTTCATGTTTTTCTTGGAAATAATAATATAGAATTATTGTTTCTGAGACAACGAACACAAACCCTTAATCCTATTATTTCCCATTCATAGTAGAACCCGTAACAAGGAAATAACAAAACAAACGCTATCGTATTTTCTAAAACATAATTTTCCATTATGTAAAGACCTGAGACGATCAAACATAATATTTGTTGTTAGAACTGTTTGACGGATATTCAACTGCCTAAACCAGTGTAAAATTCAATGTAAAATAACATCAAACTAGTTAAAACACTTGAATATTTCATAAACCTTTCGAACGTGTTTGAGTCAGAAATATTTGACGTTCTCGAGGCTCTTTTAGTCGATGAATGACGTATTTCGGGCCTAAAATCTATTGTCAGCTTTCGTCAGGCTGTCAGAAAGTCCGGTGATATTGAAAAAGTTTGTCTCCGAGCCGATGGGCCAGCGATATATCAGGGCTCTTCAAAGTTTTTGACAACGCAGCAATAGCACAATTCCTATTCATTTTATTGGTCCTAGCGTATAAGCGTATAAGTTGGAGTTTTATCAAAATATTCTGCGTTCGGGAACTGTAATAAATCTAAGGAGTATTAATGTAGACTCGTTTGGGGTTTATGTGAATAGGGAACTGGTTTATGGGAGTATACCTGACGCTGAGCGTATAAATTGTGGCTGCGTACATGTATAATGCTTTGTGCACATTATAAAACTAGAGACTAGCTTACCTTTTACTCGCGTCTTTGGTTACGTTGAAGTGTGTTGTTGCGGCAAAACGTAGTAAGTCCTTTTTTAAATCTTATACATAGTGCTTTTTTCGGGCGTGATGGAATAGAAACCGCCAGAGGTTTCTATTCCATCACGCATCATAGTTACATAATATGTTTACAAAAAAAAAACATAAGTATTTCAAAATCGTAAACATGGTCACGGTTTTAGGTTAACAATTACCTGAGTCTTATTAAATTTGGACGCGAAACACACAGAAATCGAATTAAATTTATATTTCACGTGGTAAGTAAGTACTAAAATTTTATTATTTTAGTGCAAGCATTAGTGGAATCGGAAGATATTAGAATTTTTATTATTTGAGAAAAGTGTTAGTGATTCGACAAAATTTAAATGTGTTTTTGGTTTCACCACATTATTTTTGGACGTAAATCTTATTTCATTATAGTGTAGCATTTTGGATTTTTGATATTTCCCCGAAAATATAAATCGACCAAAGTACAGTCAATGAAAGTTACGCGTGACGTCACTTTTTCGTATGCATTTGGCGAATGCGTTACGTCACAAGCCCCCTCTCTAACTTTAGAGCAGCTTATCTTTGTATTTTTTTTGTTCAGATAAACGCGAAAATATGTGTGTAACATGTTTAATTATAGAATAGAATACTCTTTATTGTACATCGTAGTTAAAGCTGTGAAAAAGTAAATTATATACAGTAAGGATACAATAGCGTTCTTATCGCTAATAGCAATATCTTCCTGAGAACCTTCAAATAGACAGGAAAGAAGAAGATATATGACTAGAGGTAGATGACTGGTGCACTGTCAATATGTGCATAAAAATATCTTCAAATGGGAATACTACTAAATTATCTATCTGACCTACGAATTAGACATCTCTATTATGCTCACATGTCTAGTAGAACACACAATAATACTCGTAAGATTGTCAAGCCGTACGTTAGGCCCGTTCCACAGGATTATGTCGGCAAACAGATGCCGCGCCGGCCTCATACAATGTTATGAACCGTTTGTACCTTCAGCTAACGAGAAGGTACGGGACTTGTTGTGTTATTAACATAAGTTTGTTTTAGGAATAGTTATGGGAGAATTGGAATATTTATACGCTTGTAAAGTTCTTTGAATAAATCATGTCTTTTATTAATTTAGTGTATTGTTTTCCTAGCCCATTGTGTCCCATTCCTAAGCAAAGATCTCGCCAATTTTTTTATTAGGTTTATAAAGAAAAATAATTCGTTTTGAAAAGCAAAAATTGTCATAAATGTAGAAATACAATAATAATATGTGACTACAAATGTTAAGAGAGAATATCAACAGGTATAAACGACTTAAAACATCGACTATACATATAAGTCAGTAAACTAAAATGATAAGTAGGTTCGCACCGACCTTTTAAATTCAATGCAAAAAAAACTTTAAAAAAATAAATGATATCGCAATAAAACCTTTTCAAATCGAAAATCCCATTAAAGAAAACACTGTTCGTACATTCTTAAAACTTCAACTTACTGTAATTTTATCCAACCTATATTTCCCTATTTTCTATCAGCGTCCACCACGAATAACAATTTTAATTAAAATTAAACCTCAATGTAGTGGGGTTACTCCGTTTAATTACGTCGGCGTACACATTGACGCGGGCTCACCATATTGCATGCTAAAATTGACACACATTGTGCAACACATTAATTTATTAACCATATCATGTTTAGACCAACCATAGAAGTTTCGAGAAAATGTTTATGATTATCAGTCTTCAGTTGAATTGAAATATTCGAATGAATACTTTTATTTATTACATGCAGTAGTCAGGACAGATTGAAGGAATCTGGAACGACCAGATCACGTTGGATGACATAGGTTAGTTAATTGGAACCACTTTAATAAGGGACAAGACAGACAAACAAAAATAGCAGAAACAGATCAGATAAAAAAATATCACGATCACTAGTGAATATTGAACATAGCGTGCCTCATTTTAGGTATTATTGTATCAGCCTGTAACTGACTTATGTGCAGTTATAGAGTCGTATAAAAAGGCGTTATTCCATTTAATAAAACAATCATCTTATAAACTAACCTAAAAAAGACCACTTTTTTCTAACAAATAATAACACCACACAAACTTATTTCAATCAAACAGTTGTCAGTTCAGATGTCAAGCAACACTTTTCTCTTTACAATTATTTACTGAACTTATAACAACGAAACGGTGCGTAACCACCGAAATAAATGTCCCGAGACTACATAAATGTCGGAAATTAAACTTTGAGACAGCGTGACACTTTAATTAAACTGTTTTCACATATTATGCACGAGTCGAGGACGTACTGCGATGTGCTTTTGTCTTAAGTAAAGGAGTTTCTGCTATTTCAATTTCACAAAAAAATGTTCAATTGAGTGGTATTTTAAAGTTATTTAAGCATTTATAATATTATTAGGATACAGTGTCAAACATTTGATATGTTTTATGAATGCGAAAGTTTGTTAGTAGGGATGGATGAATGTTTAATACTCTTTCACGCTTAAACGGTTTATACAATTTGGATGAAATTTGGTATGGAGTTACTTTTTACCCGACTGCGTATAACGAGGTTAATGTTTTACAGCTATAATTGATATTCACGTTAAGTTATATTATGAGGATTTTTATACACAGAAGGTTGGAGTATATTGGTTATTGAAAGTGTCAAAACTGTATATTTTTAACTTCTTGTTATATTTTACGTATTTAAAGCAAACTTTTGTTCGCGACTTTGCTTAAGGTTTTAAGCATTTACCTTACGAGGGTTCATCAAATCTATTTCGCGGTTTTACCTTGACAATATTTAGACAAAATCACTTCCATAATTGTGCATGTGAATTGAGTATCTAGGAATCCCTAGAAAGTATTTTAAAACTGGAAACTGCAGGTATGTCGCCTAGCCATAAATCTCCATTTATTGCAATTTATCCAAAATCCCTTAGCGGTCCCTGCGGTCGTAATTCTCTTTTGGTTTAATTAAACATTGAAAACTAAGCGGTTCGGCTATCGAAATAGTTTGACGTAGATATTTCTATCTGGAAATGTATTCAATTATACACTGAATTTACTCATTATTATGTTACAGTGATTCGTTTTATGTTTCTACCTATCACAGCTGTCTGTTACTTGTATGTAAAACAGAACTACAAAAATCTCTACTGGCTGGTATATTACGTTTAGTTGTTTTGTGCGCATAGCTTCAGCATGCCTAAACCACATTAATATGTGAATATCAAATACGGTTCGTAGCAAGTACGGTTCGTGGCCAGTGCGGTACGTAGAAAGTACTTTTCGTAACAAATATGATTCGTAGCAAGTGCGGTTCGTAACAAGTGTGGTTCGTAGCAAAAACTTTTCGTAGCAAGTATGATTCGTAGCAAGTACGGTTTGTAGCAAGTACGGTTCGTAGCAAGTACGGTTCGTTGCAATTTAAGTGCGGTTCGTAGCAACTACAGTTCGTAGCAAGTACGATTCGTAGCAATTATTATTCGTAGCAAGTTCTTTTCGTAGCAAGTACTTTTCGTAGCAATTACGGTTCGTAGCAGGTTCTTTTTGTAGCAAGTACGGTTCGTAGCAAGTACGATTCGTAACAAGTATGGTTCGTAGCAAGTATGATTCGTAGCAAGTATGATTCGTAGCAAGTGCGGTTCGTAGCAAGTGCTTTTCGTAGCAAGTACAAATTGTAGCAAGTACTTTTCGTAGCAAGTACGGTTCGTAGCAAGTACGATTCGTAACAAGAATGGTTCGTAGCAAGTACTTTTTGTAGCAAATGTGATTTGTAGCAAGTACAGTTCGTAGCAAGTACGGTTCGTAGCAAGTACGGTTCGTAGAAAGTACTTTTCGTAGCAAGTACTTTTCGTAGCAAGTACGGTTCGTAGCAAGTACTTTTCGTAGCAAGTACTTTTCGTAGCAAGTACGGTTCGTAGCAAGTACAATTCGTAACAAGTATGGTTCGGAGCAAGTACTTTTCGTAGCAAGTACTTTTCGTAGCAAGTACGGTTCGTAGCAAGTACTTTTCGTAGCAAGTACGGTTCGTAGCAAGTACGATTCGTAACAAGTATGATTCGTAGCAAGTACTTTTCGTCGCAAGTACAATTCGTAGCAAGTACGGTTCGTGGCAATTACGGTTCGTAGCAAGTGCGGTTCGCAGCAAGTACTTTTCGTAGCAAGTACAGTTTGTAGCAAGTACTTTTCGTAGCAAGTACGGTTCGTAGCAAGTACGATTCGTAACAAGTATCGTTCGTAGCAAGTACTTTTGTAGCAAGTGTGATTCGTAGCAAGTACGATTTGTAACAAGAATGGTTCGTAGCAAGTACTTTTTGTAGCAAGTGTAATTTGTAGCAAGTACAGTTCGTAGCAAGTACGGTTCGTAGCAAGTACCGTTCGTTGCAAGTACGGTTCGTAGAAAGTACTTTTCGTAGCAAGTACTTTTCGTAGCAAGTACTTTACGTAGCAAGTACGGTTCGTAGCAAGTACTTTTCATAGCAAGTACGGTTCGTATCAAGTACGATTCGTAACAAGTATGGTTCGTAGCAAGTACTTTTTGTAGCAAGTACGGTTCGTAGCAAGTACAATTCGTAGCAAGCACGGCTCGTTGCAATTTAAGTGCGGTTCGTAGCAACTACAGTTCGTAGCAATTATTATTCGTAGCAAGTACTTTTCGTAGCAAGTACTTTTCGTAGCAAGTACGGTTCGTAGCAAGTACTTTTCGTAGCAAGTACGGTTCGTAGCAAGTACAATTCGTAACAAGTATGGTTCGGAGCAAGTACTTTTCGTAGCAAGTACGGTTCGTAGCAAGTACTTTTCGTAGCAAGTACGGTTCGTAGCAAGTATGATTCGTAGCAAGTACGGTTTGTAGCAAGTACGGTTCGTAGCAAGTACGGTTCGTTGCAATTTAAGTGCGGTTCGTAGCAACTACAGTTCGTAGCAAGTACGATTCGTAGCAATTATTATTCGTAGCAAGTTCTTTTCGTAGCAAGTACTTTTCGTAGCAATTACGGTTCGTAGCAGGTTCTTTTTGTAGCAAGTACGGTTCGTAGCAAGTACGATTCGTAACAAGTATGGTTCGTAGCAAGTATGATTCGTAGCAAGTATGATTCGTAGCAAGTGCGGTTCGTAGCAAGTGCTTTTCGTAGCAAGTACTTTTCGTAGCAATCACGGTTCGTAGCAGGTTCTTTTTGTAGCAAGTACGGTTCGTAGCAAGTACGATTCGTAACAAGTATGGTTCGTAGCAAGTATGATTCGTAGCAAGTATGATTCGTAGCAAGTGCGGTTCGTAGCAAGTGCTTTTCGTAGCAAGTACAAATTGTAGCAAGTACTTTTCGTAGCAAGTACGGTTCGTAGCAAGTACGATTCGTAACAAGAATGGTTCGTAGCAAGTACTTTTTGTAGCAAATGTGATTTGTAGCAAGTACGGTTCGTAGCAAGTACGGTTCGTAGCAAGTACGGTTCGTAGAAAGTACTTTTCGTAGCAAGTACTTTTCGTAGCAAGTACGGTTCGTAGCAAGTACTTTTCGTAGCAAGTACTTTTCGTAGCAAGTACGGTTCGTAGCAAGTACAATTCGTAACAAGTATGGTTCGGAGCAAGTACTTTTCGTAGCAAGTACTTTTCGTAGCAAGTACGGTTCGTAGCAAGTACTTTTCGTAGCAAGTACGGTTCGTAGCAAGTACGATTCGTAACAAGTATGATTCGTAGCAAGTACTTTTCGTCGCAAGTACAATTCGTAGCAAGTACGGTTCGTGGCAATTACGGTTCGTAGCAAGTGCGGTTCGCAGCAAGTACTTTTCGTAGCAAGTACAGTTTGTAGCAAGTACTTTTCGTAGCAAGTACGGTTCGTAGCAAGTACGATTCGTAACAAGTATCGTTCGTAGCAAGTACTTTTGTAGCAAGTGTGATTCGTAGCAAGTACGATTTGTAACAAGAATGGTTCGTAGCAAGTACTTTTTGTAGCAAGTGTAATTTGTAGCAAGTACAGTTCGTAGCAAGTACGGTTCGTAGCAAGTACCGTTCGTTGCAAGTACGGTTCGTAGAAAGTACTTTTCGTAGCAAGTACTTTTCGTAGCAAGTACGGTTCGTACCAAGTACTTTTCGTAGCAAGTACGGTTCGTAGCAAGTACAATTCGTAACAAGTATGGTTCGGAGCAAGTACTTTTCGTAGCAAGTACGGTTCGTAGCAAGTACTTTTCGTAGCAAGTACGGTTCGTAGCAAGTATGATTCGTAGCAAGTATGATTCGTAGCAAGTGCGGTTCGTAGCAAGTGCTTTTCGTAGCAAGTACAAATTGTAGCAAGTACTTTTCGTAGCAAGTACGGTTCGTAGCAAGTACGATTCGTAACAAGAATGGTTCGTAGCAAGTACTTTTTGTAGCAAATGTGATTTGTAGCAAGTACAGTTCGTAGCAAGTACGGTTCGTAGCAAGTACGGTTCGTAGAAAGTACTTTTCGTAGCAAGTACTTTTCGTAGCAAGTACGGTTCGTAGCAAGTACTTTTCGTAGCAACCGTACTTGCTACGAAAAGTACTTGCTACGAACCGCACTTGCTACGAACCGTACTTGCTACGAAAAGTACTTGCTACGAACCGCACTGAAATTGCAACAAACCGTACTTACTACGAACCGTACTTGCTACGAACCGTACTTGCTACGAACCGTACTTGCTAAGAAAAGTACTTGCTACGAAAAGTACTTTCTACGAACCGCACTGAAATTGCAACAAACCGTACTTGCTACGAACCGTACTTGCTACGAACCGTACTTGCTACGAACCGTACTTGCTACGAAAAGTACTTGCTACGAACCGCACTGAAATTGCGACAAACCGTACTTGCTACGAATCGTACTTGCTACGAACCGCACTTGCTACGAAAAGTACTTGCTACTAATTGTACTTGCTACGAAAAGTACTTGCTACTAATTGAACTTGCTACGAACCGTACTTGCTACGAACCGTACTTGCTGCGAAAAGTACTGGCTACGAATTGTACTTGCGACGAACCATACATGCTACGAACCGTACTCGCTACGAACCGAACTTGCTACGAAAAGTACTTGCTACGAAAAGTACTTGCTACGAAAAGTACTTGCTACGAACCGCACTGAAATTGCAACAAACCGTACTTACTACGAACCGTACTTGCTACGAACCGTACTTGCTACGAACCGTACTTGCTACGAACCGTACTTGCTACGAAAAGTACTTGCTACGAACCGCACTGAAATTGCAACAAACCGTACTTACTACGAACCGTCCTTGCTACGAACCGTACTTGCTACGAACCGTACTTGCTACGAACCGTACTTGCTACGAAAAGTACTTGCTGCGAACCGCACTGAAATTGCAACAAACCGTACTTGCTACGAACCGTACTTGCTACGAACCGTACTTGCTACGAACCGTACTTGCTACGAAAAGTACTTGCTACGAAAAGTACTTGCTACGAACCGCACTAAAATTGCGACAAACCGTACTTGCTACGAACCGTACTTGCTACGAACCGTACTTGCTACGAAAAGTACTTGCTACTAATTGTACTTGCTACGAAAAGTACTTGCTACTAATTGAACTTGCTACGAACCGTACTTGCTACGAACCGTACTTGCTGCGAAAAGTACTGGCTACGAATTGTACTTGCGACGAACCATACATGCTACGAACCGTACTCGCTACGAACCGAACTTGCTCCGAACCGTACTTGCTACGAAATGTTCTTGCTACGAAAAATACTTGCTACGAAAAGTAATTGCTACGAATCGTACTTGCTACGAACCGTACTTGCTACGAACCGTACTTGCTACGAACCGTACTTGCTACGAAAAGTACTTGCTACGAACCGCACTGAAATTGCAACAAACCGTACTTGCTACGAACCGTACTTGCTACGAACCGTACTTGCTACGAACCGTACTTACTACGAACCGTACTTGCTACGAAAAGTACTTGCTACGAACCGCACTGAAATTGCGACAAACCGTACTTGCTACGAACCGTACTTGCTACGAACCGTACTTGCTACGAAAAGTACTTGCTACTAATTGTACTTGCTACTAATTGTACTTGCTACGAAAAGTACTTGCTACTAATTGAACTTGCTACGAACCGTACTTGCTACGAACCGTACTTGCTGCGAAAAGTACTGGCTACGAATTGTACTTGCGACGAACCATACTTGCTACGAACCGTACTCGCTACGAACCGAACTTGTTTCGAACCGTACTTGCTACGAAAAGTTCTTGCTACGAAAAATACTTGCTACGAAAAGTAATTGCTACGAATCGTACTTGCTACGAACCGTACTTGCTACGAACCGTACTTGCTACGAACCGTACTTGCTACGAAAAGTACTTGCTACGAACCGCACTGAAATTGCGACAAACCGTACTTGCTACGAACCGTACTTGCTAGGAACCGTACTTGCTACGAAAAGTACTTGCTACTTATTGTACTTGCTACGAAAAGTACTTGCTACTAATTGAACTTGCTACGAACCGTACTTGCTACGAACCGTACTTGCTGCGAAAAGTACTGGCTACGAATTGTACTTGCGACGAACCATACTTGCTACGAACCGTACTCGCTACGAACCGAACTTGCTCCGAACCGTACTTGCTACGAAAAGTTCTTGCTACGAAAAGTACTTGCTACGAAAAGTAATTGCTACGAATCGTACTTGCTACGAACTGTAGTTGCTACGAAAAGTACTTGCTACGAAAAGTACTTGCTAAGAACCGCACTTGCTACGAAAAGTACTTGCTACTAATTGTACTTGCTACGAACCGTACTTGCTACGAACCGTACTTGCTACGAACCGTACTTGCTACGAAAAGTACTGGCTACGAATTGTACTTGCTACGAATCGTACTTGCTTTGAAAAGTACTTGCTACGAACCGTACTTGCCACGAACCATACTAACTACGAACCGTACTTACTACAAACCACACTTGCTACGAACCATACTTGCTACGAACCGCACTTGCTACGAACCGTACTTGCTACGAACCGATTACGAACTGTACTTACTACGAACCGCACTTGCTACGAACCGTAATTGCCACGAACCGTACTTGCTACGAATTGTACTTGCTACGAATTGTACTTGCGACGAACCATACTTGCTACGAATCGTTCTTGCTTCGAATCATACATGCTACGAAACATACGTTCTATGAATTAGTGATGTAACAAATTTCAGTTTTTGAACATTCGCGAATGCGAAAGCGAATACGAATATCTATTACCCATATTTACGTAAGCGAATGCGAATGCGAACTAATGTTTTAAATTTGGCGCCAATTGTCTAAAGTGTGGTGGCAGTATTGTTGAACGTCGTGAGTTCCGAATATCTACTATAACTTAGTTGTGACACATCCAGTACGGCTAGTTACCGATGACTATTTGTACTCGTCAATCAAAACCGCACGCACAAAGCCTTCCTCTCCATTAAACATGTAAATGGCGATATCAATTAAAAAAAACCATATGACTCCACTATAAACAATATGTTTTAATTCAATTGTTTTATCATCCTATCCCCTTAATTAAATTATTTTGGATAATGTTTCATAAACAACGACCAGTTCATAAAAGAATAGCAAAAATAATTATGTTATTTGTGTATATTAATTACATTTATTTTTAGATTCGACCAAGACATGTAACAATTTGTGATGGATAAATTTTAACAGTCGGTCAGTGACCTCGATATATATGTTAGTAGACTGGAGTATTGATTTAGAAATTGCAGGTTCATCCTTTAGATTTTAAAAGTTGCTACATAATATGCTTATTCAATATAATAGTTACATAATTGTTTGCGTTGGTTTAAATTTACTGAATTTTGGCGTTGAATGTTTATAAACCAATACCAATACCTATATACATATATTTTACATCGTTTCAACTATTTCAAATAACCGCCACGGCCTTGTGACCGGAGAAGGCTCTAACTAACCCTTCAACCATTAATCTCCGTCATTCGTAAATATTTGTAACTCTACTAAAATCACGACCTTCTGTCCTTCCGTCTAATATACTCACAGAACAAACAAAATAGTTCAATATTAAACTTGTTGCTAATTCTAGCTTATTTACTGATATTTTGTTAGTTTGTAATATATTATTTTCCAAAATGACACCATTTTCTAAGTCGTGTAATTATCTTAAAAGTCGTGTCATAAAGTATGTACCTAAAATTTTGTACTTATAATGGGAAGAGTTCAAATGTTTAATTATATTAAAAAATGAACTCCTAACTAATAAAATGGACTGATTCTGTTTATAATACGAGATTTATAAAAAAAAATATGTAAAAAAAGATAATAATAAAAAATCGTAAACGTAGCTTTACCAAAAAAGATATTAAACTAGACGAGGTGTTTTGGTAGTGTGTCATGCATGTGAAATGTCGTGGTGGCCTAGCGGTTCTATGTATAGATTTCATTGCGGATCGTAAAAATTCTGGCCTTCCGCGGGGATCGAATCCGCGACACGTTGCGTACAGTCGTATTTGGCGTGGTGGCCTAAACCACTCGGCTATCCGTGCAGTCTTTAATTTAAGATACAAAGTAGCGAATAGGCATTGGTGACCCACTTATGAGAAATAAATTCAAAGTCAAGTTCACGAACAACAAATTCCAAGTGAAAAGATGTCAGACATTATCATGAATACATTAACAAGTCCTAAAAAGATCAAGTGATGAGTGCCGACTGATTTGCATTTCATCAACATAAAATGGAGCGAGATTTTATAATTTATCGAAGGTATACGATCCTTTTGAAAGCCGTTTTAATAATAAATAGAGGGATGAAGGGTAGAGCGAAATTAATATTTTATATTCTGTATAAGTGTTACAGTGTGGGAATTAATGTAGGACAATAAGAAGATTTGCGTGCTAGACTAGTGAGATTTTTTAAGAAAGAGCTTTAATTCAAACCTTGAATTAAAACTCTTTCTTAAAAAAAAGTAGTAGTAGTATGTTCACTGTTTTTTCTTTAAAATATTTCTGCCTTAGGCCAAAAGGATTTAACTTTGCTATACACGCTCCCGCAATGCTTGATTTGAATTGAACACAATGTGACTCAGATTAGCGTCTTGTAATCTCAAAGTTAAGGCAGATTATTTTTTTATTTTCATCAATAGTTCAACATACTTATGGTCGAATCACAAGCCCATGCTTTCGTACACCTGAGCAAAAGCTTTCCCCAAACCCTTCCATAATTTCCCCTCCCGCATTGAACTGCCAAAGACACAATCGAAAATATAATAATTGCGAAAGTGCACACAATACTGCCCACTGTATCGTAATCAACACTAAAATGTTCAATCAATCGAACAGCTTTAAATATAAAGTTATTTATGAAACTAGCGCACGTGATTGATAGCCCTACAAAGCCTACATTATTCAAATGTAACCGTGTGTAATGAAATTAAGCAGACTGCTAACTGAATTAGCACAATCAACCATATTTATGTTGTGGTTTCGAATGTGTTTCATATTTTACATGAATATTCTCGCGTTCAATCGGTTAAACACGTGAATGAAACTTACCTACTATCCCTATATTATGTCTGTTTCAAATTTGAGTGGTAAATGCTAGAATTAGGTGTAAATTTGTAGGTAAAAGATTAAAAGTATATGTTTACCAAACGTCTTCTACATTCATCTTGCTTGACAGTCTCGAAATATATCGGAAACATGTTTCCTTTTTTGTGGACTGCAACGTTGGAAGGAATGCATTGGCTAATTGCCATATCTACTACGAGAAAGTAGTCGCGATATGCAAAACTGAATATATTTTCGTATAAAATTACGAAAACAGAAATGTAGATCTATTTTGCCTAGACGAGACTTACAAAAAGTCTACAAATTGAGAATAAAAATTACAAAGTAACAAAATAAATGAGAGTATCTTATTTCGGTCAGGCGTCGGAAGGAAAGAACGTTTTCTGTGCAAAAAATTGTAAAGTATTCACCGAAAGACACTGATAAATTACTTCGTGTTTTACAGACACATCTGACGATTTATTACGGAGCCCACATACAAATATTCTCCATATATTCCTAAATATACGCTCACATCGACGTGCGAGGAAAGATAGATTGCGTGAGGTCATGAGGAAATACGTTATTATTCACTTGTTTAAAACAATTAAGTCAAAATAGGTGAGGGAACATTGTGCGTGTGAGAGGGAAAATGCTAAGATATTTGTTACACGAGTATGAAGCTTTCGAGACAATATTTATTGAACAGTTTTAGGTACCTAATATAAATAACGTTTTGTAAGTTCTATCGGAATTTGAGGGTTTGGCCTCGATTTTGCTGCGACTTCTTTCATTAAGAAATCCAGATAATCCTATTTGGTGACAATGCGAAAAAATCCTACAAACAACAGAATTTTTAAATCCATCTCCAGTTGGCAGAGAAATAAACATACGTCAAAAAATAAAGTAAAACAAGACCTAGCCCCATTTTAGTCACTAAAAAACTAGTCTAACGAAAATAATATTCCAAACACATTCTCTGCAAATGTCAGGTGCCTTTCACACGGAGAAACATTCGTGCCAACAGCTAGAAAAACAGCAAAAAGTTCCCGACATTTTTCTCACTCATTCCCACATTTTTGCGGCCAACAAACAAGGCAGGTTCATCCGTCAAGGTCACATTCACACTTAGGTTGCACTAAACCCTTTATGTGCCTTGGTAAATAGTTAACCGGCCTCTTTACGTTACTAAAGAAAAATAACGTTACACAAAAAGGCCTTTTTCACATCCGGATGTGGCTGAATAATTTATTAAGAAGAATCCTCTAAACAAAGAGGTTGAGTGTTTTATGGGCTCTTTCTTTGCATAATAGCCTTATTACATAGCTGTTATAATAAAATGTTAGTGTTGAGTGCTTTGTCAAAATGTGTGTTTGTTTGTTTATGATTTGTTCAGACTGTTCTAATGTTTTAAATTTCTTTGAGGTTATTTTTTAGAACTTCTCTGGCAACGAGTATTTTACTATATTTTTTTTTAGTTTTTAATGACGTAGGTACCGAAATTACAAAAAAAAATATTTTCATGTCTTAATTTATTCGTATAATACTTCTTGACCTCGTACTTAGAGCAAAAAGTAGACTAACTTATGCGAGAGAATTTTATTCTAAGAACGGTCTTAGATTACAAATTCGCACACCTCAAGCAAAAATTTCATAAAAATCCTTACGTAATTCGACCAAGTGAAACAGACAGTCAAAGCAACTTAGGTATTACAATGGATTACATAATACCGAGCGTTATATTCCGACAAATTCCATTTCGGGATATAATGAGCAAAACTATAACGTTACATTGCGCAATCAGCCTGAAGCAACAATTAGACTATTGCGTAATGAATCAATGGAGGGAAGCAAATTACGATCAGGTTAATGACCGTTTATTGGTTACCATGCGTGGGTTCGTATGAGTTCATGTGTTTGTCGCAGGCTAGCATTACTGCACTAACAATGGCTCTTTGACGTGGAAAATGAGTATTGCGGCTGATAGCCTAAAAATGGATAAACAAAAACAAACTAAGCTAAAACCTGATAAATCGTAGCTGTAGTCTTGCTACGCCGGCTACGAAATCCAGCTTAGCTGTAGCACTTTTCGTAAGTTCTACGTGCGTAGCTGCCAGTTGCTATTTGTTATCATTAGGTGCGATAGAATGTTTGAAGAAATATGTTGGTTGTTTGTGTATTCAAATCAGATATTCCAAAACAAATTAAGCCTTAAACAATAATTATGAGGCTTGAAAACGGTTCAATAAGGTCTTAAAAATTCATAAGCAATTTTCTTGCAAAACATGGCTCGGAGGACCATCTTTGGTCGCAGCTAATCATAATAATGAGATAAGAATTTAATGGGAGCGGTCTATCTGCTTCCAAGTAACAATACCAGTGTTACTTGGTCTTTTGTAATGAGTTGAATCTCTTGGTTCGTTAAGAAATATTGAGGTCAATGCTCGTGGGACGTTAAACAAGTTATTTAAGAAGATTACGCTGTTATATTGACCCTATAAAACACTAATGACGTCTTGCTTCCCTGATACTGGTGTAATGAAGCAATGACTGACGTGGTAATTACTTTTGATGAGGTCCTGAATATAAAAATGAGCTGATAAAAATGATAGAATATTAGCCAAAAAATTGAGGCGGTAAAATTTACATTACAAGTAAGTGAAAAGGAATTACGGTATTTGCGTATTCTAAATAGAATATTCAGCATAATTTAATCTAGTAAGTATACTATATTCTTAAATATGTGGAATAATATAAGCACGACCTAAACATATAATATACATATATCCACATATGATAAAAAAATTGTATAATTGTTATCTACGTGAGGTATTTCATCTATAGGATCATTCGCTACGCCTAGCAGTCTTTAACCCAATTATAAAATAAAAACAATTGCCGTGCAACTTTTTTTTCTACCACAACAATATAATATCTAGCAGATGATTTAACTCCACCTTTCCCCGAATCAATTACTCTGGACGTTCGCTTTAAAATGAATCTCCGATTCCTCTATGAAATGTTGGTACCATATCCCATGCGTAACGTATTAAATCTTGGTCATATATTGACCAGGAGACCAAACATCTTCTTAAAGTTATACCGCTACTGTTGTTGGAGTAAGAAAGTGCTCTACAAAGCGTAGAGCAGCGTCTTGCTTTAAGGTTCAGTAGTCTTACTTTAAGAGGTGTTGGTAGGCTGCTTGTAACCCCTTGTCGGTCATATTTGAATAATGGTCAGCATCAAACAAGATCGCGGTATGTAACGCAAAGCCTTTGACTGATGAATGCTCTAACTCAATAGTAGGCTGAAACTGTCTTACAAATTACTTTAACTTTGAGTGTAATTATTAAGTTACGAAAGTACATCGTGTATTTTGGTATTCGGTGTTGTTTTGTTCTCTTCGTTCTTTGTTAGTTGTTAGAATTACGTATACAACTAAAACTGAGCTTCTTAAAGCAAAAAAAAACAATTCAATCGGTAATTGACAATATTATAGTGAAACCACTTAATTAATTAATAGAAAAATTTAATGTTTCAGTAAAAAAAAAAGCAAAGTTTAGAGGAAGGACTAGATAATACTCTTTACCTTCCAATGCGACACTTATAGCTATAAATACATTTATCAATTAAAAGTAATAAAATAAACAAGTAAACTCTCTCACACGCACCCTTTTCCCTTTGTTTTTCTTTGTCAAACGTTCAAAATACAAAGAACTCTGTCGAAAGTAAACTTTACGCTCCGGCAAATATTTATGACTTTATTTCATTTCTGACTCACTCATTCACGAGAGCTTTAAGTGACTTTATTTCAACTAATTACATTAAAACAAGACCTTTATAAGTAGGGCGGTAAATCTTAGGAAATAATTAACGAAACTCATTTATAGAAACGTTAAGTAATATTTAGTAGAGTCTCAAGCGGAGATGTTTACTTTGTGAAATGTTATTGCGTGCGTTTCGCATATCAAATATATAGAACCTTAATTGGGTATTTGAAGAAATAATTTTGACAGTTTTAATGAGATTTAGTCCTGATTATTTTAAATAACTACATATTATTCATTTATTTACACTTTATATACTTAAACGAATGTTAAATGGCAGACTTAATACCTGAGGCAGTCTGTACCAGTCAACCATAGGGTGATGAAGAGATAACAAAAAATATGCGTTTAAACAAAATAAAAACATATTACATCAAAATAATACAAAGTTAAATTAGGAAATAGTAAACAATATATTCAAGTAATTCTTAAATTTCTGATTGAACATAAGATCGACTTTTTTCAACCCCAGCTTTGTAAAATTAAACAATTCACCAAAGAATCTTTATTATAATGTTCAGTAAAACTATACACCATCGTATTCAGTAGTGCTTGTACTCTCCGTGCAATACCGTTAGCTTAACTTACGAGCCCTGGACGGTGTCCAGTTGGATGGCGGCGACCAGATTCCGCAGTTTACGAGGACAGCATGTGCTCGTTGACACGTTTACCTATATATGTAGTATCTGTTGAAATATATTATATAGTTAAGTCCTTTGTGAGTATAGAGGATTGTGTTTTGTGGTTCGATGAATTTGGTTTTTGAAATGGTCGGGTCAAAAATTTGTTCGTGCAGCAGAATTAATTTAGTGTAAGATAGAAAAGATCCAGCGTTTGGGATTCATAGAAAGAATGCGCAAAAGTAAATGTTATTAATTCACAAAATTAAATTGTAAATTTTCACTTTCTAAAATTTACGAAACCACTTTACGAAAATGTAATCTAACACCAAAATCATGAAAATCATTCAAAGTCGAAGTTTTTTCTCAAAAGGCTTTCTCAGGCAATTTAAAAACGTTACTGACTCTAGTTGCACAAATCAAGTAATTAATAGGGTTATTTAAGTTTACTACTGTAAAAAACGTCAACAGTCAGACTACTAAGTGATTACGAGGCATGAAACCCAAAAAATGCAGTTTCAAAAGGATACGTATGAAATATAACACGAAACCCTACTCCCATGATTCCACTTACTGCATTTTCCCCTTCAGATAGTTGTCATAGTAAATTATTTGCTGTTCATCGTGTATCTGCCGGCGTGCGGCTCGGACCGAGGTTATAAACTGACATTCAATTTCAAACATAATAGAGTGTGAGTTACAGTGATATGATATTTAATTTGAAGTGTTAGCATAGTTTTGACTGCTATGGAATTGCTATGGTGCGCGACGTGTCACGGGTTCGATCCCCGCGTATGACAAGAATTTGTGCGGTCCACAAATGCTTGTTCTGAGTCTGAGTGTGTTGTTTTTGTCTATCTCTCATTATTACTACGCCATAATAAACATTTTACATAATTAGATTAAAATGTGTTCAAAGGTAAATAAATTGTAGATATTCTAACAATAATATATTGTTAGAGGAAAAATACGGCAGCCTATAAAAGGAGGACGCTTGACAGTGCGCGTCATTATTTTTCATCGGTCGTCAAGAAGCTCTGCCCGAATTTCGAATTGCTGTCATTTCTGTTATTTTCAAATATAAAATTATTTAATTGTTTGGTATTTAATTTCAATTTGTAACATCAGAAGTGGGATTCGAAGGCTGAAAAGCCGTTGAACGCCCTATATTTCTGGTCTTGCAAAGGGAAATTTGAAATTCGTAGCTAATCTTTAACGTTGCCTAGTTATTTAATATTCGGGTGGAGTTTTTCGTACGCACGATGCCTGCCAACAACGATCGCAGCAAACGAAAGCGCCGTGATACCCCTTCGCCCAACCCGATGGAAGAGATCCTGAGGAGGCTGCGCGTGTTAGAGGACCAGCCCCGTGCGCCTGTGGAGACGCAAGCCATCGCAACGACCAGTGCCGGCGTCAGCCATGACGTCGTTGCACAATTGCCCACGACATCACCGACATCGGAGCTTGGGGCGCCTACACCGCTGCGCGAGCCCGTGGCGAGGACGCCGACGCCGACCCTGAACATCAGCAACATGGGTTGTCATTTCTGTTATTTTCAAATATAAAATTATTTAATTGTTTGGTATTTAATTTCAATTTGTAACAATATTTATTCTTCATCAACATCAACCTATCGCAGTCCCCTGCTGGACATAGGCCTCTCCAAGTGTACGCCACTGAGATCTGTTTTCAGCCACTCGCATCCAGCTCCTACCAGCCGTCTTACGCAAATCATCACTATATATGCCTTTATTTTTAAGTATTATAATTTATTTCTAGTTCGCTTTTTGGTAGAAACAAGTAAGTCTAAAATTAAAAATACAAAGCCGACGCTCAAAGCTCAGGGTTTTTATTTAACAAAATGTTGTAATTTTTGCACTCTGGTCATTAATGTGTTTTCCTTCTGGCAAACGAGAGGTTATTGCAATTCCTGCTAGCCTGGTAATTATAGCACATTTTTTAAATACACGGCCAGTGCCTAGTGCATTCAAATAAATTCTTCTTATGGGGAACTCTATAAGTTACTTTTAAGTCACGCAGGTTTCTATCAGGAATTCGTATTACTTAATAAGTGCCGCTACAATTAGTGACACTGTCAAATAGGTTTCCAATCATACCAATTGAAACTGTTTGTGTATAACGAACAAAAGCGCATCTGCACACACAGTAACACAGATAATTACAATGTATTCAAACACATTCTAACTCCGAATTGTATAGGCTTCTAATAGAATACGCTGCTATAGCTTTTATTTTTTTTAAGCCGGCTAGATAACTGCTTTAATTCGAGCAAATCCTAATTTTAAATTTAGTTATAACATCAATTCATATTACAAACATAAAGAAAATACAATGACACAACGCAAATCGATCTACAAAAATACAACTATCAGATAAATTTAATTGTCTGACTCAATGAGATTCCGCAAAAAAAGTTCAAATAGATTCCTGAGCGCCTGAGCGCTTTGCATTGTTAAATAAATTCCTCGCACCGATGCCGATTCCCGACCATTTCTTTTAGTAATTATTGCTATAGACTCGTCTCTGCGGGAAATAGCCGTAATAAGATCTTTTGTAATCCCATTTATTAATTTTCACCTCTTATTATTCTCTCCTTTGAAAGTCGGGAAAATCTAAACAGGTATCGTGGTAATTGTGTTGTTGAGGTGTTTGTGTGTTTGTCCTTACAGGTATTCTAAATGTAGAGTTTTTTTTAAGATTAATCTGAATTTAAAAAAGAAGAACTTCCTTGGCCAACACTACCCGTAAAGAGCCAGAAAAAAAAACAACTTTCATAAATCATTTTCTTTTTGCCAAACGTCAAAAACTTATTTTACTTGAATAAAGTTTAGTGTGTTTTTTTATTCCACTCTTTTATCTATGACTTCTATTAACGCTCCTCTGAAAGAGAGATGTCAAAGACCAAAATCTTGACTTAAGTTCAGTTACCTTGTGCATTCATCTATTCAAGCAATGTTGTACTTAATAGTAGATAATGTAGGTATACAAACTCCCATTCAATTCTAAGTTATCAACTCGATACAAAGCTCAATACGCTGTGAATATATCTGCCTAATTACTAGGCAAGATCTGTCTAATGTCTTACTAATCTTAGTGTGTGTTGCGAGCTCACCTAGCTACCTATTCACCTCTTACACTTATTACAGTTGTGGAAGCGGGACAGCGCACTACATAACGTATAGTGGCGTCTCATTTTTCCGACTGGAATAATGTTACTTTTGAGATGGTGATAGGGGTTCAGTGCTTCCGACAAAGCAGTGTATTTTGAATGAGTTTCCTTTCGATCTGTAATTGAGAAACTGAGAAACTGTAATGAGATTTACTTTGTTGAATGCGATAGGGTTTAGTGAAAGATTTGATTTGTCTACTTGTATTTGGACGAAGATATTAAACAATGAAATACATTCATACTGATAACAATAAATGTTTCGTCATGGGTTAAAAGAGTGTACGAGAAGAAGAAGAAGAAGAGAGGAGAAGCGGGAGAAAAAAGTGAGGCCTTTGCATAGCAGTCGGAGCTTACAGGTTAAAAAAATGTCATAAAGAGCTCGTGAATTTGTGTGTATGTGACATTGTATCTATAATCTCGGGAACTACTAAGACGATTTTATAATGTTTTCGACGGAATAAATAGACATAACATCTACATCTACTAGATACTTTTTTCTTATTAGACTTTCCAAATTATATAATTATCTGGTTCTAATAGCTTGGCGATATGTGTAGTGTGAGGTTACGGAATCCAGCAACTAAGTATCATAAACATATCAAGTTCAATGCTTGAATAAACCTCGCCATGAGGACATGGAATGCGACAGTACCACTGTGAGTGTGATTCAAGGATCTGTTGGCACGTGGATGATATTAACACGAGGGTGTTGGTGTGCATATTCGCAACAAGAATCCTCCTAACTGTCAGACTAAAGTGATGGTTTTTTATATATACCTATAGCCTGACTGCTGAAACCGGTACTAATGCTACTTATTAGTACCGGTTTCAGTAGTCAGGCTCAGTCACAAGTAGCACATACGTATAGTGCTACAAAGATCTATTGGCAAGTGGTCGAAACATTAATCAATGCCGTCAGAATATATGAAAACGATCACTTTTGACAGACTGTTTAGTTGATTCTTGTTGCATTTTTGCAACAAGAATCATAAACACACACACACACATAAACCCTCTAATGCTACGCTGCTGCTACTGCTGCTATATCTCCGCCTGAAAAAGATCTTTATAGCTCTTTATTATTGCTTACACAGTGTCAGCCCGCATTTAAACCAAACGTCACTAACAGTCATCCGATGATTGAGAACAGGCTTACAGTGAGCTTCAGTTTGACCATGAGACTAAACGGTATTCTTCGTTAGCGACTACACCTAGTATAATGAATACGCGTACCATATTTTCAGTTATAGGCATGTCTATGCTAACCGCCAACTGAAGCCTACCTATCGACAAGGGAGTCAACCACTAAGTACCAAGCAAGAAAACCCCTAGTGTAAACATAAAACTACACAGTATTATTTTTTGTCACGAATTTACAGTCTCATGATATCGTATTATTAGTTAGGTGTGAACAAAAAATGAATGCATGTACAAACAAAAAACTGTGTAACTTTTGCTTTCGTCACCATCTGTCTCTACCTTTGGTTAAATTGCGGTTTACAAGACATTTTAGACTACTATGACGTTCGAAAAATTACGTCATGTATTTATATCTTTCAAAGTATAAAAACAACGAAAACCAAGCAACCCAATTATTTTCACCCAAACACCAAAATGAAAAGGGAATGAAAACATACATATATTATTGTGAGTGGCAATTAATTTACACGCGTAAAATGTAATGTGACCTAATTGTCAGGATTGTTCCGTGTTTTGAAACGAGGCCTAAAACGCGTAGATTTTTGAGGTAGTAAAAGGGTGATGTCACACATGCGCTGCGGTTACGCTGCGTTGTCGCAAACGCAGTCAATGCCACCTGCGTGTCGCCTGCGTTTTATACTAGCGACCCTCCCCTATCTTCGCACAGGTGCAATACTGATGTTCACATTTAAACCTTCCAATAAAGATATTCTTCCTATCAAAAAAACCGCGTCAAAATCCTTTGCGTAGTTTTAAACCTCTAATTATCTAGGGACAGTCAGACAGCGGAAAGGGACGTTGGTTTATACTGTATTGCGATTGCGCTGAAACTCAATGAATATGCGCTTTCAATGAATATGTAACAAGAAACTGGAGTATCAACGCTCAAAAGACGCAGCGGGAACGTAACGCGAACGCAATGAGAACGCAACGCGAACGCAACACTCAGACTACGGCAGTGTGGCATCACCCTCACGCATATATCTTTTGTAAATACTCGTGATTAAAAAGGTTCGGTAAATTATGGCTTCCATGTTACACGGGTCCGACATGTAAAAAGTAGGACGACCCACCTTGTAAAGTACAATGTTATTTACTTAAAACTAAATGGAATATCCAAGTGGATAAGATTTATTAAGTAAGATTTCGATTTTTATGTGCGTTTGTATTTGTATCGGGCTTTTTTATTTATAATAATATACTTATATTACTTGAATATCTTAAAGATTATGCACCAGCCGATTTTTCAGGAACTGTTTGTTAGACTAATACAACCAAAAAAACTACAACGAAATATTTAAACTGGCATCTAGTGACACAAGAATTAGATACACAGTGTCAAATAAATTCAAACAATTATAAATCTAAATTCCATTCGAGCTGTGTTTTTTTAAACGAATTATCTCAGTAAAAGGTTTTTTAATTCAATCCGGCATAGGTACAACGGAAAATGGTTTTCGTCCTGCATTTAAAATCAATTCAACGCAACCCTTTAAACTTTTTTACAGTTTGATGTACTTTTAGAAGTAAATTATGATGAAAAATACAGTTACCCATAGTTTTTTTGCTTGTTATTTTGTAAGTAATAGATTTACACATTTACTTTCATTGCTAATTACAATGATGGCATTTAAATTAAAACGTATTAGGGGCCCACTAGCAGCTCCACCGCTGTACGGATAAGGGGCGTACTTTAATAGATGGTAGAATTCTGAAACGGCCAAAAATTAATTAAAAATGACTTTAAATAAAATAAATAATTAGTTTTTAATGACAATATACTAAAATTACAAACAAAATCAACGCTAATATCTGACAAAACGACTTAAAACTGAGAAAACTCGAACATAACTCACACAAAAACAAACCAGAGTGAAAATACACGTATTCAAATATTTCCCAAATAAAATGTCGAGCGGATACCGTTTATTCGATTTTCTTGTTATTTCTGTTCACGGCGCGATTGAAACACAACTAACGAGCAAGCGAGGTTTGTACCAATCTGCATGTGTAGTTATCATAGTGTATTTGAGTACTGTAATTGCGTTGTGCCGACAATACCGCGATTCTTTGTTAATACTCTATAGAATACGTGTGCAGGTGCGGTGTTAGATTCGAGCCCAATTTATCACTTAAAAAATGGTGCAAACTTTTTTGTGTCGTGTGAAAATATGTTAACTAGAAGAAAGTGGGATGGATAAGTCAGATTTCCTGGGGAATTAGCCGAAAAGAGAGGAATTAGGTATATTGGAGAAATGAAAAGAGACTTTCATGCAGTAGGAGGAAACTGCAACAATGTAACACAATTGACAATGTATGAAAGTGTCTAGAGAAAAACAAAACTTTGTTTTCTTATTCGGAAACTAAAATCATTGTTATATTTTTCACATGCCTCAATAATCACCATCCCCCTATTTTTCCTCGCCATAGAAACAGTCGTTCACCTCATTTTATTTAAAATCGAGAAATCAAACACAATTATCAAGCATATTCTGTTACACCAACTCATGCGAACACCTTCCATATTCCTTTTAACAACTCTCTTTACGACTTATTCACTCTTTTCATATTCGAAATTGCTTAATCTGATAGAAATCATTTTGGGGAGGGGGGTGGCCGGCGACCGTTTAAAAATAATCTGAAACGAGGTGCACAGGTAATCTGTGAATAGGGTTGGCTCTGACAAACGACTGTCGTTTAAGATAAATATCCATTGCTGCATTATAATGACGCGTTTTGAAAACTGTTGAATGTAAGTTGGCTTGTATACAAAAGTTATGTTTATAAACGATCCATGCCACGTTAGTGTTAACATAATTTAAGTTTAGATAGATCCTACGACGAGGTTTTTTATTTTTTTTATATCTAAAAGTTTGTGCGGTGGTGATTGAGATTGATCTACCATTAAATACCCAAAAAATAAAACTTTACGCTACGTAACTAATTCATTTTTTTTAAATAACAAAATAACTTTCCGCCTTTCAATTTACTTTGTAATTCTTAACTTAGTCATAAAATATACATAAAAATAACTGCAACTGTTTGTTGTTAACATGTTTTTCCTTGTAACTGCACTCTACATTCAAGATTAACTACATCAACATAAGAATTCCTGACCGTCATTCCAAAACTAGGACACTGGCAAGCTCATCTATCCAAATACTTCCATTCTTCAATTCAGTGTAACCCTCACATCTCTCTCTATTATACCCTGTAAATATACGAGCAACAATAGTCTACATTAGGGATGACGATATTTCTTTT
This sequence comes from Chrysodeixis includens, assembly GCA_941860345.1. Taxonomy (NCBI): domain Eukaryota; kingdom Metazoa; phylum Arthropoda; class Insecta; order Lepidoptera; family Noctuidae; genus Chrysodeixis; species Chrysodeixis includens. The sequence goes on from OW796097.1 coordinate 9,050,111, forward strand.
ACTAATATTGAATATGTATTCTTTTGTTCCGCGAACATAAATTGTCGAAATATAATGTTTGAAACTTACGCTTAACGTAAAATTTATTTTAATTTTCCAAATCAAATACTTTATTTGCCATAAGTGTTGTAGGTACAAACGTAGGTCTTAAAATATTTATGTTGTTCAGAACACTTAGTTGCGAATGTAACATGCATTTTTTTTGTTTTTTTAGTCTTAACGTCAAAAACCCATGCTCCAAAAAGTTTATCATTGTCTTAATTTGATTGTTTAGATGATAGCAAAAATACTTTTTTTTTTTTTTTTGGTAATGTAGATATTTTTTGTTTTAATATTGTTTCTGTTAAATAAATATTAAACTTGAGGTAAAAAATAAATACTTTTGTAGTTAATATTTTTAATTACGTATCTGGCGGACTAAATAAGTTTTTACTCTTCATAGCCAGTTGTACTAGATGTACAAATCTACTTGTAATACATTCTCCTTGGCAACCCTGCATGTAGCCGGGCGAGGGAACGGACTCGTCAATTTGGTTTGGGTTCCCCGCTCGATATGCAGATGTCCTCTCGTTAGCCCGCTCTTACGTACCCACCTTTACAAAGTTGCCACCTAATACATTTACTGCAGAATCGATGTATGTAACCGGCCTAATGAATACTGTTAGGTCAGTTCAGTGGATATTAGAGTCTTAACATTTTATTGACTTGCAATAGCATGCATATAGTTGTTTTTGTTAACATTTTTTTTTTGGGAATTTATTTTAAGATAAGAGAAATACCGTAATAATATAATCGCGAAAGTTTGACAGTGTGGAAGACTGTATATTAATTTGTTACTCTATCACGCTCAAACGGTGTTCTCAACACATGAATTAACACTGGATTAACACATAGGGAACTCATTTACGGACTGCATAAAGGAGGTAATGCTTTTGCAGCTATAATCAAAACAGTCGCACGGGGGAAGTGTCGGGCAAGAACTTCATAATTTGTTTGAGGATATTATAATATAAATGAGATACTATTGTAATTTAAAAAAAAATATTATAAAGAGTATTTTTAAAGAAGACTACAACAATTTTTATTCGTTAACAGCATCATTATAAGAAACAAAGTTGATATTTTCCCTTCTTTGTGAATAGTTTAATGAGGAAGACATAATATCATCTACAATTTTAGTTAACAGTTGGATAATTTTGCTACGCTGGTGACAAACAATTAAATTTCATCAATAACAGAAAACGTAACACCATTTATTAATTACAAAAAATATTTACCAAAGTAATAATCAACAAAAGAAAGGCAAAAAGTACAACTGTGCAAATATTGAACACTGGTATTATTTAATTAACTCACCCGATACATATTGGTACGCGTACAGTTTAAATCAAACACATGACATTAAAATCAACATTGTGGTAGCCAATTAAAATGCATGTAAATATGGAGTACAATCCAATTGATCATTTTGTTCGACTCATATTGTAAACCTGGCCTGATGGCCTATCATCAGCTCTAGTAATATTATTTCGGGTGTGCAAACGTGATAGCGCACTGCACGGTGAAGTGTGGCGTCTCTCTTCAACAATTTTTTTTAAAACGTCTCTCCATTCTTTCGCACTACGGAATTTAATCCTTGTATTACACGGGGTTTCACAGACATATTCAATTCACATACACAAAGACACCCAGACTCAGAACAAGCCTTTTTGGATCTCCCAAATTCTTGTCCTAAGCGGGGATTGAACCCGCGACACGTCGCATACAGTGGTAATTGGTGTGGCTCGGCTATCCTTGCAGTCATTTATTGCGGGTGTGTAAGCGTGATAGCGCACTACACGGTGAAGAGTGGCGTCCCTCTTCCACAATTGCAATAGTATAACTTATAGTGGTGATGGTAGGCTCTAAACATACAACGTTGATAAAAGCGAGAGGCATTAAATGAAACCACATATTCTGTATATCATTATAAGGCTACACAACAAAAATCAAATCAATGTAAGCAATAGTTTAGTCACAGGATATTTTTTTAGTTTTTTTTTTAGTTTGAACATGCTGTATCTTCCTGATTAGGTGACTAAGTTTTATAGGCATAGTTATCTAGTTGGCTCCGGTTGGGTCCGAAACTAGTCGGGCTATCCCGATAAATACGCGTGAGTAAACCGTTATAACGTTTTAAGTATGAATCATCCTCACGAAAGTTATTATAAAAATATTGCTTACATTGATTTATTTTTGTTGTGTAGCCTTATAATGATATACAGAATATGTGGTTTCATTTAATGCCTCTCGCTTTTATTAACGTTGTATATTTGAATCGGTTGAATGGCTAAAACATTGATGTTCTTTTTGTTAACCAACTTCAAAAAAGGGAGAGTTATCTTATATATAGAATTCACATGTCACACTGTTTGCTTCCGTACTCCTCCGTAAAATTTTGTGAGCGTATTGAGTAGGTCTGAAAATCGGTTACTACTACTAACAAAAAAGACTGTTACCGACCGGGCCTATTATGTGGTGGTATTGTGCAATTACCTACACAGTCAAAGGTCACAGGCAAAACTGACAAAAATGTTTAAAGCGTTTTCCTTTTGTTTTAACAAAAAAATTATTTAAAAGTTCTTAAAATGACATATTTTCATATTTAATACGTAAACAATAATAAACCTTCATTATTTACTTCTTAACCCCGGCAAGCTCACGCAAGTCTAGGGTGTACCCACATCAAAGTATAAATCGGATAGTTTTGACATGCCATCAGGCGGTGAACGAAATAAGCTCCTTTGTAAGACGGCTAGTTAATCCCAGACACGTAAGTGTGAGGTTCGTGAAATAAAATAAAGAGATGCTGTCGAAACTCTTAGAAGATTTATTCGTCTAATTAGTGCTGTTTCATGTAAAATTTTAAACCGGATTGAAATCGCTAAAACTTTGGTTGCACTTTTTATTGTAGACCAAAAAAGTTTTATCCAAATCACACCATTTTTTTTTAAGATTAAAACCCCGTACACTCAAGCGCAAATATTATTTTAACACACAAATAATAACGGTTAAAGAAAGCATCACGGAAAACTATTCCAAATTTCTATATTTGGAATTTTAATCTCCAACCTTAAGCAAGCGAGCGTCGCAGTTTTATTCAAACTTCCTTTATATAGCGGAATATATACAGGCTGGTTTTAATTTCATATTGTTTTCTGGTTAATCGAGACATTGCAATGCATCCCGGGCGCAGTTACAAGAACAAATACCTACTCGTACATAAAACAAGGAACACTTTAAATCTACATTTAGAAACTAATAAAATATCTTTGTTCTAAATAACTAGTTTCCGGATCGCTTATCTGAAAACCGTTGTCTTCGCGTAGAATAGATTAAACATTCCTTCCTTGGAAAGCTTTACAGCAAATCTACTATGTGGATAGTTCTAAGTAATAGTATTAGCGCTAGTGCTTTGAAATACTTCTAAATATTTTGCAGCTAACAATTTATTAGCAACAAACCACACTAAGAGCCATTTCAGAAATCGTTAACGTCATTAAAAATCAATCAAATGTATGGAAATGACACTCTGTTTCGTGAAATCACATGACTTCACGAAACAGAGTCGTTAACAATCGAGAAAAACTGTAGAATAGTCACTTGATTAGAGAGGCTTTTAAACTAATTTGACTAGAGAACGCTTAATCTAATATCACTAAGACCAATAAAGAAGTTAATGACTATCTTTTTATTGACTTTTCATACGAATAGATAAAATATTTACAAACTAATATCATAGCTGCATATTCAATAAAGAATAAAAGAGCAAACAAAATAATGCGAGAACTAGTATAAGTGTAGATAGCAATAAGGTTGAAAGAGATACGCGCGATTCAAAAGAATCTAAAATCGTTTTTACAAACGTGCAAATATGCGATTAGTTAAACTCCACACTAAAAGAACTGATAGTGGAATAGCTCACGTGTTTTAAAGGCCTTTTTAAACCCGAATTTGTTGCCAGCCGCCGCATTGCCGCACGCTGTGTCATTCGGGTAAACTGGATGGTTCACACCGAAATGGCGCGATTCGATTCCTCATCTCCGTCGAAATATGGAAATCATGGAATCTTGTTAGTGGATGCGCCAGAGAAAAAAAAAATAGTTATTTCTGAAATCAAACGTTTAACAAATTCAACAACCACTACATAGGCTTGAGTAAACTTTAACGTCACGTTCGTCTAAATTTAGTATAAAGTAGCTGCAACCAGATTACTCATACTCAAGATAAAATTTGTTCTTGATGGTATTAATATTATCTTTATTATTTTTGATACGCATACGTTGTGGATCGGTTAATACGATACAATATGATGGAAAAGATCTAACTCTCGTTCAGTAACCTCGGCGGCTTAGATGGTAAAGTTACTAATGTGTTTAGCTAGTAGCTGCTGATTCGAGTCCTGTTTGAGGTTTCAATTAGTTTTAGTTTTATTTCTATTTAATTGCAGGTTTTAATATCTTCTGACACGTAAGAGACGATACTAACGTCGCTAATCCTTCATAAAGCAATCGGTATCGGGAATGTATCCAATTTTAGGTATCGGTCACATTTTGACCTTTAAGTCAGTTAAACACCAAACAAACATTTATTTTGCACATTACGTGGGGTTATACTAATTAAACAAGATTTGCGTATATTTTTTATCTTTATGGCATTTTATCACATCTTGCAAATAAGTAACAGCTGATATAAAAACCAAAACGTATCCAAAAATATTCGCGTACAAAATGTCGTGGTGAGTTGACTTGTCGGCTTTCATTTTCATATTAGAAGATCATTTTTATGGCAACATGAACAAATAAATTCATTAATATAAAATAATTCAAACTGAAAAGATTATTAACAGCGTACGTTCTAGGAATTTTAGGTAACATCATTTAGTTCAGTATCATTAGAATCGGGAATCTTTACTTTCATATTTATCAGCCAATAAAGCCAAAATTAGTACTACAAGAGTTATAAAATTCCCATTTGTTGCAGTATTAGCGGTGCATCATGCTTATACCCATCGACTGGGAACGCGGCCTCGACCTTTGCATCAGCACTGCAGTACTTCGCGACAGCGCAATGCCTTCTCTCACCTGAACTGCTTCCAGAGGCTACAGTCAAAAGTAAGTTTATCAATCTAACATTTTTTCACTTTTGTACGTGTCACTCTAGTTAATGAACGTAGGCCGCTAGCTAAATTGCTATTCTTTTACTCTTTAAACAATATTATAAACCAGCTCTCAGATGTTCAGTAACTCTACATTTAAGTTTCATTGAAATAGCCAAAAAAATCAGCCGTAGATTCCTAATTTTATAGATACCATGACCTCCTCCCAAACCATATAGCTTGGCTAATGCATTCCTTAGAGTTTTGTTACGTCATTCTACAGGCAGAAATGTATTTGAACTTTTTTATTCATCGTATTTCTTTTGTTTTAGACTTCGAAAGTTTTGACTTCATAGTAGTCGGGGCAGGTTCAGCAGGAAGCGTGGTTGCTAACAGGTTAAGTGAAAATAAGAAATGGAATGTATTACTGATAGAAGCTGGAGGCGATGCGCCTATTGAATCCAATGTAAGTGTGCTTACTTTAATCGGCATTTTAGAATCAGTCAATATTAAGAATGAACACTAACTTGTTACTGCACTGCATCATTCTTCATCAATCATCAGTTTCATATAATTATATTATTAAAATTGTTTTTAGATATTTTTTGTATTCATTTTCAGATTCCAGGTTTGGAGTCCACTTTGTTCAACTCGAGTTACGACTGGAATTATTTAACTGTAAACGATGGAAGAACGAGTCAGAGTCTCATAAATGGGTCTGTCGCTTGGACTAAAGGCAAAATGTTTGGTGGCTGTAGTAGCATCAACGCCATGTTTTATGTGCAGGGAAATAGTGCAGACTATCAAAGATGGTACGACGCAGGAAATAAGGAATGGAGCGTCGACGAAGTACGACGATGCTTTAGAAAATCAGAAAACCTCCAAAATGACGAAACACTTAAAGATCCTAAAATCAGAGCACACTACGGACATGACGGTCCACTCATTATCAATAAAGTTAATAACACTTTTAGAAGTTTTACAGACAAGGTTATGGAAGCTTGGGAAGAAATTGGTTTCAGGAATGTTCCTGATTTAAACTTAGAGAATGTCATGACCTCGGGTCGTATAACCGTTACAGCAGCTAATGGAGTTAGACAAAGTACAGACAGAGCATTTTTGCTACCAGTTGCAAAGAGAACTAATCTGAAAATATTAAAAAGATCTCTAGTGACAAAAGTGTTAGTAACTAAAAGATTAAAGGCATACGGTGTTGAAGTTGAAAGAAATGGCAAGAAATATACATTTTACACAACTCGAGAAGTCGTAGTAAGCGCAGGTTCAATCGCGTCACCACAATTGCTGATGTTATCTGGTATCGGGCCTGTTGAACAACTCCGAGATAAGAACATTCCTTGCGTTGTCAATTCGCCAAAAGTGGGACAAGATCTTCAGGACCATTGTGTTGTACCGATCATTATCCACGGTAACATACCTGACGAGGAGAATGCACTTAATACACACTATGATAACTTGAACTACTTAGTCAATCGACAAGGTGTTCTAGCTCAAAGCGATATGACGACCGACGCAATGGCGTTTTATACAACAGATCACAATGCTTCGTACGCTAACTGTCAAACAAGTCTGACGATATATCCAAAAAATAAATCCCAACTATTCGAGAGTATCACAAAAATTTTCCGGTACAAGAAGGACGTCGTAGATTCTATAGTAGAACAAAATAAAAATCACGGAACGTATTTGCTAATATACAATTTTTTGCACCCACAGTCCAAAGGAAATATATCACTCAATTCGAACAATCCTAAAGATTCTCCTCTTATCCACCCAAACTACTTATCAGATCCAAGAGATTTAGAAACTGTTGTAAAAGGATTGAAAATGTCGACTAAGATAGTAAAATCCAAATATTTTAAATCCATTGGCGGTTTCTTAGGCAGGATGAACATTCCCGCTTGCAATAAACTCGTCTTAGACAGCGATGAATATTGGAGATGCGTCAGTACCAACTTGGTGTCTACACTGTGGCACCCAGTTAGGACATGCCAGATGGGATCCGACATCAATAACTCGGTGGTGGACAGTCGGCTGAGAGTTCATGGAGTCAAGGGCTTACGAGTGGTTGACGCCAGTGTGATGCCAAATACTGTCAGTGGTAACACTAATGCTCCAACTATCATGATCGGCGAAAGAGGTTCAGAACTTATTATTGAAGATAACACTAAATGTGGACTTAAATGTATTAGTGAACAAATTATACAAGAGATTTTGGAGCATAAGGCGTCTAAAATTAAAGGAATTTAAAACACAGCCAATGAAAAACAATTTGAGAATCTTTACTGAACAGACAATTAATAATTATTCCAAAGCGATAAGAGTAATTTAGAAAATGTAAATGCTAATTATATTGTTGACAAATAAAATGTTGAATGACATTATTTCTGTGTACTTATTTATTAGTTGACTTTTAAATAGAACATAATATGATAAAGCTGATACAATCTTCATCAAATTTTAACCAGTAACCGAATATCGCAGCTCTTAACCTCGTTACAATTTCGTTGATGATCATCATCGAACGGTTGTCAAAGAGCGATCTCGAATTGTGAAAACCGCAACAATTTACTGAGCAACTGGGCAGGGTGACTGAATAATTTCGGACGTAATTACTGATTTGCTATTTCCTATTTTGTATTGAATCGTATCACTAAGCAAAATTGCGATAGAGTGTGTAATTAAAGTAGGCTTTGGAAGTGTATTTGACGCAACAACTATCATCATCATTCCCCTGCCCTTATCCCAATTATTGACGCAACAACTAATGAATTTGAAAATATTGCACTTTATAGGGTCATCAATTTTTGACAGAGTACAAAAAGCAAAAATCTAATTAGTGCGTGAGATAGATAATTAAAAAACATTAGACACGTATTTTTGTGCCTTTTTTTAATAAAGAACACGTAAATTATGAGCTTATAAATATATGTAAAGCTTATAAATATATAAAGCTTAGCAGAGGAGGCTTCTCTTGGTATTCCAGTGGGAATCGTCATTGATCCAATCCTCCGTTGGGGGGTAAAATGGAGAGGCGATCGAACTAACGAACGAAATAACCTACCCTAACATCATTAAAATTCCGTCTTTAATAAAATGTTTCAAACTTCATCCTACAAAAATACCAGCACACCTAAAAATAACATTATCTAACTACTAACAAGCAACATTTTCCTAAAACACACAAATCTTCGCGTAACCTGAAATTTCCTCATCTTTATTGCGGACTCCATACAATAACAAAGCTTCTCTAGCGTTCGTTGGCGTCATTTCGTCAGATATGCACACGTGATTGTTAGTTTAGGACATATTACACCCACTCGGCGCCGCATAAAGTGTTAACAGAGTAAATGTTTACATGTAGAGACATACCGCGATATTGTCCGTCCTATGTACACGTGTACTGATCACAATGCTATCCCTTGCTTATCATTAGCATCCACGAATGGATATTGCTTCGCGATCACTTTATGGGCTACCTCGTTAGTAGCTTATTTATAAGTGTTACTGTTGATAATTACTATGATGTATTAGGGGTTGATTGTAAATTGTTTTTGCTTGTGTACTACTTTAATGATGACTTGGCAAGAACGAAATTTACGGCGCACCGTATTCTATAGAATTAGTGGAATGGCAGGTACCTACTCGAAATATTGGAATTTGGCAATATTTTTCTACTGGCGAAAATAAATTAGCCTACATGTTTATCCAGGTTATCTCAGCTAACCTAAACGGAAATTTTACGATAATTGGACCCGTTATTTTAACGTGACAAGGTAAAATACACAATACCCATACATACCCATGAAACTCCGCCTCAATAATACATTTTTGAGACGTGATAACCAGAAAATTAACAATACGTATTTATTAACCTACTAACTAAAACTTGAACAAAAACATCCAGTCCACAAATAATACAGCATAATAGAGCAAAATCTGTAACAAGATATTACAATGGGATTAATATGTAGACGATTTTACATGAAACACGTATTACTGTAGCCCTCTGCCACTAATACGGGAACAAAACCGCAGAAACTCTCCCGCCCCAAACTATTAATATAATCTATACAGGATTAACTAAATATCTTCATTTGAATTGAAAATTTATACAGGAATATGTAAGAGCTGTACTAGGTTAAACAAAGCAAATATTCTAGATTCGTATACTTGAAGTAGATGCTGGTGACTGGCTTGTTGGTGGTTAGTGGCCCCGACTGATATACCCCTGGTCGTGGGTTCGATTCCCTTCTATTCGCTCTGCTTAGTTTAAGACCATCTAGTCTTAAACTGTGTGAAAAGTAGATGAATATTTTTAGAAACTATTATTCTTTCATTTTCTCGGACAGGTTCATTATATTATTTGCGAACACTGCGTTAAAGTGTATGTTTATATTCATCTAAACTAATATAATAAAACACACTCCTATGTTTATTCAAACAGGTTTTCTCCGAAAAACCTAGACCGATTCTAATAGGGCTTCTACTAGCAAGAAGCTGGGGTTATTGGGCATTACATGGGTCACCTTAACAGTATCATGCTTATTAATAACGATCGTTTAATTAAAATATAATTGATACTAGAGAAAATAAGTGTCAAAGTGGGCTTGTGTACAGTTATAGAAGGGAGATTAAACACTACAAAATGTAGAGCAGCTTAAACAACTGCAAGAATCATACTTGAAAAGCCAGTGATTTACAAATGTTTTATTCATGTTCAGATCAAATATACTTAACGCAAACACGACAACTTTCTATCATCACACTTCCCAATTTCAAACTCGACTGAGTCAACTTCTTAAAAGTTTTAAGCTCCCATAAGAAATTCATCCTTTTCATGGTTTTCAAATCCAGTAAACGCATTTCTGTACGAAAATAAATTTGTTTCTTTTGAGCCTTTAGGCTGGTGTCACAGTTGACCGGGACCGGCTTTGAATTTAACCCGTACAGCGTTACCCTTTTTTGTTCATGGGAAATCATCAAATGATGAATCATGAATCATCGCCCGCTGTGGGTGCAGCGGGAGGGAAAGTCAGATTTTTACCGACTAAAACTCGTCATGTTCCTCCTGGAGAACTTTAAGTACCAGGGTTGCAGTAACTCCTACGAACATCCCGCAGCCCCAGCAGGTACAGCGTTACCCTTACTCCGTGTCCTCATTTCAGAGAGCCTACCACACACACTACGGCTTTTTTCAATAGTATTATTGCTAGTGCAAGAAAGGGACGCCGTTCCACGCCGCGTAGTGCCATCTCGCTTCCACATTCACAATTATATTACTTTAAGCGGTGTGGTAGGCCCTCCGATCAATGCAGGTTCTCTCCGGTCCTCTGACCCATACAATATCTGTGGACAAGTTACATTTCTCCCACCGGTAACGCTCACGAATCGCTCCAATGTGTTCAACTGACCACTGGTTGAAAAGACTGTCATATCCATTTTCTTATTTGTACCTCCGCAGTCCATCTTTCTGTTACCAGGCAGTTAAAATTTTTACATAGGTATGTGTTTTTGATGCCGATATAGCAACTAATACAAAAAAAAAAGAAAAAATACAACAAACCTGTTTGTTGGACGTTTTTTTCTCCCGTGCGGTCGTCTCCCAGATTGTGTAGCGAACCTAACGTAGCATGGTTCTTCTAAGTCTTGGAATCTGTATAAAGAATAGTAATCTGGAATTAAATGGAACTTTACAAGGTCTTTCTATGGGCTCTTTAGAACCTTTCAAAGATTGTGTCGTGAAGCCTTCAGAGGTATGTAAACAAATCGTGGAACTATAAATTAGAATATAATGTTCGGAATATATTTTGTCTAGTTATAGATTGCTTTTGTTTTCCCCCATTGATTACTACAGTAAATTTTAAAAAGGTACATAGTTCTGTCACTTGAGATGTTTTTTGAAATTATTTTTTTCATTCATCAAAAAACAAATGCGAAAATTTTGTGGGTGAGCACAAAGGTGTTGTATTTTCTGTATTGTTCAAAAAGTGCTACTACTATGCTAACCAATTTTAATTTGATTGTTAAATAAATTAAACCCTATTTACCAAACCCATAAAGAATTGACTAAAAAAATTCCACGATCAAATCATCTAAAACCACTTAGGTAAAAACTCAAACAATCGGCAGCTATAAAAAATTGCCCTCATTACCCTATTGATTGACGTAAGCGTCCGACGCCAGCTGTCAGGCAAAGAGTGCGCTTCGAGCCTTCGCACGACGTCAAGCACCCTCTATTTGTTTGAACGAGTCCAGTAGCTCTCGTGACGGACGTCAACTGCGGCCATTACCTTAAATAATCATATTTATATTTCGAATCATCGAACGTTTCAAATTAAAAGTCGATGATATTGTAAATGTTGTTTTCTTTTTTCGGTTGTCAATTGTTTTATTGTAAAGAATCGCAATTGACAATTTATTTAAGTTTTTTTTAAGAAAACAGACAAAATCTATTAAATATATTTAATAATGTCTTAAGAAGTCATTATTGTTTTTAGTTGCAAAACAATGTTTACAAAAACACATTCACAAAAAAAACCGCTCAATTCTTGTTAGACACTTTTCAGTAGATAATACCCAACGCACATACTCCTGTACGCAGTCAAGGACTGATTACCGAAGCTGTTACTTACGAAAACAAATAAGCTTTAGAAACGTTCCTAAAGACAACAATACCGCAAAGCAATGATAAGAGCCGTATATCCCGAGCTAATACACTAACGAATATCTCTAGAACATAAAGAACGCCTCCACAACCACTTATACCGACTATCTCTTAGAACATCGTAAGGCTTGTAAGTTTAAACCACAGACATCATAAACAATAGACACAGCCAAGTAATGCTACGGATAAACCAATATTCATTTAGAGGTGGGACGAACAAATTACTGAAATATTGACAGTAGTTTACTTACATTTCTACAAAAGGGTTGAATTAATGTTCGACTAATACTAGATACAGACTACTGATTGTGGATTTGTTTGTTCTGCCTGCATTAATTTTTAACGTATAAAAATTATATTTTTAATACATTAAAATATTATACATCAGTTGTTTATGCAAGTATCGAATAAAATATAATGTACGGTGTACTGTTATACTCTTCACACAAAATTATAGAGTTTGTTGTTTTTCCTTTTTTAGTTCCCTAGTGGTTATTTTTCGGAGTCGGGTTTTTTTTTAATAATTATTGTTTTATTGAATCAGAACTGAGAACAATATTGGCGTATAATAATTGTGTGCGCTCTAAACCTAACTTTTTCTTTGGTCTGTGTTGTAAACTTAGATAATATTTAATACTGCAGTGTAGTATATGGCTGTAATATCAGCCAGTTTCCTCACAAGTATTAGATTAGAATGACATTATTACTTTTCTTGGTAGATAAATAACATAAGTATTTTTTTTAATGTTGTTTGCTTTTATTTTTATCAAAGAAAAGGTGCTAATAGCTGTCATATTTGTTACAAAATGTACTTTCAGGGAAGAATGTTTTCATTATTAAGTTTTAAATTACAAGTCGATATGAATATAAATATAATTTCAAGTGTCGTCACTTTTAAATTGCCTTTGAATCGAATTCGCAGGTATCAAAATTAACCAATTTATTTTCGTGTGTTGCTGAAGATTACCATTTAATATTCATAATAGTGACAATAACTATTTTTAAAAGATAACTTACGATGTTTCTCACCGGTTCTGTTCTATAGAACTGATATTTTAGAACCACGCAAATAGAGTCACTAGTAAAACATACTTGCCTGACGTAGCCTTTTAGAAATAAAAACTTTTTGGTTTGGTTTCTCTCTCGTCGTTGATTAAGTCGTCCCTACATTACGCCATAAAAACCGTTATAGAAAAATCCTCATACATGAATTCCTGATTTATATTTTCATACATATTTGTAGGAAATATTAATTAAACCAGTCAGTTTATAAATCTTGTTTACCACAACTCTCAATGATTTTGTAAGAGGCTGGCGTATTGCGGTGAGCTATAAGTAGATTTTCATATTAGTTTTGTATTAAATTAATTAACAAATATCCTATTCGATATGTTATTTAATTAAAATGTGTAGTCAACTGTTATTAAGTACACTATATAAATACACAACGAGTTTAAATAGCACCCGGTATAATTTTAGGAAAAAAATGTATTTAATAGAAGGAAATCATAATATCGGCCCAATTAAGTTGGTTATTGTTATGATTTTAGTTTTTTTTAGAGATACGTTTTTAGAAATTTAGATTAAATGCAATACGTTGGTGAGTATGTATGTTGAAGAAGAAAGGTCATCTTAGTAAACATTGACATATTTTTTTAACCATAACTGTATCGTAACGTACATATGTACACGGTGAGTACTGGTTCGAAGCGGCGCAACATAAAGAATCGTGGAATAGGGGAGGCTTTTGCCCAGCAGGGGGACAGAACAGGCTAGAAAAAAAAATGAACTGTAACTAAACCGGCCTGTGATAACAACTGATGTCCATTGTATACCTACTCTCTATACTAAAAATAAAACCTTATTTTTTTAAAGTAAGTTACGACGTCTATTTTAAAAATGCTTACATGGACTGCTAATGTTAAAGTATACTCTTCCAGCTTTTTTTTTTAATGGAAAACTTTTACCCAATAAACCATAAAAAAAAAATTGACCTATATTACAAACTATGGCATTGAAAACAACAACAAAAGCTTTAACATTCAACTCTAACTGTAAATATTCCCACGTTATTATCATTCCGTTTATTTATCGTTTAATTTTATATGAAAACACAATACTATTTGCATTTACATGGCTACCACGTCCGGTACGATTCTATTAAACTGATGGCTAATGGCCTTGTAGTCATTATTTATGACCATACATCAATACAATTTGTACCTGATTGGTTATTATTGTATTAAAATGACAGCGAAATAATTTAGCCTTCCAAATTTTCTAGTTTTTAAAAAAGATAAGACTTTTTTGTAATATAGTACATTTTGAGACCGTCCACGCAACGTTTTATAAAAAAAAAAAACAGCTGAACCAAATTCATTTTTATAATTATTTCTAGCTCTTTTGTCAAAATTGGTTCATTAAATCTAAATTTTAAATGAAGAATAATGTTCTTAAAACTAAATACGTCACTATTTCTATTCACTATTTAAACGAAATTAAAACTTCAGCCAGCACTCAGAAACACCCATTCAGAATGCGATTCAATTTAAAATTTCGAACGTCTAACTTTTTTATATCGTTTTAAAAGCAACTAAATTATGCTTTAAAATGTTTCATATAAACAAGCAGTTCGCTATAATGTAGGAAACTCGTACACATAAAATTAAGGGCCGTTTACACACGGGGCGCAAAATTTACGCACCGTTTGACGTCCGTTGCCTTCTCATAATAAAATATTAAATTTGCCTCAGGTGATTTAGCGATGAAGCACCTATGTAACTGTGTTGCAAGATTTGAAAATTTTGACTTAATAATGGTAAGTTTGCATTAACATTTTCTTTTGTTGATTTGAACCGACTATTTAGTACAATATTATTGTTCGTTTATACAAAACGGTATAATTTGTACCTAATGGACATATTTTGTTCTATTTAATATATCCGTGACTCCACAAAAATTAAATTGTAAATCAGTGCTTTATAGTTCAATTAACCTACTTAAAATATTCAAAACAGTTCATAATCCTTTAAACACTGGCTCTAAACGCCAGTTCAAACATTTTATTAAGAATATAAAAAAACTTTTCACTCAGCGCTATACCCATTAAAATAAATTTAATAGGTTTTGGCATTATAGTATTTAACAAACTGCTTTATAATAACAACTGTCTTTATTAACGTATAAAAAAACAACAAGAAATAAGAAGTCGAAAGTTTAAATCATAATCTTCGCTTACCCTCAATCCCAGATCTATTCAAAATTCGAAACCGAATGGAGATTTAGCTTTCAACGTTGGCAACATTGCTTTGTTGTGACTGAGGAAAGCAAGCTCAAAAGTAAATGCGCCTCGATTGCACCCATTTTGTTTACCTAACTTTAGTACGCGTAGGCGGGAACACCTGAAATCTCATAAATAATACTCTCGTAATACATTCTACTTTTACTGAACGTCTTTGTATGTAAGTTTAAAAAGGTTAGTTGCTAAGAATTATTATAATAATTATGTTCCACGACTTTCACACAATGCCATCTAGTCTCAAACTAAGTATAGCTTGTATGTAGTGAGTACTAGACAACTGATAAACACTTATATATTTCTGAATACATACACATTATGGATAAATTACACCCTGACATAGAACAAAAATGATCGTGCTCATCACACAAACCTTTGTCCTGGGTGGGAATCGAACCCACGCCTCTGGTATAGCAGTCAGAGCCAACAACCACTAGACCAACAAGCTAGTCATTCTAGTAATTGTCTTAATAAATGGTAAAAAGTTTAATAGAGTCACACAAAATTATAACTTTTTTATAGCCTATTGCATAGACCGTACAGCTAAATAGGCAAAGGAATTCCAGCTTCTTCCAAACCGCTTTCTTTCGGAATTTCACAACTTTTTAAAACACAATTAATTGACAACCGCAGGTGAGCTAAATTGGCACAGGCGATGGATTACACTCCATTAAGCTAATAGCTTCATTGTTAATATATCGGGCGTTATGATTGTTATGTAAACAGTGTGCACGTTCAACTGGCCATCGGCAATAGCCATTACTTATCCAATTACGTGCATATACAGTTGTAATGGAATAGGAATATTATTTCGAGTTTATAACTAATAGGTTTTACTAAAACATTTAGCCAGGTTTGTCCAGTATTGTAAATATACTAACATAAAGATTGTTGCTTTTTACGTTACTTATATTCCTTGCAGGAGACACTTTGGATTTGCGAGAGAGACAGATGTCAAAGCATGATATTGACTGTATAAGAGATTATCAGGAACTTCAAATTCGTACCTTCATAACTTTATTTCCAACATGAGAACGTCTTGTGGACTTATATTACTAAATAGAATCTTCTTCTAGTTTAAAGACTATTAAAAATCAGATTTATTTTAAAGAAAACTTCAAAATTTATACCTTTGGTTAGGTATTAGTATAGAGTACTGAAGGACTATAAAACGACATAACTAGGGGTCAAAGACCAGCTTCAAAAAGGTTATAATGCAACCTAATAACAAACAAATATTTATGTATCAACAAAAACATCCGACAATCGAGTAAACAAAACACTAAAGCAAGTAGTTGCATCTGATTAAATAAAAGCTAATGAGTGTAATAAAATAAAAACTAAAGTTTCCGGAGACGGCCGGTATAGGAACCTGCCACCTCGTAAAGTAAGACTTGCCGACGTAGAAGCGAGACGGCAATATTCTGCGTAAAGCGGTGTCTCTTTTCCACACGTACACCCATCTTATTTTAAAAGAAGTGAGAGTTGATGGTAGGCCCCGGGACTGAAGCAACATAGAGAATTAAACATAAAGATAACAATAACATTTATTTCTTTAACATTCAAATGAGGTAGGTCGTGGCTCCCCCAAAACATCCCTTAGGTGGTACTTAAGTTTTATCTCAGTACAAGAACGTTTCATGCTGTCAACATATTAAATTAGTTCGAAATTGAATATAAGTAATTACTGTGAAATGAAAGATAATGGCTACCAAAAACATACGCTACTTAGTGTGATACAATGATGTTATAAGACATGACGTCACTATCGTTTTAGAATTAAAATTTGTAAACATCAGCGCTAATCCTTACTTATTTATTATTTGAAATAATAAAAAAAAAGCCAAAAAAAAATTTATTTTTTTTTTCTATCTAGTCTTTTGTATCTACCCTATGGAATTCCAACATCAATACTCCATCATCATCATCTTCCTGTCCTTATAACATTTTACTTGGGGTGCCGACCCGCAATACGTTTTTTTTCTTCCATTTCTCCCTATTAGACGCCACAGTATCATTTACTCCTTATTCATTGATATCATTCCTTATACAATCCATCCATTTTTCTTTGGCCTTCCTCAACATCAAAACTTACAAACCAAAAAAAAGGGTAAGGTATTGCCAAAAAGACTTATACCCAAAGCTTATATTATTATTTTCCCCAAGAAAACTAGAAGACCCTAACGAAATGTCTAAGGGTATTAGGACCTCGAATTCAGTGCAAATTGGCCTCCCAATCTTGTCCCGGTCTTATTGAAATGTCCGGTAAGACAAATCACCGGGACAGCTTGGTACAATTGATATGAGGTAATTAGTGCGTGTGAATGACAACACACTAATTGGATGTCAAAAGGTGACTAATGGTAAGAGTTTGGTGTATTGTAGGTCGGAGAGATATCGTTTGGGATGAGGTCAGTAGGAAAGTAAAATTTTTTTGGAAAGTTCAAAGATAAAACGTGATTGTGATCGGTGAAAGCATTTTTTCGAAACAAGCTTAGATAGAACTTGTTATTTGATGAAATTAGCTGATTCATTTTTTATCGGTATTTAGTCATCTAATAAGCATCACATGCAATCCTCAGCAGCTACAAAGATAACAAATTTAGTCATCCTGAAACGTTTAACAACCGCTGAAACGTTTAATAGACGCTTTTGTAAAGCAAGGCCAGATCCATTCCCAAAAAATATAAGTATAAAATAAATAGTTATTATACTACAACATCACAAGGGACTCACATGATAAAACATAATCACCTTCGGAGCCAAAAGAATTCTAATAACACTATTTCACTTTCAAAGACAGATAGGTACTCGTATTGATAAAAATTCGGCCTCTGAGAAATTCTTTCCAAGATCCACATTCCCACAAGATCGGGCGCAATTACTGGCTTATCTTCTATGCGAATTTTCTGAGCGACTTTAAATAGCCATCATTTTCCCTCGTGACTTCCAAAGAGGCGGGCTTAATTCTCAAAAACGTAACTTTTGGAAAACACATTAAGTTTGGTTATGCCGGCTTGGTAATGTAACATGCGTTGATGTTCCCATAGAGTGTTGCAATGAAAATTTAGCGGTATATGCATATTGTGCGTGGTAACACGTGGCCTCGTTTCTGGTGTTATTAAAGGTATTATGGAAATGGGAAAGTGGAAGGAAGAAAATGTGTTGATGATACATGAAATTGGCGTATTATGTATTGTACTAAACGTAATCTGGTTGGACACATGTTTTTATACAATTTTTCATCAACAATTATAAATAAATATTATTACAGTCGGCAGTCGGTAGTGTTTTGTTTTAGTGATGTTTCACGCCAAATTGATATAAATAATTTTGATGTACAAACTCATTAAGTAGAATACGGTAAACAAAACAAGAAAATCCCATAGAAAGTTTTAGGGAGATTAGAAAAAAGGTAGATCTAAGATAACTCGGACGAAGTAAGGAAATGTAATTATTTTTACAACTACCATTACAGAGAATCAGCTCTCATTCGGGATTAACGGATATTTTCTCCGCCCGCGCGTTTCTCTGAAATATTTAAATTCTCATTAGTGGTGCCCTCTAGACGTTAACAAGATACAACTTATATAAAATTCCGTTTACTGTATTATTTTGTATCATGTTACGAATTTAAAGGATTTAAAGAGATATTTCTTTTCAAAGGTGTAACGTAATTACACTACAGTTTCTTATTACCGTTGCAGAATATTAAGGTTTATTCAAGAGCTTACAAGAATCTCGTCATCATTAGTGCCTTATTTTAAACCGGTAGTTAAGTTTATAAAGATACGAGTCGCTGAGTGAAATCCGCAAGAATAATTATAATAATCTTTTAGAATGAGGAGCAGCTTTTGTGGTATCATATGTAGATAGCAATGCACAAAAAGAGCTCTGTGTGTTTCAAAAATAACCGTTGGAAGTTATTCTTGGATTCAATACACAGGATATTGATTATTTTCTAGTCATACTAAAGATGTATATAGCTACAATGATCTTATAGTACGTCGCCGAATTCGGAACCATCAGTTTTGATAGAGAGTTGAATTGATTCTGGTGGCGAATATGCAGGTGTTAATGTCACCTACGTAACAAAAGATCCTTGTAGCACTTTAACACTATGACTTGTTACTATAAGACTGATTTCTTTTAAATATATTCAAATTCAATCATCAGAAAAGTTTTTATTTCGAGTAGGCTTAAAATAAGGCACGTTAAACGTCACGTAGATATTACACAACCATTGACTGAAGTTTATAGTTTCAAAGTTAGTGTCCTTCGTTTGAAAGAAAACTTCATTTCATTATTCGTTTAATGTGTCAAAGTTTTGGTTAACTCGACAAACATACGCATTTTTTGTTATAATAATGTTATTTATATTGGTTTCTCTTTGTCAAAGTCAAAATTTTCATGGATAAATAACATTTTACTAACTAAGAAGTGCCTTTAAAAACTTATAGCATTTCACCAACTACTTCGAGACACATCGGCGTAGTTTTAGAAAAAGTTTCGCTCTTATTCCGCTGTCTTTTTCCAAGGAATTTATGTTTTAAACAAGAGGATGATTAATATGTTTAACTGAAGCTAGCGTAAAATATCAGGGAAATAAAGAAATATTTATGAAGCTTAGAGAACTGTAGGCTAAAGGCTTAACTTGAAATGTAAAGAAGAATTAAGACACTATCCGGTGATAAAGGTAAAAACGCCAATAGGCTACTGACAACTAATATCGGGTTATTGAAAAATGTATTTTAAAATGATTAGTATAAAACTCCTATTTGCTAAATAAGAGTTGAGCTTGATGGGCTGATTTATATCAAGTGAAGTCATATATTTCTTCTTTCTTAAGTATCGATCGTCTTTTATTTAAACTAAACAGTATTTTTTCTGTAGTAGTCGTTATTGCGACGTAACAATTCAAGTTTTGAACTAGAATTACGTAAGTATCTATTGATAAGTAGATACGAATTTCTAAGAAAATTTCTCGGACTTTCCTCACAAAAGCTTGCTATTCATAAATATCAATTGATATATATTAAGGGAAGGTTCTCTTACAAAACTTAAGGGGAAGGTAACGTATTATGTTACTTTTGAAGAGGAAATGTAAGGGGCCATGTAACTTGTGACGTTTGTGAGAATAACACACATATTAGGGGTATATTACCTAAATTAATTACGTGAATCCGAGTATTGATGTCCGAAAGTTTTTCCTTTTGAGTATTTAATAATAATGTATTTAGATATGTAAGAATACATATCGATAAATAAGTCCTTATATAACACAGTTTGTCGACTTTACCAAAAAGATAGCTTACTTACAAAATATTTCTTTCGGGCAGACAGTTTAACAAAATACTGAACATTTTTTGGCTTTACAATGTTGCCCAAAGTAATGTTTTAGTTTCTTTATATGACTATAACCACTGAATGTAATCACAATTTTTAAATATCGTATCGTATATAATGTATAGAGAATAAAATCGATCGGAGGAGGTTTCTCAATTTGACCGTATATACGCTTTTATTCCATACTCAAATACTTTGGCCATGCTATTTAAAAAATGAAATAACCGTGCATCAAATTCGTCACATCAAGAGCCGTTGAATCTACATTAGTAGTCTGTATATGTGTGCGTAATTTAACTGATTAATTGGCTAACAGTATGACTGATGAGGATCTTGTCATCATTCCGCATCCGTTGACGGACTGAGATAATTATATAGCTTATGTGCTAGACTGCAGTGTAATTGACAAGCAAGTTGATAGCAGATTAGCTGCGATGATTCAACAATGTGCATGGTAAGCTATTTAGCTTAGCATTGTCGAACAGTTGTGGGCAGAACAGTTTTGTTCTGAAATTCTGAGGGTAGAGGAAATTAAACAAAGGCAGATTGAGAAACTGGTATAGGGTTCAATGATCTTTACATTATAGGTGTTTAGATAGTTGTCATAATACTTTCGATATTAAAGACTTTTTTGTTTCTCAACTCCTTATTTGTTGCTTGTTTGTTTAACAGGTTACAGGCTTGTTTGTTAGAGCCAGCATGAGTGAGATGGTATTTTGTATATTGGACACCACCTGTCAAAATAACCGCACCAATAACTCGTAACTACCAAATAAACAAAAACACCAATTTCCCGTACCGAGAAAAAAAACTAAACGCAATATCGTGAACATTTACATAAACATAAATCTCATAAGGTTTAGCGCAAATATTTATTCATCAAATACGTTTGTTTAATCAAGCCATCGATTAGTGTGGCGATAAGGAAAAATCAAGAGCCGCCTATATTTGGGCTCTCCTGGGCCCGGGCGACACGTCTTGAAGTAATATTATAGCAGCTGTGGGAGCGTGACAGCGCGCTACACGTCAGCAAAAATGTAGAGCGTCGTCTCTGTCCCACGCTTTCAATAATATTGCTCTAAGCGGTGATGGTAGGCCCTCTGTTTATTTATTCCAAGCGGGCACCCTCGGAAATAAGTCTGGATGGAGTTCCATTCGTTTTGATGAGAACGACAGTGCAGATGAGCTACGACTCCGAGAATATTTATTTACCTGACTCATGATTAATTTTTCAGGTTGGCTTGACAGACTTATTTATAACTGGGACGGTAGAAGTTTATAAATTAATGTCGACACTAAATTATTGGGCGTTTATTTTTCTAGTTTTCGTATGTACCCGTACGACGTAGCCTGGATGAGTCATAAATTCGAAACAACTAAATAACGTATATAAAACTTTGCACACTAAATAGAAACATGTGATTTTAAATTGTTCATATTTTCACAAACTTAGTTTAATAAAGTGATTCCGATGACCTGTCTACAATCCATCTACATACAGACTAACCAATAAATTTGCAATCGCCACTATAAGAAGAACTCATTCACTCCCTCATATTAAGTAGTCACTATTTTAGATTTGAACGCCAATAAATCTCCCTATAGGCATAAAACAAAAGTTCAAAACATCGCTTCTGTACCAATAAACAGGCTTAATCTTTGAACCTTGAAGCGTCGAGAAAGATTAGTGTTTGCGAAGCCTCTCGGCCCAAGATTAAGGCGAACGACATCTGTTAGATACATTAACTACACCAACCAATCTAATTTTTAATGTTGAAGAGCTTTACGTCAAACATTCTGTTTTCATAGATATTACCGTGTCAATATTGTGCGTGTGTGTGTGTGTATACTCGTATTTATGGGATGTGTGATGCCTGTGTGGGAGTCGAGTTTGTATGATAAAATGTGAAATATTAGTAGATTTAAATTTCTGCTAAAAATAGAGCTTGGGTTGTTGAGTGCTTGACTTTGAGCGTATTAAACTTAATGTATTAGCGATGTTTTATAAACAATGCGATTTTTGAATAATACATGATTAGTGATAATGTGTCGTATGTCAAGCAACATGTAATTATAAAGCGAATTACAGCTATTAGCACTCAACTACTCATCCACCCCATACATTTACTAAAGTCAGTTGCAAATACAAGACACACCATTCGATGACACGTGACGTGGCGTCGTGTTTTAATAGTGTGTTAAAACCTCATCAAACTTAATTTACAAAAATCAAAGTCAAATAATACAAATAAATATGAACCACAAAATACACGCAAACAGCCAGCAATACAAAGCTAAAACTAAATCGGAATCGTTCTAAAATATAATTATGAATATGAATCATACAAAAATGCAAAACAAATGCGCATCATCATTGAACCACAACACACACGAAACAAGCCAACAATTCAAAACTAAAACTAAATCGGAATCGTTCCTAAACAAAATTATGAATATTAATCGTACAAAAAACGCAAAACAAATGCGCATCATCATTAAACCACAACACACGAAACAGCCAGCAATTCAAAGCTAAAACTAAATCGGAATCGTTCTTCCATCCCTCCCACTTCACATGTATATCTGGGTACTACCAGTGACTTTATCTCGGTCGCTTCTTTGTTCCGAAGTGCAACGTCTATCGCTCACATCTCAAGAAAGGCTTTGCACTGACATGACGGATTGGAACGTGTCATACATATTCCATGCTGTATATTTGTGTCTTTATTTTCTGGTAAGAGTTTTGGTATATAGTTGTAAGATTGGTTGACGGTTTCCTACTATAGAAAGGGGAATAAACTAACTGCTCGGAAAACATTCAAAGTGTGAGCTAATCCTGCTAAGTATATTTTTACATAATTATTTCAAATAGTGTTGGACGCCGGCCCACTGTTGGACAAAGGCCGATTGATATGCATTCAACATTAAATCTTACCATTAAAATGTGAAAACAATTAAAAAATATTTTTGCCGCCCCTAATTTCATTATATGCACAGTATAGTATACAAAAAAGAGATCAATACATAATATAATAATAAACCAGCCTATACACGTCCCACTATTGAGCACAATGCTTAAACCTTCCCTATATGAGGAGAGGTCTCATATAGGGAAGGTTTAAGCATTGATCACCAAGCTAGCTCACTGCGGATTGGCATTTTCAGATTCAAACATTTGGAAGCCACGTTTACTTACAATGTTTTTCTTCCCCTTTTGTCAGTAGTCTTAAAATATTCCGAAAATACATATAACATTGAAAACGTCACATTAGTACTTGCCTGCGCTGGGGATCGAACTTGCACCTCATGTACACAAATCCATACTTAGAACCGCAAGGCCACCACGACTGTTGTTCAATCAAAATCCAACATAGAAGAAATAGTACTTAAATCAAATGTAACGATAATCTCAAATGCCACGACAATGTTTATTTCATTAGCTTCATAAAGGGATTAATTCAACAAAAGGATTTAGCTAATGTTAATCTCTTAATGAATTGATTAGTCATCCTACAAACGCTTTGTAACAAGGTCGGTAACAACATACCACGGATTTGCCTTACAATTGTTTTATCCATGAACAAATGTTAAAAAATAATTTTATTTTTTTTCTCGTAAATAAATTAGTGAATTAAAAGTCGGGATTAAAGAAAGAAAAAAAGGATTCTGAGTATAAGTAAGCATGTTATCGATACGATCTTTCAACTAATATGTCAGTTGTATAAACATGAAACAATTACTTTTTTCCTTACTTTTTCCTTTTTACATTTCAAAAGGAACCTTCTTTCACCATTTATTTATGTAAACTACACATACCTACTTCAAAAGTATCGCATATAAGGAATCTACGAATTCTCTTTGAGCCTGCAACTGCAGTAATACTATTTCCCCAATCACAGCATCCAAAGGCCAACCCCTGTACTATGAACGCGTAAAACTTAACTATCGCTATTGAGGAAGCGAGACAGCGCTCTACATTGGTCGTAGTGGCATCTCGTTCTAAAAACGAAAGAATCCTTAATAAACAGCTTATGGTTGGTATGGTTATAACATTGCTCCCGAGTACAGATTTCCTAAGTTTTTGACATGCACAGACGCATATAAACCAGTTTATAAGTAAATGATTTACACGAACGTTTTAGCGCTAAGTTTCTGTACATGTAGGTACTTGTAAATGGTTTACTCTTGTGGCTGAATTGACGTAACATTTAGCTTTGACTCTGGTCTTCTTTGTCATTAACTAGGTTCGTGTATCGAAGTCTTTGCTGAAAAACCTTTTGGTGAGATAATTTGTGTGTAATCTCACTGCACTGACTATACCGTGGATCACAGACAGCTGTCTGTCTTTTATTCAAACAACCGATCATATATGATTGCTGCCCAAATCTTTCATCGGAATCCGCGTATGTTTTCTTAATTTGATAAAGCAAAACCTGCATTTTTTTTAATTTTGATGTCACATTGGCCTACACTATCGTTAAATCTGCTAGAAGACGTGGTTATTAGATTGAGTCTTTAGCGAAAGAAATTAATAACGTTAGAATAAAACAATATTAGCCTTACCATCGTTTAGTAACGGATCGCTATGAATAGATGAAAACTAATTTCTAGGGTCTGCATTTGCGCTGCAATTAATCTTTTTTCTATTGTAATATACAATTCAGCATTGTACGCGCAACCTCGTTCAAAGGACTGACTACCAGTGCTCAAGACGTTACAATAATATACCAACTATTTGTAAGTTAAAATTCTTTAAGCAAACTTAAAAAAAATAAGTCTAAAGAGTAAGTTTACTTCGTAGTTACAGCTCCTGCTTTTATTTCTAACATAAATTATGAAAAGGAAACGCAGCATACGTAGGAAACTTTGCCGCACTAGTCTCTGTATTTTTAAAGTTGTAACGCCCAAATCCCAGGAGACTGCAGTTCTGAACTTCGTGCTCTACAATAAAAACAAAACAAGTTCAGCCGTCTACGTAGGACAAGTTTCTGAATGCTTGAATGAGCAATAGGACAGATTTAAATTTAGGTAGATTCTACCAATATGCACTGAGTGAGTCTGAGTGACTTCAATTGTTTATATGCACTGTCTTAGGAAGGCTTTGATTCCAACTATAAATGCAAAATTGTTGTCTAATTTCATCCACCTTCATAGCATTAGCCTTTCAGTTCATACTTTTCTTTATTTTTAGAGTTCTTTGCTAGTTTTTATTCTGTTATTTACCTAATAATCATCTTACCATCATCATGCAAGAACTTAGGAGCGTATAAGTATCTCTACGTAAATAAATCTCTACAAAATTGTACTTCCTTCAAATAAATCCTCCTTTTTATGAACACCAAAGCCTTTCTGGGTTACGTCCCTTATGATAAAGATTAATCGTTATCAAAATTTAATTAAGATTCGGAGCGAGAAATTTGAGACAATTCAGCGGGCGCCATTGAAATAATTTCGAACGCAATAAGTACGACTAACTTCTGTAAAGTGGACTTCGTATAAACCCTTCTAACGAAGCAATTTGCATTTTTCTTCGCCCGAGGGAATCCCTAATATTTATCCGATCACTTTATACGGGAATAGCTTAAGATAAAATAATTCTGTATCTTTTGCATTTCTATAAAAAACAAAGAAAGGTCGATTTGAAGGTAATTTGCAGATTGGTTTAAATTGATGCTGGATTGAAAATCTGAAATCATTTGAAGATCTGTATCCAGTACCCAAACCATGGTTGTCATATCGATATCAAAAAGCTGTTTTGATTATCGCTTTGGAAACTGCATATGGGTTACATAGCTGATTGGAAAAATGTATGACCTTAAGGCCAAAACCGTATCTGAACTGCAACAGACATGGTTGTAAGCTCTGATCTAATGCAACTACTTTTACTTATTTGTACAAAAAATATCTCAAGACAAAGTCTTATATTGTTTAATATTTTACTAATATTACCTTATAATATTTTGTTATAAATAGTTAGGTCGTAAAATATATGTCAAATTACACCAATTTCACAGTACCTACTACATTTCAAGGTAATCGAAATTCGATTGGGTTCGGATTTAATTAGGCAAGATATTGCGTTTACTTAGTCTCACTCCAAGTTAAATTTACATACGAAGACCAATATGTGTTGATACACTAGCTAATTACTTTCCAACACAAACATAGTTTGATATCCAAAGGATTTAGATAACTTTGTAGTTTATTAAATAGATATGAGAAAAAAATGTTTTTATGGCATGAGCAACAAATATATAGCAAAATCTTCAATGTATACATTTTCTAAACAGTTGTAAGAATCAATAATTTATGCTACCTAACTTCTTTCGTTATCACAATTTACAGTCAGCCAGTATTAATCAGATCAAACAAAGCTATACACCCGAAATCTAATAAAATAATAGAATACTTCCAAGAATAAACATTTTAAAGACATATCAGCTTAATACAACTATAATGAATCACATTTCAATTTACTTTAGTAGTAGAAAGGTTACTACGCTAATAGTTTTCATAAAAAGTTGATTTCATAAGGAAATCTTCTAAACTCATAATAGACCAATCACTCAAAAATACACCAATTTCAGAACAATTTAATATAACGTAGTGGGTAATAAGACTTTCATTGCTGGCGCACGTTTCGCCCTCGGCGTCGTCCTATTTGTCAAAGCTTCTTATCGCTGCCTATCAAGCAGTCATCCTCAAAATAACAAAGGGTATTATAATGTTTATAATATTTTATTGCCAAAAACATATGGGGAAGGACACAGGGGAAATGTGGTAAAGAGGACATCAGCGTTAGTGCTTTTATCTTGAATACTTAGAATATTAGGACCTAATGTCTCGTCACTGTCTAGTTTTTTAGTCTAGCCTTAGGAGATAATACGCGTGAGACCTTTTAAAGAAATTGCTTATTAAATTTTGTAAACCACTGGAGTAATAGAGTTTTGAGGTAGAGATCGACAACTTACTCTGACGAAGCGACAAGTACGTAAGAGGGTTAACGGTGACTGACTGCATGAAACAGCAGACCGGGCTCAGTGGCGTACCTTGGGGGAGGCCCATGCCCAGTCGTGGACTGTAAGGGACTTATGATGAACTATCTATTGCTGTATATTTTTTTTTGGGCGATCGTATTTTAAATGAACTTTAGGTGAACAATATTTGCGCTGACTCCGAAACAACTACAGTCGACCAAACCAAACTGACCTAAAACCCATTGAAAAAGCACTTAAATCCATAAAAGTTTCTAACGTTCTATTCTATTACACAATTCTACGTACGGTGGCATTGTTTCGCACAATATAGCATTCCGAAGCAATGAACGTGACACTAATGCTAAGCAATGCACGTCCGTGGTTAAACTATCGATAAATATTTGTTTGTGGCGCACCACTACTTCGCGGGACAGACAGATGGCATCGTTTGCCCGTTATAGTGAAGATAGTGATGTAGTCGTTCGGAACGAGGTATGCATTGATAAATGGCAAATACTATCAGCTGAATTTATAGGACGACGTTATACGTTAAATAAATTCCATTCTAACTTTCTGAAAAACTTATTTTCGGTAATTAGCTTTCCGTTCTATATTCTTCTTCTTGATCGTATCCTCATTATGGGAATCGACTACCATGGACGACTTATGGGCAATACACGATGGAAGCTTTACACTTCAGCTGAATAACGCTTCAAAACAAACATCGGTCCTAAGATTAATTTTCATATCGCTTTGACGTCAAACCTACACGTGTTCACAATACAACCGTTAATCCTAAAACACGAGACCAACTGTAAACACATTCAAAATAGCAATTAACAGGCTGTCGATCAAATGTGGGGACTGTCAACCCTTCGGAGCCTCATCATCAATATCCCTTACAGCCATCTTCGGTCATACACATTAATCGAATCTGTCTCCGCACCTAATCCGTTAAATGGACCCATAAAAATGACTTGCCGCACGTTTTACAAACGGCCGTGTAATCGAATTATGCGAAAGTTAATTAGATCCACCGACAATTTTGGACGTACGGGGATATGGCGAAATTTATTCGGGTTTTTTGTAGATGGATCACGCGGTCGAGAGTTGGGTTCGTCAAACAGGTAATCGTAGCTGTACATCTACGTACAGCTACGATTACCTGTTTGACGTTTTTTTAACCATGAATTTTAAACAGTATTAGAATCTTTCTGTTCAAGAACTTCTACCAGACTTTGGCACTTTTTATTTCTTGTCGAACTTCATAAGAAAACTAGAACTCCTAGGTCGACTATTGCATATTTAAAACAAATTAGAACTTCACTAGAGATGATTTTGCATTACATAACTAACTAACGATCCGCAACAGTCTCGGTTCATTTTATTTTTTGACTCCCTTTTCTCAAAACTACTTATACTAACTTCTAAAACAAATATTTCCAGTATCTTCACCTATTTTCTCAAAGGTTTTCGTATCGTAATTTGCCTTTGGCCATATTAATTGTGACGCCTAGAGCAACAACTTCATAAATTGAAAAGATCTGCCAATCTGAGTCCAATTAACGCGGCGTAACAATTGCTACTGGAAATCGACAAACTATTCTAAGTTTAGTTATTTGTCCATATATTTTGATTGGTACACAATTTATCAATAAATAGGGCTTTAATCATTTTAATAATTAATTTCATGACTGAATATTAATTTGATACCGGGTAGATATTGACTTAAATTCAAGAAATTAATAACCAGATAATTAACTTGGTTTAATTTTATTTATTGCGGTATTATCACAAGTGCATTAGTATGTACAATTATATATTTAGATAACTTTTGTGAGAATCCATAATGTGACTTGTCCCTTAAGACGTTTGCTCACACGCATTTTTCAAGATTGCTTGTTTAGTCTCGGATTCAATAGATGTCGCTAATCATAAGCTTTATGTAGCGGGGTAATTCTTAAGAAGAGTATACTGACATTTAATGAATTACAATCACTTAAACTTTACATTCAATATAATATATTCGAGAGAGAAAGAGGTAGTTTAACTAAAAGCAATGCTAACGCTATTTTAAAAATCTAAATTCATTACATTTCCTTAGTTAACTCCCATCTTGTAATAACTTTTCTTCATTTTTGACAGTCTCATCCTTCAAATTATTCGTCTTAATATCTTCGAGTGGTGTCAGTTTATTCAACTTCTCATTGCCCTCATCGTAATAATGTCCTTGCAATTCAATCTGTATCTCCCTTAGACTCTTATCCTTAGTTTCTGGGACCATGAAATATGTGAACACAGCTCCAATTATACAGGTGACGGTATAAAACCAGAAGACTCCGGTAAGACCAGCTAGATCCTTAATTTCTTGGAAACCTTTCACTGAGAGGAAGTTAGTGATTCCTCCTAGCATGTTGAAGTATGTTAGGGCGACTGACTTGACGTTCAAAGGGAATATTTCTGCAGGGATGATGAAGACTAGGGTATCGTAGCCTAAGATTGCTATCGTGTTGGATAATGTGATGCCAATGAAGGGGATGAGGGTTAAGTATGGAGATGAATTGGGGAGGATCAGGAAGTAGGCTCCGACTATTGCGAGGACGGACGCGGAACTGAGGAAAGAGTATAGGAGTAAGGGTCGCCTTCCAATCCTGTCCACTACGATCAAGGACAGTAAACCTAAAAAGAAAAAGTTTATATCAGTGACAGTAGGTTATCCTAATGTGACAGTATAAGGTCAGCCTATTTCAATTAATCCAGTTGTCTCTATGCGTGGGAGTGTTTACGTAAAGCAATTTTATCAAACCTATACCGTATAAAACTGGAGTAATATCGTTTACTCTGAGAAAACGTCTCAATTTCAATTTTGATAAACTACTTATAAGAATTTAATTAATCACATTTTTATTAGTTAAAAAGCTAAAGAAACTAGTATAAATTATATAATCGTCTTACCAACAACCAGTCTTACGGCCCCAAAGATTATCAGAACTGTGGATAAACTGATACTCGTCGTGCTTTCCTGAACGATCCGACCCACGTATTGTTGGAGGGCTATCGTGCCAGCCATGATTTGAGTTAGTTTCAACACTGCAAGAAAAAAAATATCTACAGTCAGAATCAGAGTACAGTGAACACAGTAAAATTAAGAAAGTAAAAGTAATTGTCAATGACGTGAAGAAATTGGTATTTTAGAAGTGTTATTTTTAAAGGACCACTGCACTATGGAATTTAATCCTTGTATCGCGAGGTGTTTCACAGACATTCAATTCACATTCACAAATGTGACGTGTGAACTATACCTTAGGTATCAAATTTGTTTTGTTAAGTACCTCATAGTAAAATAGCAATTCATTGAATTTGTATATTGAAACGACTTCTGGTTTGTCATGGTTTTAACCGTACCCTTATTTATTTTATCACAACGCTGATCGGGGATAAAGCGACATCTATGGCCATTTACAACCACTTATTGAAAAGCTTTTAGCCGCTTTAGAACGTAGAGTCGTTTCCATGTGTTTCTACTACAGCATAACTTTTCAAAACAACCACTAGATGGCGGTATTCAGAGGAATTTACAAAGTATTTCTTTTATAAATTGTCCTAGTAACTGCTTTGTATAGAACTGGTACAAGACAATTTATATAAAGTATCTAGTTATCTGTATTGTGAATTGCGTCTATAAATAACACTGGATTAGTCACTTTTAACGCAATGTATCTAAACGAGTCAAGTACTGTTTCCTGTTTACAATTATACCCATATTCAGTGTGCGATTGTGGCATATATTGTGATACACCATTATACATTGTTGATTGTAAGAGAAGATTTATACCTACTTACTAAAATAGTTAGATTAGTGCATGCAATTAGCACATGCAACTATTTTTAGAAATCATTCTTATTTGCATTGTTAGTCATGGTCACTCCTATTTGAAAGATTTGCCTTAATTAAGACAGTAATAGGAAGGGACATTCACTTTGGAGTGGAACAACAAGGGCATATAATCCTACTTATTTTATAAACGTTCAAATTTGTTAGAATATTTATTACTCTTTCGCACTTAAAGGGCTGACTAAATTTGTATAAAATTAGTAATATCGGACATGCACACGGTCGAAACCGCGGTAAAATCGAGTTATCAATAATAACTAGGTATGAAATCAACAGGCCCTTATTGCGAATTATGTTTGGTTCAGTCAGCATCAAAAGTCGGTTAACACAAACCGATTAACAAAGTGCCATTATTTTATTATTTTTCTATGACATGTAGGAATTGGTGCTTAGAATACTTTAACTATACCAGGTATCAAGCCTATTTTGTTACCTAATAGCACAACAGTAACTCATTGAATTCGTTTGTGTACAGTTCGTTTGAAAATCTAAATGTGTTAATCTTTTTATGCTGACCGTGCGTATTTGCGTGCGCACTTTGGAATTCTTCGGCAAATATCAAAACAACTTAATATAGCCCATAGGCATTAGCTATGACTCATTCTCCTTGTATTTACAATCGCACTAACCTGTGCCAATAACTAACGCGCGTCGGTATTGTTTCCCGGTAAACAGTTCCTTCAGTGAACTTGACCGTAACATTTCCAATCTAACATCGGATCTCATTGCTGTTAGTCTTTCTTCTAGCACCTGCGAAAAACAAGTGAATAGATATGTAGAACAGTGAAGCACATTTAAATGAATCTTCTCTGGTAATGATTGTAACTGATTCAATTACAGAAATCATAATATCGTCCAATACCCACAAATAAGATGTGCGCTTTCTTCCTCATATTTTCTATTACAAATGCTTCACAGCAAGATTTTTTTTCAAAACGAACAAATCGTTCGTGTTATTAGCATGTCTAACAAACAAAGAATTTTCAGCTTTATAATAATAGTATTGCTTTTACGAGAACGTAACTGTAAGTCGACCGATCAAATCCTTCAAATTCCTGTAAATTTCCAAAAAAATAAATTCTCAAACACAAAAACTAACCGCTTCATCCTTATTCCCGCTCAATTTCATCAGTGCCTTCCTCGCGGCATCCACCTTCTCATCCTTCAGGTAATAATACGGAGACTCAGGTATACCGGAGCAAGCTAGGAAGTAGCACGTGGGAATAGCCAGGAGCATATAGTTCAGAGTGTTGTAGGAGACGAGGGAACCGACTGCGATGACCAGGATACTGCCAAATGACGCCATGAAGCGGAATGAGGCGGTCAGCATGCCTCGAACGTCTTTATCTGATATTTCTACTAAGTACGCTGCTGATACCTGTAATGGCAAATACAACAGGCCGTGTAATAAAACTGTGGTGTGATCACAGCTCAACCGTTCTCGCGAAGAGGAATTTGCCCAGCTAAGAATTTCACAAGCTGGTTTTATAATAAAATTAGAAGTATACGAACAAATGGCAATATTTTGTTTTTAAAACCACTAATAGCTTTCATGGTATGCTAGTTTTCAGTATTCTCAAAATATAAAAAAAAAAAACATTTTTATTGGGGATTTGGTTAACATTGTTTAATTATAATATCGGATTATTTACTTACAGTGCTAATCATACCTGATCCTATGCCCCAAACGAATCTAGTGACGCAAATCCACCAAGCACTAGAAGCATTTAGAAGAATAATCTGAAAATAATAAGGAATTTTAGAAATTATTCACTACTTTTTCCTTCACAGTGGATCAGTTGAGAATGGTTTTGCACCTATGGTAGTGCTTTTATCATAATGATAGTAAAAAACGTGGCGAGTTTTTTTTAAGTATCCAGAAGTACCCTACACTAATAAAAATCTCTTTATAACAGGGTTTGGACACAAGCATCACATCATAGGCACAAAGAAAATCCAGACAGGACAAGCATTTACCTCACGCATTGTCCCGGGGATCGAACCCGCAAAACGTTGTTACTGTCATTGGCAGGATGAACTACACCACTCGGCTATCCAAAGTCAAAAAAAAAAATATACAAATGGATTTATGTATTTACCGTTCCAGTTATAATAGGCATTGCACTGAGCAGTATATTGGACTTCCTTCCAAATCTGTCGGAGATGAACCTGGTGACCAAGCTCCCGGTCATGAAGCCGGGAGACGACATAGCCGCTATCCATGATATTTGGTCCTGAAAGATGAGATAACTTAAAGGTGAACTATGATAATAAGCTACCAAAGGTAAAGGAAGTTTGAAATCTGTCATAAATAGCTTGTATTTATTTATTTATCCAAAAAGATAAATTTCAGAATTTCAAAAATTCTGACTTTTCGACTTTAACTTTTTAGACTTCCACCATTTTTGCGGTCTTAATCTTACGATGACTCAGATTTTCTGATTTGAAACAGATTTCATAAGTAAAAAAGCTATTACACAAATACTTGGATCTATTTCTTCATACTTACATCAGTAACAACTATATCAGTTTCGTTATTGTGAAACTTTGGAATGATTGGCGTGGTCCACATTAGGTTGACACCGCTGGAAAGCGCTGACAGCGATACTGAAAATATTTTTTTCGAAATATCAACTACTCTATTTTTATTAAAATTACAGTTTCCAAAAAAAAACCGCTTCAAGTATGATGTCCATACTTTAAATATTACGCACTAGACGTTCCAAAGCGGATAAAAGTTTGCAATTTATATGTACAGGTAAATTCTTAATTTCAGATAGGAGTGCAGGTTCAAACCCTGACAAAGGTGATAGAATAAAAAAAGATCTCATGTAGATCTTTTTTTTTCTATCACACTATTTATATTTTACAAACGAGTATGGCATTAATCTTACCAGCGAATGCCACTAAATACTGCACTTGTCTTCCTTTCATTACGGCCATCTTTTCTTTTTAAATTTAACGACTATCTCTGATGTTCAAGAAAGCAGATATTTTTCTCAACGCACTAAAGACCACTTGCTTGACCACTACTTTGGCTTCTATCTTTTCGTCTGCTTCTAACTTGGCTTCCAATATCACTGGATAGCTTTCAGCATCACTGTTATTCTAAACTTGAACCAATACACAAACTCTAAAATTACTAAAAATACGTCACATCTTAAAAGTATGTGTCTCCTCCACTGTCATTTCACGAATACTCATATTTTATCAGCCGCTTACATATTTAATAAACTTATCTTTCTTAAGTTAACCCCGACCTTTGTATTCTATTAGGTTCAATTCTACTGTGATTTCGTCACTGGATGATAAGAGATTTTCATTTGTTACGAGTAACACTGATTGATTGCTTGATCACTCTTCAAACGCTAGACACCGATTGCCGATTGCTTATATCAACACAACACTTGGTAAAGGATTGTCAGAAATATCAGGTGAAGGTAAAGGTTCAATAGCTACCGTCCGCGTCGTTTAAACACAGCAACGATTAAAGTTGGGTTAACCTACTAATATTACAAACGCGAAAGGTGGTGAGTATGGATTTTTATGAAATTTGGTATGGGGTTAACTAGCCTAAGTGTCGGGTCAAGAAATCCACGAGTCGGTATCCAGGGTGTCGGATTAACACATAGGCTTTTGAACCGTCTACGTCAGTGTTTGCAGCTATAACCGACATTCGAGCGGGTGAAGTCGCGTGTAACAGTTAGTTTCCGATATATCTACAACTCTCAACGCTTTAGTTTGAGTTCACCAATAATACTGTTTTCGAGCAACCTTATGTCTTTTAGTTCTATCGCCTTTCTAAATATTTTTTTTCTTAACTATTTATATCTACCCTTGATCACCTATCATAAATATATTCCCGACATTGTAAGAGTCAAGTGATACTCAACCGTACGTGCAATCCTTGCATTATCTGTATCTTATGACGATAATCTCTTCATGTCTGTATAATCACATTTGATCTTAAAAAATGCCAAGTCATATTGATTAAAATTTTGTAGATGTTTAAATCAGCCTATCACAGTCTGAAATTGCTTACAATTTACAATTTTCTATGTCACCTCAATTTCATCTGACCTGGTCGTACAAAGAGCAAAGCAAATATTTTTCCATATTTAGACGAGCAATAAAACAACATTCAATCAGTATTTTAACATTTTATTGATTTTTTTTACAAGGCTGAGATCACATATTACATTATTTTACATCAAAACCATATTTAGTCTATTAACTCATGTTTCTTCATTCTTATAAACCATTTCTTTGAGCTCCGTGTTTTCATGATCATCATCGCCCTCTCCACCTTCATGTTCCAAGCTTTCCTCACAATTATTATAAAAGTTTCCTTGAATTTCCATTTGACTCTCTCTTAAACTCCTACCCTGGGTTTCAGGTACTACAAAATACGTGAACACAGCTCCACATACAGCCATGCCAGTATAAATCCAGAAAACTCCGTACAAATCGATCCAGTCTTCCAAAATTTGGTATCCTTTGACTGCTATAAAAGTTAATATCGCCGTATATGTATTAACAACAGTCGTAGACACAGAAATAATGGATTTCGGAAACAATTCTGAAGGTATAACTGAGATTACGCAATCAGAACCTATGCCTGATATGACGGTAGAGCAAATGATGGCGACAAAGACGATGTAAGGGAAGAGGGTGGAAGAGTCGTCATCAATACCGATGACGCGTTGTTGGAAGAAGCATGTTCCGATAAGGCAGAGCACGGCAGCAGAGCTCAAGTACGTGTAAATGAGGAGCGGGCGACGGCCCACTTTGTTGACTATAAGGTGCGATGATGAACCTGGAAAGTACAGATGATATTAGAAATTTATAAAATATCCTTCCATCTTATCATCATCATCATCTTCCTGCCCTTATCCTATTTTACTTGAGGTCGACGCAATATCCTTTCATCTAATGCTGTGGGTAAATAAATATCTTTTCAAAGGTCCAATGCAGTTCAAAAAAGATTTATCTTGAAGAGTATAGTATTAAAATATCTGGAAGTGCATGACTAATTTTCGATAAAGTTTCAGATATTTGAATGGATTAAGTTTGATAAGTCCAAAGGATAAAATAACTTACCGACTATAAAAGTTATTGCTCCAAAAATAATTAGGATCATCGAAATTTCCATCTCATCATTGCTCTCCTGTACAATGTGCCCAAAATACTGCTGTATAGGTATCAATCCAGTCATTATTTGAGTGAATAGTAATCCTGTAAGTCACAATACATACATCACAATACATACATACATCTGTAATACATCATATTAAAACCAACTCTTCACTGCCTAGGTCTATGGACCAGATGAAAACCACAAGATATTAATTAGGCGATAGGTAGCTTTTTATGCTAAACATACTCGTACCAATTTTTTATTTTTAAGAACTATACTAAAAATAAAAGAAAGAAAATACATTTATTTACGTCGGACACATAGACAATACCAAAATCAGAGTACAAACTGTAAATAAAAACAACTACAACAAGAATAACACAAAGCGAGTCGAAGAGTACACATAAGGGGAAATATGCGTCACACCCACGTGAAACGGCCCATACTCATCATAATGCTGAGACCCTATACAGATTCAGATACAGACCCTATACAGGCACAGAGCCAAAGCTCTGATTATCAGCGAGAACCTACTCTGTATTATATCAGTCTTACCAGTTGATACTATGACAGCTTTCCTGTATTGTTTTCCAGTTATGAGCTCGTAAGCTGAACTGGATCGAAGCATTTCCATTCTGATCTCGGATCTCATTTGTGACAATTTGTCATCGATTGCCTGCAATACGATTTATAAAGGTTTTATATCCAAACAGCTTTACTAACTGAATAATTTAGTATAGATGAAAATTAATCTTAACTTGCACAATCTCAGCAGACAAATCTGGAGTCAAATGAAAGATAAATTTGCTGAGAGATATTTTTACCAGTTATAAAAAAGTATGATTATCATCATCATCATCATCATCAGCCTATAGCAGTCCACTGCGGGACATAGGCCTCTCCAAGTACACGCCACTGAGATCTGTTTTCCTCCAGTCGGATCCAAAAAGTATGAGGTAATATTTCCTCGGTCAAATAAATTAAAATACTAACAAAAACTTAAAATATAACAAATTTGTACTTGACTTAAAAATAAACCAACCTTTTCATCCGTACTTCCAGATAAACTAAACAGCTCTCTTTTTGCAGCATCTACCCTCCCCACTTTCACTAAGAAGTAAGGGGTTTCTGGTATTCTCCAGCAAGCTAAAAGGTACCACACTGGAAGGGCTATCAAGAAGAGGCTCAGTACTTCGTAGCTGACGAAGGATCCTATTGCAAGTACCAAGAGAGCGCCCAAACTGGACATGAATTTGGTAACAGTAATCCAAGTGCCTCTAAATTCTTTATCTGCTATTTCTGATAGATATATGCTGGACACCTGAAATTTGATAAAAGTGTAGCTTTGTTTATATGTTGAGTACTGGGGTAATTTACGTTCGGGAGCACTGAACATGGATAAAGATAAAACCACTCCTGGTTTTATCTAGAAGGTACATATCCGCTGGATAGTCCATGAGGATTTCCACAGTTCCATTCATGGACTATCCACCGTCGGGGTTCGAAGAGGGAGCGAGCCGGACTCTTAACCAGCTAAAACCACTGAAGCGTCCTCATCGGCCTATGACAATGGCACGAGGTTCGCTTTCGCATACACCCCGCACCAGACGGCATATTAGTACAACCGGTACAAGTATGAAGAATTACCATAATAAAAAACGATTGGGTTTTTACTTATAAGCCATCATCTTTAGCTGTTGTGTCAACAAACACGTCATGCTTCTTATTTAGAGAACTTACGTTTGTAATTAATCCTGATGCTAATCCCCAAAAGAATCTTCCAGTGTATAACAGCCAAACATTTGTTGCACGTACAATGAAAACCTGCAAAAATCAACGAAAAAGTATGAAAATATTTTAAAATGCACATCTTTTAAGTAAAAACTTGCAAGCAGCCCTTAGGGAAAACTTCTTCATTCAGTAATAGGAAGACAGTGTAGCAGTGAAGACTTGAAATTAGCTGTATGTTGCAAATTCATATAATTTTACCTATTGTACTAGCTGTAAGTCTTCCTTATGTACATAGATAAATAGAGCTACGTATAGTTATGACAGTCGTCATACCTCGAGACTTCCCGAACAAATTCGCCTAGAAAGAGATAAAGTATACTCACTGTTCCAACAATGTATGGTGCGGCACTACAGAGTAAAGTGGTACGTCTGCCGAATTTGTCAGAGATCCTAGCAGTCAGCAAACTGCCCACCATCGCCCCGAGGTAGAAGGATGCCACCACCCATGATATCTCATCCTGTTGATAAAGGAATAAACTATCCATATTGTGTTCCTTACTCTCTGTACATAAAGTATGACTGGCCTGTAGGTCTAGTGGTTAGTGGCGCTCACTGCTATACCGAAGGTCGTGGGTTCGATTCCCAACCAGAATAAATTTTTGTGTGATTAGCACGATCATTTGTTCTGTGTCTCTATCTTTATAAGTTTAAGCATGTTTATCAGTTGTCTAGTACCTACTCATAATACAAGCTATGCTTAGTTTGAGACTAGATAGCGTTGTTGGAAAGTCGTTGAATATAATATTATATTATTAAGCGCTTTCTAGATTATTTCTGTAAATAGTCTTCTACTAGATATGCATTTACAATCATTTTAAGTATGAGGCGGGCGAGAGATAGAAGAATGACATGAACAAAGAGCTGCCTAAGGTAAGCACTGGATACAAGGCTGATGATGATGATACGAATACATCAGTTGTGTCACAGTTGCACAAACTAATAAGTAGAACTTCAGACTTACTACAAGCAAGTACAATACAATACAAATAAACTTCATCATCATCAGGCTATCGCAGTTCACAGCTGGACAAAGGCCTCTCCAAGTGCACGCCACTGAGATCTGTTTTCAGCCACTTGCATCCATACATATAAACTTACAGGTAACATTCTTAAGCCTGCTTCGTTGTTATAAAACTTTGGCAGCACAGAAGTCATCCAGAAGAAGGCTGTACTATTTGACATGGTCGCCAAAGATGCTGAAACATAAATAATAATAATAATGTTTCCGGACCGATTTCGGCCAGGGCGGCTATTGTTACTATGACAACGGCCAGTTACGCGGAACATATGTGCACTCTATTTCTTTACTCTCATGGCCCGATGGGACGGCAATCTAACACGACCGGAGAGATATCAGGCGCAGGACCCCGATTTGAACGTGCCTTCCGAAACACGGAAGCATAAATCACAACATTTGAACATAAAAACAGATGAAAAACAATCCACTATAAAACCAATGGCCCTTTTGACACTGGTAAATAGAGGGCGCTACCTCCGTTTCTCAAAGTACCTAAGTAAGACTTTTGAACTTTGGCTCCGCTCTCAATATCAACTATTTTTACCAAAATTGTTAAAAAGACATAATAATAAGAGTTACTTACCAGCAAACGCTGCCAAATACTGAATTCTCTGATTTTGAGTCATTTTTAAAACAAACAATAAAATTATTTAAAACTTGGCGTCTTTACACAAGATAATCATTTTCATATCAATTCGAGATACGTTTGCACTAAAGAGATGTGTTCCAAATATTTGAGATGATAATCTAATCTAAAATATACACTTGTAACATTCGATAGATACTAACTGTTTAGCTGTCTTTCTGTACGTGTTTGTATAAACGAAGGTTAACTCATAAGGCGACAAATATTATAACAGTGTAAGTATTTTTCTATTATCGGTATTGTCTTTTTACGAATTGAAAACTGCAATTAGCATTAAACCATAGTAATTTGTTAACATTAAATAAACATTTTAAGTAAATAAGTTAATCACTTATTTATTTAAAATGTCGTCGTTAGTAGACATCGCTTTTTGACATTCCCAGAGACGGATCCAAGGGAAAAAGCTAGTATAATTACGTTATCAATATCTAGGTATTCATCCCTATATATCTTTTATAAGAATAATTCTGGCGACATAGGTATAGGTATACATTCACGGTCAGGTTTCTTTATGGACATGTTAACCCCTATAAAGTCAGTGGGCCCACCGCAAACGCGTATCAGCGATTTTTACTCTCAAGAAACGAAGAATTAATACAAATTGCATGTAAACAAAAGAGTTGCATATAGTAAAAGTTGCTTCGATGACTGTGCACACTGTCAGTTACCTAGTTTCGTCCCTTTCACACCCAAACAGTAGAAGAAATTTTGATGAAATTCGGTATGGAGTTAGCTGACACCCTGGATTAGCAGATAGGTTACTTTTTAACCGACAACGTCAGACAGAGAAAATGTTTTTGCAGCTATAACCTACATTCGTGCGGACAAAGTCGTGGGTAACTGGTATTATAATAAATGTGTGTACCTAAGTTACGAAAATCATAGGTAAAGCAAAATAAACTTAAACAAAATACCATATTATTTGGATTCCTGCTTTTATTTTTATTATAATTAATTACAAAACAATAAAAATGCAGACAGATTTTACAAAGTTGAATCTTACAATAAAATTATAAAATAGGCAGTAGATTAGCTAAATACAGAATAACACAATTT
The DNA here is from genome assembly GCA_941860345.1 of Chrysodeixis includens. Classification (NCBI taxonomy): domain Eukaryota; kingdom Metazoa; phylum Arthropoda; class Insecta; order Lepidoptera; family Noctuidae; genus Chrysodeixis; species Chrysodeixis includens. The sequence continues at coordinate 9,091,097 of OW796097.1, forward strand.
TCGAGACATTTATCGATTCCTTGAATGTTGTGACAAAATCTCAATCATAGACAATTTTTTATACTTTTGTTCTTATTTATGGCAACAATGCGTTTAAAATGTAATAACGCACAATGATTTTATCACCTTACGTAAACAACAAAAGCGACACATGCAAATATGTTTTAAAGTCACTGCAATAAAATGTTTACAATTTACGTAAAACAATTACAAAATAGACATAATTGTAAAATCAATCCAAAATGGAAGTCAAGAATAAAAAGATAGTAAGAAAAAATATTGTGATTCCTTCATTAAACAAATGAGAGATCTAAAAGAAAATAAATAATATTTATTTTCTTAAATTTTTTTTCTTGAAAATAAATTATATTTATCTTCTTTAATTGCAGGGGGCTACTATCTTCTAAAGCAATATTGATGCAGTTTTTTTTATATAAAAACGACTCCCGCTCTAAGGAATTTAATTCTTGTATCGCCTAAGACTAGAATTTGCGCGATCCACAATCGCACAAATTCTTGTCTTAAGCGGGGATCGAACCCTCGGCACATAGTGATCAGTGGTAATTGGCGTGGTGACCTATACCACTCGGCTACCCGTGCAGTCAAATGTTTTGATGGTGAGACATACTACACGACGACGTCGACTAGCGTCTGTCCTATGATCTAAGACCGCTACAGTAGTGCTTTTAAAGATAATAATAGACCTCTTGCCTGATTTGCATGAAAGATAATTAAAAATTAACATTTATAAAGAGTTTCGAAAACTCTTAAAGAAATACTAACTTAATTAGGTATAGCTTTAACAACATACATAGATACAGTTGCTTTGGTCAAACACTTCGAGCACATACAATTATAAGGTTTTATTAAACAAACGGTTTTTGAAAGCAATAACAATGTGATATAGTGTTACAAGCATGTTTTGACACTTTGATAACATTAACATAAGGGTGTTGGTACGCATATTCGCAAGTAGAATCAACTCAACTGTCTGTCAAAACTATATGACAGCTTTAGTTCCGATTTCGGCCACGTGCCAACAGATTCTATACAACCTTCGAAAAACCGGGTGTTAGTCAATTACATATTAAACATTTTGTAATAATAATAATGTTTGTGAATATGTTACAGTCATAGTGATTAATGAGCGATTATACATAATGACTAGTCATTATGGATAATAGCTAAATTCACTAGACAGTGTGATAAATTAATCACATTATCTAGTTATTATTCATAACATCGTGTCAAAGTTAGCCAAAGTAATAATACGGTCTTTATCTTAGGTTCACCCTTGTTTGATCGAACAACGTTTGATATAATATTACTCAATCGAACAACGTTTAAGAAAATCATCACTTTGTATAATGTCGTTTGACATAATTTTCAGTTCGTCGAATATTTATTTGCTATATCAACATTTGCGCTAATGATCAAAAGGTATAATGTTCATTTGATATCCACACTCCTGCCTAAAAAAACACCTAACCTAACCTAAATTAGGTGAGGTTAGGTTTTTTTTTTTATTTGTTAAAATCTATGTTTATTGAGGTGAAAATATTATCTTATGTTATTTTAATTGTTAAAATAATCTTTCTGATATGTATGCTGAAGGAAAATTGAAATACAAATTTATTCTTAAACGAATATCCACTTGTTTTATCACTTTTTCCAATTCTTTGAAGATATTATGTATAATAGCTAGTTAATGTGATTAATTTTGTGTGAATTATCACTTTATCCAAATTGAGTAGATATTATTCATAATAGCTAGACAGTATACATAATATCTAGATTAATCACTTTGGCTGTAACAAATATAAACTTGGAAAAAATATTATATCAATTACAATAAAATTGAAGCAAACATTTCTATTAATGTAGTCTTATTCCTATATTCTAAAGGTAGCTAAACTTTATAATATATACGTTGTATCAAAATACTTTTTTTTGCGTTTACTATGATAATTATCTGTATACAGATGCTCAAAAGATTAGGCAACTTTCAATATAATTATTGTGACTTTAAATAGCTCTACTTTACGTTCATTTAACACTTTAAAAGCGCACTGGCACTAATTACTTATTTATTAAATAAATAAAAAATATAAATTTATAAAAAATAAACAATCTCACAATTTAAGTATTTTGTCAGGGACATAAACATAAAAAATGTGATGTTAATAAATATATATGTATAAATACAGAGTAAATACAGCCTCATACAAACTTTACTGAGTAAACGATCGAAATTTTCAATAAATGCAATTTGAGATTTCGTTGCACTAAACTAGACTCTTCTAAACCTAAAACAGTCTTTATCAAGTAAGTACTAAGAGCTAATTGTAAAAAAAAAACTTAAAGTAAAAAGAAAAATTGTGTCTGTGATTTACGTTAAAAAAATTTACGAGCACATATTAAAGCGGCATGTTTGAAATTAGGTCGTAACACGATAGAAATAAGGTCTAAACTCTATTATCCGCGTCTTTCTTATTAAGCTCTTTCATTTCAGTAGCGACTCCGTTCTCACCTGCTTCACGTACTTCGTCCTTATCATTATCATCGACGGCATCATACAGTTTCCCCTGTAACTCAGCTTGTATGTCCCTTAAATTTTTACCTTTGGTCTCAGTTACTAAGAAGTACGAGAATATGCTGCCTCCAAATGCAAAACCGGCGAAAATCCAGAATATTGTTGTCAAACCGCAATAGTCCTTGACTCTCTGATACCCTAGTCCTACAATGAAACCTAGAGCAGCACCGAAGAGACTTAGTGACGTCATAGCAACAGCTTTGACATTTAATGGAAAGATTTCCGCTGGGATGATAAAGATTAAAGAATTGAAACCTACAGTGGAAATGACGTTAGCTAAGATAATGCCCAGCAATGGTATGAAACCGAAAGTGGTTAAGGTGTCAGAGTTGATTTGTAGGACGTCTTTGAAGAAGAAGTACATGCCGACGGCTGCGAGCGAGATGCCAGTGCCGATGTATGAGAAGATGAGGAGGGGGCGGCGACCAACCCTGTCTACTAACACTGAAGACATCAGACCTGTAAAAAAATAATTACATTTATCAAGATGTGCATAAAACACAATAGCTATAAAATGGAGCTCAATGATGGTAGTTAAATGGTAAAGAAATTAGATCTAACCCAATACAACAAACATTTAAAGAATTGGTAACAAAATAAACTAATCATCATCTTCCTCCCCCTTATCCCATTTCACTTGGGGTCGGCGCAACACGTCTTCTAGACATGTTGCTTAAAGTTTTGGCTATGGTTTTATAGTCGGCCGCCTGCCTGACACTAACCCTCTTTGGGAATGCGATTGTTGGTGGTTTACCCGCCACCATTCGGGTGACCCAAGGTGCTTGGTACAGTGCACTGGGTCTTAAGGTCCATTAGTCGCCTTTAACGACACCCAGTGGAGGATATGGGGTGGTGCTATTCTTTATATCCGGACACCACACGGAACAACAAAATAAACGAAATAAACTAATCTTTTTTGAAATAACAACTGAAATCCTGCTAGCAACATCCATCTTGTACTTTATCGTATAGACTATTTCGAGTTAACTATTTTAAATAAATGTTTTTCCTTACCAACGACAAAGGAAACTGCGCCATATATGATGAGTACAAGAGACAGCTGTAAGTTCAACTTGGTCTCCGCCATAATCCACGCCAGGTATTGTCGAATCACCACTGCTCCGGTCATAATCTGTGTTAGCTTCAATCCTGAAAAGGTTAATGATTTTCCTTAATTACCTAAATCAAAAGTAATTTGTTTAAGTTAGGCTGCAAAGTATCATTTTTATAACATACTTATTGTAAAGTATATAGTCATTGTATTTTCTTTTTATTTTAAGAAGGGTAGTTTATGGAATTTCTTGCCGGTACTACTCCATAAGAATGAGATTTTGAAACTGTGCAACTAGAGTCAGTAACCTATTGAAAGTGTCTGAGAAAGCCTATTTAATGGTAAAATATTATAGATAGCATCCAGATTCACCTACCCTTCACCGATTATTACGCTCTTTTTGCATAAACATGTGGAATAAAATTAAATTCCACATAAAGATGCGTAACAAGTCCTTTTTCTTAAGACTTATTTATTTAGATTTGTATATGGATATTTTTTTGGTCGACGAAAAACAATCTAAATTCACTACCATATTTTTTACTGTGTCAGTTTAGTTTAACTTGTAAAACTAACTAAGCTCAAACTCACCAGCAGCTATAACTATAGCTCTTCTATACTGGACTCCAACAAATAGCTCTTTGACTGAACTGGAATGCTTCATTTCGTTTTTGACGTGAGCCTCTAGAGCTACGAGTTCGTCTTCTAAAACCTGAAAACCATGCAAAAATAAACATGTTATGTAAGGGACTGGCTTGTTGGTCTCGTGGTTAGTGGCCCGCACTGCTATATCAGAGGTTCTGGGCTCAATCCCCACCCAAGACAAATGTTTATGTGAAGAGTACGATCGTTTGTTCTGTGTCTGGGTGTAGTTTATCTATGTGTATTATGTATGTATTTAGAAATATATAAGTATGTTTATCAAATGACTAGTACTCATAATACAAGCTCTGCTTAATTTGAGAATAGATGGCGTTGTGTGAAAGTCGAAAATGGGTTATTCTAAAAGCTACATCTACCTTTAAAAACTCTATAAACAATACGCATAATCATGACGTGTTTTGAACTCTTACAAATTCGAGCAGTAACATCAACATTTACCTAAAAACTATTCAAAAATCACTGTAACTACACAAACAAAAAGAAACAAATTTTCAAGTTACCTTTTCATCCTTATACCCTCGTAGCGTCCTAAGCGAATTCCGTGCGGCGTCCAGATTGCCGGCTTTTAGACAATAATAAGGGGTCTCCGGGATCCACCAGCAAACAGTAAAGAATAGAAACGGTAGCACTAGCATTATATTATTCAGAGTATTATAAGAGAGAAATGGTCCTACAGACATTGTGAGCAGTGTCCCGAACTTGAACATGAAACTTGTGATGACAGATAGCGAACCCCTCACGTCCTTGTCAGCTATCTCTGATAGATAGTAGTTGCTGACCTGAAATAACAAAAGAAAATGTAACTAGGAGGAATTTTAGTCCAAAAGTCTTACTGCCACTTGAAGTAATATCATTGCAGTTGTGGAAGCGTAAGAGCGCACGAGAAGGCGTATATCGGCATCTCTTTAATCAAATGTAATAAACTATCAATATTTGTAGAGCATAGGCGTACATGGTTACATGAGATGTTATGTATTGAGTTGACCGCTATGTCTAGCCATTATAGGCATACAAATATTCAAAAGTCTAAATTAATTCCGAATAAATCTAGAAGTAATGGGCAATACAACTGACGAATGAAATAAAAAACAAACTAGGTATAACATAAACGGCACAAAAAATAATAGAAATATTTGTAACATTATTATTTATTTGTACTAAGTATAATTCTTCTGAACATTTAACCTAACGGCAAAGGCAAGATTTGTGTTGTATTGAGTAAACTCGTATTCAAACACTATTTTTGTTGTACACGTGCACTGAAAGGTAAATAACCGCACTTCTGCGAAGGTAAATTTAGGTTAATCAACAAATAAGGTCATCGATTCGATAATGATATTTGGCAAACGATGACTGGTACAATCTTCTACACGTGCGATGCAATTTGGGTCATAACTAACGTGACCATTTAATTTTATTCTTTGATTCAAAACGGGAAATTGGTTTATTAGGACAAATAATAGGTAGTTAATGAAAAAAAATGTCTTTTTAACCAACTTCAAAAATGAGGAGGTTTCTCAATTCGACCGTATAAGCGTCTTTATGTTTTTCGCGAATATTCTTTTTTTTTAAAGTAGACATCCAAAGTCGTCTCATGACAAGGAAGTCAGGGTCTGACGATGAAAGACTAGGGTAAGAGAAATCGAGGTGAACATCAAAAAAAAATGATCTTTTAGCGCGGTTTCTGAAAACGAGTCAATTGTGTCCCACGTGTAATTGTAAAAAGGACAGTCCCGTTCCCGTCTGGTCACATTAGTTATAACCCAGTTTTAACAAGTAGAGCAGCTTATTGGCTTATTAGAAAAAAAAATGAGTATAGAACCTATTTAGTAACTCACCGTGCTGACCATTCCCGATCCACAACTCCAAGTGAGAGATGTGATGAAAAGTAGCCACGCTTTCGTAGCGAACACCGCAATAAGCTGAAACAACAAGTATCATTGATTTAATGTTATAGTGAGGCCAAATTCCAGTAGCCTTGGTAATTTGTTAGAGTTTACTTATATGTGATTGTCGTATAATGAACAAAAGCACCAGGTCTCCTTCACCAAAATATCAATTCTAGCCAAAGGTAAACATTATTCCACCGTATATGTGACGTCATTTGGCGATTACGTCTTTTCAGAATACACTACCTTTCAAAAAGAGAATCAAGAATTAAAATTAATGAATATCGCGAAAAGAAAAAACACGGGTCCCTTCATTTTACATCTAATTTTATGTAAAACAATAATATAAGTATGTGTAAAAAAAAATATAATTATTGTTCAGATCCATCTATTGCCAGTGGCAGCCGCGCCGGCTTAAAGTGGACGATAAAAACTCCGGATGTGAAGAGTTTATCAGCTTCATTGTTATTTATTTATCATAGAATTTAAACACTTAAAACGTGTTAACATATTGACTTCCAACTAGTCGATGAGCCCAGTTAAACTTTTTTGAAGTCGAAAATGAAGAAAGAAACGTTAACTCTTTTTGCTTACATAGATCACATTTTTAATTTCAAATCACAATACGCGTGAAAAAACGCGTTCTTGAGTTACATGTGAGGAAATCTTAGCGGAAACCTAGATTTAATTATTAAAAGAGAATATAATTAACCTGTCAATTCCACATGGTACGCAGTCAATACGCAATACTGACTTCTAACCTCTAAATTAATATAGCATAGAATATGATATAAGCTTTATTGTACAATGTTCATATTGGCAATTGCAATCAAGTGCAAGATGATTCAACATTCTCGGTTGTATCAATAAAAGTAAGAATTGAATATGGGAATATCATAAAACTATCAATTTTAATAAACTATTATTTCAATATGAACCAGCCAGAGCGTATCTGTTCCTCTGAGCCTTTTTACGTAAAGGAGATTATGGCTTGTTGCCAGAATTTGTAGCTTCTACAAATGTAAACTACCTAGTTTTATCCTTAACGGTCTTACGGTTGTATTTAGTTTGGATTCTACACGGTACTATAGGTAGTAGATACTTTACATTCTGGTAGAAAAGTACACAGTATGTACTAGTAGTAATATAACTGTACTAATGTAAATATTATGGAGTTAGTTGACACCCTAGATCGTTGGTTCCTTTTTAACTGAAAGCATCAGACGGGGGTATTGCTCTTGCTCTTACAGCCATAAACAACAATCGCGTAGACGCGTTCGCGAGCAGCGGTAAGTATAAAGTAATTTGAAACTATATGTATGTGTCTACTACTTCATGCCCGCGACTTCGGCCGCGGTTATGTTCCTGTCCTTTTTTCCACTCATACTTTCCCGTTTATAATGTTAGTAGGATATATGTGTTTGTAGCTATGTGTACTTACCGATCCTATTGCAATTGGCAATGCGCTTCCCAGTATCGTCGTTCGCCTGCCAAATCTGTCTGCAATGTATCCAGTGACGAGAGACCCCACGGCGAAACCGACTGGGTTTAGGGCAAACATCGTAGCTATTTGATACTGCGAACAAAATAAAGAGATAGAACGTTTACTCATTTTCTGAACCGATATTGGTATCGGACGATGATCTGATGAAACGCGGGAGACGTTGCACAGCTGTTTAGATTTAGTCAGTAAGAGCGTGACACTATTCCTTCTGAAATGGTTGAAGGTTTTACATAAGGTTTCTCCCACTTTATTAAAAAAGGACGACTTATTGCCATTATGAAAGCAAATTAGAGTTATCCAGTAGAAAAAATTTCGATTTCTATACAATACCAAAGAAATATCTGATGTATAGGTTATAAGGAATACAAGCAATGGTCACTGTTTACAGAACAATATATCCCTGCCAACGTACCTAATTATGACGTCACGAGTTTACACGAAATGATGAGAACATGAAACAGCTGTCTTTGTGTAAAATATTACACTGATATGTAACACATTCCTGGACGCAGAAACGGCGATTGTATTCAAATTATTTGTAAAATAAGTAAGATATATCAGTAGTTCGGAAATAACTGAAAAACGCTTCGATATATTTGATTTATTAGGAAAAAAGTGTTGTGATTTTTACAAAGTGTAAAGACGAAAGAAACGGTATTAAGTCACAGAACAAAATCTTATCTTTAATTGACCAAACAGGTTTGTAATAAAATCGAATTATAATTAATAATTACATTATTTGTAATGTTACAAGTTAATGTAATAACTTACAGCTCGTATTACCTAAATAAACAAGATTATTTTTAATCTCTATTTCGAAAACAAACCGCATATAGTGGGTAAAACCAAAACTAAATAAGTTTACGTTATTATATTGATAAACTTTATAAATGACATCATTAGTAGTGCGTTTAAATTAATAATAATGTAATTTGAAATACTTTGTAGGATATTAATATAATTTACGTAATGTAGATCGACTAATTGAATAACTTATTCGATACAAAACATTTAAATACATATATGGATGTGTACTGATTTTTATGCCCGGTTAGGCGACTCATAATAATTAAAGATGCTTTTTTTGAAGAAACAACAATAACAACGTTACTAGGTGACAGTACAGTGGAATCAAATAGTGCATTATAAATTATATTAGGCTGTCCGCACATTGGAGTCACGACAGTATTAAGACAGACTTTCCTCACATAGACAAGTCTGCCTTATACCTGCGTTGACTAGACTGTTTTGTCGTTGATATGCGCGCCCACATAAATAAAAAAAGGAAGCCGACAAACGTTAGTCAGACGTGTGGTGCGATTTGGACAATTTTGTCTATGAGATGTTTTGTTCGAAGTATGCGCACCTTCATATGTTTTGTATAGCAATAGTCTGTCTTAAAAAAATCTTGACTCCAATGTGCGGTCAGCCTTATAATACAAATCAAAAGAGTCCTACCCCCTTACTTCTGAAGCCGATTCGATCCTGAAATGGTACTTATGAACCAAACCGTATCGAGCTAAACAACATACAGATTTCTTCATCGAGCGTCATTCTAACTCGTGCCACTGCACGAATTAGCGCTAGTGCCAGGTGGGAGAGTACCAACTCGATCTCAAGTCGATTGAAACAAAACTCGTTTTTTTTTGGGAGCAAAACCCTCAGTCAAAAGAAGGCCACGTTAGTAACGCGTTCCTTGTTACTTTATAGCTTTTATTATCTAATAACGGGTACACTAAGTTAAGTTGCTTTTCAGTTTTATTACCCAGGCAATATCTTTTTTCTAATACTATAAAAGCGTCTAATTGAATCTATTTGTATAATTAAATTTCCCAAAAAAACCTTCTCTGGCAGACAAAATTTCTGGCCTAGGCTAGAATACAAGAAGAAAGAGTCAGCTTAATACAATATTTTATAAGTGTAAAATGCATGAGGAAAAGTCGATAAAATAAACATTTGTATCAAGCTCTACCAATCAAACAAAATCGTATTTTTTAAAATTAATGTAGTACCTATTTATATTTTTAACTCAAAAAATTATTCTTCTTTGCGCGTTTGTAAATAAAGGAATAATTATTCGGGATTATATTATTTGGGATCTAACGTGATGTTTTTTGACGCAAAATGCTCACACAAAAGAGTATTACTGATTATTGCCAGAATTAAATTACTCACCTGGTCAATATCAACCTGAGTCTCATTGTTCTTAAACTTTGGTAGCACAGGAGTGGCCCAGGCTGATGACACTCCCAAAGTTACCAATGCCAATGACACTGCAAATAAATTACATATTAAAATGTATAAAATATTAAATGCTCAAATCAATAAGAGGGGGCTAACCACCAACTCATTATTAAAGAATAACTATTTTAGTTGTACAGAGAGACGGCGTAGACCGGTAATTGCAAGTCTCACCTGGAAACTTGGTCGTCGACCTGAGTCGACCAATCTACTAAGAACTCTTTTATCCCTTGATTTTTCTATAATTAAATAAGAATAAACAAGATTATAGCCATAGACCGGGATAAGTGGAAAGAGGGAAGGGAGGCCTTTGCCCTGCAGTGGGACACTAACGGCTAGTAATAATAATAATAAATAATAAACAAGATTAACCGAATACGATTTTTAAAAGAGCCAACTTACCAGATAGAGTCACCAAATAAAGCTTCGTTCTGTTTCCGTTCTCCATGGTCTGAGGAAACAAAAGCAAGCATACAAGCATACCATTACATTAATTTTTATATCATTTCATATTTACTTGTGTACATTATATTTAAGTAAAAAAATAAAACCCAAGAATATATTTCATTTCTAGTAAAAACCTAGCCTCTATATTTAATCTGTAGTAACTGCTACTTATCTGTAGACTCTACAGTGTTGCCGTATTTAATAAAATTTAATGTCGCCTTTAAAATTCAAATGTTTGTATTGGTACATTTTGTTTCTTGTGCTTTAATTCACAATATATTTGAATGTGTATTTTATTATTGTTTAATTAATTTTATTTCATATTTCTTTGTGATATCATTGACGCAGTTCCACCGCTCCACTGGTCTACGCTTGGCAGATTTGCCTTTGACCTAATCTCATCTGACGCAGTCCATATTCCTGATTTCAAATCGAAAAACAATTTTATAAATTTGTCGATAGATTATTTTTATAACACTTCTAACGTAAGAAAAATAAATTGTAGCTATTTATGCTTCATAATTACAGTGTTCGGTGTCTATTATTGTAGAGTCGAAAAGGTTAGGTTATGTTTTTGTTCAATATAGAGGACAAATACGAATGAATCAAGGTTTTGTTTACATTTTTCACAATGTTTAGTATAATGATACTCAAAATTATACTTTGTACTAAATGAAACAAAACTGGTATTATTTGTATCACAACTAATAAGTAAAGATTTTTTACCTTGTTTAAAAGAAAAATCATTTAATTATTATGTGCAACAATTATTTACTATAATATGTAACCGTTTTAATATTTGCTTATCAATGCCACTTATTACCTTGAATCACTGTTTACTATCATGTATTCGCTGTATAAATTAGGTAACCACACTTATTTAACACATTTCAATATGAACAATATAAAATACACAAAACACTTTCAACAATCGTAACCTACTTCATCTCTAGAACGAAAAACAATAGGACGTCCACTCGCGCTAAGTTTGCACATACACTGTTTTGTTTGATTGAGTTAGAGTTTATCCATACGCTCAATCAGACAGTACAAACATGAATGTGTTCCTGTCTAGACTTTTAGTTCAGTCAAAACTGATCGGTTAACCATTCACTTGGAGCAAGACGGGGGCATTTTGAAATTTCGCTCACCGCTATTATTTTATTCAATAACATATTTTAAAAAGCACGAAATTACGCGTCCATAGCAGTAGAAGTCAAATTAGTTCTGGAAGAAAATGCAACCAATTATTTAATGAAATTATTTGTTTACTTATATTCTAACGGCTGTAGGTCATGTTAGATTATTCAGATTAATATAATCTGTTACTTATTTTTAGAAGGTTAAATAACAATTAACGAGAAAACATGAAAGTGTAGTTCTGTGAAACGTTTGATGATAAAATTATTACTTTGTGACCCTAGAATATCTAATTTAAAACCGATAAATATATTTATTCGAATATTTCTAATAGATGTTACTTTTATTATTTAATTTATGGGGTCAGTAACTCTTTACAGTTAAGGTAACGCGTAGGTTTTGTGACAGTGGGATTTTATACTTTGTACTTCTCATCATTATAGCAATAATTTTCAATTACTTACACGAGAATCGTTCAGGCAAATCAATAATTAATTGACACACTTGCCAATGAGCGTTCAATTTAAATTTATATCTGACAGGCTTTAAGAAGACGTTACACGAAAGATTTTTTGAAGAACAAAGAGCAGTGAATGTATTTAATCTTGATTCAAAGAAGTAGAACTGCAAAGGACATTTTAAATTAATTTCAACTCGGTTTCTTGATATGTGCTAAATTTGTAAGGCATTTATTACAAAGTTGCAGGGTCCATTGAAGGTGATAATAATTATGATAAAATTACATAGTATGGAAATCTATCATGTCATCCTAATTTTTAGGTAACCTTCTATAACACATTAATTAAACCAATAACTACAGAAGCTGTGTTTTTGAAACACAAAACGAAATTTTTAAAACACGCGCGTAAAAACGGACTGCCAATGATAACGTACCTTAAACATCAGATAGTTCCCGCTGTAACTTCTATACGACACTAACGCGGTATTCAATAGCGAATCACTTTTATATAATTACCGGTCGCGATCCGACGGAATTATAAATGAGAGTTCAATCTTTGACGGAAGTCCCTCGGCAGGCGCAAGTACGAATTGGGGGCTTCACCTCTGGCTTTCGAGGAATATGCAAATTTTGATAAAAACTTGGCATTGTTTCACAATTTTATTTTATCTACAGTCTTCACTGGGCTTTGAAACTTAGATTGTAATGATTAATATTAATTATACTAGCCTGTTGGTGAGAAACTAGCAATGAATAAGAAATGCCAATTTTGCGTAAGTAGGTACTTACTGGATAGTTATTCCAGAATCTAAATTTTCTTGATGTATTAGCATAATAACAAGAAGAAAATACAGTATGTAACATTGGTATTTGTCTACATTTGGTTCGAATCTACAAGCTCGTACAAATAAATCTGTATAATTAACCACAAAGCCTTAAAAAAAACTTTAGAGATACATAATTTCTCCTGTGTTTACTTGTTTAGTATTCTGCCGTGGGTAAAGGTACTGTAATTACTTACAGCTGATAATAACACACCTATAAAACTATACGTTTTACTAAATAAGAATTAAAAGTTCCTTCCACATTCAGATCATTCATAATTCGAGTTATAATATATTATATCCCTTAATCCCTGTTTAACCATTTTCGCACGCAACAATAAGCAATAAAAATATAAATATCTATTTCTCTCTCTTTCTGTCCCTTACTAAGTACCAATCTAAATACTGACGTAGGAGTATAATTATACTGATTAATATGTGCTTAGACTGAGTACCGTGTATGCTTACAATAGAGCTGACTGATAAACCAAGAACAATGCACCGCTTTCAGTCATTCCTTGAAATGATTTATTTTATCTGAGCAATTGTACCATATAGATGGTGTGCATATTTATTATATTAATATAAGTTAATAGTTTCTGCCACACATTGTACTGTATTGTATTAGTAAATCAAAGTTTAGTTTATACATTTATCTTTTATCTGATTAATATGATTTAATCATTTTATCTACATATTTTCGGGATTCCCGCAGATTATTTGTGTTCACATTTAATAGTATTTTTTTCATAAATATCTTAATATTCAATTTATTATTATAGCATCCAGAGTAGATACACAGTTCCTAATGTTTGGTAGACAACATGGGAATACAACGTGGTATTTCCAATTTTTTCTTAGGGCAGCACACACCGAATCGAAAAAAGCCAAAAGACCCTTATTCGATTCTCGTCATTTGGTCATAGTGACATAAATTTTAAAAACACATTTCGAAAGTGTCGACGTCGTGTGGCATTGGTGTATCTTCATGTTGAATTATCGCTAAAATTTGTAATTCGATTAAATAGTTACGATGTCAGAACATGTGTTACCGGCCGAAGAGCCGATCAGATTTATAGCTCCAATTATTCAAGATAATCCAACAGGATGGGGTCCAGCCGAAATGCCGGAGCAATTTCGGGACATGCCTTACCAACCTTTTAGTAAAGGCGATCGCTTAGGAAAAATAAGTGACTGGACCGTCGTTCAAGACAAGAAATACCAAAGTAAGTGTGTTACAACCGCTTCACTTGTTAATTACACTTGTTATTATCTAAAACTTATGTTTCTTTTAGGTTATGGTGACGTTTTTTTGTACCTTCATAAAGTTCAATATTGCAATTCGTGTCTATGGCTCTATGCCTGGTAGTAAACATAAAATATTCGTGTTTTAACCTGGTTTAAATAAGACTAATGTTGTCACTATTTCTTATTTTAAATCATCGTTACAACGACTGTCTCTTAGTAAACATTTCGCAAATTTTCAGACAAGTATGCGTCTCAGTTCGGCGCTGGTTCGTCGTACGCTTACTTCCACGATGAGGACGAAAGTACGTTCCACCTTGTGGACACTACGAGGGTGCAGAAGCCGCCGTACCAGCGCGGGCGAGCTCGCGGACAGCGCGGCCGCGGGGCTAGGGGCGCGCGCACCCCCGGCGGCATGACCACACTCAACAAGTCTGGATACATGAGAAATGTAAATATACTTTTTAAAATAAAATGCCGGCCAGTGCTACAAATGCCGTAACAAATGGCGTTATTATTGTGACAAGATTTGATGACACTGTCTACCTCAACTGTAAATTAGTTTCTCACTATCATACAACAAGACAATAATAGTAATTAACAAGCAATATCTTGAATTCCCAATTTCAAATCTACATAGAAATTAAGTGAACTTAATAAACAGAATCTACAAGTTTATGTGTGCAGTTATGTAATATAATATATTCTTTTTAGCAACGTGATCGCAAGCTTGGTAAACGTTGGGGCCAAAGAGGTGCTCCAATGAAAATCCGCGATGCTTCCGTCACTGTGAGGCCTACATGGGTCACCATTGAAGATATGGACTTCCCACGACTGGCCAAGTTGTCACTGCCTGGCATTAAAGAAGGTAATTGATAGTATTTCTAAGTATGGATGATGAAATGTGTGCAACAAAAGTCCTTTCACAAAAATACAGGTACAAAGATATGAACACAAAATGCAATAAGCTGATTTGCATCAGAATTTACAGAAAACTTGCTGAACATCAATATTGCGGATAGCCGGTGTTGTTTAGTCCATGAAAACACATTACCTATCCTGAGAAACCTAGAACATTATTATTTTACTTTAATGTATAATCAATTATTTATTCTTTAATCAAAAAAAAAAAAATCAAAAAAATTCAAAAGGTTTTAATTTCGAGTAGGCCTTCTCAGGCACTTTCAAAACGTTACTGAATGGAGAAGAACCGGCAAGAAACTCCATAAGTTACTCTTTTAAAAAAAAATACAATTTATATTTTACAATAATAATTATGCATTAATAATAATAATATCTGTAAATAAAAGAATATACATCAAAATATAATAAAGTAATGAACTAAAAGATATCTATCCTTATTTCACAAGGATTGGCAATGTCTTTGTCAATGGTGTTGTCATTTGACTGCATCCCACCGTAGACGGCTTGAAACAAATATGGCCTTTCCTAAATATGTCTTCGATAAGTGACTTTCATTGCTGACTTTACAATATTCTGACATGGCATACTTCATAGTTATGCTTATCTTTGTGTTTGTTCAACCAGGTGAAGACATTGTGTGCTGTGGTACACTGGAATACTACGACAAAGGCTATGACCGTGTCAATGTGAAACATGAGAAAGCGCTGCAGCGTATCGACCGTATCTTCCATACGGTATGTATTTACAGTTGATGTATTATAATTTATAGTTGAGGATTTGTGGTTTGGCCAGTAGCATTTTATGTAGTCAACTTTTTGCTTGTATGCTACTTAATATGATTTTTAACTAACTAACTAAGGGA
This sequence comes from Chrysodeixis includens, assembly GCA_941860345.1. Lineage (NCBI taxonomy): Eukaryota > Metazoa > Arthropoda > Insecta > Lepidoptera > Noctuidae > Chrysodeixis > Chrysodeixis includens. The sequence goes on from OW796097.1 coordinate 9,106,940, forward strand.
TGGTGAGAAACAGCAAGAAATCAATTTGAAAAAGCATATAGGCTAGTCCCTTAAACAAGTTGCACAGTTCCAGTAACTCTTGTCAATTATTGTCACAGCTTGCTTGATATTTATTTATTGCGAGTATGAAAAAAAAACACCACAATTTAAACAAACTTAAAATGCAAGATTAATTATGAATGCACTGTTTACTTAAGACCAAGCTTAGATAAAAGCTAGCTAATAACCTTGTTGTTTGTAAACCATTTAGCCACCCACCCCAAGTCAACTACTGTAAACATAGCAAAATAGGAAATAGAATCCCTTCAATTCCTATTGTGAGCGCTAGCTCCAGACCAACTAACGGCCCATTTAGCGGCGTGCCGTAATAGCCCTTGCAATAAACATACAACCAATCAAACCATTAAATTGACTGCTTGTTTAGCTGAGAAACTTTTAAATCAGTTCTACAACTTGTAAAAAAAATAAAATAATAACTATGTTCTGTGCTCTCAGGTGACTACCACCGACGACCCTGTGATCCGTCGGCTGAGTAAGACAGTGGGCACTGTCTACGCTACAGACGCCATCTTGGCCACCATCATGTGCTGCACGCGCTCCAACTACTCCTGGGATATTGTTATTGAAAAGATTGGTATGTATACATGTTTGAATGGTCAAATAATTATAATTAATCATTTCTGGTTCACTTACCATAAGTATAAGGCAGTTTACTTACCTCTTCTGTCAGTTACCGTCACCCAGAACGAGATGATGGCGCTGGTGTGGCGATATTTACTTTTCTTTATTTATTTATACTGCATATATAATTTACAATGATCAACTTAATGCCTGAGACATTCTACCAGTCGACCATAAATGGTGATGGTGTCAATAAACTTATTTTACCCGCGCGTCCACCGCGTATTGGTAGACTGTCGCAACTTGTTGAGACTATCATGTATAACGCGCTTTTGGATGCTTAACGTCGCCTTCACCTTCGATCGTGCAAAAACTTCTTCACTTTAGTATGTAGCTTGTGTCAATGCAAAGAGTCACATTATCATTATTTTATTTTTACTAGCCGTTAGTGTCCCACTGCAGGGCGAAGGCCTCCCTTCCCTCCTTCCAGCTATCCCGGTCTATGGCTAACTGGGGCCAGTTTTGTATAAATGAATCGAGCTCATCGCGCCATCTCCTCCTGGGTCTACCGCGAGGTCTCCTTCTGTTGTTTGGCACCCAGTGTGTGGTTGATTTTGCCCAGAACTGATTTGGCATCCGGCAGATGTGGCCTGCCCAATTCCATTCCACATCAACATGTTCCTGTTAAATGTATCGAATAATGTAACTGTATTGTAAAGGCGACAAGCTGTTCTTCGACAAGCGCGACAACACGGAGTTCGACTTGCTGACCGTGAACGAGACGTCCGTCGAGCCACCGACTGATGACGGCAACTCCATCAACTCGCCGCGCAACTTGGCTCTTGAAGCCACATTCATTAACCATAACTTCAGCCAGCAGGTTAGTCTATAATAAAGCTGCTCCTACATTATTGTATATAGCCAGTATAATCCTATGTAAAATGCTAGGAATTGAGAACTACTTTACTCTTTTGTTTCTTAACTGAATGCCAAAAATCTTGTGTTTAGACAGAAATGTTATAATGTTAGTTATTGAATGTTGATGTTGAGTTTTTCTAAAAAGGTTTTAGGAAACGCTTGTCCGTGATTTCACCTGTGTAGATGTCAGTTATCGCGACAGAACCAAGTTTAATCTCAAATCTGCAGTTACTCATTTACAGTAATCCATTACCCACTACACTACAAGTTCCCTACCACATATCACAATATTCTCAAGTAAACTAACACTAGTGTTATACCCCAGGTTCTGAAGAACGGGACCAACGAGCCCAAGTACAAGTTCCCGGAGCAGAACCCGTTCGTGTCGGAGGAGGAGGAGGGCGAGGTCGCGTCTGTGGGCTACCGCTACCGCAAGTGGAACCTCAACAACGGCGTGGTAAGCACTACAACATTTTACTAGTTACCTAAAAAACGAGTCATTTTCCGAAGCTCTGATAGCCGATACTCTGATAGGTACGTTGACTGCGTGGTTGGTTTCCGTAAATTATGAATTGTTTGTAAAACATCATGATTTATATGGTTTCAATTAGTTATTAAATTCAAGCAACTCATTGAAGCCGATTCTCAAACCTACTGAATGCATATACAATATCGGTCCAGCCGTTTTGGAGGAGTTCGGTTATTACTATTGTGACACGAGAATTTTATATATATTATTATATTACGAAAAACATGTTAAACATGTTATAAAAATACAACAATCTATATTAATACTAAATCTATGCTTCTACTTTCAGACCCTAGTCGCCCGTTGCGAGCACGACGCCGTAATGCAGGGTCCTCAGAACGAGACCCAGTTCTTGAGCATCAAGGCGCTGAACGAGTGGGACTCGAAGCTCGCCAACGGTGTGGAGTGGCGCCAGAAGCTCGACACGCAGCGCGGTGCAGTACTCGCTAACGAGCTGAGGAACAACTCTTGCAAGCTCGCCAAGTGGACCGTCCAGGTAAGAAAGATTTATTGCAGAAACTTGTACTACTTTTACAGTTTATCTTACATGTGGCTGTAATTTATCTATAATATGTATGTATTTAGAAAATATTTAAGTATGTTTATCGGTTGTCTAGTACTCATAACACAAGCTACTAAGTATGCTTAGCTTGAGACTAGATGGCGTTGTGTGAATGTTGAGAAATATTTATTTATTTTTTATTTAGTTTATCTTACATAGAGGCCTCCTTTTAAGTAAAAGATAAACTTGTGCTAGGAGGCCCAGAGCCCAGGTATGGGTATGTATAGTCGGATGTGACCTTTGACCTTTAAAAGTACTAAGTTTATGTTTTGCCTGTTTGTATTATTAAAATTAGAGAGAAATAAATAAATAAACCAGCCTACATACGTCCTACTGCTCGGCACAGGCCTCTTTTCCCGTATACGGAAAGTTTGAGCATTAATCACCGAGCTAACGCACCGTGGATTACCCATTTGAGATTTCAATATTTGGAATCCAGGTTTTCTCACGATGTTTTTCTATGCCACATAAATTCCCCCTCGTCAACACCCTGATGAAGGGCAGTCCATAAGAATTTTCACTGGAATACAAAAAAAAAGTAAACATCACGTATAACAATACTTGTATCCCCCAGGCCCTCCTCGCCGGCTCCGACCAAATCAAGTTCGGCTACGTGTCCCGGTCGCAAGTCCGCGACAACTCGCGCCACGTGATCCTCGGCACGCAGCAGTTCAAGCCGCACGAGTTCGCCGCGCAGATCAACCTGTCCATGGACAACGCCTGGGGTATTCTACGGTGCATCATCGATATATGCATGAAGCAGAAGGATGGTCAGTATAACTAACTAACACCGAAATTCTTGGTCGCATAAAACTATAAAATAACTAAATAACTTAAATAAGGCAATGGTTCTGCTATTTTAACCTCTCACATTTACTTGTAATCGCACAACTAGAGTGACGTTGTGACGTTTCAATAATACCTGAAAAAGCGCCGTGCTCTCGGCGTTGATTGAACTCGCGGGTTGAATTAGCTGACAACTGATTGATAATCAAATGCAATCATAGAAATATATTATTAACTAGCTGACTCGGCAGACTTCGTACTGCCCCAACGATAAATAAAAAAAAGTCGCACCTTTTAAACCTTCCCTAGGCCTCCACGAACAATTCAAGACCAAGATGAGATAAATCCGTTCAGCCGTTCTCGAGCTTTAGCGAGACTAACGAACAGCAATTGATTTTTATATATAAGACTAGCTGACACGGCAGACTTCGTACTGCCCCAACGATAAATAAAAAAAAAGTCGCACCTTTTAAACCTTCCCTAGGCCTCCACGAACAATTCAAGACCAAGATGAGATAAATCCGTTCAGCCGTTCTCGAGCTTTAGCGAGACTAACAAACAGCAATTGATTTTTATATATATAGAAGATTATACCAGCCTTTAAACGGCCCATTGCTAATCATATACCCATATAAAGAAGGATTGAAGATTGATCACCAGGTCAGCTCTCTGCAAGTTGCCTATACCAGATTTCTCCTCATTTTTCTTCACAGTTTGTCATTAATATTAACAGTGCTTCTAATCTATAACGAACATAATACTTGTCAGAGATCACTTACAAATATTCTAACAAACATTGTTCTCCAGGTAAATACCTAATCATGAAGGACCCGAACAAGCCGCTGATACGTCTGTACGACATCCCCGACAACACGTTCGAATCGGACGCGTCGGAGGAGAGCGGGGACGAGCAAGCCGACACGCCATTCGCGCCACTCTACTCTTACGGAAACCCCAAGAGAATTTAGACATAACGCTAAAAAACCTTCTAACATTGTATTCATTACTCTATACTCCATTAAATACCCTCGTACAATATTGTTGTATAGTTGTATTCTATTCCTCCGTATCTTCCGATTGCGTGGCGATCTGTATAGGGTTGCCATAATAATTTAAGGTTTTCTGGTAATCAGTATGTATTTCATATTTTTATTCTGCCGAATACAATTTTATAGTCACATTTTTTGTTTTATTTGTACCTTTTATTAGAATATACAATATTTTTATTGTACAGGTATACTTAATAATGGCAGATATGTAACACTAATTATTAAACTTAGTTCTAAGTTATTTACACTTTTGGCTTCTAATTTGTTATTTTTGGTATAATTATGTACTTAAAATATATTATTATGTAACATTAATACAAACTTCTATCAAAAAATCTATAAATATCTCTATCAAAAATAAATTTTCTTTGAAATGCCTGTTGGAGTGTTAAACTTCCATTTCCTCAGTGATGGCACAAGCTTATATTAATTTACAGATGCCTTCTCTTTCTCTGGGTTCAAAACTTCTTCTTCAGGCAGTTTCTCCTGAATATTATCCTGTACTTCTTCCAAGGTTTTTCCTTTCGTTTCTGGCACGAAGAAATATATGAAGAACAGTCCGATGTAGCCTACTAGGGCGAACGACCAAAACACCATGTAGTGGCCGCAAGCGTCTTTGACTTGCTGATAGCATTTTGTTACCAAGAAACTTAGGACACAAGCGAGCATAGTCGCTGTACTAGAAGCCACGCCTTTAACATTTACGGGGAACAACTCTGCTTGCAATACATAGGGTAAGTTTCCTACTCCAACTGCGTATAGTACATTAAAACTTAATATTCCTACTAAAGGCATCCATGAGATTGCTTGAGAGACCTCGGGACTAACTTGAATGGTGTCCTGTAGGAAGAAGTACAGGCCGACTACTGTCATGGCGACGGAAACTCCAAGGCAGGAAATGAAGAGTAAGATCCTTCGGCCGAAAAACCTGGACAGGAATGTGGCGCCGATACCTGAGGAAAGTGATTTATTGTTTGTTAAGTTTATATCTGAATCTGAATGTAGAAACAGTTTGGCTGTTTAGATAGTTTCTAAAAATTATCCGATTATTTAATGGTGTAAAAAATAATAATTTGTGGATATATTATTTCAAATTAACGCATTTCTCGATGTTGCCCGCATATAAAAAGTCAAAGTATTAATTCAATTTTCCATAACAATTTCTATCGATATTCGTCTAGCTATTTGAGCTCAAAGAGATAGCAATTAGCAAGTGTATTACACTTTGTAGAGTAACTTACCCGCTCCTAATTGCACGAATCCATAGACAATGCTAGCAATGGGCCCGGACACGAAACTGCTGTGCCTGAATATCGGCTCCAAGTACGACTGGACCACGAGGATACCGGTCATGTATTGCAACAGTTTCAGACCTGGAACATTAGAAGGCAAACACGTTTTACATTTTATATAACAGTAGAACAAATCGAAAAGATATAAATACGTCTTATATATAATTGTATATTATTATAGCGAGTGAAAATAATACATAGGTAAGTAGGTATACATTATATATATTTTGACTGGCCTGTTGGTCTAGAGGTTAGGTTGGCCCTGACTGCTATACCAGAAGTCGTGGGTTCGATCCCCACCCAGGACAAATGTTTGTGTGATAATCACGATCATTATTTTGTTCTGTGTCTGGGTGTAACTTATCTATTAAACACCGAAGTCTTTTTAGCCAAGCCACCTATGCAGTATGCCTCAGCACCGGCTACGACATCCATTGACATGATCGAGTCTTAAACTTAGTTTCTATACTATGGGAAACTTAGTACGACTATCGATGTTTTTTTCTTCTTCTCTACATTAGACAATTCAAATTAAATCAATACAATTGCACAATATATTTTTCCTTATCTCTAGCCAAGCCTAGAGGAAAGCAATCTTTTATATTCATACTTTACTTTCACCATTTAAAGGGTAAAACAAGCAATATAGTAACACCGTCTGATAAGAATATCTTCAAAGTCCTTGATGTACTGAGATAACAAACGCAACATTATTCATGTCTTATGTCTACCTGACAAATGTAATTATTTCTTGGACTGATAACTTCTGTAAATAATGCAAGGTTTCGTTGATAATATTTAGGAAAACAAGATTCAGTACTATTTAGATTCCTGTATACTGTCTTTAGGCTGTTTGTAGGTACACGTGGCGAGGTCAATGTTTACTACACGCTAATTCTTGTAACTTTAGTCAGTAACGTCACGTGCCTATGTATTTAAATATCTTTAAGTTATTATGGATGTGTCAGTCACGCGAAAAGTAATTAAAAGCCTTTTCTAGACACCCGGAATACTTAATTGAGGGTACCTACGTATCAAAATTACACCAATGGACTAATCGAATTACTTTTTAACTATCACCGTACGTCTGCGACAATTAAAACAATTCCCAGCGTGTTTTTAAAACAAAATAAAAACAAACACAATTGATTGAATGAGTAATTTGCAGTTCGACACGTTTAAATGACACTTGCATTTACACGACCTACGTGTCAGTAGGTACCTACCTATAACTTAGTCACAAGTAAGTTGATCTCATCATCCCACAACTAAGGAACTACCTATCGCTCACAAGTCACAGGTCAACAACAGCTATGACTCAGAATATCTAGACCCAGATAATCCAGTGTTAACTGTAGGTACGATTAAATAATTTAATTGTACCTAACAGTCAAATCGACCCGCAACCCCGGCACGTCAGCTCATGATAAGGTACTCCAGTTGGCTCCGAAACTAGTGGGGCTATCCCAATAATACGCGGGGGGGGGGGTAAACCACTAGCTATGCAATTAGCTAATCAGTTAAAGAGATTGACCCCGACCGGTAAATACGGTAGACTAGAAACAGATGTTAACTTCCTGTTTTGAAAGATCTTTGAGTTTGATAATACCCAAGACATGGCTAGACTTGTTTATTGGTGTCACTAACAACCTAATGGCATCCTCAATTTTTGCTATGGCTGAAACTATGAGATATTTTCGTAACAAGTCAACGTATAGCTCACGTTATTACCTAAACGAAGCGTGTTCGGTCGCCGATTGTGAGCAGGTTCTCTGTTAGCCTCTTGTGGGAATGTATAACCATACGGAAGCGTAATATCGGTTAAGTCGAAAAAATAGTAGGTATAAACCTATAGGTACAAGCCAGTACTGCACTACACGCTCGCTTAGTCGGTAGCTGGTTACGTTTGCTGTGAAAGTGGCCTTTCAGTCCATGTAAAGTTTTTCGACAAAAATAAGCGCTTAAAACATTGCAAATATTTGTATTGATTTTAAATAACACACAAAAGAAATCGCAAAATGTAAATGAGATAAAAAAAAACTTTGCTGTGACTTAGACTATGAGATAAGACATCTATTGTTGAGGCGGTTACCTACTTAGAACTATAATTTCCATCTCGCGAGTTTATAGACCTCTTCGATAACGGAACAAAGATCCCCACACATCATAATCCCTATCTAAACGAATACTATTGTAACTACATAGAAGGTAGTTGCGAACTTAATTGGTACTTACATATTTACCTGTCACTATGTAAACCGCTTTCCTATACTTCATGTTGGTCAACAGTTCTTTGAGTGTTGTTTTATTCTCCATGCTCTCTCTAACGTGAGCTTTCATTATATTCATTTGTTCTTCAATTACCTGGAATTATCGTTCATAATACTGTATCAATAGAAGCTAACAGTTTTTAATATTACCAGCAGCAAATCCTGCCGATGTAACATTCTCCACTTGAGACAAGAATTGGGCGTCATTTTTCTTTTTTAATAGATTACTATAATGGCGTACAACGGACTTAATACCCGCTAGAATCAAAAGGGGCAAAACCTTTTATCCTTCTAAACGGTTAAAATATACCAAGTCTTAGAAGTACCTAAGTACTTCAATACTTACACTTTCATCCGTAGTGCCTTTGAGCCTCATAAACTCCTTTCTCGCGGCTTCAACTCGGCCATCTTTCAAGTGATAATACGGTGACTCTGGTATCCATAGACAAAGCATCACGTAACATATGGGTATCACCAACAAGATGTAGTTTAACGTAGAGTATGACACAAATGGCCCAACGCTGTAGACTGTAAGGCCTCCAAAATTGTTCATCACTTGAACAGTCATCCCTAAAGCACCTCGAATCTCTTTGTCAGATATTTCTGTTACGTAAATCATTGTTACCTGAAATTACACAATCATTTTATCTGTTTTATATGTACCTACAGCTTAACCTAAATGTATTTTTAGGCCTAAGGATAACGAATATAATTGCGCTTGTGTTTATGGAAATAGGAATTACATCATCAGTCTGTAACGGCGACATTCGCAGGGCCTACGAACGGGGATAAGAAATACCTTTTATTGCCAAGATAACGTAATTGACATTGTTATAACGTTGGAAATAAATTAAATACGGAATATGTTCCGCTGTCGGTCTTACACAGCCAACGGCAATAATTAAGACTGTATGTATAATACGTAGCCAATAATCTCGTTAAAAAGGGGCCATAAATGCTTTTTAAAAACAACTTTACATTTCTGCATTCCTATCTTAAACCTTGTTTATAATGAGAATGTATGCTCGATTAACCGCGAAATGTATAGCCAAGTGAAGTGCGACACTCAAGGCTAAACTTTGTATAATACTGGCTGTTAAACATTTGCACGTTTATGGATATCAATAAAAAGAATAAAAATACTTTACAATGCACTAAAGTCGATCCACATTAAGATAATCCAGTTTTAATCGTGTTTCTAGATTATGAACATGTGATTAACAAAAATGACTGCATCACTTTTACAACGCTTTCAAACTTTTTGTATTGACATGTAAGTATCTATAAGATACTACAGATAGTCGAAATATTGAAGACACTCACATTGTCCATTGATTAGTAATTTTAAGGTCAAGTTCTAACTATAACTGAACCAAGCTGATAGGGATTGATAAATAACTAAGGGCTGGTCAGCCAGAGTCACGCAAAGCATGCGCGAGCGATCCCGTGATTCTGGCTTAGGTAGTAGCATGGGCCTGGGATGTTTTTAAACGGTGGGAGTCCGACATATTCCCACGCCGTGCCCTCGTGTAACGTTTCACCCCGGAAAGCAAAAAAAGTTTTATTCGGGTCCATAGATTTGTTTACTTTCGCTCATCATTGTTGAAATGACACGCTAGGCTATAAGCATGCCAAGTGGCCACGTGTGTGCCTACAAAAACATTATTCCCAGCCCTTTATAACATCTGTAGGGCATTAGCCTCTCTTGAGCGCAAAACATTTGGGGCTTTGCCAATGTAAACATTACGCTTATACCTTTATGTAGAATTTAAGTCGACGATGCGCAATTAAATACTCTTATAGTTTCCACACGATATGCAATAGAGTTCTAAAGTAATAAATTTGGTCAATAAGCTTACCACGGCTATGATTCCAGTGGCCAGTCCCATTAGAAACCTGGCTACATACATCAGTTCAGGTAGCGACGTGTTTAGTATTATGGTCTGAAATAAAAGACAACTTCATTAGTATCCAATGGATATGATGACAGCATGTTTACAAAGAGTCCGATCGGATTCTAAATAAAATTTTCTCAAAAGCTGCTAATTGTTCAAATCAAGTGAATGACCTAAGTTACCAGCTTATCAAAATTTGAAAAAAGAATGTTATTTGACTGGTCTTTGCCGACTCTGGTTGTTTACAATAGAAACAAGATACTTAGGTATAGTACAGATAAGGGAGACGCAATTCGAAAGTATGTGACCTTTAGATTACACAGTTCATATCACATGCATAGCCGTGTAGAATTACTCAAGTTGATCATAGAAACGAATTCCTTATCTGTCTTATTGATATGGAAAAAATGCTGACTAAAAAGTGCCATGGCAAAATTGCAAGTAGATACCTTAAACATAAACAAAGAAAACTATCTGCTGCTTTGGGAAGAATAATCAGGAATTGTATGCCTATGCCAGACACATGTTGAAAAAGACACGTTCGATCGTTATCGTCGGAATTATTACAAAAGGATTAAATTCATTACTGCAGATGCGACTTCCGCAGGTTTCTCAAACATTCATACACATGTGCAAAGAACACGACTTAAAAAAGCACATCTGGTTTACCCAAAACTTTTCCTACACGAGAATCAAACCCGTGATATTATTATGTCGCGCATAGTATCACCAGTTGGCTGTAGATACGTGCAGTGAAAACTATTCATATCGCGCTGCGGGCTCTACCTAACTTAATTAAATATGATAAAACAAGTGATATCTAACGTACCGCACCTAAAAGGCCCGGTACCGCTGAACCAAAGAACGATCGTCGTCTTCCAGCCTTCTCATTCAGCACTTGGCCGAAGTAGCACCCGAGGAGTGCTCCGGCCGAGTGCAGGGACACCACCCAGGACAACTGCGTCTGTGACATTCAAACATTATCTTACAGTTTACGGCAACCTTAATTATCAGTCAGTAAAGTCGTCAGTGTCGCGTTCTATTAGCACATAGATACAGTTTTGTGTACATAACGTTATACTAAGTTTGTGACTGCAGCACCGCTAGACGTATTCTTGTGGCCAAATATTTATGTTACAACTATGCAGTTAACCTAGGCGCAGACTGTTCCTGTAACAATATATTTTTGCAGTGCACGGATTTTAGTACAATTCGCGTGCTTGCATTCTTCCGCAACGAATAAATTTTGCACGCGCTTAAACTGTCTGTTTCATCTTTTTAAACTGAATCGACGCTTAACATGTTTTTAAGGCAAATATTCAAAGATAATAGATAATAAAAACCGGAATATCGTGCCTACGCAACATCACCTCATATATTAAATTGGCTAATCTAATACTAAGATGCCTACAGCCAGTATCGTGATTATAATGAAACGAATTTCTGCTTAAACAATGTGAAATATTGATAGAAATATCTGATAGAACATCTGTTACCTAGCAAAACATTAGACGTCACTCTGACTTGTATAATTAGGCGCTCATAATTAATTCATCAATCATTAAAACGTCATTATTAATTACATCCTTCTATCTTCCGTTTGGGTAATTCTATAACAAAGTCCTAAACATTCGCAGCAAACAACCAATACATACTACTACTACATGGTTTGTAATACAACAAAAATGTACTTCGGTATTTATTAACGCGTTTTGATATGTAGGCCAAACGGTAGTGAATAAATTATCATTTTTATTTACCAACACAATGGGTTTATTGACTTTTTGTTTACCTAATAATTATGAAGTTAACGCTCACAATATTACCTATTGAACTTTATCACCAGTTTCTTTATGTTATTGTTTTGTATAAATATAATAAATGACTTATTGTAACCACTATGAATAAACATCAGTGGGAAATATTGATAACAGAAAAGGAAGGTATTAAACAATTTTGGTGTTACAGGGAACAGAACTAGGTAACTAAGTACGATTACTAAATATCCGCGGGTACATATGAAAAATTAATAACTTGGTAACAAATAAACACCACCTTATTAATAATAAGGTACATCTATTAAGAACCCTCTATTGCTTTTTTAATTCTTCAGATTTATTTATCACGAATTCCGATTAACAATTGATTCATAATTACCTCGATATTTATTCCGTCCCTAGTTAGCAACACTGATATGCATTATGTATTAAGTAGGTATTAATTATAAATATACTCACATCAGTGATAACAATATTCGCTTCGCCATTTTTGAACTTTGGAATCGCCGGTGATGACCATGCAAGGGTTGCACCAGTGAACGTAAACGCGAACGCCGCTAGAGTTAAAATAAATTTTAAAACTTATGGTAATATTCAAATTTTTCCGCGCAATTTGTTGTTTACTCACCACAAACGCCCGCCAAATATTGCACCTTCCTGCTCGTTTCTTTCGACATATCGCACTTTATTTGTAGAACCGTTCTACAAAACTAATATTCTGCTATGCCACTATTTCAGATAATGCACGGAGACGGCGGTCCTTATCAAATAAATACTATACGCTACAGTTGTTATCAACTCAATGATCAACTGTCAGGCCTGCGCAGGCGCCGACTGCTTGACGTCTCTGTCAGTAAATATACTTAATGAATTGACACGAGTGAGCGTATAGCGGACCAAAGACTACAATTTTCATATACAAGTGGTGCCTGCATATTATTCCCACGATTTTAATTTACAACACGTCTAATAAGACCAGCTTGCCTTAGCTAAAACTCGGTAGGCAATGTCTGGTCCCAATGACCATGAAATATAGACCAAAACAAATAGGTTACAACAATATAGATCAAGGTCAATGTAAAATATTTAAAAATAAATATATAGTCGTGATTGTTGTTTCTAAATGTTGTTTTTTAATACTTTTGTTGGATCTTCAACCATTCAGACTAAAATGAGTATCTGACCCATTTAGTACTTTTGAGTAATATAATGAAAACAGCAGTAGGTAAATTAAGAAAGTTCTCAATGAATAGAGAACTATTGTTGATATTCCCATCTACCTTCATTTTCTTAAGATTATATTTTATAAGCTTGAAGAAATAAAACCCAGAATACACTTTCTTATTTACTCAAATCGGTTCAGTAGTACAAAAAGTTTCATAATTCACAAAATTCAATTGGCTTCAAAATCATGTGGCATTCTTTCCATAATATCTTTTATTTGCATAGCAACAATAGGACTGTCCGTGCTAATATCCGTCACACTGTACGGATACAAAAGAGTAACATTCCCTAAAACAATTTTATCTTTTAATTCTGTTACTGGCAGCAAATTTGATTTGAACCAACTTATTAATCTTCTTTTTCTTTCCTCATCGTCTGCTATGGATTCAGCGCCTTGTCGTTTCTTCTGGGGAGGTTTTATGCTACTAGGTAAATTTAATTCCGAGATATCAGAAACTGCATGGCCTGGTATGACAACAGTTTTATACCCTGCCGTTTGAGGCACTGATAGGATGATGCTGTAACAAATACAATAATATGATATTCCATGTTATAAAATGTATTTTACAGCTAATACATATACTGAGAATAATTAATTGAAACAAATATTAAAAAACACCATTTACCTGTGAGTTACTGGGTCTACAGAATGTATAAAACCCTCATAAAAACTGTTCTTAATAGCCTGAACCCTAACAAATTTATCAACATATTCCAGAAGGGCTACAGGATCATCTTTTATTATATTGTAATAACTAGTTTCGCTTGATTCAGTATTGTTCATTTTTTAAATTTTCCCTCATAGACTTTTCAGTTAAATCTGGAAACGAACAAGTCACCAGCTTATCTCTTAGATTTGTTCAGAAATGTTTGTTGGAGTAAGGAAAATAATAATCGTTAAAGGTAAAACTAACCAAAATAGCATGCAATAATTATTTTGTAAATTTATACATCTGTCAACCTAAAAATAAACAAATGATGTGACATTGACGTGCTGATGTAGTGTTGCTATATTTAGTAAAAAAAGTAATCGAAATTTTCGATACATATTATGTGGTAAACATAATTAAACCAACGTGGTAAAGTATCATCTGTTTGCTGTTTACTAATGACCCAGTCAGTGCAAAATATTTAGTATAAATAACTTATTTGTTAAGCTTGTCAAAAGATTGTAAGGATTTGAAAAACGTTTTAATATAGTCGACTTCTTTATATTTTACTGGCCTACGCATCAAGTCCTCGCTGAATCTAGGTACCCTAATATGTTTCTAGTTGAAAATAACTATTCAGCTGTTTTAATAAGTACTGTACGGGTTTTGAAACAGACCTTGTATTTAAGCCACACTAAAGACCAACTTTTAAAATTCAACGATAGAATACATATTTGCTTGTGAAATGTGTAGCTATTTTGGATAATTTGCTCCTGCTAAGTTTCATTCCCTCACAGCTCATGCAGCCACATTGTTACCACAATACTTACTGGGTACACAATAGGCACTTGTAACCATCATTGGGGTAATTACCGATAAATATTGGTACGGCACAGCCTTGGCACAGCTTCGAAGTGCCCCACGTTTTGAATACCTGAATATTATTGCCATGATTAAAAAGTAAAACGGAAAAGTGTTGCTTACTACAAAAATAACTTTAGTAAACTAATCAATAAAATATATTCAATGTACAAGCTCAAAAAACAATGTGCAACTTTTCATCCTTCCTCATTATAATAGGTTTATTAAATTTCATTTTCTCTTCTTTTCAATGTATCTGCGTAGTATTTTTTTCAATACTGTTTTTTCTTTTTTGTATGTGACCTCCACATTATTTTTAAAAACAGTCTGCTACTTAGCCATAAGCAACTTAAGGAAAAATCAGTAGTCCTTTAAAGATTTGTATATCAGCGATCGCTTCGTAATTTTTTGAACGAAAATTATATTTATGGTTAATCACACTATGTGAGCATGATGTGCTTAGCTGTAGCTGATTGTAAAACTAGAACATAACATTTTCTGTATTTTTGTAATTGCATAGATATAATTAACTAGCTTCTGCCCGCGGCTTCGCCCGCGTGGTAAAGGGACAAAAAAACCAAGGTCTTTTCTTAATATTTTTTTCCGTAAGAACCTTCTCCTAATAATAACAAATACAACAAAAAAAGAATTAGTGAAATCGGTCCAGCCATTCACGCGTGATGCCGTGACCAAGGAAAACGGGTTTCATTTTTATATATATAGATTGTTAGTGAGCCAAATAAAGAAAAAATGGCTTATACGTATCTATTATAATTCATAAAATGTTTATAAAATAAAGAGGAAAAAATACTATCAGTAAAAAAGTACATTTTTGTGAATATTTAACTGTTATAAGGCTGATTAAAAAGCCTTAAAATGTTTATTATAAAACATGAAATTAGTAATTTTAAAAAAACTATTTAACTCTACACGGTACCATATTTTAATAACAACTGGCAACATCGCAAATTCGTTTTCAGGAATTCCCGAAATTATTATTCTGCAGAGATAAATTTATGCTTTATGTTCTTTGCGACAAAGTTCAAAATTCCTCTGTAACATTAACTATAGATAGGCATTTGGCATTTTAGTTCTTTATGTAGTCCACGTCACGAGTGCACTTATAGGAGACGCCAGACGGTTAAGAGAACCATTTCAACCATTGCAACTTAGAGTTCGCATCGTGTCGTTCGTTCCGTGTGTGACATTTTGAACCATTAAAAACATTTTTCTTTATATTAATATCTATTTAAAGCTTGGACTACTTCCTTATAAGGTAAGAATTTGTCATTTATAATACTGATAAGAACAGCGTCAATTATTGTGATAAAATATTTGTGATTGAGCGTTAATTTGTCGCCGGCGTCATGTTTCAGGATGTTATAATAATAAAATACTTACCTACTAGTCCTTTGTGTTTATAACAGTGTTCTTTGTTTGATATTTTTAACTGTCTCGTTCAAATTAAACCTCTGTATTCCTTTAAAGCTTAGTTGAAAAGATTTGTAAATCAATTGGCTGCCATCTTGCTTCGAACCTATTTAAAAACCAATTGGCTTGAGTTTTGTTTGTAAGAGTAACATTTTAGATCTGGATACTGTTGACTGATAACACTGGATATCTATCACTTTTCTATGATCATTGGATATCGATATTTGATAATGTTATTTTGATGGCATTTTAATGGAAAGTTAGTAAGATATTTGTTATCTAATATTTTATAAACTTTCTTGTTGAGACAAGCCTCTATATATCTGGCAGTATTCTATTTTTAAAATCCTATCTTTATCGTAAGGACCATGATGAAATCGATCTCCTTTCGCGACAATCACGTTGGAAATGTTGGAACTTGGAATATAACTCTGATCAGTTCTTGGAAGCCTATCGTACCATTTCCTACACACTTATCAAACAATTAAATCCTTGTTTTTACAATGTATTTGTATATTTACACTAGATATCATCATTGTATCAACAAACTCGCCCGTTTAAAAACTATTTAGACTTAAAAACTTTTTAGGTTATGATTTTCGTACTATGTAACTACTTATAGGTATAGCAATAATTGCTTTATGATTACATAATAATTGGTCAGTATTATAGTAACATCAAGGATTGAGGATAAATATTAGTAAAGATCGGATAGATAAAGATTCGAACGATAAAATGTCTATAGTTACGAAACTCGAGAGGAGTATGCAGTCATCAGTCATTCGATCCGATGTTAAAGACTAGCATTCGCACATCATTCAATTCTACTATAAAATCTGCGAATGAACGACAGATAAGCAGTTTATCGTGTTCTGAATATAATACATGTCGTTCACTCATGTGCGGCCATTTCGACTTGATCCTGCAGCAATTGCGCATTTCGTTCATGAATAATATAATTTTAACAAAAAAAAACCGACTTCAACAACCACGGATTTAACAAGGTTCTTTAAATCATTGAAGAGTTCCCTAAACTGTCCTTCGTCTTCATCATCAGACCCCAAATGAGTCATAACCCATAATCATCAAAGTCGGTTCATAAACGACACAGTTATACAAAGTTATCCACGAACAGACATAAGAAGTTAAAAAAAAGCATATACAGGGTGACTTTGAAGTCGTGGGCAATATTTTAAACTAAGACACTATTAATGATACTAATTGCGTTAGGGCTATTTTTATTTAAAAAAAATAATAATAATGCAGGTAGTTACCTAGTTCCCCCCGGCGGGGCCGGGCATACGACGCCCGGCCAGGCGCCAGAGGGGTCGCGGAAGTAATCGTCTTGGTTTCCCGTGACCCCTCCATGGTGGCGCACGCCGAAAACCCGGGGGTTTTAGTGGGTACGGGGCCGCCTCACGGCCTAAGCCCCACACTCCACCATTTTTTTTTCTTTTTTTTGCGTAAAAGTAGCCCTAACGATATTAGTATCATTAATAGTGTCTTAGTTTAAAATATTGCCCACGACTTCAAAGTCACCCTGTATACGGTCGAATTGAGAACCTCCTCCTTTTTTTGAAGTCGGTTAAAAAAATAACAAAAGATGACGACGAACGATTGTTTGTAATATAATCTTCAACCAAACCGGTCTCATTCCATCATAAACAAAAGCTCTAGGTAGGTATTTTTAATTTTGAAACAGTTTTTCCTCGTCTTTATGTGTATAAAACTCGAACGAAATAAAAACTACGTGCTTGTAATTGGTAGGTATCACGACTGTGGCTAGTCTACCTACTAATTAGTTTTATCGTCTGTAGTTAGGTTGTTACTTATCAATGAGTCCTTGCTACCTAAGTACTGCGCATTATTTGTTATGACAGTGGTTTTAAGTACCATAAGTACCTAGTAGTTTTTTTTATTCAGTATTTGTAGGCATTAACATTAAATGACTCATATCATCTATATTATTCTATTAGTATTTTGCGTATTTTTTTAAACTTGTGAACAGGATCTGACCTTTATAACTATTACACAACAAAAATACATAATATTATTAACTCTGATATAGTACCTACCTATAACTTGAGGGTAGACATTTCGTTAAAGAACGAACAGTCAAAAGAAAGAACAACGTACAAGTATTGGTTTAAATAATTCGGATAATACCTACTCACCAATTTCCCGAATCTCCAAACAATCAACTTATTTTCAGTGCTTTTTTTTCAGAAACTGAAACTACCCAGAAATGGCTTCGGCAAAGGCGAATAAAAAGTAAGTGGTTTAAAAATTTAAAGTTGTAAAAGTTTTTACGTGTTTTTAAAACCCGTCAAGAATTTCGTGTCTATAAAAAATAAATAACACATTTATTTAAAATCCTATTCGTGAGTTGAAAGAAAAGTGCACTTGCTTTAGATACATGATACGATATACAAACTCTTTAAATAATTTTTGAATGTATAATGCGACTACACGAAAAACCGAGTGGTATAATTACTTTACTATGCTAATGGATTATTTTCCGTGACGTGCCACTATTTAAGACCCTGGGTTCTACGTGAAAGCAAAGCAATTCTATGAACCACAAATACCTACTGGTTTTAAGTCCATGTCTTTGTAAATCTGATTTGAGTATAATTATTTCCAGGGCAGCGTCAGTGGCGATAGATCTACCAGAATGTCCAGTCTGTATGGATACAATGAGCGCGCCGATATACCAGTGCCAGTCTGGACACAGCCTCTGCAACTCTTGCACGCAGAACCTGCTGCCACCGATATGCCCCATCTGCCGCCAGAACCTGACGCAGATGAGGAACTGGCAGCTAGAAGAAATTGTCTCCAAGGTAATTGAATTTCATGAACATAACTCGCAGCTCGTGAGAAAGCAGCGTAAAATTTTTGCCTGAAAATAATAGGTAACTTACCAAACGTGATATATGGTTATGCATTTAACTTATGATTTAATTAGTAGGCAAAATTAGTGCGCGGCAGTAGAGTTGGGCAAAGGCGTACTGGTCACCAGAACTTGCAGTAGATTCCTTATGCGAAATTTTTGAAGCAGTTATGGAACCTGTTATTGTAAACTTAACTGAAGATAAAATGTTTAATTGAAAAGAAAAATTCACGATTTCAAAAATGATTTGGCTAGAACTGTTATCATATCGAATATACATGTTTTACTCGTGGCTAATGGTTATACACTCAAGAATACACCAACATTTTCAAGAACTGTACCTACCTAAATAAAAATAATAATTTTATTCTAGTTTGATAATTGCGTAATTTTATAAGGTTTTCCTTGTACGCTTGTTTTATATAACTTTGCAAATTAGTTTAGGTACTGCGCAGCGTAGCTCATAGGATATAAGTAATTACTTATGCTATAAATGTCCTACTCCTGAGTAAAGGGCACATCTCAACAACTATTCATCACTTGCGATCCAGAATCCACATTTTCTCACGATACCCCTTCAGTTTTTACAGGTGGTGTACTTGCCTGCTATGAGTTATGTTTTATAGTAATTCATATAGTAAACAAATTGGTGCAAGTGTTCTTATCCTAAAATAGAAATCCAAATATTGGGAATTATTAAAATTGGAAGAGTAACAGTTATTAGACTTTTTTAATTCCTTTTTTCTTACCTCACAAGACATTCTTCTGGTTCCTAAATGGTAATGTGTCTGGACCGATTTAGGTCACCGCGGCTAGCCGCTAGTGTTACACCAGCCAGACATATTATAGTGCACAAGCGTGAATGGTATTTTTTATGTGTTAAAGGCTAAAGTCCCGTGCCCAAACAAGTCGTCAGGCTGCGTCTACACCATGGTGTCGATGGACTTGGAGGAACATCTAAAGGAGTGTATCTTCCGGGAAATGGAGTGCCCACTCGGTGTCGTTTTTGGAAAATGTTCCTGGACTGGTAACTAGTCAAATTATTACAAATTATCATGGGTTAAGGTGTTGTGTTGTTGTTTTAAAAAATGCGTATAAATTCAAGTAAATGCCTAATCGAAATAGTATTTTTTTTGACATTTTCAACAAATAAACTTACCCCTGGTTTCTGAAAGGCTGATTAATTGAATCTACTGTCAAATCTACTGACCACGACTGTGATTCGTTGATCATAAAACCAATCACAGTGCTTAACATGACATTAAGTTTTTTGTCTTGATCAGCGTTTGAGAAAGCAGAGTTAGTTTTAAAAACCTACAAGCCTTTGGCTATCTGACCAGTAGGTGCAACCAGCATGAAATAATATAATTCAAACATTTATTTGTTTAACAGGTAGACTGAAAGAAATTATGGAGCATTTTAAGGATCGTCATGCGTCATTCTGCAACGTCACAACTGATGAGGAAGTCGAGCTTAAAAACATCGACATCAAAAATGATGATCGTCACTTTTTCCTTGTGGCTCAGAGCAAGTTACTGTTCATCTTGACCATGAAGATCGATACCCTCCAGAAAATGGCTTACTGGACTATCCAACACATCGGAAGCAAGAAAGTCGCGAAGGACCATATCTACGAAATCCACATTACGAGCAAACAGAACCCGAGAAGGAAAGTTGTGTTCATAGAACATTGCTACAATGATTCTATTAAGGCTGAAGAGGTATTTCGTCAAGGGAAATGTGCGCTTTTGCCCTTAGATTCGCTTGTTCATTACATAAAGGACAAAGCTATGTCATTTAGATTCTTCATCAAGCGAATTCCTCCTGGCGGTCCCAAAAACAACAATGGCAAGAACGACAATAAGCCACCGGGACCAAACCAAGGTCCAAACAATGGTCCTGGACCAAAGGGCCCGGGGCCCAAAGGACCAAAAAATCAAGAAAATAAAAAGCCAAATGGACCTGCTCCTGGTCCCAAAGGGAATAAAAACAAAGCACAATCTTAGGTTATCTAAGCAAACATTCATGCTATCTTTAGATTTAAGAATTTTTATATCTTGCAACTCATTTGAATTGTTATCCGGGAGGTTCATAATGGAGACCAATTCTGACGATTACGTACACCACAGTAGCCTTCATGATATTTTACACAATTTAAATACGATACCTGCATATCCGAATAGTCGGAATCTAACAGATTCGTTTACAAAGTAGGTAGGTCTGAAGTACCTTTTTTGTATCCCAGTAGAAATTCACATGGAATGCCCTCGTCAGGGGGTTGATGAGGAGGTGTGCCGGACTTTTACCGGCTAAAACCACTGGAGCGTCCCCATCTGCCTATGGCCGGAGGTACGGGGTTCGTTTTCGCATTCACCGCACAGGGTCTTATATACTTACCTACCTAAAAGTAATAATGATCATTTGGTAGGTTCATGTAAAGTCCAGACTTGGGGTAGGTACCGAATCAGACACATGAAATCGTATTTAAGAATATTTATTATCAGGGATTAATACGGTTTCCCGTATAAATGTGTCAATCGTTATTTGAAAGGACAGATTAAGATAATTGCCCGGTAAAACCTGTCACATTAATTAGCGTCGAAGGAAAAGATGCTCTAAATAGTATCTGAAGTAAGCAAGGGTGAATTTCCCAGCTATACGAATAGGCGTGAGACCGTTTGTAGGCAAAAATGTAGCCACTGACATCTTTGAACTGGTGTGGACTGTGGTCGTGCGTAACCCTTTGCCTACAGTTTGATTTAGACAACACACGAACCATCGAAACGTCGGACTTGAAAACAAATAGAAGTCCCTCCTTGAAACAATTGCAATCCTTATCATCTTACTCTATTAGTTGCTCTAAAGTGGCTTTTAAAACCTCTTAGCTCTTACGTTCTAGTTATCAGTAAACCTTGATGAATAATAGTCTTTCTTAATGCTAATCGTGTACGGGTTATCGGGCCTAATCTGTTAACCTTTTAAAACCGATGAACGGGTCCCTGATAAAGTGAAATACCACAATTAGGTAGTATGGTATTTAATATTTATCATGAAGTCATGTTGTGGAATATGAAAAGTGAGTTTTGATTTCTTATTATTTAACTTCCTGGTAACGATTGATGTAGTTGCTTTTATTTCATTATTTTTTCGTACAATGTAGGTCAAATAAATATAATTATTTTTTCGTACAATGTAGGTCAAATAAATATAATACTTCGTACATACATCGTCACATTACCGCTATTAAAATTACCGCTGCAAATCTTTGGAATTGCCTGCTGTTACAATAGTAGATAAGTACCTAGGTATATGTTTAGTTATGTTAGTGCCTATATTAACTGGTAGTAGCCGGTTACAATATACTGAATAGGTATAACATTATTCCGTGTATCAGCCTCGAGCAACTTTAGTTGACGGAAAGATATCTGTCTATCATTGATCGAGCTGCCTCTAATTTCGGGACTTTGGAATATAAACTTGCAGGTCAATGTTGTATTACCTCTACGCCTTGATGTAGCTTACCGTTCAGAGACTACATACATGACATGACATTATATTTACTTGCTTACTATTCTTAAGAAGAAATTACAACCTGCACGGTAATTCGGCGGTAGGCACCATTTATTGATATGATTAAAGTTTTTGACTGTCTATTTAGTTTTAGTATGTACTTTATATTGGAAAATTATTCTATTTGTATACTTTTCATAATTCTTTTACATTGTTATTAATTTTTTTATCATTTATGATTATTTTTTTATCCTTTATGATTAGTTTTATCCGTAACTATATTCCATATTTGCGAATTATTTTTAGCTACGTAAGTAGGTACCTACCTATAGTTTTTAGTATGATTATAACCAAGTAAAACAGATGTTAACATTTTCTAGACTTATTTTTGATTACTACTCTACAAAATAAATGTATCTATTCATTAATAAAGTTTTTAATTCGACTCTATACATTAGCACCCATTACATTAAGATAATGATCCATTCCAGGGATGGCGAACCAATGGCACGCGGCATATTTTGGGCACGTTATTAATTAAATTATTAATGAATTACTAAATTCCTATGCACTACCAAAAATGGTTCATTCCCATTAGTTCGATCGTCGAACTAGTGAGATTTTTTTTTCTCATTAGTTCGACCGTCGAACTAGTGAGAATTTTTTTTTCTCATTTGTTCGACCGTCGAAATAATTATACTCCATTTGTTTAGGTAGTTAACTAAATGTAAACAATCTTGGCGTTACTTTTTAACCAAAAACATAATTTTTAATTTGGATATTACTGCTTATAAATCAATTAACTATAGTCTTAGAAAATCTGAATGTATTTCAAGTTGTAAAACGTATTTTACATTTTTAAAGATCACATTTTGTTTAAAAGACATACCAAAATTGTTTACATTTAGTTAATTACCTAAACAAATGGAGTATAGATTCTAAAATCATTCTACTACATTTATATGTTTTACTAATTTCGTAATAAAATAAAAAACGCATGCTTCGTTAAAAATATATGTTCGTGTACCTACTCATATTTGTGAATCTATAGCATATCTTTGGTGAAATAAACAGTTGAAAAACTTATAAATTATAAGGTGGCTTTCTAACAAAGTAAATAAAAGAAAAAAAAAAGTTCGACCGTCGAACTAATGAGAAAAAAAATTCGCACTAGTTCGACGATCGAAGTAATGGGAATGAACCCCAAAAATGTGTGAAGTAGCTATTGTACAAAACTGCTCTGCGCCCTACGCGAGCTTTTTTTTAGACGAGTTCGTAACCTCGGATGTTTCTTTAAAAAAAATATATTATTATGTCGGTACGTGTTTACCATCTCTGATCTATTCATATAACACAATTTAGATCGATATATTTCTATTTGGTTCTTAAGATCCTACTGTTACAAAAAAAATATATTAGATATGTACCTTTGTCATATTTAATTAAAAGTCAAACCAGATGTTGCGTACAGGGTATAGTGGCGCTCTTCTTCAACAGCGGCGGCCGGCGGCGGCCTATATCAGAAAATGATGATGGGTTTTCAAACAAGAGGCTTCACATGACAAAAGCAGAACTTTTCAAAAGGAATAAGTTGTAAGGCCTGTAAGTGCCAAGGTACAGTTAGTCCATCTTGAAAGTAGGATTCTATCGGGTACAATCATCTAGGTATTATTGCTATGCTTATTTAAATGTGGTGCAATAAAACAAAGAAATAGTTTTATGTTTTTAATTCCTTAGAGCTAAAAGTTCATTTTTTGGCCTTGGCTTCACGTGTGGCTTTCCTTTCTGCCGCACGGGCGACCTGCTTTGCTGGCTTAAGGTTGCCCTTTTTGCAGAACCTCTGGTTCCTTAAGAACTTAGGGTCCATCTGTGAACAAGAATAGGCAAGGTTAAAAAATATCTCTGAAAACGTTTAATAAATTGGTGAGGACTCTTTCTGTTCGTCCCATTTAGTAATCATTTTCTCAAATAAAATAGTTGTTTTCTTGGGAGACTCCAAGTTGAAATGTCTCAGAGTAACAATTTTAGGTTTTCAACTGAGATTCCGCCTTAAAAAATTCACTCAGCATAGTTTCAAAACCATTTGGAATCATTACAAATAATGGTGTGAACCTATACATCTTTGAGTCTTTCTAATATTTAACGTGAAAATTTAATAATTCTCAACAGTTAATTATAGCAGTTATACGTAAGTAGGTAGTTCTCATGTAAGGAATATCATAGTTATTACATCCTAAGCACACTTGTAATTTTTTTAATTCTGTTTAACCCCTGAACTATTCAAACAATCTTATGCAGTAATTCATTATTTAATTTTAAGCTATCTGCATCTTTACCTGGTATCTATAATAGATATTCTGGTAGTCGCATACACCAGTAAACATAAAGAACATTTAAGCTCTACAGCTAAACTGTGTCTTAGCTAAAGTAAGTTCTTCAAATAACATAAATATGATCCACGAATGTTACTTCTAATCTAATGCCTAATGTAAAATTAGTTCTTATAAATAATGCAGCAAAACTGCTTGCTATGTTACACATACACACAAGGTCTCATTACCCCAATACTAAGATACAAACAATAAATAATTCTACTTACACCAAGAGTAGACTCGTGCCTGAACTTTGTGGGCTTTTTGATGCCGTTCCTGTGCGCCTTGCGGCCTGTAATAATAGATACGTTGTTGTATTTACAAACTTAACCACAATTTTTCACATTTCACTCATTTACTTCTAAAAAATAAACTTGTATTTTTAAGCTATGTAAATCCAATAGTTCACACAACACTATTCTACTGACTAACTGAAACATTCGTAAAATTTTAAAACTTACTTTGGTTATGATTTGTATGATTCTTTGACTTTGCCATTTTGTCAAACTATTTGCTCTGAAAGAAAAATAAGTATTTGAATTAAATATATAACACTATTCGATATGTCTATAACACACAAATTGGTTAAACACTGCAAGATTCTATAGATATTTTGAGAAATAAATAAAACAACGGAACACTAACCTAAAACAGCAAGAGGAATCGGAAAGAAGAAAACAATTCACCTGTCACACTCAGTTGAAGTATTTTAAATGTTGCCTTATGAAGCATGCGCCTATTCGTGTCTCTTTTTTATACGAAACTTTTGTATTTGCCATCCTGCTGTCACGTAGATAATTGTCAATGCATTCCAGGTTCTCTTTAAAAAACAATTTTAATGTGGTATGAATTTACTGTAAGTGAGAAAAAAGACAAGTATTCCTATTCTACAACTACACCGAGAACAATAATATTAACAAAACATTTATTTAAGTTTAGTAAATAATTACGAGTCTAATAATTAATTCGGTTCTTCATAAAAAAGGAACGGAAAAGGATGTTTTAGGATTATTTCTTTTTAGATAAAAAGTGCTGCAACAGAAAAATAAAAAAATATATTAAAGATTTTATAATAAATAATTTAAAGTACAACCAGTGTTGCTAAGTAGATAATTTGTTAAGTGAAAAAATACTACTGTCAAATGACGTGACGTGACTATGTCAATTAATTGTCAAAACTCAGGTGAGGACTACGTTTCATTATTATCTACGAATGTTATTTCTTTTGTCTTTTTCATGATGAGAACTTTTATGTAAGTAAGAGTGCAATGCAAGATATTGTAGTGCTCAAGATATGTAATTTGTGCTTCTGAAAGAGCAGAACATTTAACATGTGTCGTGTTGTCTGATAGGTAATACAGACTGCTGCGAAAGAATATATTTACCAGAAAAAGACAAGAAAAATAAACTAAAAATTCAAATTTTACAACCAAAATTTAACAATAATAGTCAAAGGAAGTCACAATGGTGGTTCTGGAAGGTGATTCTGGGGATGCCAAGCTTATATCAGCGGAGGAAACTGATAAAGAAGAAACCAAGTCGCCAAGACTTTTAACATTAGAAAGTATCCTTTTAAAATTTATACATTATTTTACTAAACTATATATAATTTTAATAAGAAAAACCTATAAGATTTCAGTTAGGAAACATTCTTAAACACTGTAAGATGTTTAAAATAAGGCTTGATATCGTTACCCTTTCAGTTGACATATTTATTAAAATTTTAAATGAATTCTGGTGTATGCTCCGTCGATACCTCTTTAGTTGCCTTGAATAATTGTAACTAAAGAATTATAATGTATAATAATATGCTCACAATACTTGTCTATTAATAGAATGACAACACATTATTAATGAGTTTCTAATGAATACTTCTTACATTTTGTTTGATATTTTAGAAGTCAACAAGTCGCTTGTAGATTCATTTACAGTACTGAATAATCTCATCATGATAATATATGATAAAATTAATACTTGTAGAAATTGTAAAGAAGTTTTTTTTCTTATCTGAAAATTGAAGTGATCAGAGCAACATATGTTAATATGTTATAGTCCAAAAGATAATATTTCTTAACATGCTTCAGTCTTCCGTATCACGAAGGATGCCCAACAGCAGCATGGTCTGCGTCACGGTGATTACCAAAGGTATCGTGGCTACTGCTCAAGGCGTATCCGAAGGTTGCGTAAAGTGCTCAAAATACCACAGGTATGTACAGACTGTTGGGTCTCATGGGATTTAAACTTTTTGCTACCATGTTATTTTGCAACTTGAATGTTAGGAGACTAATCGTTATGTTATACTCGATAGTCACAATAGGGGTAAAACCAGTGGCTGGGACAGGCTGGTAGCAGGAAGGTGGAGTTCACCACTATCGCTCATAGGAAGAGCCCTATGTCCAGCAGTGGTTTGGAGTAGGCTAATTGATGATGATTGATAAAGTTTATTTGAAGATTTTTTCCTTCTGCTTGCTTTACATGAAATGAAGGACCTGTTAAGAATTTTATTCTTAAAAACTCCCTATCTTATGATACCAGTTGTACATTTTTAACCATAAAATTATTTGTAACTTTTATCACTGATTAATAAGTACTAAATACTGTATTAAGCTTAACAAAATAATGATTGTGATTAGATAATTAGATATTAGACTTTGCAAACAAATCTTGCTTATTTGTTTTTATTGCTGCAATACATGACATATCCGTTAATTGTAGGGCGACAGGCGCCACTACCGTCGCCGCGACGTGACCACCGTCCACTTGACGGCGTCGACCGCTGAGAGTCGTCTGCTATGCGTGCCGCTGCTGCAGGCCGAGAGAGCCTGGGCGCATGCCATGCAGCTGCGCCAAGAGGCCAACACGGAGCCGCGCAAGAAGTTCCATCTCGTGTCCAGATTGAAGAAGGCTTTTGCGCATTCTCAGACGCTTCTGCAGTTGTGTGAGGTATTGCTCAACAATTTTTTTTGGTTCCGTTAATAATGGACTGCATTATCTTTTAATCCATCATCTAATAATCTTGAATTATTTTGAACTTTGGTAATTTTGTTCGAGAAAGACCAAAATTTGGTATTCAACAAACTGCTGTTATGTACGTGTTGTTCTTTGAAACCCTTCCAATTTTTATATTTATTTATAAAAATCGAAAGTAAACGACGCTATCTTGGCGAAAAGGTTGTTTAAATTTACATTTCTTTTGTGTTATGTCGTAAGATTAGAGTATGAATGTTGATGGATTTAGAGAAAGGGGAAGGCGAAAGAAAAGATGGATGGATTGTATAAGGAACGATATGAATGAAAAAGGTGTAAATGATAGTGTAACGTCTAATGGGGAGAATGGAAAAAAAAACGTGTTGAACCGACCCCAAGTAAAGTGGGATAAGGGCAGGGGAAGATGATGCTGTCGTAAGGTTCTCATTTGTGTATACAGAGCCTTGGGGATTAGTGGTGTTGTCATGCCTATGCAGTTGTTATAAATGGTGTTATTGTGGTAGCAAAGCGGCGTGTGCGACGCGCGCACGCAGCTGGAGGCGGGCGCGTACGCGGCGTGGCTGGGCGGCGCGCTGCAGGTGGAGCTGCAGCAGTGGCGCGCGGCCGCCGAGAGCCTGCACCGCGCGCAGCTCGTGCTCGACAAGCTCTGCGCCGCGCTCCCCGACGACGAGCGTCTGGTCTACAAGCAGAAGGTACCTATAGTGGGCTGCAGGTGGAGCTGCAGCAGTGGCGCGCGGCCGCCGAGAGCCTGCACCGCGCGCAGCTCGTGCTCGACAAGCTCTGCGCCGCGCTGCCCGACGACGAGCGTCTGGTCTACAAGCAGAAGGTACCTATAGTGCGCTGCAGGTGGAGCTGCAGCAGTGGCGCGCGGCCGCCGAGAGCCTGCACCGCGCGCAGCTCGTGCTCGACAAGCTCTGCGCCGCGCTGCCCGACGACGAGCGTCTGGTCTACAAGCAGAAGGTACCTATAGTGGGCTGCAGGTGGAGCTGCAGCAGTGGCGCGCGGCCGCCGAGAGCCTGCACCGCGCGCAGCTCGTGCTCGACAAGCTCTGCGCCGCGCTGCCCGACGACGAGCGTCTGGTCTACAAGCAGAAGGTACCTATAGTGGGCTGCAGGTGGAGCTGCAGCAGTGGCGCGCGGCCGCCGAGAGCCTGCACCGCGCGCAGCTCGTGCTCGACAAGCTCTGCGCCGCGCTGCCCGACGACGAGCGTCTGGTCTACAAGCAGAAGGTACCTATAGTGGGCTGCAGGTGGAGCTGCAGCAGTGGCGCGCGGCCGCCGAGAGCCTGCACCGCGCGCAGCTCGTGCTCGACAAGCTCTGCGCCGCGCTGCCCGACGACGAGCGTCTGGTCTACAAGCAGAAGGTACCTATAGTGGGCTGCAGGTGGAGCTGCAGCAGTGGCGCGCGGCCGCCGAGAGCCTGCACCGCGCGCAGCTCGTGCTCGACAAGCTCTGCGCCGCGCTGCCCGACGACGAGCGTCTGGTCTACAAGCAGAAGGTACCTATAGTGGGCTGCAGGTGGAGCTGCAGCAGTGGCGCGCGGCCGCCGAGAGCCTGCACCGCGCGCAGCTCGTGCTCGACAAGCTCTGCGCCGCGCTCCCCGACGACGAGCGTCTGGTCTACAAGCAGAAGGTACCTATAGTGGGCTGCAGGTGGAGCTGCAGCAGTGGCGCGCGGCCGCCGAGAGCCTGCACCGCGCGCAGCTCGTGCTCGACAAGCTCTGCGCCGCGCTGCCCGACGACGAGCGTCTGGTCTACAAGCAGAAGGTACCTATAGTGGGCTGCAGGTGGAGCTGCAGCAGTGGCGCGCGGCCGCCGAGAGCCTGCACCGCGCGCAGCTCGTGCTCGACAAGCTCTGCGCCGCGCTGCCCGACGACGAGCGTCTGGTCTACAAGCAGAAGGTACCTATAGTGCGCTGCAGGTGGAATCGTACCACCCAGCCAGGGTCACGCAGAGCATACGCGAGCGATCCTGTGACGCTGGCTTGGGTAGTAGAAGGAGCCTGGGGTGTTTTTAGTCGGTGGGAGTCCGACATATCCCCACGCCGTGCCCTCGGCGTGGGTTGAAGTCATTAGCGTTTCACCACGGAAAACAAAAAAAAGATAGGTAGAATTGTACCATGTTATGTATCGTATCACAAAGCTTATTTATTAATAGACTCAATATTGTTATTTATACTTTTTTTCTATGCTATCCACTTAATTTTCTATGTTGGGAAAAGTCATCACATAGTGACCGCCTCACTGTCTTTTTAACAGCCACAATAAGGCTGATACAGTATCTTAATATCTTTATCAGTTTACTCCCCCACCTGCCGCTAAAACCCTCTTAGGGAATTTGCACTTAAGTTTTACTTCGAATGTTCCCAATAAAATTATAATAGGAATTAATAATAATTAAAAGTTGTGGAAGTATCCTATGTAATAAAACTTTTTAAATGTCTTAATGTGGGAATATTTATGTTTAGGTGGAGGAACTGAAGCCAAGCCTCCGTTACTGCGCCTACAACATCGGCGATGAGTCTGCGGCCGGCGACCTCGTCGCTATGCGCGGACAGGGACTTATCGAGAACTTGGACTCGCTTATGGCGCAAGCTAAGTATGCGTCTTTAATACCTACTGATATTTACGTAGCTATAGCTAAAATCGTTGCTATCTACAATTACTATATTTTACTTATTGCAGGGAGTCGCGCTCAGGCGTGATGCATGAAGTGGAATGGCGCGGACGCCGGGTCACCGTGAGGCCCGAAAAGGTGCGACTGTTCCTTATCGCGCTTCAAGATTTAGACAAGTCCGTCGCCAACGCAGACAATGTGCAAGCCAAGATTGACATCCTCGAGAACATTCTGATGGACTGCAAGGACGCTATATCGGCTATCAAGGATGAGATCAAAACCGATCCCAAGCTGAAAACGGCTTCAGAGTCCCAGCTGTCTAGCATCAACTACTTGCTGTCTTACTTGATGTACTTGCGTCTGATGCGCACCATCGAAAGGAACAACTTGCTGGTGCAGCAAGCAGAGGAAGCTCGCAAGAACAACATACAAATCGACGGCAAGAAGGTTCGTCCTCAAGATTTGACTCGGCTCTACGAAATCATCTTGCAGAACTTCACCGAGTTGCAGCAACTGCCCGGGTTTGAAACTGACGCGGCTTACCAACAGGAAATCGAGATATTGACGAAGGCGTACCGCTCATTCCGTTGCTACTACATCGCTCAGGTACTGACCGGTCTGAGGCGTTTCAGGGAAGCACTTGCTATGCTAGAGCGCTGCAGCAACTACGCCACTGAGTCGCTCAACAGCAAACTCAACGACAAGCAACTAGTAGATAAATTGCAACTACTGAAAAAGGACGTTGAGAGCTGCAAGTTCGAAGTTCACGCTGACTCTGTGCTGGAAGACGATGAGGACCAGGACGAAGATATGAAGTACACGTCCAGCGGCAAATATAAGGATAAGAAACCTCTGGTCGACCGCTTGGACGAGTACAAAGAAGATACCCAAGTCCTTACCAAGAACCCGAACATCTACAAGATGCCGCCGTCTATGGAGGCCATTCCTTGCAAGCCACTCTTCTTTGACCTTGCATGCAACTTCGTAGAGTTCCCGAACTTAGACGACAAGACCGGCGCTGCTGACAACAAAAAGGCAGGCGCAGGTCTCACTGGACTGGTCAAAGGTTTCTTGGGATGGGGCAAAAGTGACAAGTAGACACAAACTTTTATTGGTTTTATTATATACCTGGATATGTTTATAAAGGTTCAAATTATATACACATATAAATTACAGGATATTTTATTTTATTCTCATAAATAGTATATTCTACGGTATTAGCGTCCTTCGTCTATGGTCATTACGTAGCTCTCTGGTTCATACTCATGATCGATCAATCTCGTTTTCATAATATTTTTATAGATAAATGCTGACTTTCTTGGCGTGCGGGTTCGGTTAGGATCTTCATAGTCGACCTCATATAACCCAAAACGTTCTCTGTAACGAAGTTTTCATTACAATTATTTCTAGTACGGTGATGATCTGTAGTTTTAGAACTGAGCCTATGAATATTATAAAAGGAGATATTAGTTCATAAATGTACTACCTATTAGGTACCAGTAAATCACACAAGTATTATTTTTATGTATGTTTGTTATCACTTCATGCTTAAACGGCTCGACAAATTTTGATAAAATTTGGTATAAACTTAGCACAGTTTAGTACGCACGTGACTTTTCTATTCAAGGTTAATACTGCGGGGTGCAGCTAGTATAAATTAAAGATTACACTTACGAGTATCCAGCCATCCATTCAAAGTTATCCATCAAACTCCATGCTAGGTACCCATGTACTTTGACGCCTTCATCAATTGCGTCCAAAACGCCCTCTAGCGCAGACCTATAGTAATCAACTCGCTCGTCGTCCATAATACCTTCGCGAGTCGACCAGCCGTTCTCGGTGATGTAAATGCGAACGTCTGGGTACCTCGCGTGTATGTGTTTCAGGAATATGTAGACACTGTTCGGCATTAACTGAAAAGAAATTTAGGACTTAACTCTAACGTGGTTTGGACTATTGTGAGTGGAATACTAAATTTAAAAATATCATTAAGGTAAGAAGTGGTTGTATTGTGTATGTCAGTGAATTGCTAAATGTAGATCGTGTCCAAATTGAACGCACAATCCTGCATTTGACTGGCCTTATTTTAATGAGCATAATTTACGTAGTTGTACGGAAAAATGATCAAGGACTAAGATATTATAGAGATTATGACTCTAAAGACTTTAAACATAGATTCTAAATATTTTTAAAGAGTAATCTAGGTTCAAAACATGCTTAAATAAACTAGAAATTCACTTATCTAAATGTTTTTTATCTTATCTTCTATCTACTTGTATAAAAAATACTCACTTTGAACCACCACGAAGCTGATTGTAGCCATTCATCTGGAGAATACGTTCCCACTTCAATATCATCTAATGATGAAGGAATAGCATGCTGTGACGTGTACAAAGACTGCGATACGTAAGTGCCACTGTAATGGTTGACGCCGAAGAAATCGCTAGTACCGAGAATAAATGCCTTTTCTTCCTCCGTAAAATCTGGCAGGCGTGATCTTGAGTAGCCCTGAGCGGCTGACTTAGCGGCAACTCGTTCAACCAACTCTTTAGGAAACCCACCTTCCTTTGAGTAAATTGGATCCGCGTATATTCCCCACTAAAAAGTAATTAGATTAAATTAACTTAACAAAATAATAACAGACTTCAAAAACAGCGGCACTAAAAACTTGAAAATAATCTTAATGACAAAAGATATCATATCACCTAAATACTGACTTAAGTGCCAAATTAGTGGGTTGAAAATTTACTATATGTATGAGGTTATGTATATGTACTTATGTACATATAGGTTTTGGCCATCTAGGTGTAAGGTTCTTATCAATATAAATTAATCAAGCTCAAACACAAGGTAGCTGCTGTGATTCGTTGAGGAATTCCCTCGACTGTCTCTTGGCTCCGTCATCACATCTACTCCGGACTTTTATTAAATTGTAGTGTTTTTTAATACTTCATGAGAAAACTTAAAAACACTAGTCGTCCTAACATTTTTTTCAAGTTCTTTTTGAGTTATCTGGTCTGCTTTGGTCTTATCATGGGACCACCTGTGTAGTATCGATATCTATTATCGAATAAAAAAAGAATGTTGCTATTCGGTCCATGCGTCTTTGAGTAATCGGTAAACATACATAAAAAGAAAAACAAAATGACAACATATTTACAAAGCTGAAAGCGTCATTGGCGGGAAACGTGCCTAGTAGACTGGCGTAAATGTAATTGTATTCAATCTGAAATATCGTGTACTAACCGTAGCTTGAGCATACAATTCGACGGCATATTTGTCTTCATCAGAATCTGACAACGGTGCGGTAGATCCTACGGACACAATGAAACCAACTACTCCACCTTGAGTCGGTCTAAATTCATTATTGTAAAGATGATACGCCCTTGCATGGGCCAGTAAAAGGTTCTTAGCACAAAGGTAGTCGCCAAAACCGGTCTCATTTAACATCGGGGCTTTGCCTAATGACCCGTAGCCGCTGCAAACTTCGGAAGGCTCATTGAAAGTGACGAAGTACTTCACTCTATCGCCAAAAGATCTGAAAACTATGCGAGCGTAGTCTTCGAACCACTCGGCTATGAGAGGGTTTAGGAAGCCTCCGAGTTCTTGCAGTCTTTGCGGCAAGTCCCAGTGGTATATTGTTATCATAGGTTGAATATTGTATTTCAGCAATTCGTTGATTAGGTTATTGTAATAGGCTATGCCAGCTTCATTGACGTAGTTCGATAGTCCTTGGGGTAGTATCCTTGACCAAGATACAGAGAAGCGGTACACGCTGACCCCGAGTTCTCGCAACATTTCGACGTCACGCTTGTAGTTGTGGTAGCTGTCGCAAGCTATGTCCCCATTGGTCAGGTCTGCGATTGCTGAAGGGTTGGTGTGGGTCATGTAGTCCCAAATATTCTCACCTTTACCTAAAATAATCATGTAACATTCTGAATTCTTCTATTTGAGTGAATTTCCAACTCTGGTTACCAATGATATTTTTTTAAACATAAGTGCTTACCATCTTCATTCCAAGCTCCCTCGATTTGATAAGCAGCTGTGCCGACACCGAAGACGAAGTAATTCGGGAACGTCCTGGTCTGCTTGACATTGGCGCCATGGCATACAGCCAGTATAGAACTAAAAGTAGAGCGATGGCTTAAGACACAAGACTAACGGAGTTGTTGAAGAGAAGCGCAGCTAAGTGGAGAGTATAAAGCGCCGTCTCGCAATCAACAGCAAATAGTGAAAAAAAAAAACAATTGCTTGGTGCTACACCGTCACGGAAAAGGCGAGTTGGCGCTTGATCAGAATAAATCCTGATTTACGAGGAAGTGATATTAAAATTAAATCATTTATTATTTTACATATTGTCTTATATGGAAACTATTTCGATACTCAATACAACTTACTTAAATGCACTTAAATCACGCAAGAATATAAATAGTTTTAATGTTCTAAGTTAGTTCAGAAATAATAAGAAACACATTACTTACCATAGTAACACAGCTAGCTTCATAGTACTTTTATTTGCAACTATTGCTGACTACCATATGGGCTAAATTTATGCTTTATCGGTTCCTTACATAATTTTATCTGTAGCACTCGAATCTGTCGAGATATATGGAAAGGTGGGATCTGTAGTATTTTATCTTTAAGAATGAATACTAAGCCACCTGGCCAAACAAGTGCTTAAGAACTGACGACCGACACGGCGTTTAAGGTTAAGCCTTTAAACGGTGTGTCGGTCGTCACACTATAGGTATACATACATGTAAGATACGTATACTGTAGGTATTCAGGTAAGTACTTAGGTCTGACGCACATCATAATTTGGCGAAGCGCAGCACAACAAATGTTGAACGAAGGAAAAATAGGGACGCCGCTCTATGCCGCGTAGTGCGCCATCTTTTTTTTTTTTTGGTAAGTCGGGGCAATCCAGTAGTGCGCCATCCTGCTTCCACAGTCGTGTTAATATTATGTTATGCGCTTGTGGTAGGCCATCAAATCAGGAAAGTGGTTATTGTATGTATTAATCGGGAGAATTGTATTAACATGTTAGCGATGTTAGAAATATTATAAACAACATGTCAAATTCCAACTAATAAGGGTAAAGAAAATCCAATACTTTTTTTACTGTATTTCTTAGTTATAGTTGTATTTTATATTTCCAATGTACATTCATACACTACACATAGTATTTAATACATTATAGTGAATGTTATTTGAAAATACGGACTATTCAAATTCCAGTTATAATTTAGCACAAACTGTTACAATAAACCAGTAACATGTGTAATCAACAAAAAATATTTTACACAAAACTAAAGGAATCGTTCTGATCGAAAGTACAAAAATATAATAAAATTTAACTTTGAAACAATATATTTTACATCATATAACATTTACATTTTACAAAATCACATTTGAGTGTAATAAAACGAGATACTGTGGATTTGATATGATCACATAAAAATGCACAGTCGTAGGAATATTCAGGCTAGCGAAATAAAACTGCGCTCGCGTAAGGCACGCCCACAAGACCAGCGCTTGTCGCGTCCATCTACGTAGATATACATGTATATACAAACCATACTATACATTCCAAGTATATCAGTTACTATATATAAAGTTCCCTACAGCCCTTAAATTCGGACTATAGGAACGGCAGCTAACATGATGTATTCAAACGAAATAAGGTCGCTACTAGCAAATCATGAATTGTAGGCACTGGCTGATGGTCAGAAGTTCCATATGGCATTAATATTATAAAGTTATTCACACTCACTGTCCATGTCTGAAACTCGCAGCGTGTAAGGTACACGTGTGAACACATTCGGATCATTGAACTATATGTTACACTAGAGCCGCAAGTCAAATCAATGATCATAACGAGACACTAAGAGGTATCGTCGCATAAAATCGCTGTGTATGAGAAATATATTAGATGATATTAGATGCGCGCGGGTAGTGTGTGATCATTGTTGTGGTTGTGGCTAGTGCAGCGGCGGCCAGTGCGTGGCGTGGTGCGCGCGCGCGTCGTGCGGCGCCAGCAGCTGTCCGCACGTGCGGCACACGGCCACGCCCGCGCTGCGCCCCACCATGAGCTCCTGCTGCTTGGCGATGTCCGGGAGTAAGGCCACCAGCTCCGGGAACACCTCGTCGAACTGCGAGCCCAGCGCCGCGCGGCAGTGCTGGTGGAACTGCTCCGCGCTGATCGAGCTGTCCCGGAACGCCCGCGACGCCACCCGGAAGTTCTCCACCGCCTCGTCCCCGCCCAACGCTATGGAGAATTTCTTGACTAGCGCACGATTCCTCTGCTCGAACTCGGGCGGCGGGATGTAGGAGTGCAGCGGTGCGGGGAAGGTCTGGCCCGAGGAGTTGGTGAAGGTCATGCCGTCGCAGGGCGGGCGCGGCTTGAAGCCGGGCGGCACGAAGCCCGGCGGCACGGACCCGTTGGCCAGCTTCCTGCCGGGCAGGCAGTTGTCGCTGCGGGAGTTCAGCGGCGGGTAGTCTTTGGCCGCGAGGTTGAAGTCTCCGTTGCCACCGTTTCGGTTCCTCTCGGTCGTCGGCGCCTCAACAGTCTTAATATTTTTGTCCTCTCCCGGTTGATTATTATTCATATTCACGGAGGCGTATGATTCCCTAATTATTTTTTTGTCATTCGTGCCATTCACGTGATACATGTCGGCTAAGTTTTCCTTTTTACTGTTTTGTTTTTTCTTTTCTTTTTTACTAAGTTTAGTATTGTCATTTGTTTGGGCAGGGGCTTGTTGTTGCTGCTGCTGCTGTTGTTGGGGCTGCGACGCTTGCTTTTTGGATTTAGATTTAGAGAGATTGACGGGCAAGGTGGGGAAGTCGGCGACGGCGTTGAAGGCCGGTTCCTTCTTCGGCGGCGGCTCGGGCTTGGCGGGCTTCTGCTTGTCCTTGGACTTGGACACGGTGATCCACTGCGGCGGCGCCACGGGCGCGGACGTGGACGACAGCGCGGGGAACGCCTCCGCGGACTGCGGCGGCTGCTTCTTGTTGTGGTACGACGGGTGCTCGTTCTTTAAAGCCTGCATCGCTTGACTGTTGATGAGAGCGACCTGAGAAAGAGAAACACTTGTTAAGGCTAAAGTTAGCTTTAAATCAAGGTAATCGTTTAGGAGGCGTCGGTATTATCAATATTGTAAGAAAGGGACACTAATTACACTTATAGTTACTATAGTATACCTTCGGCGGCTGCATAGTGGCGGCTCCGAGACTAGGATGGTCGTCTCGGCCGACGCTGAGCGAGGGGAAGTCGTCATCGCAAAGCGCGGCCATCTTCTGCTGGTGAGGGATCGTGATGCGGTTGCCGCTAGTCTGTGTCAGACGGAAGTTGGAAGCGCTAGTCGGCTGCCCTTGTAGTGGGATTGACACGCTCGGCTTACCTATAAAGTTATAGTATGGTAAGTTAACCTTGAACAGTTGAATAATGATAGAAACCATTATCTTATACATATTTATTTTGGCTATAACCGTGCCTGTTGCAAATACGCAAATACTTGCATGTTGGTGTACAAATGATGAATTAATTATTATTACCTATGACTTAGACTGTTTAAGGCCGATTCTATTACTCATGACTCAGACTATATAGGGCTGAATTTTGGACTTTATTCCTATGTAGATAAGGTTAATACTCACTGTTCCTAACGATGGTAGCGGCAACAGTAGTGGGCGCGGGGCCTGCGGGGCGCGGCGCTCGAGAGGGACCCGCCGCGCCATCCAACGCGGGGAAGTTCTTGTCGTTACGTTTAAGTCCGTCTACACCTGGAAATACGAATAGAGATAAGAAGATACAGTATTTTCATAATAACTTTCGTGAGGATGATTCACATGATGTCCGCCTGTGGCGCCACCTGCACTACGGGGGCGGGTACCGCCTCCGCTTGCTCTCGTCTGTACCTTTATAAGCGCGATGCGGCGCGGAGAGCACGAGGCCGGTCGCGGCGGGCGCGGCGGACAGGCGCGGGAACTGCTCGTCGCTGCGCGTGTCGATGTCCGCCTGTGGCGCCACCTGCACTACGGGGGCGGGTACCGCCTCCGCTTGCTCTCGTCTGTACCTTTATAAGCGCGATGCGGCGCGGAGAGCACGAGGCCGGTCGCGGCGGGCGCGGCGGACAGGCGCGGGAACTGCTCGTCGCTGCGCGTGTCGATGTCCGCCTGTGGCGCCACCTGCACTACGGGGGCGGGTACCGCCTCC
Source organism: Chrysodeixis includens (assembly GCA_941860345.1). Classification (NCBI taxonomy): domain Eukaryota; kingdom Metazoa; phylum Arthropoda; class Insecta; order Lepidoptera; family Noctuidae; genus Chrysodeixis; species Chrysodeixis includens. The sequence goes on from OW796097.1 coordinate 9,145,394, forward strand.
GCTTGCTCTCGTCTGTACCTTTATAAGCGCGATGCGGCGCGGAGAGCACGAGGCCGGTCGCGGCGGGCGCGGCGGACAGGCGCGGGAACTGCTCGTCGCTGCGCGTGTCGATGTCCGCCTGTGGCGCCACCTGCACTACGGGGGCGGGTACCGCCTCCGCTTGCTCTCGTCTGTACCTTTATAAGCGCGATGCGGCGCGGAGAGCACGAGGCCGGTCGCGGCGGGCGCGGCGGACAGGCGCGGGAACTGCTCGTCGCTGCGCGTGTCGATGTCCGCCTGTGGCGCCACCTGCACTACGGGGGCGGGTACCGCCTCCGCTTGCTCTCGTCTGTACCTTTATAAGCGCGATGCGGCGCGGAGAGCACGAGGCCGGTCGCGGCGGGCGCGGCGGACAGGCGCGGGAACTGCTCGTCGCTGCGCGTGTCGATGTCCGCCTGTGGCGCCACCTGCACTACGGGGGCGGGTACCGCCTCCGCTTGCTCTCGTCTGTCCCGGTGGTCGCCTCTGTGGTCTCTAGAGAAGATACATGTTTATATATGTTTAATGATGGGTATATATGGTGTATTTAGAAGTTGGTTGTTGATAGATTTGGCTTTAAACCGGCGGCAGTAATAGAACATTTTAGAAAAATATACGAAAAACACGTGGTGGTGCAGATGAATAAGTAATACTGTGCGGCGCTCGTACATCCAAAACTATTGATTTTATGAAAAAGTGAATAAGGCATAAAGTGTAGGATTTTTTTTCTAGTTTAATTTTGTAGAAATTATTTTTTTCGTAAAATGCCTCTGAAAGGAGATATTCCCAAAAAACCGTTTTCGGGCGCCATTATTTCAAAATGGCGGCGCGAGCGGCGGTGGTACGAGGTGGCAAAGTTAAAATTCGAAAAGAGCATATCCAAATCTATAAAATACCCAATTTTCAAAACTCCCGGAAAACTTTCCAGGTAACCCCTTTATTTTCTACCAAATGACTGGACTATATCGAAAAACGAGTAATTCCTCGACAAGAACTATTATTTCCTTACATTTGAGCAGTAAGATTAGACATCGTCTGCTTGTTAAACTAGCTGTGAAGGGTGGGCGTTCGAAAAGTGCTACATTGTAGCCTTTGTATAATTTGGATAAATGACTTTTGATTTTATCACTTGTGTTTTATCACCCGTTAGTACCTGGGCGTCCTCTGCACGGGATGCGGCGTGATGTTGAACTGCAGCTCGAGCGTGCGCGCCTGGCGAGCCGCCCCGCGCGGCATCCCGCGCCCGTGCACCGTCGCCTTGTGCGCTACGCATACGTGCATTGTCACTCACTGATAACACACCTTGTTCACACTAAAATATATGCAAATACATTCACACAGATCCATTTTATGTATTTAGTGCTCGATGCTATTCAAGTGCTTGATGCAATCCACGCTAATTGCTAAGGCGTCGCCTGTCGTTGCCGTTCCGTATCCATCATTACGCCTCCAAAGGCATCTTTGTGTTCCACAACCATCTCCAAAAGGACAAGTTTCTGAAATCCAGTGAATTTGACCTAATCCACCTCCAAAAATTAATTCTAGAAAGTTGCATTTAAACATCATGGTTTGATACTTCAAACAAAACTCACCTTTAAGATCAATTTCGCTTCTGAACACAGCAGTCAAGTGTTGTCCGGCGCACTCGCCCTCCTCGCATAGGTAATGGTCGGTGCGGAAGTGGTGGGCCAGCGCAGAGTGGGACGCATAGTACAGGTTGCGGCCGTCGGCGTCGCACAGGTGGCAGTACAGATGCTCCTTACGCAAGTGCCGGTATAGCTCATCCGCGTCCATAAAACGCTCCTCACAGAACTCGCAGAGGGGATGGCCTCTAGCAGAGGAAAAAGGAACATTTAGTATTTTAGATTATGGTCTAATTTTGCTTGCGAATGGAGTAAATTTTAAAAAGATGGTTAATTTGACTCAAGTCAGATCTGTTAGCGTGCACATGAAATGTTATTGAGATTTTTACAAGCTTAAGAAATAAACCAAATGTGTTACTGTTAACACTCATTTGTATCGATAATTTTGTTATAAACGCGTTAATACGGCGATACAGTTGCCTATCGTATCGTAAATATTATTGCGATATAATAAACGCATAATAATGTTTTAGCGAGTGGAATCGATACAAATACGTTCAAATATTCATGTGCACAACCCTAAAAGAGGCTAACTATAATGCTATGATATTTCATGTTAATTATAGCATGACGTAATTTAAAATTAATAACAAAATAAATCACACAACTAAAAATGACAAATACGCATTTTGGTAAAGTAGATAAACTAAACGAAGTCGTAATAATAACTATTATTATTACTCATAAATCAAACAGAGCTAAACCCAAAATTCTTAACTACTGAAGAAAACTTGAATCATAGATAAAAAGATACTTATAACGCAAAGGTGTTTCAAGTGGCGCAATTTTAACGACAAATTAAATACAAAATCTGCAAATATTACATCTCATGGGTATTTTATTCGTTCAATTTGATATGATAATAAATGATAAGTAATGTTGACTTAACGAAGCTTTTATCATAGTCGTTGATAAGAAAAGCGTGTTAGTCTCGTGTACGTAATATCGATATCTATATTCGTTTTAATGATTCTTATCTACTCTCTTTTAATATCAAATAATTGCCGTTGTCAGGTTATTATTGATGTCATTAATTCGGGTCGAATTGACGGAACTACAATAGCCGTACAAAAAGTATCGTAAAATGGAACGCATAGATGTTACACGGTTCATAAAGAACGAAACGATTTTGGATGTTTACAGAATAAAAAAATATACCAGAAATTTTCTAATGATTATTAATTATAGCTATTTTCAGAGTTCATTTTTAATTACTTATGCGACACAAGGAAATTAGAAATATCACTCCAAATATGTGTTTATTTATCCCCAGGATTATGTATTCCTGAAAGGACGACATGACATACGACATAATTATAAATTTGACTGCACGGATAGTCGAGTGGTATAGATAACCACGCCAATTACCAATACGTGCGACGTGGGTTCGATCCCCACGTGGGACAAGAATTTGTGCGTTCCATAAATGCGTGTTCCGAGTCTGCATGTGTTTTTGCATGTGAATTGAATGTTTGTAAAGCCCCCGCGATACAAGGATTAAATCCTTAGAGCAGGAGTCAATTTTTTTCAAAGAAAAAGAATATAAGTGGAATAAGGTGAACAGAGAAAATTTGTAGGACCATTTATTAGAGACCTACTGTATCTACATTTGGAACTTAAAGCTTGAAAATGTTTTCACATAGTAATCGCCGAAATTCTTAGACCACTAGTAGCTTGCGACTTAAAAAACATTTCGTTGTGCATTGCCGATTTTGTTACGGATATCTCAAATAAGTGTTGTATTACCTGTGCGATGTATCGTCGACATCTCCTCTCCGTCGATGGTGGGCTAACTCTTGACGAGTATAGCACTTTCTCTCCATCGTGAATATCTATAAAATATACATAGTTACATTGTTTATATATACATACACACATATGTTCGTTTCTTTATCAGTTCTATGTAGTTAAAATAAGCGAAAATTTTCACTGCCCGCCGGAAAATGTGTTTTATAGTACATGTTTTATGGATTTCCTTATTTGGCAAAGGCTAAAGATATTATTACTGTATCATGTTGTGGTTTTAAGTTAATAACCAATACCTATTATAAAACAAAGTCGCATTTTGCGGCAGAATTTTATGCTGACTTCCTCCTTAAGCTATGATTTTCCATAGCTACGTTTAGACATGAGAGCGACATATATTAATGCTCTAGGCTAATAACAATTACACTAATTGCAAGACAAACATACAGTGTCAACAAGTGTGTATTATCAATTTGCACAATTTGCTCTTATTATAAGTATAGGTATATCCCCCATTCAGCCCGTCTTGTTTACATTACATTTATTGATAACATTTACTATAAGGTAATTTATTGTGTCAATAAAATATAAAATACTATACCACGCTATTGTGTAGCTTATTAGCGATAGAGTATTGTATATATTTAGTTTATAGAACTGTTACGTCATTGATAAGCTAATTAGTCAAGAATTAACGAAGTTACAGTTTTTAAAAATAATGTATAAATCGCGTACTGACTGCTATTTCTATATATTTTCATGCAAAAGTATCTGAATAAAGCTGTGTTTCAACCAGATAATAGCGAGACTGTTCCTCAAGAATCAATAGATAAATAATGGAATCGCTTCATGAATTGGATAAAGAACGTTTAGCTATATGGAAACGCTATTTGTCAGGATGGTTGAAAAGGGCAACAAACAAAGTAAATAAGATTATTAAGCAGTGGCAAACCTCTGTAGGTTTTGAAACATGTGAAGGGGGGTAAAGTTATGTAGGCTCTGAAGTTTCTGGAAAGATCTAGTTTTTTGTCTTTAAAACAATCAACATTTGAAATTATGATTTTGTGTAATAATATCAAGATAAATTGGTAATTAAATTAATCTCTCTCTTCATTAATCACTCAAAATATTTAGAAACATACTAAAATGACGATCATTACACGATGGTACTAAGTATTAAGTCAGCATTTTATTATTCATCCATGAGTTTAAAAAAATATAGAATCAGGATGACTTGCATGATTTAATTTTAAAGTATTTTTATGTCATTCATGGTTTGTATGGAAATAAGTCTTGTGATGCAAAGATTGATATTTCATCATCATCATTAACTCTTGTTAGTGCAGCTCCTTATATTTATTAGTTATTATGTAACATGTTTCCGCAATATCCAGTCATATTTATATCACTGCTGCATAAACAACGCACTACATGAGAGCAGTAGTAAATCGCGAAAATAATGTTGGCCCTCCCATACATATTTCGATCAGCTGATGACAATTATTGTATTAATTTTTTGTATAGAATTGTCTATTGTTCTTGAAAAGTTCAATTTTCAAGTATAGAAATAGTTTTTAAAACATTACTAGGGTCTGTTTGAACAGATTGTAGAATAGGTACATACTACATAGGCACATGTAATGTCTGATTCTATTCTCATTATTTGCCAAGATTATAATGTTTTGGCAATTTAACAAATTCATACTCCAGTTCTCTCAGTTACATAATTATAAAAATTGGCAAAACCAACGCACAGCTGACTACAAGTATGAAGTATTAAGTGTGATAAATAATAAAGGATTAAGGTTGATTTGTAGAAAGTGCCTTTTAGCAGTAAATACACCTATTACAAGCTATGAGTGGAGCAGGCTAAGGTACTGGGGGTCTACCACCACAGCACATAATAATATTATAGTGTGGAAAAGAGACACTGCTCTACATTGTGCGCCATCTCACTTCCACACGGTTATAATATTGTAAAGAATAAAAAAGATATCGATTCAGGATACCTTAGCATTGCAATATAGCAAAACAGACTTTATAGATGACAAAACGTACCTTCAAATGTTTAACGCAGAGGTCACAAAAGTATCTCTCATGCACTTTTCTCATGTGGTCACTCAGCATGGTGAATGTGCGAAACGGTGGTATCTTGTCACAAATCTTACAACGGTTCTCCAACAACGTCTCATATGAGAGTTTGATGTCCTCACTGCAGAACCCGATCTTGAACTGCCTCTCAAACAACCGGTCAGTAAACACCCTGTTACGAAGTTCCTTATACGGTTGGACGGTTTCCGTAAACACCACCTAAGAAATATACAAGTTGATTCTTATTTGATTTTTATACAGGTCTTTTCTTGTTTTCATTTATCATTTATTTATCAAAAAGATTATGCACAGCCTTGTGAAATTATTGCTTTTGAATAATGAATGCTATAACTACACTACTTATATTTATATTTGCTTCAATGAGTTTATTGAAAACATGTAGCTGTTACAGATTTAGTATATACTCAAATAATTAATTCCAACCACAATATGGAGACAGAAGATGTTCCATTTGTATCTTATTTTCACTAAATTAGAGATGTTATGCAGATTTTGTATAAGAATCGAAATATGATTATATCAACTGATTTAATAATAAAAACATAGCATATTCACACTGGACACTTACTATAATAATATTAAATTAGTATCTTTATTTTTAGGAATAACCTTATAATTTGACAGAAACATAAAATATAAACACATTTAAGTTAACAATAAAACTGGAGTCTATCTAAATAAGTTTAATGAAATGTTCAATTATTACTACTGGCAGGAGGTAATTATAATTTAATTACTGTTATTTTCTAAGCAAATACCATTACACAATTTAAGATCATTTTATGTGTGAACTACATGGTCCAGGGATATGAATACAAACAATTGAGTGCTTTTAATTGAAATGGACTGCATAGGTGAAGGCATGAACCATTCATAACAGAGTGATGTCAGTTATAATAAAGCAATCTTTCTTGTTAGCATTCTCTCACACTGCCTCTATGAAAAGTTTATCAACATTCTAGTTATTATGATACAAATCAAGACACTAGCGCGGTAATTCGTCTATTGTGCAATATTATGACGGGAGATTTAACAGATGTGTTTATAATTCACAATGTTGCACAATGATACCATGAGCAGTGAAATTTGAACAAACACTATTATTTATAGATATACATAGAAATGGAGCTTACCCTTGAGAGGTCTCGCCGGCATATAGGGCACTCATTTTGCAGGCAGAGCACCCGCATTCGGGTTGAACACTCGAAACATACGGGATGGTCACATTCGCCAATCGAATAGTATAAAACGTTCTTGAAACACACTACGCAAGTATTTTCGTTTGACTGCGAGTCATTCATGGTGTCGGGCTGGTTCTGTAAAATTATAACACCGTACTAATATCCTGACACGTTTAGTCGGGATTATCTGTAGAAAATCAGAAATAAATACTGTATATACCTACGTAAGATTGAGAAAAGGAAGGACGAAAATTTCGTAGTGCTGTAATGACAGCACGACCGTACGATTGCCATGTAAAAATATATACGGCGATAAAACAAGAGAGTAATTTATCGTAATGTTGCTAGATACTCGATCGATACCAAAAACCATAGAGCTCAGATACCAATGACGAAGTCTATAGTAGTATATTGTCTTTGGTCTATTTATTTCATTGACAAAAACGGTGAACGTGAACGGTTTGAAGTTTAAATGTGTTTGAATTTCAACTTGCTCAAAATTCGTTTGTTACTTTGTAATCCATAATTTGCGGTGTTTTACTAGCTGAATAAGGATGTGTGATAAAACTAAGTGAATTGTGTTTAATGTGTGCAGTTATATAGCCTCCGAAATATGTATTTCGAGGTGTGTATTGAATACAGTATTTCTTGTCTAATAACGGTGTCATCATAATATTACAAGTTGTTCGTTATTTTATTCTAGATAGAGAATACTCCGGAACACATTCGGAGGGCTCGACGGGCGGAGTATAAAACTGAAGAGTCGCCCAAGGAGGAATGTCCCCGTTTGATTTTGGCTCCATTTTCTAGGCCTCCACAGGTAGTTTTCGACAATGTCCTTATTGGAGCGTCCTGTGAAAGGAACCTTGAAGTGTTCAACCCTTCGAAGCAAGTGCAACAGGTAATAATATTTTATACTGAAGACCTATAGTGGCATAACTTTCTTAGCCCTGTTTATTGTACATTTTATAACTAACATACATATTAATTAAAAAAAAACCTTAAGCTTATCTTTTGCTAGTGTTCTATTTTAAATAATCTATGTAGCCTGTTTTTACCATGACATTGTTTTGCTATCATTTGTAGTGAAATGTGACCTTGTTTGTAAGGTCTCCTGTTTCTATGTTAATTTTTGAGATAACTGTCTTTTATTAGATACTTGACAAAAACAATCCTATAATTAAATCAGCTACCTGTTTATTTGAATTTTGTATATGATTATGATGACATCTTTCAATCTTCAAGTCTTATACAAATTAAAGGACTTGTGGTGATAGATATCTTGTAATATATTCTTTGCATTTCATGTTTATTTGTTTTATAATTTTTTTATTTAAAACTATTGACTGACTCGGGTAGTTTTTGCTTTAAGATTCAAAACATTTGGACTTAAAATTCGACATCACATTATTTAGTATATTTTTTACAGATAACACTAGGAAAATCCTTGCCGCCTGGTCTTGTGATACAATTGCCAGGAGAATGGCTGGTGTTAGAGCCTCAGACATGTTACTGCATTACCATGATGTGGACACCCGTGCAGCCGACAGCGATCCGGGAAACTATACGGTTCACTAATGAGAATAGAGGGAGATATGATGTCATTGTGGTTCTTAAGTCTGTTATGGTAAGAAACATTTTTAAAGTTTTATGTTTGGTTACTGTTAAGTTATTTATTATCAGAACTCGACATCCTAAAGTATTAGTGTTAAATGGCTCAGAGTAGATTTTGATGTGTTTATTTATAGCCCTATGTTCCTATACCATTATTTTTATTTAAAATTATAATTGAGAATCACAATCAATTGATGTGTTTTACTCAAGATTTAAAATGTTTTCAGAATATCAAAGGCAAAGGTCTACAACCAAAGGGCTTCAAGATATCTCCAGGTAAAATAAAGAAAAAGGTTTCTAAAAAGTCACCTGTATCCTTATACAAGAAAAAGTCAGAAATTATATACAATAGCACACAAATCAAAAAGACTTACAATGTAATACAGACAAAGCAGAAATTCTCACAAGTGTACAATAAGGAGAATGTTTCAATCAATGACTACTCAATTGACTCCCGACCAGACAAGTGTCCATTTGACTCACTCACAAGTGTTGACTTTAACTTTGACACTTCCGAAGTCTTCTCCACTATCAGGAAACCTGATATCCTTCAACAAACCTATGACAAGTCTTTTGCAGACAGCAGCAAGCTAAGTGTCCCTCATAATGTGTTGAAACCAAGTAACAAGCAAATATATGATGTTTCAGCCAATGAGTTATTTGATAATCTCACTTTTACGCCTCTGAAAACATTGCCGAATAAAGCTGATAAACTAGACAAGGGACCTAAGATAATCCTTAGCATGAACTCTGACAGTGAGTTGGACGATAGTTTAGATAATAAAAACTTTAACAAAGAGAACCAGACTTGCTCCATAATAAGTGTGACATCCACTCAGCCGCCTAATAAGTGGTTGACAGTCAATCACGCACAAATTGACAGCCATATGGAGACTCCAACCGTTCTCAACAAGAAACATCCAAACACGTCATCTCCTAAAGAACTCAACAGTCCAAACTTCTCGATCAATACGGAATTTTCGCGTATCAGTGACCTGTCCTTCTTCCCTCAAAGATTTTCGACTGAAAGAAAAACATTCCCAAAGTTAAACAATGACACTCACGAAATTTTTGACGATCATGTGCATATTAAACCATGCTCTGATACTTTTACTAAGGATTCGCCAAACACACCCATGGAACATAACTTTAATCATTACGAAATGAGACCCCCACACTTCTTTATGAAGGACCAACCTAAAATGTGCAGGCAGGCCTTGTTCAGAGAATACCAACATCATAAAGAAGCGTACGATCAACGGAACTATGGTAATCAAATTGACCATAATGTTTGGCAAAATGATTTGCGCGTAGATACAAGGTCCCCACCCAGGTCCATTACTCCGCCTTTACAGTCTATACCTGAAGAGAGTGTTCATCTATCCGACACTCAAGTGCTCGACAAAACTGATAAACAAATGTCCACATTCACCATTAACCGCACGTTCGACAAGCCTGCTGATAGATTTTCCTCCAATGCTTCAATCACCAACATTCAATCGTGGTCTAAAAAAGCTGTCAGAGCCGAACCGGACTTGTGGAAGATACCTATAAGCCATGTTAAGAAAGCTAAGAACAAGCCATCAATCAAACCTAAAGAATCATTATCTGGCAAAATATCGAACACTACCTTTGAGACAAACAAGAGTATTATCCAAAACATGTCAGTTAACCAAATAGGCAATGTCTACTCTCAGTCCTCAACTGTCGATCCATTCCTGTCTTCGACATATTTCTACGACGAAGAGGCTGTGGAAAAATTCGAAAAGGAGTTTAAAAGGTGGCTTAATTGTATACTGACTCCACCTGCGGACCTTGACAGTAATATCGAACAGAAAGTGGATGTAGGTAAGGCGTGGATTGAGAACAGGAATAAGGAAGTGCCGGCTGCGCCGACGAAGGAACAAGTATCCAACGCGTACCACAACAGCCACCGTTTGGAGAGCTTACGTAGGTCCGCCAGAGCGCTGCTCATGAGCCCTGAAATTGTAGCCGTCTTCCAAAAATTGACTGCGCAGATAGAGAAGAAGCTGATAGCTATTAGAACTGATCGTAACCTTCATTTAGATGTCGGATTACAGAAAGCTATCATGGAACTGCTATTGTCGTATAATCCGTTATGGCTGCGAATCGGTCTTGAAGCAATATACGGCTGCGTCTTGCCTCTTAAATCTAACAGTGACATTGAAGGACTCACAACTTTTATCATTCAGAGAATGTTTAAGAACCCTTTCCTTAAGAATAAACATTCCAAAACAAATGCACCCAACATGTTGTTACCAGCTTACATGGAAGCAATCAAGAAGTTTACTTTGAAGAAGTTTTTCATTCTTGTTTTCTTCTTGGATCAAGCCAAGCAACGAAAACTTATATCTCATGATCCTTGCCTGTTCTGTAGAAACGCGGTATGCAAAGAGAGCAGGGAGATAATAATTAGATTTACAAGAGAGTTGATAGCTGGTATTGGTGATATCACAAAACATTTAAGGCCGTTAGGTTACGTCGTAAGCCACAAGCAGTCGTATCTAGACGAATACAAGTACGCAGTGCACAACATAGCTGTAGATATTCGCGATGGAGTTCGACTAACCAAAGTCATGGAAATCATTTTAATGAAGGATGGTTTATTGAAACAGCTTCGCACGCCAGCCATATCTCGTTTACAGAAGATTCATAACGTACAAGTCGCGTTGACTGCTTTGAAGGAATCCAGCTTTGTGATTGCTGGTGAGATTACTTCTAACGATATCGCTGACGGTCACAGAGAGAAGACTCTGTCTTTACTGTGGCAGATAATTCACGTATTCCGCGCTCCTCTGTTTGAGAAAGCTGCTAACGTTATACAAATGTGGTGGCGTAAGAAGTATGAAGTTATCATCGAGAAGAGAAAGGAAGCGGCGAGAGTACTGCAGCAACAGAATGACGCGGCAAGTGTGATCCAGTGCTGGTGGCGCCGTATTACCTACAACCGCCTGGTAGAATGGAAGATGCAACAAGTCACAACTGCTACTATCATTGTACAAAAGTACTGTCGTATGTGGCTCGCGCGCAGTCGCCTACTTAAATATAAACGAAGCGTTCTAAAGATTGAACAGTGGTACAAGTCGGTTAGACAGATAAGAGATGCGAAATACATTCTTGAACAACTGAGGTTGGAGCGAGAAGAGTTGAGACGTAAAGCGGCAATCCATATTCAGTGTCAAGTGAGGAGGTGGATATGTATAACACGGTATACAAAAACATTAAGACAGATAGTGATAGTCCAGAGCTTGGTTCGTAGATTCCTTGCTAGGAAACAATATGTTCAATACAAGAATGCAGTTGTTTGTATCCAACAGAGATATAGAAGAAAATTGCTAATGAAGAAAGAAATGCAGGAATTTAATATGATGAGGTCTAGTGCTATTTTCATACAGAGTTATTATCGTATGCTTAAACAGCGAAGGTACTTCATACAACTCAAAAACGCTGTTAAAATATTCGAAGAACGCTACAGAGCCTTACTTGAAGCGAGAATGCAGCGAAGGAGTTATTTAGAACTTAAACAAATAGTTATTAGAGTTCAAGCATTGTATAGAAGTAAGAAATGTCAGCAAGATTACTTGAGACGGAAAAGCTTAATTATTTTACTTCAAAGAAAGATAAGAGCACATCAGTTAATGAAGAGAGAAAAGGAAAACTTTGTCACAATTAGAAAAGCGGCAATTGTTCTGCAGACCTATGTAAGAACTTATTTGATGATGAAGAAACAGAGAGATAGTTACAAAACGCTTCGCCAATCTGCTACTACAATCCAACAATACTTCCGATCCTATTTACTGGCAAAATCACAAAGAAACTGTTACATTCAGCAAAGAAATGCTGCAATCGTTCTTCAGAAATCTTATAGGAACTTAATACTGATGCGAAAACAAAGAACAGAATATTTACAAGTCAGGAAAGCAATAATAGTCATCCAAAGGAGATATAAAGCTCAAATCATGATGAGGAAACTACAAAACGAATATATGAGACTTAGAAAAGCAACAATTGATATTCAAAGGAGATTCAGAGCTCAAAAGCTAATGCAACTAACAAGGACTAGTTTCATTAAAACTAAAACGTCATGCATAACCATTCAACGTGCTTTCAGAGCTTATGTATTAGGCAAACAGCAGAGACAAGAGTACTTGAAAATGAAAAACGCAGCTATAAAGATACAAGAATGGTTCAGAAGTTGTAAGAAAGGGAAAGAAGTTCAACAACAGTTTGAGCAATCAAAACAAGCCTGTGTTACTATCCAGAGAATTTTCAAAGCTTACTTCTATGGTAGAAAACAAAGGTTGGAGTATGTACGTATTAGAACAGCTACTGTCTGCATTCAGAAGTACTACAGATCCTATGTAGAGATGAAAATTGTTCGACAACAGTACATTACGCTTAGGACTTCAACTATAACTATACAGAGGTTCTACAGATCGCATTTAGAAACTAAGAAACAAAGACATACATATCTGCAAATGAAAAACGCCGCGATCTGTATCGGAGACCATTATAAACGGTACAAAGAGACTAAAAAGGTCAGAAATAACTATTGCCATCTTCGTGACGCCGCAATTAATGTTCAAAAAAGGTATAGAAGTATTCTTGCTATGAGAGCAGAAAGGGAAAAGTACTTGAAAATAAAAAATGCTGTTGTAATTATACAGCAAAAGTACAAAGCACTTCTAGAAATGCGGCGGAAACGACAAGCTTATATACAAATGCGAAACGCAGCAATAACGATCCAAAACAGATACCGAGCGCAAAAACTTATGATTTCTCAAAGACTTGTGTATACCACTACTTTAAAACATTGTTGTATGATACAAAGATTCTTCAGAGCTTATCTTGAAGGCAAGAAGCAAAGACAAGAGTACCTCAAGTTGAAACATTCGTCTGTTGTTTTACAAAGAAGGTATAGAGCCTTACTTACAATGAGAGAAGCAAGGAAGTCTTACTTAAATCTTAGGGCCGCAGCTATTACGACTCAAAGGCGGTACAGAGCTAATCTACTCATGAGGCAAGACAGTGCAACTTATGCTTCTAAAGTAAAAGCTACAATCTGTATTCAAAGACACTTCAGAGCGTTCAGACTCGGAAAACAACAAAGAAATGAATACAATAAATTGAAAACAGCTGCAGTATTAATTCAAAGACGATTCCGACTTATCACGGAAATGAGAAAAGTTTATAATGATTATCAGAAATTAAGGGCAACGGTCATACTTGTACAGCGTAGATACCGAGCAAATAAAATTGCACGTAGTATTAAAGAGAATGAAGCAGCGACAAAAATACAAAACTGGTATATGGCCTCAAAGAAACGCGACCTTTGCCGTCAGGAATATTTGAAACTTAAGAAGACGGTTATATTCGTACAGTCAATAATCCGTATGCGAGTACAATACAAAAGATTTACGACTATCAGGAATGCCACTTTATGTATCCAAAGATTCTATCGCTCATACAAGTTAATGGTGTCACAGAAACAGAGCTATATATCCACTAAACGTTCCATTGTCAAAATACAAAGCTACGTACGAGCCTTTATTCAACGCAAGCGATTCTTAAAGCTCCGGTCAGCTGTTGTAACTTTACAGGCAGCATACAGACTGAAAAAGTTAAGAGATATAACGAGAACCCGCAGGATCGAAGCTGCGACTTGCCTACAGAAATACACAAGACGTTACCTCGTACGTTCACGTTACTTGAAGTACATGGAACGCGTCAGATTTATACAAAAGATATGGAGAGGAAAGTTGCTTACAAGATTAGTCCGATGCGAGTACTTACAAAAGAGACGTATTATTATTAATTTCCAGTCCATTCTTAGAGGGTATTTAGTGAGGAAGCAAATGAAGGCCAAGAAAGAGGAGATTACAAAGATGCGAGAAGAAAAGAGGCGTTATTGGGCTGCTACCAAAATTCAGGTATTTATTCACGCTATTTACTTATTTGTTTTTACTGATGGGTCTGTCTACAGCCTCCGAATGCCTTTAAATTTTATTGTAAAACCATAAAACCAACTTTACGCAATCGAATTAGTGCATCTCTATCTAACTTTTGTTAAGATTAAATCTGTTTTTTGGCTTTGTTGAATGCTCATTGTGTTAAAATCTATCCGAATCCAAGTCAAACACACGATAATCTAAGATCCGCCTCTTATTTTTATTTTAATTTAGCTTAAACTAATCTTTTTTGTTAAATGTCTAGGCTCTCTGTCGCGGTCACATCGTTCGAGAAAACATTGCTCACGACATTCGCGTGACGGAACTCAGGCGCAGGTGGCGCAACGGCGGCTTGAAGTCCACTCAAGAGTCCATGAAGGATCGTAACGAAGAAGCTATGGAGGTCTTGAGGAATCTCAGCTGCATCGAGACTGTTATTAAAGCTTTTAGGTCACTGGGTAAGTGTACATAATGAATTTATTACGACAAAACATTGTTTTAAGATGCGCGTTTTATTCTCAGAAAAAACGACGAAAATATTTAGTTATGTTTGAGGTAGTTCAAGTAATCATTCGAAACATTTGGGAAATAAGCCTACTACCTATTAACGTTAGATTGCTGAAGTTGTGAAAACAGAGCGGCACAATACACGGTTTAAAGTTGTCTCGCTTTAGCAACTGCAACAAATTAAGTAAAAATCTCGATGTTTTTTTTTATTACTCTGTCTAATACCTTGTTTTTCGTTTCAGAATTGTTAACGGAAGTATTCCCGATGTTGTACAACGACAATGCGTCGGCCATTGTCCACCGTGTGTACACTTATATGTCGGTGACGAACAGATCCATCTCTAGCATAGATTTGCTGAAGTCTGCCTCCTCCGTGCTTGTTAACCTTACTCGTTATAGAATTACGGGACCCAAGATATACTTGGTAAGGAATAGCGTAAACTAGTTTTGTGGATAGCTTTGTCTGAGTAGATATTTCTTTTGTAGCGGGCCGTGTTGTCAATGTTTTTAAATTTTCGCGATTTGTACACATATTTTAGACAATTACCGGGTTTATTCGCGATGTAATTCCATTTTTCTTTTCTCCCGACGTTTCAGTCGGTGCAACCCGACAACTCGTTAATTGTCTAAAATAGTCTAAGAATCATTTGGACGCTATTATCTATCTATCTATTTTACATTGTTAATTTGAACTTAAATGTGTCGGCAATTATTTATTGTTCACTAAATTATTAAAATATTACTTTTCCAGAGAGATCGTATACCGCCTATATTGAAATTCATGTGGAGGTTTAGTAACAGTGAGACCCAACTGTTCTGCATTATGGCCACATATGTGTGGCTGTTCTCCAAATATGAAGCAGTGAAAAAGGTAAGATACCATCCTATAGAAACGTAGACAGTAGTCAATATGTGTACAGTGAATTTAATTGACTTTTACCTTTTAGGACCTAACAGAGCTACTGAATCAGCCAGAAAACCATCGAATGTTAGTGACAATCAAGAACAACGTCGACAGAACTAAAAGGATGACATCAAACAGTGCTAGAACAAAGTTCAACACACCACAGCCGTCCAAATTCATCTCTCATACAAACAACCAGTCCCTCAATATGAGTACATGTAGTAATAGTAGTAATAATAGCTACTCCACAGTGTTGCCAGCCTTAGAACCTGACTACGGTATTGCTAGGGTTGATAAACCTCGTTACTTCGACGACGCCCGACAAGCTATTAACTGCCTTTTCCATACATATAAGTTGTGATAAATTTATCCTGTTTTGTGTGTTATATTTAATTAAGATAATTTAATATATTTCGTACAATGTAACTTAATTTTTAACAATATCATGAAACGTTTCATACATTGTTTTACTAAGAACTGGATTCCATTAAAATCATGTTTAAATTTGCATAGATTTTAAAGACACTTTTTGCTAAAAATAATGTTTTTTCTTTTTTATTTTAATAGCCATTACATTTCTTGATATGATATTAGGAAAGGAGTATAATATACCATGCTTGCTAACAAAGCAAGAATGGTGCACATGATTTGTTTATATATAAATGTTATTTAAGACATTCTATTAACCAAGATTAATAATAACTTTATTGTGCTTCCATAGACACACGTGTATTTAAATAATAATATGCTTTCACTGAGTAACAACATTAATCTGGCTTTTAATTAATTTTAACTGTTTGATTGTGTTTTGTGTGAAAATGGACTGTTATGAATTAATTGTAATTGATTTTCATGTTTATCTTATATTTATAACTTAATGTTAACGAATTAGTTCATTATTAATGGACGGTCATTAAAAAATTAAACGTTTTGTGTAGTTTATTATTTAAATCTTAACATTCCTCCCAAGGCCGCCAAGCTGAAATGGGATTGGGCGGGTCACGTCAGCCGCATGAATGGTGACCGCTGGGCGAAGATCACCACACAATGGTAGCCAACAGATGGACAGCGCCGCCGAGGCCGGCCCAAAAAACGGTGGCGGGATGATTTGAACGTGCACCGTGTCCCGTGAGGGCTGGTTCGAGGTGGCGCAGGACAGAAAGACATGGAAGGATCTGGGGGAGGCCTTTGCTCAGCAGTGGGACACAATAGGCTAGGGAAAAAAAAAACCTCACATGCATATGAAAAGAGTAAGTATGAAATAGTGTGGTATTTTTACGATCAAATTGGTATTTCCTTAGAATTCTACTAGCCTAGTTCTATAATAAAGTGAAGAATTAACTAGTAAGAAATTACAAATAAAACCTCGTTATATAAGATTCTCTGCCTACCCTTTGCACTACGAAGTACGAACTGGTTAGCTGTAGACATAAGTTTCAAGTCCGCGAGATTATGAACAATTTTTTCATTCGATCTGTCACTGTCATTCCTTAAAAGTGACGTTTGAAGGTAATTTGAGGTTATGTTTATCAGTACAAGCTATTGAACGTACTATGTGATTTTTACAAAAAAGAGTGAAAGTACATTGTAAATAAGTACCACAATGGATGAATTCGTCAACTATTTGCTGATACTACTGGTCATACTACCGGTAGTTCTGTTTTTCAACCTATGGTCTGGCATTGGCTGGGAGTTGTTTGAAAACAACTAAAAGATGATTCATACGGAAATCTTGATTTTAAGACTGAGGACGTCGTCGTTGAGTTAAATTATAATATTAGCGAGATATATTACTAAGTTATGCTAAGGGACAATAAATTAAATGTTAACATTTACCAAAGTCTTTTATTGATAACACAAGATATAATCTTATTAATAAAATTATCACAATAGTGTCATAAATCATAACAATTTCATAATATTTGCATAAGTTCATGCATTCACAGTACAACATCTAAATCTTAACAAAAATATCACATTGGATCAATGGAAATTATTTACACATATTTACTATACAGCTAATAGACTCTTTTGTTTTGTTTTTTAAGTGCGCAATTCTTTTTTTAAACAAGTCAATGTGGTGACAAGATATGCAACGACTACAACATTATTTTTTTTAATTTCTACTCCATCTAATATCATTCCGATACCTAATTTACATCATACAAAATTCACTAATTAAATTATGCAATAATCAGGCACATCTAACACCTACATGTAGTTAACTATATCTATGTTAATAAATATGTCAATAATTAGTGATATAAATATGTATTTGGTTTGAAATACATGTATCGGTTAAAGATCTGTACTTAATTACACTGGCCACAGCCAGACTATAAATAAATATAATTGTCATTTATTAATTACTGCTCAACATTAAATCACTTAATTTTAGTATTTTTAAAGGAGTAACTTATGGAGTTTCCCGCTGGGTCTTCTCCAAAGGAGTTTAAATTTGGAGCAGATTTTCATTTTAGCATTTTGGAGAATAGGTTCTTGCAATAAAAACTTTTTGATATTTTTTATTGATAACCTCATCACTAGAATATAATTTTACCTCGAAGAATGGTGAAGGAATAACCAAACAATATTGCAAATATATAAAAAACTAATAATTTATTTTAAACTACTTGAGTTTTATCATGATTTTTTGTCTATTTATTTATATTTATGAGTCATAATAACATGCAAAATTCTAGGTTTCTATTTTGACTTTCTTTTGTACAAACAAATCAAACCTTTTAACAATTGATACCATATTTATACTTCACTTGATAGTATAAGCTCCTCCATTCCCATGTGGCCTCTGTGCCGCCAAACCCTGTATCGTGCGATGTCCTTACGTGTCACCATGCCTACCACCTGTAGGAAATTAAATACACTCAATATAGGAATAGGAATGAAATTCCCTTCCTTGCAGAGTATTTGCAAGGACTAGAAATATAAAGTTGTATCTGCTGGCTGGAGTTCAAAATATTTTATCTTCATCTTTATCTTTAAAAAAAATATTTAAGCTTCTTTTTCTGGTAATTAAAAACAAATAAAGTTTGACTGCCTGAAATTACCTAATCATCATTTACATTTAAAAACGTTATGTGCTACAGATGGCATATTGTATTCCCCAGCAAGGTTCTATCACTCATACAGAATAATTAACTAATAAAATAAAGTATTCTTAATATGTATTTAGTTACATTCTGTAAGAAGAGATGTAACAACCAATATAGCATAGTAAAAGGCTATAAATAACTAACACCTTGATAAATTTCTACCAAACTGGTCACTCGTGGCTCTTGAGAGAGACAAGTGGAAGAAGAGTAGGAAGGCGTTCGTCCAGCAGTATAATAGGACATCTCAGGCTAGTAATAATAATAAGGTGTATATACATAAGTTTTTGTTTGGTAGGTACTTACCTCATTAACATCGTTAACTATAGGCAGATGCCTTATGCCGAGCGCGCGGAAGACCCGCAGTTTGACATTTCAAGCTAGTAATAATAATAAGTTATATGTATATACATAAGTGTTTGTTTATAATGTACTTACCTCATTAACGTCGTTAACTATGGGCAGATGTCTTAGGCCGAGCGCGCGGAAGAGGCGGAACATGCGCGGGAGCGACGCGCGGTGCGGTAACGTGTACGGCGAGGGGTTCATGAACGGCCGCAGGTCTATCGTGCAGGTCTTCTCCCAGTCGGCTAGGTTTAGCTATAGGATTGACGACCGTATTATTAATAATTATCTATAAGTGGTTGTTTTAACCTAAAGGCGCTTAGTAAAGAAAGAGGGAATGATGCGTTTTATATAGCCATTAAGTCAAAAAATTATCCTATTAGAGATCCTATCATTATTAACTTTCTGATATCTTTTTTCATCTCTTCTTCCCAACAATTGGACAGACTATGTCTGAACCAATTTCATTATGTTTTGAAGTATTTAAATGTTTTTTAGAAGATTGATAAAGAAAGCAAAAAAAGAAAATTGCACATAGAAGTACAATATTTCTTATAAGAACGGAAACTATTAACGCTTGTGATACCGCAGGATCTAGCTAGTAATGGACGTAGAACATTAAATGACAATCATCATAATACTATTGTCTTACCTCATCGATAGAAGGGAATCTAGGGTATTCCTTTCTAAACATGTTCATATCGACGTTGAAGTTCGACCACGTCGTGTTGGCGTTCTCATTGTATATCTTATTCTGTATCAACACTATCAGCTGCGATCGTAGTATTAAACCTCGAAGACGTTTGTAGGTTGTTACTTCCACCTAAAATACACAAAAGTTGTTAGTTTTAATTAATAAACCAGCCTCTACACGTCCCACGGCTGGGCACACGCCTCTTCCTGGGGAAGGCGATTGGAAGGGATGGGCAATTTCAGATTTCAATATTTGGTATCCAGGTTTCCTCAAAATGTTTTCCTTCACCGTTTGTCAGTAGTGCTTTAGAATAATTAAGAAAGTACATATAACTTGAGAAAGTTACATTTTAGGATGTTAAGTACATAGCAGTAACATTTTTGAATATACTCATTAGTCCACCTATAATAGTCACAAAACCTCAGTATCAAAAATCGAAATACACATAACAAACAGCAACAAAAATCCTTTAAAACACAACAACTTACGTCATCAGCCAACGGCGGGTCTACAACTGGGAATCCGTTATACGACACTAGTTTAAGCAGCTCCACGATATGGCCGACGTTCTCCACCGTGCGTAGTGTGAACACTGGGTGCGACATCACTTCTGACGCGTAGATGTTGTGCGCCAGCGGCGGCGGCTCCCACGGCAGGAGGGGCACTGCGGCTAGCTGGATGTGGATGTC
Organism: Chrysodeixis includens; assembly: GCA_941860345.1. NCBI lineage: Eukaryota > Metazoa > Arthropoda > Insecta > Lepidoptera > Noctuidae > Chrysodeixis > Chrysodeixis includens. Next base: position 9,165,926 of record OW796097.1, read on the forward strand.
GTATATACCCTGGGAAGATAGGTAGGGAAATGAAATAGTGATTGTTCTTAGGACGTAAGGGCAAACTGATTTGATGCAGTATTTGTAGGTAATGGCAAATAAGAATTGGTATCCTTTATTCAAATGGAACATCAGATAAGAACGGGACTTGATATCAACAAATTGAAGAACAAGTGCAGCAGTGGCGGTTTAAATCTTGTAAAGGCTAGGCTATAAAAGACGGTCGCCCTTAATTAAAGTTAAATAAATGTATTTTAGGTATTGAGGGGGGGAGGGGGTCCTTATAACCGCAACCGCGCTCCGCTCAGAAAGTACTGGTTCAATTTGAAAATATATTGTGATGTTGTTACGGTCCTTAATCTCTAAATGGATCATTTATCAATCCGAAACAATCGAACAACAAATATAACTATTTAAGACAGCAAACTAAGCGAGTAAGACACTTTTGCTTTCTAAAATATGTGTACAAATCGCGAAAGTTTAAAAACATTAAATATAACTATAATACCTCATTAAAGAAGTCCCCGACCCACTTAGCGACGACCAGCGTGATGATAATAGGCAGAGCGTTGGAGATTTGTCCCGTGGTCTCTATGATGATGACGGTGAGCGAGATGGTCATGCGCACCACGCCGCCCAGCTGTGCCGCCGCGCCCACTAGCGCGTACTTGGCTGGGTTTATTGTCTATTCAAGTATGATATATAACTAATATCTACCTCATTAAAGAAGTCCCCGACCCACTTAGCGACGACCAGCGTGATGATGATAGGCAGAGCGTTGGAGATCTGTCCCGTGGTCTCTATGATGATGACGGTGAGCGAGATGGTCATGCGCACCACGCCGCCCAGCTGGGCCGCCGCGCCCACTAGCGCGTACTTAGCTGGGTTTATTGTCTGATGAAGGAATTTGTGTTATATGTTATTTTTTTACTAGTTTACTAGGTATTGATGATAATAGGATAGGAGGAATAGAAAGGATAAAAATCTTATCTTTGTTCTTTTTAATGGAGTTATAAAAAAACGAATTTATATACAAAATTTCACGTTAAAATCGGCTGATTAGAATGTGGCAGAAATTTGCTAAGATTTAGGAACTATGGATTTTTTTGTTGCACAGTTCTAAGCCATGGTTAAGTGCAATGGATTATCTTACACCGTTTAACCTTGTCAAATCCAGCTATTTGTGACATAACTTCTTTAATCTTAGATGAAATAGTAAATATACTACAAAGTACTCACATTCGAAGGCAGCATATACTGTATCACTATCGCCAACAACCTTCCCCAAGCGGCGCCAGTCAATAAATTCGGTATGAACAGTCCACTGGACACAGACAGACCGAACGTCCATGATGACAATAGGAAGTAACATACGACAAACACTAAGACCGACCACGGCTTGTACGAGCCTATCGGGTCGTGGAGGAAGGACCTGACAGACGCTTCGGGCGTTTGAAACCAGATGGCAGCTAGAGCGTTGTATTCACCGTCCGCGCAGAATAACTGTGGAATTCACACTTATATTATGAAGGCGAAAGTTTGCGAGTGTTTTGAAGAAACTTGATTTGGAGTTAGTGGACACTCTTGATTAAACAAGCATGTAACTCGACTGAATAAAAAGAGGTTGATGTTTTGCAGTTATAAGCGACTTCCATGTGGGCGAAGCCGTGGGAAATGTTAGTAGAATATAGTTTGTTGAGTATGCTTTCAACAATAAAGTTGTAATATATATTGAAGAAGAGAGGGGTATGAGATGAAGAACCTTGCTTGGTAAAGCTGGTACACGTAACTTCTCCAAGATTTACAAAATTCTTCGAGTATTTTATTTACATCTATCCACCTCGTATGACTCTGTTAATAGATAACAAATAATATTTTTTGCTAAAATCCTGAGTTCTTTCTTTTGGACTGAATTTACTCTAAGAAATAAATAATAGGTAAAAGTAGTAAAAAAGTAATCTATTTTAGTACTGAGTCTACCTGTAATGGCACTTTCGTGGGGTCTTCTCCCAGCGGACGACAGTCGTTCAACAGGAACATCATGAGGAAGCCACAGGTGGCGCTAGCAGCGGCCACTAGACACGCCTCCACCACTCGTAACCAAGGAGAGCCTATGTACCTGATGAAATTATTATTAGCTTATATCAAGTTATATTTCTTGTAAGGAGGTTTTATATTTGAAAGAAAGAGGTAGTATTTGTAGTCAAACATATGACCTGAAATAATCAGCAGCAATTGAAAGATTTTTATTTTTTGATAAATTTAATGTCGAGGATTCCAAAGACTAAATAAAGCAATGAAATTATGCTAAATTTGAGAACTATATTTTAACTTTTCCCCCACCTTTTCAACGAGTAAGCCCTAATTTTTTAATAAGCTGAAAAAATCTGTTTATTACTTAACCAGTTGTGATATATCTAACATAATTATCAGTATACTTACTTAATCCTAAACACAGCTAGTCTATAGTTGATATGGTTCCAGAGCGCGCCGAGCAGTCCTCCGACTGCGCCAAAGAACATGAACACTGGCAGCTCGTAGAATTGGAACGGGAGTGGCTCCATCTTACCCAAGTTTAGAAGACCTGTAACAATGAAAAATAGGTTAACATATTTGTTGAGGCACTGCACTATATGAATTTTCTTTTCAATGGAATGTATTCAATGTATTTCGATTTCGAGCATATGTAAGATTGTGTATTTTGTATTGTATTGTATTATGTGATTGTGCTTCCGCTGTCTGTCTGTCTCTAAGCTGTATCTTATAAGATAGCTAGAAAGCTATATAGATGATAGTACGGAACCGATCGTGCGCGAGTCCGACTCGCATTTGGCCGGTTTTTTTATGGACTCCTTCAGGGGTGTAAAGTCCCCCCCCCCCCTCTTTATAAATTCGGTTTTGACAATTTATCATACGCTAATTTAAAGTTATGAAATAAATATTGAACAGTAAGACTACTTTGAACTTATTTACCTGGATAACTCAGTTCTCCCGGTCTTCCGTGGTACGCAGATAAGGCACAATTCAACGTGAACGTCGACACGACAGTACCAAAGAATGTACGCCATGTTAAAGCTTGGTTCCAGAAACTTGTGCCTTCTTCTAACGAGAACAGTACTCCACCTGTAGTAAAAAGAAAACTTCATCTGTATTTGATAAATAAAAAACATCCTTGGTACAAAGCAGTAAAGTTCATTTTTCAATGTACTGACGTTCACAGAACAAAAGACTTTGCCGAACAGTGGCGGTCCTTTAAGTTTACTATCATAATTCGGAGAAATATGAGACAGAGTATTTTTTTAAACGCCTAGAGCAGAGCGATTACTGGTAAGCTTCAGTGGTGGCTTACAGGAATATGACACTCGGTAAGCAGTGGAATATTAGGCTACTAGTTTAATCATAACAAAAAAAAGTATATATTCATGCGACCCATCCTATCAAGAAGTCACCAAAAAATGCGACGCTAGGTGTTCTACATATTTAAAAAAAAAACAGCTCTTTTTAACTGACCGAGAAAAGTACTATAAGTCGTGCCCCACCCACAAAGCAACAAAACACCCCTCAAAACTCACAGACACGTCTAAACTAGTTCACTGTCATCCAGTTACATACCTATAGGGGCACCGAAAGCAGCGGATACTCCAGCGGCGGCACCAGCCGACACGAAGTCCCGCTTCTCATGGTCTTCGCGGAAGTACTGGAATATCTTGAAGTCTCTGTTGAAAGTCGTGCTCTTGCCCTGCGATATGCCGGCCGCGACTACCGCACCGCTGTGGATCATGGGGCCTTCCTAAGGAATTAATACATGTTTGAGAATTCGTTCAAATTATATGAGTAGAAGGTTTTTTGTTTACAGGTAACGTTTTCGAATTTGTTACTGATTGAAAAGAGTGAGAAAGAATTCTCTTGCTAGTTCTTTTTCGTAGTATATTTTCGTAATTTTATAAACTATGCAACTTTCATTTGCGTTTTTTTTAACTGGTTCGAAGCGGCGCAAGATAGAGAATCGTGGAAGGACTTGGGGGTGGCCTTGGCCCGGCAGTGTGACAATAAAGACAAGGAAAAAAATCTATGCGACTGAAATTATCACGTTTTAATATTGCTTAAAGAGGCTTACTTGAATTATATTACTTTTTGAGGTGATTAAATTAAAAGTAAGGCAGTTAATACTTGGTCCAAATAAAATAGCAAAACATGCATCTTTTCGTTTCTTGTGTTTGTTTCCTATGATTAAATGTACACCAGGTACATTTCAAAACAACTTCAAGATTTTCAATATGAACCCTGTAATAAGCTGTTCGTCAAAACTAGTCAGGGTATTCCGATAAATATAGGTGAGTAAACCGTTGCATCGTCCTCAGGAAAGTTACTATAAAAAAGAACCCTGTAAGTAAGTGTTATTGTAAAGTTTACCTTTCCCCCCGCGAGGCCGCCGACCACAGCGGTGATGACTCCCACCGCCTTCACCACCAGCGTCTTGATGCGCACCACGCGCGGCACTTTCACACCGTTGAGGTAACATTTCACTTGGGGTATACCGCTGCCAGCTGCCACCGGCTACAATATTAAGCGACTTTAGTCTATCCCGCTCTAAAGAATTTAATCCTTGTGTCGTGAGGGGTTTGACAGAAATTCAATTCAAGACACCCAGATTCAGAACAAGCATCTGTGGATAACACAAACTCTTCACCTACGCGGGTATCGAACCTTTTTTTTTCAGAATCGACTATTGCTTCTTTAGGGAAGTTTATGCATTTTTATGTATAGAATTAGTATAAACAAAAACAAGAGGGTTTTTATCCAAGTTGGGTGTTGACTTTAGTGGAGACCATAAAACTGTAGATATAATATTAAAATGAAATTGGTATGTAGTGAGTGTAGTGACAGTATAAATTAGTTGAAAAGTAAATTATATTTGTGTTAAAATATCTAGAGAGAAACAATAATATGATTCACAATTGATTTTTTTTTTATAATAATAAATAATCATCGATATAATCGCGGGTCTTTATCTTAAGATTGATAAATCTGAAGGTATGTATCGAAAAGGTCACAAGATCATTTTTAATTAATAAGTATACACTTTAGATAACACAGACACCTTTTAACTGGGTACTTTAATTAATAAGCTGTTTAATAAACAACGTGATAAAAAAATATATATTATTTTATAATTCACATGCCATTAGGTACAAAAGAGTGAAGCTGCGATAGCTCAGTGGGAAGATGCGGTCTTCTCGCGACTGCCAAGGCAAAGTTCTCGTGTTCGATCCTCACGGGGTGCACTGACTTTTCGAATGTTTGTGTGCGTTTTAGAAATGAATATTACAGCTTCCGTGTTTCGGAAGGCACGTTAAAATGTGGGTCCTGTGCCTGATCTCTCTCCTGTCGTGTCGCATTGCCATCCCATCGGGCTATGCGAGTAAAGGAATAGAGAGCGCACCTGTGTTTGCGCACACGCATGTGCACTATAATATGTCTAGCGTAGCTGGCTGGTCTCATAGTACCACTAGCCGCCGTGGCCGTAATCGGTCCGGACATTATTATTCGGTACAAAAGTTTGAAACTTCCTTTAACTTTTTGTATTGAAAAACAATCAATTAGTGAAACTTTATAGCATATCAGTATCTTAATGTTTCTAAACTTTCGTGACTTGTACACATATTTTTGATAACAAACAGGAAATTTTAGAATCCACCCACCAGTGTGACCACGGTCGCTGCAACTCTGCCGAAACGTCGGGAGAAACGAAATATCGAATTACATCGCGAATAAGACCAGTTTGTTATCTAAAACATCAGTGTCTTACCTCAACATACGCAACCAGCATGGACCCGATGAACACAATACATATGTTGGACAGTACCCACAATAAATATGGAATGTAGAGCCGGTCTTGTACCACATACTTGTCAACAGCTGTACATATTAGTTATAGAAATCATTGAATCATATTACAATATTATTATAACTAGGTTAGGAAGTGGGATTATCAAAGAATAGTCAGCAACGAAAGTTGAACTAACTAAAAAGGATTTAATAAATACGAATGAGTTTTTATGAGCCATATTTCGCTTTCACGGCCCTTTGTTTTAGTCGTATAGGTACATTAGGTACGTTTCTACCGAACATTCTAAGATATTTAGTATGAGGATAGCTATAAGGATAAAAACTATAATAAAAACAAAAAACCCGGCTTAATAAAATTAATGAACTGAAAAAGGAAAACCTAGTTGATTACCACTTATCAGAGTACCTATTTAAAATCGACAATGAATGTCGTAATTAGTGGAAGCAAACATATTTTTGGAAGGTATTTCTTCTATTGTGTCAGTAGATAATAAAGTATTATTTGTCTGTACCTACAGAATCTTTAAGAATTTACAATGTTTTTGGAAGTGAAATAGCTTCTGAAAATTTATATGACCTATGCGATACATGGAACTGCCATGAATAGCGCGGCCTCAAAAACACCACATATGACAAAATCCGTCCAGCCGTTTGGGCTGTATAGCATGCCAAAAAATACGCTCGAAAACAATATTCATTGGATGTGGTCAGCTAAAAAATAACTTTGCTACATTTTAACGAACATCATATCTTTTTTCTTTTTTAATATCGTATCTTAACTGTTTCAAGGATTTAGGGAAGAAAGATCTACTTATTGCATTTAAAATGCTCATTTTACGTTAAGGAGTTGCGTAAATGCATAATTATGTTCATTAACTTTTTTTGCTAACTGTATCTAAAACCAATGATAACATTGATGGGTGTATGATGACGCATTACCAAAGATACTATAATCTGTAATGGTAAACTCACAAAAATGTATATGTTAATATATTTTACAGGTTTAATAAATAAATTCAAAGCATCATAGGTAATTAGGAAGTTTTCATACTGATATTAGATATCTTTAAAACCATACATGATAACAAAGCATGCTTTCAAATTGATTTATTAATGACTGTATGAATCATAATAATGTTAACTTCATTTATGTGGAAATTCCTTCATTTTTCTAAGCATAGAAAATATTATTTAAAGGATACATTTCTTCAGCTCTCTATACTTGATTTTTGAGAATTCTTCTATACATATATCTATGGTAAATGCTATTAAAGCAGTTACTATGCCAATCAGGAGTATTATGAACCACCGGGCTATGTCTTTCCAGAAAACAAAAGCATAACCTCTTTTGCGCTCCTCATCTAACAGTAAATGGTTTTCACAAGTGTCATAGTCTAAACTCTGAAAAAAAAATACATCAGTACTTAACAGTTATAAATACACAGAATAAGAAAATGAATGCTTATGAATTGGGCTTTGAATTTGTATTAATCATTTACTATTTTATTTTATTACAACTGTTTCCCAATTCATCAATTGTTGAAATTATTGCAGAAAAAAAAAAGCATCATAATTTGTAGCTTTTAACCCACACCAAGCTCCCTTTGTTTACTGGATAATCAACAAAAAAAATACTATCTAATGCCAACTGTTCACTACATATTGCATTCAAGATAAGGCATACATAAATTAGTCCATTTAACACGTAACTTACTTCATATTTGGCTGATAATACATTCATGGAGCCCGGCTCAATTTTCTGCTGTGCTTGGCGTCTCCTAACTCCATGGCTACCATGGAATTCCTCATCCTCAGAGTCCTGTTAGCATCAATAATAATGTATGTACAAATCACGTGACCTTAACTATTATTCTAAACAAATAGTTGATTACACAAAGAGGTCTTAGGCCAGTGATTTAATATCAATAATTCAGATGTTCTACAAGAAAATGAGGTCCGTGTTATGTCATCTCAATTCAAAGAGTTTTATTACATGGATTTGATAAATTGATATTTATACATACCTCGAAATTAACAGATTTGTTGAGTTGCGTGTAATTAGAAGTACTGGCATCTTCAGTGTTTATTAATTGCGCTGTATCCGACGTAGTTTCTACATTGCTAATGGAACTAACAGTTCCATCAGCACCAGACGTCGACGATTGGCTCATTTTGTTCAAATCACGCAAGAAACTAAATAATTATTGTGTAAATATTTCTACAAGTCACAGAAATCATAACAAAGCTATATTACACATGTTTAAAACATATTTTTATAAATAACTGCCACTAAGACACGTACTGCTGGCTCTGAAATACATTATCATATTTAACAACTCAATCATAAATTAATAAAGTGATATTCGGAGTCACAAAAGTATGTTATTGTCTCAATACTACAACTGCTACAAGTACGAAATAAGTACACTGACACTAAATACACACCAGTCCAGCCAATGTGTATGTATGACACACGAATGTCATACAATTACTAATCAGAAATGTCAAAATAATTCGTACGGCACAGACTAAATAAGATTTGAAAGCATATTCTCGATAGTATTACTTACAGTCCTTGATAGAGGAAAGTCCATGGAAAGTCTTATTTCCCAATGAATAAATAATAATAAGTTTATTTTTCGAACACTGTATCAAACTAAAAGAAAGTGCCCCTTCACTTTCTTTTAGCGGAATACATGGCTTCGTGATTAATTTTATCCAACATTTCAAAAATATTAAAAGAATCTTGTTTGTTTAATTTGTATGAGAAAAAATAATAACTCAAGGAAAAAGAGAAAGTATTCAATAACAAAACAACATTAAAAAACTTATATCAATGATAATACTAAATTAAACTTCAATAATTGCTATAAACATCTGTATATCTATCGTGAAAATTATTTATTGTGCATGAGATAAAAACGTTTAGGTCATTATAAAAAATATATTTTATCTTTTTACGTCATAAATAATATTCATTCACGTATTAAAACCAATAATACTATCTCATTTCATAATATTGATAGCACAAATCATTTTGATAATGTTATCATTTTATCAGTGCGTAAACTAGAACAAACTTTCGTGGCTCACACATGCGACGCGTTCATCGCTTCGTAAACAATAGGGTTTTTCAATGTGTGTGTAGCTTGTTCGTTCGTTTGGTTGACAATCGCGATGTGATGTATTCTACATCATCGCATGCTGAGTTATATTTTCAACAAACCTTTTAATTTTTAATTAAGTTACTTGATTAATTTCTAAATGTTTTCTTTCGTTGTGAATACCTTTCTCTGTTTTAATTTCTAAATATGTGTAATTTGCCGCCGAAGTTCCATTCAGTGTGTCGCCTTTGTTTATCATTCTGTGGCGATAATTGCAGTGATGTTAAACTTCCAATTTTCGACCGTGATAAGGATAAATCACGTCTCTCCGAGATGATAATGGCAAATTTGTCAATAATGGTAATAATTTTGGAGTATTTCTCGCAATTATCACTGAGAAGGAGGAGTTTTCTCGTGTGAAAGTTTAGCGTAAGCGTATGAGATTGTGGATGCTGATAAGCGCCATTAACTTTCTCGCGGGTGTTGGGTATTTTCGCATTGTGATATCATATTACGGCCCACGCGTCGATTGCTCGGCCGTATGACTAATGTCATTCGTGGAAGTGATATGGTAGCGTAAGGCAGGCGCGCTGTATCAGCGGCCGCGTCGCTGATAACAAAGGAGCGCGGAGACCACCTCGCGCTCGCCTCTCCGCCCCGCGGGGCCTGGCCCGAGCGCCCTCGCCCCTCGTCCTCCACAAATACACTTCTCAAGGAACACATCTTAACTGTGCTTATCCACATTATGCTATTCCCTGCTATTTTGAGATTTCAATATTATCTAAATTTAGAATTGTATTTTAAGGCAATCAATCTGCAGGGGGACTGCATCTTCCCATTTTTGTCACAGTGTGCATCCTGCTGCTTGCTTGGTGTAACAAACAACTTGTAGGATTCTTTAATGTGTTTGTTATCAGATTGCCACCAATGACTCATCATCTATGATTACACTTGCAAAAGGTCACTGGCCACATCAACTCTCTTAATGACTGTACTGTGAAACTGGCAGTATCTAATGGTGTTATAATATTTTTAGGTTTCCCCAGAAGACTTGCTGCCACAGGTAGTGTGTGGGAGCTGTGCACACAAACTTGATGAATTTCACACCTTCAGAGAGTTATCACATAAATCTGAAAGGCTTTTGGAACAGTTTGTCCAGTATGCTAATTCACTGTCTGGTCCAAAAGAGGTGAGTTTTACAATACAATGTATAAATTTTTGTAATTAGTTAATAAGACAAACAAAAGTTTAATTTAAAAATTTAATCACTTTCAAAAGTAATGACATATAAGTTCTATTTACATGCGTTTTACTATCTAAAGGCATATACTGAAACTTTATTCTATTGAAGTATAATACAATATGCTTATATTTGTAAGTACTAAGGTTTATGCAAACCTAGTGTCTGCATGTAAGTTGATATAGCGGGTTGGTCGGCTTGCAATTCTTTTATTGTAGAAAGATTTAGCTGCATTAACTCCTAGGCCTAATACCATGCCCAAGACAGCTACAGCGGCTACACCCAGTATACTCCATATTAAATGTTTTGCCTTCAAATCAGTCAGAGTAAAGCCCCTTCGAGGAGCATTTGTAGTGGACAGCCTGGGGCAGTAGGAGATAGTGATGTTTGTAACATGTGCACCACTAAACCTCATGGGTGCTGCACAGCTGTAATGAAAATAAACCTTAATATACCACTCACAGACCTATGCTGTAATAAAACTTTAAATAGTTTGTTTATGTCATGCAGAGCAATAACTACTTAATTGTGAGTAATGCACTTCTTGTTACTACTTATCTTGTTCATCTTATGCATTCTAGTAAATATATTTTATCTAGAAACTAAATTATCTTACCAATTAATATTTTATAAAGTTTTCTAATTTATAAACAAAATTCTACTTGATTTTGTCAAATTTTTAATTTTGAAGTTTCTGTCTGTCATTTTATACTTTTTAATACTTACTAAGGAATTTCTCCAGCCTGGAACTTAGTTCCTGCTTCTTGTTTAGTAACAATATCAGCTAGGTCGCAGTTGCACAACCAGCTGTTACCAGTCATGCCTAAAATTTCTAACTTATTCCATGGCATTAAGTCAGTTGATAGCTCACTTAGATTGTTATCATCAAGATATACCTGTCAAGAAAATACAACAATGTTTTATGTTCAGAAAAAGAGATTATAATTATAGATATTATAGAAACATTAATTAATGTCTAGGATTTTTTATATTACCATGTTTTTCCCTAAATTATTAAAAACATTTATTGCGAAAGAACCGATTAAAATACCGATCGAGTTTATCTTTTTAACGAGCTATAGTCAGGGAAACCCCGCGTAAGCGTTATCTTTACGCCTGTTACACAAGTAGGTATTCTGCATAACTTATGTCAACATAGTTTCGTAAATCTAAGTAGTGTAAATGTGATTGCAGATACACACATCGTGATTACGTTTTAATTTTCGGATAAATGTTGCAATATACTGATTGATTGTGTATCAAAACATCACACTAAAGTGATTAGTAAGCTGACCCCGATTCTCGACTGTCATGTAAGCACTCAAAATTGGGGCAAATTGGATTGCATACATTCTATTATGTGAAGAGCATAATATACTTACCAAAATTATGTTAATATAAGTACATTTATCCGTGATAAACCGCGTTACCGTCAGCTATTTATAGATTATATCAGTTACAATTATAGACTGGTGTCATCATTCTGAGTAACACTAATCTCTTGTTGGAAAATGTATGTACGTAGCTGTGATTGTGCTCGATTATAACGCTTGTTAAATTAGTCATTATGAATAGGCTTTTGCTATAGAGAAATAGGAGCGCCGAATTAAGATTTCCGAACGCGAAATTGTCGGCAAGGGGTTTTTCCATATCAACGCTTATATGAAATGCTTGCGATGTTACTCACTTCTTTCAAGGTCCATTTATCTTTCAAGCCACGGAACGCGTTATGACTGATGTACCTCAGATTCTTGTTGTGACAAAGGTGAAGTACTCTCAAGTTGACAAGTGGGGAAAACGTGCTCCGTTTGACTTCGTCCAAGTAATCGTTTTCGCCGACTTCCAATTCGATCAAGTTCGTTAAGCCTGCAAAAAAACTAATTCTATTATTATTGCGTACTTCCGTATTAACAAGTTGTAGTATATTGTTTATCTCACATAAAAATCTGCAGCAAAAAATGTACTATCGATACGCATAGGTTACGCTTTAGAATTGTTGGCTAAAAACTATGGAGCGTTATTTAAAAAATTGCGAGTCATACTACAAAGTAATACTTATACTACTATGATACAATAAATATATGCTCTTGAAATAGAAGATATGAGAGCTATAAAGTTCATAATACGCTCCAGATTAACACCGTTGCCAAATATCGGGTCTAATTCTAACAAAATTAATAGGCTAGTGTTATAAAGCATTTTAATGTTAGGATCGAATTCATGGCTGATTGATTTCGCAACAGTTGAGGTAAATAGCGTAGTAAAATTTATATTTTTGATGTTTCGCAATAGAAAATAAGAACAGGTTCTGTATCATATCAGTGAGTCACTAGCAAACGTATGTAAGTACATTACATCCTTTTACGAATGGCTCTACGTCGTTACGGCACGTGATTAATGTAATCTCTCATTTATAAACGCAAAATCTGTTAACGGATTTGCATACACTATACATTTTGATAATTCTGAACGATCTTTGAGATTTTAGCTGTATTCGTTTAAAAATAAAACTAAATAAAAAAAATCCTAAACAATAAGGTGGTCCATTCTTGTCATACAAAGTCCAACAAAACGCCCGTCTGTTACTAAACAGACAGGCGTAAATATCCGTATCTTTTGGCCAAGAAGTAACATTTTGGATGGACATAAAACACTGGACAGACTCGTTTGATAAATTTATGGTCAGCTGAGCGACAACATCAGTCGGGATTGATTATATTATTCATCACATCGGTTTATCACCGTTAATTAAAATGTGAATGATCAAGTTTAAGTAAATCACATTACTAGTTCTGATTTCACGTGTGATATTATTAAAATTAATGATTATGTAGAGGAAAAAAGTTAGTACGCAACCAACACTCTAAGAGAACGGAATACTACGCAACATCCTTATATTATATACCAGGTAATCAGGTATATCATCAGATTATCAAAGATTAGAAATTATCAAGTCACTTTTATCCAAAGTTTAGCTAAGACTCGATAACAAAACAACATATTTACCGATGAAACTGTCATCGTTGAGTTCAACAATGGGGTTGTTGTTGAATGTCAGGTACTGCAGGGATTCTCCGACGAGACTCAGACTTTCCGGTACCGTCACGAACCGGTTGTCAGATAAATCGATCTGTTGTAGCTTCGTCAGGCCTCTGAATGCGTCTAGAGGTATGCTGTCGATGTCAGTCTTGGCTAAATCCAATACCTGCAATTATTCGTTAAAGAATAGGATAAAGAATAAATCAGTAAGCAGTGATAACGCTTTTTTTTAATGGCATAAGCCCGTCGCACATGCTTGTCATTGCAACTCCTGTTAGCCAGGATCTACTATGTTAAACAACTTCTACCTCCAAAGCACTTAAGCGTATTAAGAAAATTGTCTTCAAACCCTGGAAGGTTTAATCATTCAGTCAGTATATCAATGAAATTAATAACCAATATAGTATTATTGAGAATTCAATTTGATAGATAACGTTTTCGTACGAAAACTGCGTCACTTGGGGATAACATTGCGCCAGGTAACATTTATTTAGCATTTTTTTTATAACCCAACTAGATAGGCTTACATTTTCTTATAGTGTAGCTGCAAGAGCACAATTCCTAAAGAATATTGTGCCACCATAAATTAGAATTTTATTGCCTAAATAAAAGTCAGAGTTTGATAACCTCGTTTTTTATCAGGTAACATACTACACGTAACTGAAGTTAAAAATACGCTCTTTATGTCTAATCTTTGTTTTACGAAGGTGTGTCTTAACTTTCATATGTTTGTACTACTTCACGACGTTTGTTTTACTTGACAATCTTTATTTATCAGTAATCGAGAATTAGTCATAACAAATCAGGTCATTCTGGTTATATGCTTAGCGGACGAATAATATAATCTGCGTTTGTCACTAAACGCCAAACGGTACTATTGTAATATGGCAGATAACTGTATGTGTAATACTGAGGATTTCCAGCTGTCGTTTTGGCTTCAGGCAGAACATACACCTGTATGTCCAATTCATGCATGAAATACTGATAAAATACATGAAATTCAATTCCTTTTACTGGCTATTTACTGTTGCAACACATTTCGACATCGTCGCTGTTTATAATTTTAGTATTAAACAGATTATCGCTAGCAAAGTCACCACAGGGGAATTCCGTTAACTTCCTTCCAATTGAATACTAAAAAGTTCTTACTCACCTCTAAATTGGTTGCACTGGACAGAGCAAGAATAGTCACATGATCCAGTATCTCTATCGGATTGTTGTTGAGGTACAGTCGCGTCAAATTCGGAGTGTACTGAAACAGGTAGCGGTCCAGCGAGTGGATGTCATTGTGGCCTAGGTTCAACGTCTCCAGACCGATGTTTGCGTATATACCGTCTATGTAACGCCCTTGGAAGATCTCGCTCCTAAGAACTTCGCCTGAAAGAGAAATTTAAATAGATTAATTTAAATAGGTTACGAGGAGAAATTAATTGCTTGGGAAAAAGCTATTGACCCACGAAACGTTAAAAGGCTAATAGTTTTTCAGTGACATCACCTAATGAATATTCTGCTTCATTGTTTAAGAAATTTAGTCAGTTTTATACAAAATTCAAACAACACCGGAGTAGCGTAGCGTGGCTAGGAAGAAGAATGGTCTTATTTATCAAGTCATTTCACGTGATTGTAACGAACGTGAGGGTCAAGTTTTATAGACTTTTCTATTAATGGGTCTTAATAAGGAAACGAGAGACAATACTCAGTAACATCGACATTACTTTTGTAACAACCTCAAGTGGGTGATAATTTCCTTCAAGGAAAATTTCATGTATTTCCCTTTTATACCTTTTATCGTAGTTATTTCCTAATTCGGTATAAATAAACCTTAGTGTTGAGAGTAGTAAACTGGTAAATCTATAACCTCTAACTTAGTATTCAGTCTAAAGTTGCACTCGACTTATCCGCCCACTTTCTTTGTGATTCATAGTTTTCACCGAGTGCAATTTGCCATTGGCCAGGAGTCGAACGGAATGACTCTTAAAAACCCATTAACATGAAGGACAAAAGAACATGCTTAAAAGTGAATGCGATTTTCTTTTATTTAACCCGAGTTTTATATGTTACTAAGAGTTTCTCTTAATTTGATTTAGAGAATAATCTGCGGTCTCTATGATAAATTATGATTGCCTAATGACCACGTATTGCGCGGCATTATAATACTGATATTTATAGGTTAACACGCGGCTTTATTGTTTGAGTTTACTTTCTAATGAGCCACCGAATCGACAGTATTTTCAGAGATCACACTTTCTTCATGTATATGTATTTATGTTGATTGCACACGTACCTTAGTATTTTGCAATAGTATTTGTTTAGAACGTTGTGCGTTTTATGTTAAGATAAGTGATGTTATTCTGATAGCATTGTGTCAATTCCTATACAATTATGGTTTGATATCACTATCGGGGAACTTGTTTGTGTAACACTAAGGTGTGTCTTAATTTAATATTCCATTTGGCGGTTCTAAATGAGTAAATTGTCTCACAAAGCTATAATTACGGAGCAATGAACTGAGGGCTTTGATTGAGAACTGTCGTTTGTCCGTGGATTAATGTTGTTATGGTATTGCTAATGAGGTTTTTTTGTCTGTTCGCACGTTACTGCGCTGTACCACTTGTGATATGTTTTATAGTGTTATAATGGGAGCTATCCATGACAAATAAGGAATTATCAATTGTTTAATGTAGACTATTGTTATCAGGTTTACTTAAAAGCTTCTGGGAAACGAAGTGATTCAATAAATGGGTTCGTCACGCTAAAAGTAATATTATTTAAAACACGCTTAGTTGATGTAAACTGACATTTTTGTAATATTTACTTGAATCATTAGAAATGTGCAAGAGAAACAGGGACCCTATGTTGCGGTGCTATTGTTAGCCGGTGTTTACGACATTTTTGTGAATCAAAGTGTTGCAACCAAGTAGCGTTCTTCGTCGAAACCATATAAATAAATGTACCGCTGCCGATGACTAATATTATGAAAGATGTTTAGTATACGCTCGTATCAGTAGAAACTAAAACAATATGACTTACACACGAACAGAATCATACGCTTGTTATTTATATATACTCTAACTGTGGTATTACTTCAATTACTTAAAAAAACGGTCGATAGATATCAATCAAATCTAAATGTTTTATTTATATCACGCCACGTTCGAATTTGAAGGTACATTTATTAGAATTCATTCTGTTTCATTCACCTTTAGAATGGAAAGTTTCAATCACAGACGTAGATAACTCAAACGTCTCTGATGCTAATTAAATTATCATTTATTGAACGTTCGATAATCTTCTAATAATAAACTAAGTGAATACTAAGTTAATTAAGACAAGTTTACAGAAAACGCCAAAACTGTCGTTGGTTTATATTTATAGTTTAATCAAACATCATTAAGATTGTACGTTGCAATAAAGGTCAAAATGTCCGTATTAAAAATACATTAAGTGGTATTTACATTTAAATATGAGTTTCGAACTACATTTCGCATTACCTTAAAAGTGTAAACATGCTAAGTTGTGGTTTGACCAGCCTCCGATGTCAAATAGTTGATTGCAAGCATTCGTATTAAGCCGTACCGTGTAGATGTAGATTACCACGTTTGTCATTAGTATACTATTATTAGGTTTGCTTTTCTTGTGTACATAAATATCTGACCCAGATTGTTGTTTTCTGATCAATAATATCACGTAGACTTGTCCCCGTATCCATAGGTATAAAGAACGCTATCTTCGTAGAGTTCGAAGCTACAATTTAAATGGCGAAGGTTCAATTCCTATCTGCACTTTCTAGGTCAACCTTAGCTCCGTTCGATGGTGTTTTAATACTATTTATGTCAAGGAGATACCTTTTTTCTTTTAAATTAAACCTCTATGTATAGGTATATGGTGTTTCGAAACAGTAATGACGATGAAAATAAATTTGCATACCTAATATTGGTGTTTTTCCAGTAAGATTAGACTGTTTGTTTACGTGTTATACTTAAGTTGGCACAGAAACATAGAAACGACCGAGTATTTTAATATATTAACCTAGTATAAGAAGTATCGAATGAATCATACATACCAGAGATATAGTTATTGCTCAAGTCCAAGTAGACCAGTCCCGCGATGTTGCTGAAGGCATCATCTTCGATATCCACTATCTCGTTCGACTTGAAGCTGATAGCGACTCTCTTGCCGGGCACCGCCGGCAGTTGCGACAGATTCGAAATCGTGTTGTTGAAAAACGTTATCAATATGTGCCCATCTGTAAAGTACATAGCCACTTATATCCAATCAGATTGAAAATAAAACCGAATATCGTCGTAATATTAGGCTATATCCCAATAATAACGCTTTATAGATCTGTTAACACCTCATCAATATTCATAAAACTAACTAATCTCATAAAACCTATCCACTCCGCCCACGATTAACTTCACTGCATCCATAAACACACGCACGAACGTATGCACATCGCTTACAATTTATTATCATAATATATTTGAACACTAAAATTTGATCAATGTTTATCATGTAGTTATTTCTGGTATCCGCTGAAATCGAACATAAAACTTGATAGAATATTAGAATTTGTTTTGTTTAGTCATAATCATAAGCGTCAGGCGATGTGATAAAAGAGCCTGACGCCCCAACATTGTTTATGGCTATACCTTTGTCTATGCTGTTCACTTGCTCGGGCCAAGATGCCGGGACCTCATTAATGTTGCGCCGGGAACAGTTCAATGTGAGATCGGCAGAGGCTTGAATGGAAATATCACAGGTAGCTGTAGCGTTTACTGCGTCGGCCTCTAATGCGTGGCTCGACGAAACTAGGACGCATAATATCATTAACACCTACAACAAAGAAACACCATTACTTATATAATCTCTAAGGTACACAAACAATCGGCTCTGTTTTCTATCTCGGTCACTACGGTCACTCACTTTGCATATTGTTGCGCTGTACATTTTCCTCAAAATTAGAAAGGATACTGTGTAGTACACCTTTGGATCTCAATATGTTTTTATCTTATCAGTTAGGAGGCGAGTGATATCACGAGTGACATGAAATAAGCGAGCGCCTCATTGGTCGATGTTTGTTTGTTATCGTCCTACTAATATGGAGCGCCTTTAATGTTCAAATATTATGTTTTTTTTTAGGAGATTCTGAACATTACGGCGGCAAAATTGGAAGAAATAATCAAGCCACTAAATGAAAACGACTTCGAGCACGACGCGAAACACAAATATGCCGAGATCGGCTCACCGGACTCTACTGAGGAGATGAAGAACTTGGAGAGTCGGCAGGCGGCGGTCACACTACTACAGATAAAAAATTACGATCCAAGTAAATATGCGGTCAAACCGGAAGATGAACCTCACATAATGTTCAACAGTGTGCCGAGTTTACCGCCCTCGGACAGAGCGAGAGAGGTGATGCACTGCAATACCGTCATCGATATTATAAGCAAGGCTGTGGCGGTCGCGCAGAGGGAAAACGAAGAATCTCAAAAGTATCCACCGAACTACACGGGCGTGATCGACAGGACGCAGTCGAGCGGCGCCGGCGACGGCTACCCGCACGACTACGCGGACGAGCAGTACCCGGCGTACAGCGCGCCGCAGCCCGCCGCCAGCCCGCACAGCAACGACGACCATGACAACAAGGAGATGGACCTCTCGCTCTACGGCTCCGTCAAGAACGAGCCCCTCGAACAGAGCGACCAGCAGGACCACGCCAACACATACTTCCACAACGTACTGCCACACAAGACGAATTACGTCGACGAGTATAAGCAACATGTATTTGGTCGGAGCAAGATGAAAACGACGAAAGAAAACTCTTCGGTGTACGAAGACTGCAGTCGGAGCAGTAGCGGGTCCGACCCGGACCGGCTACAGATGGACATATCTCAGATGTCGCAGGTGAGATACATCACACAAGATAATAACAACTTGATTCACTTTCCAGTAGTATGTGTAACGGAGGAAGGTCACGGTATGCTACTGTCCACAATAGAAAACTAGAGATAACAAACAAGGCTGCGATGACGTCAAGCCATCCAGCGACATTGAAGTGATGTTTTCGCAACCTGTGTGTTTTAGAGTTTATAACGATTAGTTCTGACCAAGTAATTAGAAATTAAGAAATAGGGACAAAATTTCTAAAATATCTACTCTCTAATTCGATTATCGAAATCACCATTCGGTAACTAACTATTATTTAAGTACAACGTCTAATGTATTCCATGCTATATTTTCAGGACGACCCTGAAGAAACTCAGTCGGCGAGATCGACACAGTCATCACCGCAACCGCCGCAGGAGCACGAACAGGACAAGGAGTCGCTGTGGCAAGCTCTACATAGACAAAATGGTAAGACTGTGACGTCACACTACAAAAATCTGCCCGGGAACGAATCAAGGGGTCTTAACGCTAATTCAAATAACATTTAAGTTGATAAGATGCTAAATATTTTCTCTATTTTCACTTAAGTCACACAAATATTGTTTTTCTGCTTACGATGGTGTTACCGTTGACAGCACAGACGTTATATGTAATACATAGATGACGCCTATATATTTTGCTTAATTGATCTGTGATGGTGTTATATCAAATATATATATTATTTTATCTATGTCTACTATTGATATAGCACAAATTAATTGCAATTATGTCGTAAATAAGTACAAAGTGTAAGATCATCGCCATCGTTTTTCTGTTATTCAATGGCAATAAACTTCGTTTATAATTATACTGCGGGTATTGGGAATAACCCTATATTAAGTAAACAAAATAAAATACCTACAGCACTTTAAACTGAAATGCAAACGAATTTCAACCTTAGGTGTTAGGGTGTAATGGATATGGTTCAAAACTATTTTAGCACTACAATGCGTAATAAGTTCATAAAATCTAGAGAAAATAAAGAATTTCCTAAATATCTATTATGAATATTGATTAAAAGTTAAACGAAAATTGAACTTTATTTTAAACAAATAAGATTGAATTTTAGGTAGTTGAGATTTTATATACTAATATTTAGTGTTACAAATAAACCATCTCAATAATCATATAATTCGTCAATTATTTTATTGTCTTATAGAACATCATTCGAAAAATTTCAATAAAAAAAAAAAATCTCAAGTCTAGGAGCAAAGTATAATTAGGATTAATAAACTGGTAGTTTAATACGCCAATTAGATAAACCTATAACTACATGATAATATAGAACTTGTTTTTAATTAGACATAGATTTTTTCAATTATCTATTATTGTCAAGTTTATTTTTATGGCTAATCGTTTCTGGTTTGTAATTAAACATAAAAACTAAACTAGGAAACGTGATATAAGTTGCGTATCAGCTACAAGACTATACTTCTTAAAAAAAAATGATGTTAACTTTTTTTATTTGAAACAGTACACAATTCACTACTACATAACCACATACTTCAGAATTGCTAAGTTATTGCCTTAATTAAACCAATTACAAAACATTTTATAGTTAAATTTTGATTTTCCTTTTGCCCCCAATATATAACACGATATAGAAAATATTAAATTCAAAATATAGAGTAGTAAACTAGACAATAATAGCATAATAACTATTACACCTAGTCCATGCAGCAGAAAGATGATAATTTACCCATTTCTTTCACCTTTACGACATTTATCCTATTTCTAACCACATTTTAATTAAATTATTGTGTAAGGAACGATATGAATGAAAAAGGAGTAAATGATAGTGTGACGTCTGATAGAGGAGAATGGAAGAAAAAAACGTGTTGCGCTGACCCCAAGTAAAATGGGATAAGGACAAGAAGATGATGATGATGATATTAATTGTCCAGGTCGCAGCGGCGAAGCAACACAGCTTCTGCGGCGGTTAATAAACAGCAAACAGCTCGGCATGACAGTATCACCGCTACGGACACCGGCCTCACCCCTCTCCAGTACTCTGCAGCAACCGATGAACGGCGCTGTGTCACCGGTAAGTACCTTACCATAGACAATTAATCTACAAATAGACTCTATGACCAAAATACCTGTGAAAGCAACATAGTGAGACCGAAAGGGCAAAAAGATTTCTTATAATAGACTATATGACGGTAATTACTTTACCATAGACATTTTGGATACTCTACAAATATACTCTATGATCGAAAGACTTGTGAAAGCAACATAGTGAGACCGAAAGAGCAAAAAATATTTCT
This sequence comes from Chrysodeixis includens, assembly GCA_941860345.1. Taxonomy (NCBI): domain Eukaryota; kingdom Metazoa; phylum Arthropoda; class Insecta; order Lepidoptera; family Noctuidae; genus Chrysodeixis; species Chrysodeixis includens. The sequence continues at coordinate 9,187,354 of OW796097.1, forward strand.
TATGAGGAGGTGGGATGTACAATATTCCTATTAAGATTTTTAATAAACTTATACCTTCATATTATTGTCTTGAATATTCCACTTAAATGCACGCACGCACTATATCCTATCTTATATCACTAAGTCAGTCTTAATTGAATAATAACACTTATTTCACTGTCGATATGGGCTTTCAAAAACCTTTCCTTATATTTTTCTTCTAATGTACCAAACGAATTATTTCTCTTAGTTACAATATAGAATAAATATCAGGTGTAAAAAATCTTATTTAAATTTCTTACGCGCACTGAATGATAATTAAAACGGATACTCGGATTGACGTAATAGGCTTGACTGCTCTAATTGTGTGATCACGGAATGAGTCTATAAAAAACAAATTAGCATCATTACTATCATTTAACAGCACTATCACTGCTTAACCCACACACAACACTGAAACTTATTACAAAAATGACCCTTAACGTTCTTTAAATAAAGGCGACGTCCGTTGTCGCCCGCTATTTATATAAAAGTGTTACCAGATATCGTAGTTCATCGTAATAAATATGTCCAAATAAGGAACCGTCAAAGATTATCTACCTGAAATGTTGTTTAGCTTGCAAGTGTTAATATGAGTACAAATATCAACAACATGAACTCGTGTTACTTCCTTCTACGTTTCTTTATAATAATATGCTAATGACGCAGACTGAGATTTACGATACAATTTATCATATTGAAAAAAAAAATCTGAATGAAGCATATAGTATTAAACTACTCTCGATGATATGTACTCTATTAAATAAGTTTGGTACAACAAAGACCTTATTTAAAGCACTTTACCTCGTATTTTGCTTCACACTTGATCGGTGTTACGAGTATGAAATTAAATTAAGAAAACAAATAACGAAAAATTTGCTTAGAAAAGTCGTAGACCTTTTCGTTAGTTTCTGCAATACTTTTCCTGTTTTTAATGAAAACTACAATTAAAAATAAGTCACTAAATAAAATCAAAAATCATTCTTGATTTTCTAACGACCTTTTGTGTTTTTATTTTCTTCATAGCGTTTTTATTCTATTACGAGGAAATTATATTAAATACGTGTTCCGCTTTTGTTTCATTAGACTATTAGATACTATTCATGCGCAGCCTAGGACATAGAATAATTTAAGTGCTATGATTAGAAACATTAAACCCTTTCAGTTTTGCGGAAAATGCAGATAAAGTATGTAAGTAGGCCTTTACCTTACCACGGGATACCTTGAGCTCAACTTAATATTACCTTTCGTAAAATAATTCCAAACCTTGCAAGCTTCTGATCGATAGCCTGTTTATGCAATCCGGTTGATTTTATTACTTCGTTTAATTACATTTTCTTTATTTAGTGAAATATTGCATTAAAATACCCAGTTGACTAACAAATAGCTATAAAGTCTCTGGACAATTGCCAACGTGTGCAAAGCTGGTCACCGCTTATCTGAATTATTGATCGGATGATCTGATGCCCTCGTTGCTCATGTAAACCCTAGTATATATAACACTGTGACGTGCATTAGATACGGTACTGATAACGGTTATTGCAAGTCTAATGATTCTGTCTTTGTTATAATGCTGCAGCTTTGTTTGCTCATCACGACTAGTAAACTACTACGTTTTTACTTGTATTTAAAGCATATTAAACAAAAAAAAAAACAACTATACGAGTACAAGTCATTTTTTCTTTAATCAACAATTAAAATGACTAAATAAATCCTACTAAAATGAAATGAATAAAAAAAGGTGTTTATTCTCAGAAAAGATACATTTTTATAAAAATTAATTACTAGTAGTTTTACCTATTACAAGGTTGTGTAAAGTGCAATATAACTTTTTTTTTCAACAAAAAATAGGTGGGGAGTAGTCTAGGGACTCAAGCTACCCGCCCCCTACCTAATCAATGAACGCACTACACGATATTATTCGTTATAGTCCAACAAATCTAAGAAGTACCGTTTGACAGTTATGACAAATAGGATAATAGGGTTGGGAGTAAAAAAATCGATTACTATAATATCCGATTTTTATGAGATCGATTACTATAACATCCGAATTTTAAGAGATCAATTGTCATAATAAAATAAAAGTTATGTTTAGGATATCTTATTTATACACTACTAGTACTAGAATCGTCATCGTCATCGTCATTTAAATTAATGACTAGTTGATTATCTATGAAATTATCAAAGTGTACGTCTCTGTCGAAGTCGTAATTTATTTTAGGGTACCTATGTATTAAGTGCATAATGCGGTCGCGCAGTAACGTGTCGTCAATTGATAATTTGAAAGTAATACATTCGATTTTTCATATATGTAATCGATTTTTTTGCATACAAGTGTATCTGAAGAGTCACAACACTACAAGCAGTGACCTAACTACGTGACTTTGCAATGAGGTCAAAAATAGAACTATTAGAAATTATTTACTATGTAAATATGTGTTATTTTGCTTTGTTTGAAAGTTTTCAATTAAATTAGGATATTAAAAATTGTAAATTTTTAGATACAATAATAAAATCTTTCTAAATTCACGGTTTTATGACAAAGGTTGCCGAAACTGAGTATTGTACGCATGAACAAAGTTGTTTCGGTTTGAAAATGATGAAACGTCAAACGGTACTTCTTAGATTTGTTGGACTATAAGTATATCGAAACTTAAGATTCGTTTCTAGATACTGATTTATATTCTTCTACAATAAATATGACAAATCTAAAATGAGATTATTATGTCTGCATTATTTAATGTGTTATTACAAGATAACAATGACAGTAAAGTTTAATTACTCTCATTATGAACAGTAATTATTTGTAAGTGATTAAGATTATCATACGCGTACGTACTGAGTCAGAAAACAATAAAAATAATTATAAAATATTCTAATGGGTGCTGTGAATTTAATGGAATGCTATTAATTAGGATAGTATGAGTTTCTTGCCATGGTTTAACGCATTACAAGAAGAATTACATACTTAAAAACCAGTAATAAGACATAATTTGCCGCCTTTATCTATTACACTTCAATATTGACTTTTAAGACTATATTCATAAGGTTCAAAATCAAAAGTCCAATGCTCAGCTCAACATCTGTCATCCTCCAATAGATTTGAACGCTTAAATAGAGCGATAAGGAAATTATCTTTTGTGAATGTTATGCAAATTTCGCGATTTACATGACCAATCGTAGCGTGATTTAGTTTCTATAATTCATTATCATGTCACGGTATGTGTCGCCTTGACAATGTTGTGGACTAGTTAATGTTGACTAATTATTACGTGCTACATTTCACAAAGAAAATTATACGCGATGTTACATGAACTGAAAAATTACAGAAAGTCCGGCACGAAAAGACGCTAATTTTGTCTGCTATTGCAAAAATGCGCCCCTATATTGCCCCTATGATTTATTACAAAAATATAGCAATTATTTTCGTAGACAATATAGACATACTCAATTTGTGGGATAAGATATACCTACTGAGAGACGTAATTACAAAAAAGTTTAAAATCAAGAGATTAGAATTATTTGTAACGATTGTTATTTTTTAAAGAATACATGAAAAAATCAATACAAAAATAAAATACTTACATTAATCTTCTGCATGTTCCATCAGCTCACACACTCACAGAGTCCTCCACAAATCACAATGCAACTTACTCTAGTACAGTCGGCACCACACTGAGAAGACATCTCGCACAAATAATATCACATTATACACCGCCATGACATAATGAATTTGTTACTTTATTGTCAACGCGAATGTTATGTTAATGTTCATTTACAAGTCAATATTCCTTGTCCCGTTAATATATGGCCTTATTGTTATCTATTCTCGAAAATGTATGTTTTATCGACATCGACAGTTCTATCGAATTTGCTTTTGATAGTGTTGTTTTTTTCTTTTGTATTTCTCTTATCACGTACTTAGAACATAATACAGGGGCTATTGTTTTTGCTCTTGTGACAAATTGTTTTCTATTGTGTAAAGTTTCTATACTACGTGAGTATTAGAAGGGGAACTAGGTGTTAAATTTTAAAATGCTTACGCTGTATATTTATCGGTTTTAGGGTTCCGTACTCGAAGAGTAAAACGGAACCCTATTACTAAGCCTCCGCTGTGTTTCTGTCTGTCTGCTGAAATTTTCACAAAGGATGTATTTCCCTTGCCGCTATAACTACTAATACTAAAAAATAAAAAAAAAATGTTAAGGGGGTCTGAAAACAAGAAACGTGATTTTTCGTAATTGTTTGCTCAATGTTAAAAACGGTAACAGGTAGACATCACAAATTTTCACTGACTATAGATGATAGTACGGAACCCTTCGTGCGCGAGTCCAATTGGCCAATTTTTTTTCTAGTTAGGCAGTTTTTTTTGGTTTACTTTAAGTATATTTAAATTAATTCAAATTGTTTTTGTCAATAGAACGGCGAGTGGCACGGATCAAGTCGTGGATCAAATGTGGCGGGAACGGCGCGAAGAAAACAAAGCTTCCCAGCGCGTGCGCAGCCTATAGCGACCGAGCCGCCGGCTTCTAATCCGCAGTGGCCGCAACCAGTGTCTGAAAACGTAAGTTACTAATCAACTACACATTTCTGTATAAATAAGTGTTTATGTTGTTAGCACATGATTCGGCTTAACTCTTGGTCAAACAACGAATTTGGAATATTACAATTTAAAAGAGATTTTTTTTTCCATTTCGCACTCGCAAACTATATATAGGAGAGTAACCTATATTGGACCACTTTTGACATTTGGTGAAATAACATCGAATCCCTTTAAGTTACAAAACTATAAACTAATTCATAAGATAACGTGGTATAACAGCTACATGATATCAAGATATTAATATTGTAGTTTAGCTGCAACTAGTGAAAAAAAAGGATTTTGTGGAGGGTGTCCTTCGGTCCAAATAACGCAACCGGTATCTTATTTTGTACCACTGGGTCCTTAAATTGTACCAAAGAAAACCTATTCAAGAAAAAACAAAATTATTTATTAAGAATATTCATTTATTTGTATTCTTAAGTACAATCAGTCTTAAAAAGTTATTGTTCTAAACAACCAGTCTTTTGGAATCATATTCTTTAAGAAAATTAACAACTAAATAAAATAAACAATTTTAAACTTATCAACATATTAATTGAAAAATATTTATCAAAAATCAAATAATATTAAGTAACAAATATTAACTTCTAATTGAATAGGAACATAATCATCTTATTGCCTTCTTTAATTGAAACAATCGTCACATATGTCAGGATTAGAGGTACAATTCTCATGACGCCATCTGTGGCACCGTACACATTGCACCCAATCTTCTTGGGGTCCAGTTTTATCAAAGTAGTGCTTACCGCATGAAGCACAGACATTTTCCTCATCCATTTCATCATCGTCATTGTCATCTAGTTCTATAATAACATCTGATTCATCTGTACTGGTAGAAATAGACCTTTTTCGCTTCGCAGACTTCTTTACCACCTTGCTTTTATTATTATTTTTGGATGTTTTAGGTTTTTCCATTTTCTTGCCTTTCACCGATTTTATTTGACCTTTACCCTTTTGCTTGATACTTTCTTCCAGAGATGATTTATAGGGTGACGATGTTATTACAGCGGCTTTTTGTACAGCTCTTCTTTTATTTGTAACATTTTCAGGAATAGGTAATAAAATGTTCAATGAATGTGAAAATGTTTTGGTTGGCGTCCTGGGCTGGATTTGCGAGTTATTTTTCAATTGGTTTTCATCATCTTCAGAATTTTGTTTTAAACCGTAAGTCAGTGGAATCAAGTCTTTTGCACTATCGTTGATTGCATCGGCTGCTTCAAACATGTGCAATGGGAACACGTTTCTGTCAACGGGCCAAACTCCAGCACCCCTAAACCCATTTGTCACATTGCTTATTGTAGCAGCTCGTTCATACGCTTCACCAAACAACCTTGCAATCTGATATTGTGTGACTTGTCTACCTGGGTTTGATCGAAGCCATTTCTCTACTCTTTGTATATAACAGGCGCTCAATGGTTTAAACAATGATACATCCAGAGGCTGTAGGCGATGTGTTGTGTGTCCAGGAAGTTGTAGTATTATAATACCATTCTCTCTTGCCAATAGTAGAGCTTCCAAATTTCTTGTATGGGTTGTATGGCCATCTAAGAGGAGCAATACTTTTTTTTCTGGCGTAGGCTTGACGGTAGCAATAAAATGCTTCAACCACTCAACGAATAGGCTAGAATTTATGTAGCCTGTGTCTGAGATCGTGACTAAACTACCAGCTGGGGCACCATCACCTAATTCCGGGCAGTATCTTTTTCTTTTAAAAATTAACATTGGCGGTATAAATTGACCAGCTGCGCTGGCACAACAAACTGCAGTTGTGTTGACTCCGTGCTCACCACTTGTCACTGCTCCAACCTGTCTCTTGCCACGTAAACTGACAACTTTCTGGGCCTTCTTTTGTACTGTGGAGATACCCGTCTCATCAATATTAAAAATATTAGTAGCCTGGATCGCATTATCGTCGACAACTTTTTCTAATAAATCGTAAAATGCAAATACGTTTTGACGATTAAAACCCTTAACCCTATTCAGTGAAGTACTCTCCGGTTGCCGAACAGTGATTTCTGGATGACGTCTCTTAAATGAATAAAACCAACGCTTGCTAGCCATTTCATTTTCTGTATTAAAAGCATGTGGTATATTATTTAACTCAGCAATTTGGTAAGCCAAACGTCGTACGTCTTTTATTGTCAACCCAAACATATGATTTTCTAAAATCAACAGATGACTAACAAGTTCTTTTTCTTGCGTATCGGAGAAAACTGTCGGCCGTCCTTTATGCGTGACATTGTTATTAGCAAACTTATTCAGCCGTTTAGCATGGCGCAGAATGGTTGGTTTTGGTACTTGGTATAGTCTTGAGATCTCATTAACACCCATTTCCTTTTTTTCATATGCTGACAAAGCTCGTTCTATATCTTCCTTATTCCATTTATAGTATTCCTTTTTTTTTTCAGCAGACGTCATCTAAAATATACAAAATCGATTAGAAAGTTATTAAAATCTTAAATCGGTTACATAAATTGGACCGGTACAATTTAAGTAACTCGACATGGTACAATATAGGGAACAGTACATTTTTACAATAATTTTCAAAACAAAAACATAACCTCTGCACTTGAAGTATCTGTTTGCTATTGGTCAAAAACAATATATATCAACGTTCTTTTTTAAATATTTCATTATATTATTACTCACCCTATTGAATAAAATACTCCTTAGGCAAAACACGAAAAAATAACATGAACTCAGTCCAAAAAACGTTTTATTTTATCTAAGACGTTGCATCTGTCCGGCACGCTAACAAAATGGCGGAGTGTTGGTGGCGCCTTAGTCGAGTTGTTTTATGTTGCCATTGTAAAATAATATTGATATTTAGTAGGAAATAAAGATGTGGTACAATTTAGGAGCCGGTACAATATAGGTTACTCTCCTATAGAGGTACTGGTATTCTGGGTGTCCTAACCACCTTTCTTCTTACAGCAAGAGCCAACAGAATCTCAAGGCACGCCGGGGGGCGGGGCGGCTCGCTCCGGTCCTCGCGTGGAACTATCGTGCAGCAACTGCGGCACCCACACCACGACCATCTGGCGACGCGACGCGCGCGGCGAGATGGTCTGCAACGCCTGCGGGCTGTACTTCAAGCTGCACGGGGTGCCGCGCCCCACGGCCATGCGACGTGACACTATACACACGCGCCGTCGCCGGCCCAGGCATGACGGGAAACATACTAAGAGCAGTGAGTCTAGCATTTGAACATGATTTGAAATTGAACAGCGAAGAATGTGGTCTTCGCCGTATTGCCGTAAGGTTGATAATAAAGTTAAAGTTGATTATCTCATGCAAAAATATTCAGATATATTTATTAATATCAACCTCAGCGCTATTTTACTTACACGTGAAATTTGGTCAAAACTGGTTGACCTCTTCCTTGGTCGATCTTACTTCTAAAGAATAACTGAAAATCGAACTTGACTAAGTTGGTTGTCAGTTCAATGTGACCAGTTGTGTTGGAGTATTCATTATGTATGTGTGTGTGTTAGAATCCGCGCACCGTCGCAGCGGTGGCAGCATGGGCGGTACGGGCACGTGCGAAGCGGGCGAGGGCGCGGGCAGCGGCGGCGAGGGCGCGGAGGAGGTGGTGCTGGCCGCGCTGCGCCGCCAGCTGCAGCCGCATCTGCTGGCCGCGCTGCACGCGCACAACACGCGCGCCGCACGACCGCATCGCGCACAGGTACACACCACAACACTACACACAACAGCGGCGGCGAGGGCGCGGAGGAGGTGGTGCTGGCCGCGCTGCGCCGCCAGCTGCAGCCGCATCTGCTGGCCGCGCTGCACGCGCACAACACGCGCGCCGCACGACCGCATCGCGCACAGGTACACACCACAACACTACACACAACAGCGGCGGCGAGGGCGCGGAGGAGGTGGTGCTGGCCGCGCTGCGCCGCCAGCTGCAGCCGCATCTGCTGGCCGCGCTGCACGCGCACAACACGCGCGCCGCACGACCGCATCGCGCACAGGTACACACCACAACACTACACACAACAGCGGCGGCGAGGGCGCGGAGGAGGTGGTGCTGGCCGCGCTGCGCCGCCAGCTGCAGCCGCATCTGCTGGCCGCGCTGCACGCGCACAACACGCGCGCCGCACGACCGCATCGCGCACAGGTACACACCACAACACTACACACAACAGCGGCGGCGAGGGCGCGGAGGAGGTGGTGCTGGCCGCGCTGCGCCGCCAGCTGCAGCCGCATCTGCTGGCCGCGCTGCACGCGCACAACACGCGCGCCGCACGACCGCATCGCGCACAGGTACACACCACAACACTACACACAACAGCGGCGGCGAGGGCGCGGAGGAGGTGGTGCTGGCCGCGCTGCGCCGCCAGCTGCAGCCGCATCTGCTGGCCGCGCTGCACGCGCACAACACGCGCGCCGCACGACCGCATCGCGCACAGGTACACACCACAACACTACACACAACAGCGGCGGCGAGGGCGCGGAGGAGGTGGTGCTGGCCGCGCTGCGCCGCCAGCTGCAGCCGCATCTGCTGGCCGCGCTGCACGCGCACAACACGCGCGCCGCACGACCGCATCGCGCACAGGTACACACCACAACACTACACACAACAGCGGCGGCGAGGGCGCGGAGGAGGTGGTGCTGGCCGCGCTGCGCCGCCAGCTGCAGCCGCATCTGCTGGCCGCGCTGCACGCGCACAACACGCGCGCCGCACGACCGCATCGCGCACAGGTACACACCACAACACTACACACAACAGCGGCGGCGAGGGCGCGGAGGAGGTGGTGCTGGCCGCGCTGCGCCGCCAGCTGCAGCCGCATCTGCTGGCCGCGCTGCACGCGCACAACACGCGCGCCGCACGACCGCATCGCGCACAGGTACACACCACAACACTACACACAACAGCGGCGGCGAGGGCGCGGAGGAGGTGGTGCTGGCCGCGCTGCGCCGCCAGCTGCAGCCGCATCTGCTGGCCGCGCTGCACGCGCACAACACGCGCGCCGCACGACCGCATCGCGCACAGGTACACACCACAACACTACACACAACAGCGGCGGCGAGGGCGCGGAGGAGGTGGTGCTGGCCGCGCTGCGCCGCCAGCTGCAGCCGCATCTGCTGGCCGCGCTGCACGCGCACAACACGCGCGCCGCACGACCGCATCGCGCACAGGTACACACCACAACACTACACACAACAGCGGCGGCGAGGGCGCGGAGGAGGTGGTGCTGGCCGCGCTGCGCCGCCAGCTGCAGCCGCATCTGCTGGCCGCGCTGCACGCGCACAACACGCGCGCCGCACGACCGCATCGCGCACAGGTACACACCACAACACTACACACAACAGCGGCGGCGAGGGCGCGGAGGAGGTGGTGCTGGCCGCGCTGCGCCGCCAGCTGCAGCCGCATCTGCTGGCCGCGCTGCACGCGCACAACACGCGCGCCGCACGACCGCATCGCGCACAGGTACACACCACAACACTACACACAACAGCGGCGGCGAGGGCGCGGAGGAGGTGGTGCTGGCCGCGCTGCGCCGCCAGCTGCAGCCGCATCTGCTGGCCGCGCTGCACGCGCACAACACGCGCGCCGCACGACCGCATCGCGCACAGGTACACACCACAACACTACACACAACAGCGGCGGCGAGGGCGCGGAGGAGGTGGTGCTGGCCGCGCTGCGCCGCCAGCTGCAGCCGCATCTGCTGGCCGCGCTGCACGCGCACAACACGCGCGCCGCACGACCGCATCGCGCACAGGTACACACCACAACACTACACACAACAGCGGCGGCGAGGGCGCGGAGGAGGTGGTGCTGGCCGCGCTGCGCCGCCAGCTGCAGCCGCATCTGCTGGCCGCGCTGCACGCGCACAACACGCGCGCCGCACGACCGCATCGCGCACAGGTACACACCACAACACTACACACAACAGCGGCGGCGAGGGCGCGGAGGAGGTGGTGCTGGCCGCGCTGCGCCGCCAGCTGCAGCCGCATCTGCTGGCCGCGCTGCACGCGCACAACACGCGCGCCGCACGACCGCATCGCGCACAGGTACACACCACAACACTACACACAACAGCGGCGGCGAGGGCGCGGAGGAGGTGGTGCTGGCCGCGCTGCGCCGCCAGCTGCAGCCGCATCTGCTGGCCGCGCTGCACGCGCACAACACGCGCGCCGCACGACCGCATCGCGCACAGGTACACACCACAACACTACACACAACAGCGGCGGCGAGGGCGCGGAGGAGGTGGTGCTGGCCGCGCTGCGCCGCCAGCTGCAGCCGCATCTGCTGGCCGCGCTGCACGCGCACAACACGCGCGCCGCACGACCGCATCGCGCACAGGTACACACCACAACACTACACACAACAGCGGCGGCGAGGGCGCGGAGGAGGTGGTGCTGGCCGCGCTGCGCCGCCAGCTGCAGCCGCATCTGCTGGCCGCGCTGCACGCGCACAACACGCGCGCCGCACGACCGCATCGCGCACAGGTACACACCACAACACTACACACAACAGCGGCGGCGAGGGCGCGGAGGAGGTGGTGCTGGCCGCGCTGCGCCGCCAGCTGCAGCCGCATCTGCTGGCCGCGCTGCACGCGCACAACACGCGCGCCGCACGACCGCATCGCGCACAGGTACACACCACAACACTACACACAACAGCGGCGGCGAGGGCGCGGAGGAGGTGGTGCTGGCCGCGCTGCGCCGCCAGCTGCAGCCGCATCTGCTGGCCGCGCTGCACGCGCACAACACGCGCGCCGCACGACCGCATCGCGCACAGGTACACACCACAACACTACACACAACAGCGGCGGCGAGGGCGCGGAGGAGGTGGTGCTGGCCGCGCTGCGCCGCCAGCTGCAGCCGCATCTGCTGGCCGCGCTGCACGCGCACAACACGCGCGCCGCACGACCGCATCGCGCACAGGTACACACCACAACACTACACACAACAGCGGCGGCGAGGGCGCGGAGGAAATGGTGCGATCACGTCATCGTGCTCATCACTCAAATATTTGTCCTGGGTGGGAATCGAACCCACAACCTCTGGTATAGCAGTCAAGGCCACTAACAACTAGACCAACAGGCCTGTCTATGTCACATAATATAACAAGGTTGACAACCGTATGGTCGCACTGGGCATATCAGGAGTTGGGGTGCCGATTGCCTCCTGGACTCCTACTGGCGGACTTATAGGTTAACCATTCTGTCCACAGTTTGGGCCCGAAGTGACAAGTTAAAACCCACTATGTTTCTCCCGGACACCCTTGAGTGCCAGGATCGCGGTAACTCTTACGAACATCCCGCAACTCTCATTTAATACTCTGATATGTCTTCATGAAAGAAGAAAATGCTTTATCACGTGCAAAAACATCCTTATACAGAAGATGCAATGGTTCATGAATTCTAACGTATTATTCCATTGCAGGTCGGTCTGAACGCCCCCGAGTACGACGAGGCGCCGCTGAACTTGGTGGCGAGTCACGTCGCCGCCGCGGAAGAGACTCACTGACTGCCTCTGTGATAGCCACTCTCGCCCGGACCACACCGTCATGCCGCAGTGCGTATGTGTGCACTGCATATCGACCATCTCTTCCAATACCGAGTGTTACCACGGATGTTTCGCAAAACAAGCACATATTAAACAAACTCTTTTGTGAAACAGTCGCCATAACACTCAAAACTAAACGAAAAGCAATATAAAATTAGAATTTAACAATACATGCAATAATAACATTCTTGGTATATTATAGTACTAAATATCTTATAGTGATAGTTCAGGCCAGTGTTTGATGACAATAGAGGGAAATACATTTAAATTGTTCATTCCTTTCGTCCTGTTGTCATAGTATAATAAAATGAATTATTTTTATAGGAGACCACAAAGTTTTCATATTAAAATCTTCCTTAGAAATATTTGCTGGTATAAGCTTTGCATTGATGCGAATCTACTGGTTGGATATCGGAATGGCATGGAGCTTAGGGCTTGCGAAATCGCGATAATAATTGCCGATAGTAAATGTAGTTTATTACAATATGTAACAGTATGTTATACAATTATTAATATTGCAATCGGCAATTATTATCAGTACATTCGAAGCGAATCGTCGAAATAGACGATTGACTTTATAAGAATAACAGGGCATTACCCATTATAACTTGGTTATTTGGTCGCGGGAAACAATATACATTCATTGTACTAGTGCCTATTTAATGTATAGGAATGGAAACGGTACCGCAGCGAATGATATGCGGGAGTACTCCGTATGTATATATTTTCTTAACATGTGATATGTATGATTGTTGTCATGCATGTGTAAACTCGTGCAATTTGTGATATGGCTGCGGAGTAACACAAGGTTACTTCTGACAGTCATAGATATCTATTCGGGTTTGTTCGTAAAACTTCACACAGGCACCGATTTCGATCTGTAATTATAAATCTCAAAAACGATAATGACACTATGATATCGGGTTTTATTATATTAAGCCTTGCCTTAGAATGCTCTCTTTGATATTATTGAAATTATATTTACGGTTACCTATTGCAGGACGCAAGTATTCTTTTAGTTATAGGTCATATTGTAAATTTTATTATTTACGTAGTAGTTGTAATGCTTAAATTCAGTAAATTATAAGTGTCTAATTTATTTCCCATTTCGGTCAGTATTTACAATGTAAGTATTTTTTTTTATTTCTGTCGAGTATTTTTATTTTCTTAGTTAAGGTAACGAAATGATATGGAGCAGTAATGACAAGCAATTATAGATCTGGAAATATTCCAGAATACAATGTTGAGGAATGATAAATTTAATAATGAGTTGATATTGGAATAATTATAAATGTTAATATTTTGGTTTATCACACTCCTCTACGTTATCTGCCTAGAATATATTTAATTCTCAAAACTAAAGTACCTTTGAGCAAAACTTGTTCACAAATCAACAATAAATCTATATACTCTTAATTAACATTATAAATTAATGTGATGTTGCCTTTATACGTTACTAATAAAAACCTGTAATTTTTGGCATTATTAAAATAGATATATATTATGTACATGATAGTTAAAAGATTTATTTTAGGGATTAATGTTTCAGTCCATTTAATTTGTCGGGCATTTTGGTCGTTAAGCGTTAGAACAAACCGTGTAACAGAACGTTGTGGCATTATATCGAGTTAAAATCTACCGGATTCACCTCATGATGGTCAGTGTTATGTGTATATTATATAGCAGAAAGCATTTACGTTGTCTGTACCTTGAACTGGGCTGTTTTGTTATTGCTTCCATTTGACTTATTTAGCTGTGAACTCTGTCACCGTCCTTTACTTGACGTCTACTTAATTTAGTGTTAGTTTGTTTTATTATGGAAACCCCACGGGCCAGTAAAATACAGCAGTCTTTGAGACATTGTGATAATACTTAGCTAGACAAACTCAGCTGTAACGTAGCTGAGGCATCCGATCGTGTGATTCTGTTGCAGCTAATCCTTCATCGTTACGTCAAGCTTATCGTATTTAAAAAGCTTTAAACATTGAGATTATTTATTCATTCTTATTGGGATCACTGTATAGTTGTCGGTGTAATGTGTACCGTTTAGTATTGCTTACGTTAACTTCGGAGTAGCTGTCTACCTTGACAATAATGTTTCATTCATTGTGAAACTGTGTAATGTACGTAAATTCTAAAACTGTCTCGCTCTCTACGTAACTTTAGCTCTCTGCGTGATGATATTAAATTGTAAATCGTTAGATCTTACCCATGGTTATTTATAAACTTCAAATAGAAATAGGGCGTGTTTATTTTTTTAAGAATATATCTTTGATCGAATTTTGGAATCTTGAAATTATTTTTAAATTAAAACCGCTTAAGCTTAAGTCAAAAGAGATTTAAGTGTCTAGTTGATTATGTTTGTGGGCCTTGCTGATATTGTTTTATCACAACGGTTACCATGTTGGTTCGTACTCATTTAGGTAATTATATACACAAGAAGATTCGTCGGTATTTATAAGGAACAGTGGTTATTGCTAGTTGTCGCATACCAGTTGTTGATAGAGCAGGGCGCGCTGTAGGTGATTTGTGTAACTTTGCGATCGTAGGGATATAGCAGCAATCCTCGTCAATCGATATAACCGTTCTAAATCTCCACTAATATTGCTGCTTGCAGTAGTGATACAGTATTATTTTATTGAACTTCTACTCTGTACATTTTCTTAGGTTTACTATTTTTTTTGTATTTTTGTAGTTTTTAACTAGTTTGACTTCCGAATTTAAATTGATGATTGTAGTTGTCCGTCGTAGTGGAATGATTGTTTGACTATTGTCACTGGTTCGGCGTCGTTTCGATACTGCAAGACCGTCGCGTCGCGTCGCGTCGCGGCTGCTGTGTCTCACTCAACTCGGCACGTACAGCGGGATACAGCTATGATATAGATCTTCCAATTTGGTTATTTATTATGTTAGGTTAATTTATGGATATATCGGTATTAAGAGTTGATGAACAATGTATATCGTCATTTAGTTACTAACAAACCGGTTGTGTTGTGTGTGCTTACGCTCTAACAAGCATGTGTTTGTGATTTTGTTTTTATTATCACGTCTGGCAGCGATGCGGACAGTACCAATACTGTTGTGTATTATTATAATTTATGCTGGAATATGGGCTTCGTATTCATATCCTAGAAATTCCATTCGACATTGTATGTAACATCGTTTTTCGAAGATTTAAGACTGACAAGAACTCTCATGACGTCTTCTGTTTTTGTAATCTCTCTCACTTCACTCGAGTTGTTCGAAAAATGATTATGTAAAAGTATTTTAATTCATTGTGATATATTTTGTTGAAGAATGTAGATGTGTGTTTCCGAAAAGCAATAACATTGTGATAAGTGGTGATGAACATTGATTGTATTTAAACTGAACAGTAAATTCTGAATAATATAGAATGAATATTGTCAATTATATAATTGTGTGCGCTGGACGGGTGAGCTCGCTGTCGATAGAGTTATGCTACGAACTTGTTTCGAATATTATTATAGCAATAAATTTGACGAAAGCAATAGACCGGTATGGTCATAGCCTTATATTCAACTTAAAATTAGCGATAATTATATAGCGATTAAGAAATATAAATGTTGTATTTACCTAAATATTGTGGAGGCACTCGTCCAGCGGCAAACCTTCTTACAGATAGGCTCATCTATGTCAAATTCAACTTGTATACTGTAAGCGGGTGTACGTAGTCTGCTGTAAAATTCCTTTATGAAGACATACGCGTAGTATGGTGTAACGTAAAGCAATAACTTCCAATAGAAAGCTTGAAGGACCATTTGTTAATGTTGTTATCAAATTACATAACTGTATTTATAGTAACTTTCAGCATAAATTATCCGTTTGAGATTGTTTAGTGATGAACACGTGACCGGAATACTCATTGTGAAACATTAGTTATTGTTGTATAGATGATAAATAATGTGACTTACGCAGGGATGGTTACTTAAATTATTAAAGTTTTAACTGATATATTGGCTATGTAGTGAGTAGAATATTTTTTTACAAATAAATTATAGCAGCTATTGTTTTGTTTTACTTATAATTGATCTCCTTTGTCCCACATTATACACCCACCTTTTTAGTGGGTATTCAGTAGTAGACGGGTATACCCGTACACCGACCACTTACCGCTTTGGACCACAGTTTGAAACAGACGAAAAAACCTTCCGAAGAAATAAGTAAATCTTTTAATTACAAAAGTGAGCAAAATGAAACTCGCGTATAAGTATATCACATGTATAATATCTAAGTAACAGTAACGATAGGTCGTTTGACGGCGTGTCGTTGCCTGCGTCGCTTGTCTCGCGCGCGCTTGTCACTTAGAGCTTCGCGGAACAACTGCTCGCTGTCTGCTGCCTCCGCCTCGCGACGTAGCCACTGCAGTGCGTGCACGTTGTAGCCCACCATGTCCTGGAATAATACCCTAGTTACTTATCCTGCCGTATTATATTCCGCTGATTGGGTCCTGTGAAATAATACCCTATACTCCATTTGTTTAGGTAGTTAACTAAATGTAAACAATCTTGGCGTTACTAAAAAATAATAATTTTTAATTTGGATATTACTGCTTATAAATCAATTAACTATAGTTTTAGAAAATCTGAATGTATTTCATGTTGTAAAACGTATTTTACATTTTTAAAGATCACATTTTGTTTAAAAGACATACCAAAATTGTTTACATTTAGTTAATTACCTAAACAAATGGAGTATAGTAAGGCATTGTGGCGGGATGATTTGAACGTACACCGCGAGGATTGGTTCGAGGTGGCGCAGGACAGAAAAACGTGGAAGGACTTGGGGGAGGCCTTTGCTCAGCAGTAGGACAAAATAAGCTATGGGGGGAAAAAAGGTCATTCTGCCATATTTTATACCAATGATCGGCTGTAACAGGAGCCCAATGGACAAATAACCAAAAAAAAGTAGCTGGCTCAGGTGGACACAAACCGGATGAGGAATGATACAGTATTGCGGTGCGATTCGGGGAAGACCATGTTTAGTAGTGGGCCGCGAAAGCCAACCTATCGCGGTTGGTAAGTCGGTTGATTGAGTATAATTATAAGCGTACTTTTTTGTACGTTCTCTATACAAAAAAACTGTGTTCGACTCTCACAGCAGTATCTATTTCAAACGCAACATGATAGTTTCACAAAACTATAACACTCAAACAAAAATAGTAAGACACAACAAAACTCACCCTCAACTCATTCAACCGCATACTGGCCTTCGCCTGTATCTGTATCATGTGCTTCAACAGCGCTTGGTTCGCGACGAGCGGCGCGTGGTGTATCTTCAGCAGGAAGATGGCGAGGCGACAGAACAACTCCGTGTTGTCGCCGCGATCCAGAATGCCCGGGAGCATGCGGACTATGTCACACGCTACGCTGAATGGGATCAGCAGAAGAGCTTCTTCTAAGTCACTGGGGAAATAAAGATAAAAAATTAAGATGTGGCTGGAGTGCAAATGGATTTAAAATTTGGGCCAACCTGTAATTGGTAAGCTAATTAAAGTGCCTGTCCATTATAATGACATAAAGTCATTTTCAAATCTGTGGCCGTAGAAAGCGCTGAAGTGGCGCCACTATATGTCGGCAATGGCTGCTAGTGGCGCGACTGCAGCGCTACTAATTGGATGGTATCTGTTAATGAGGCTATTACGTCACTAACCGCCCTTGTAGTAGTTGGAGACGTCAGTAATGCGACATTGCAAATTAATTTACCGTGTACCGTAGTTTTTTCTTCTACAGCACAAAAAGATTTTTTTTTATAATTGAAGTACACAAAACGTTTCATCCTCCGTTTTCATTCTCTTTCAGCTCACGTACACTCCATGCCTATCATCAGGCACATTACCCTTCACACACATACCTGGAGCGGATCCTCTTCACAGTCTCGACCAGGAAGTTCTCGGGCGTGGTGCAGTTGTAGGCGGCCATGAGTAGCGGCGGCTGCACGAACTGTCCGCGCGCCTCCTTCAGCTCGCGTTTGTATTCCGCGCCTACCGTCAGGCACTCCATTATAGAGTCCGCCTACAAAATAAAAGAATTATTATAAAAGTATTGTTTTAATTAGGTAAATAGGTAATGTTCCTGAAGTGTTGTTCGCTAGAATTTGTCTTCGATCGAATATTTAGTGAAGTTAGACTCACGACCCCTCTATGGCGTCACCTCGGTTGGGTTCGAAACTAGTCGGGCACTCTTGATACATACGCGAAAGTTAACTGTACAATTTAATTATTAATCCACTTCACAAAGGACCCAGAATTGTTGTTTTTAAGCTCTATTTGTCTCAATATAAAAGTATGTTCCAGAAGTATTGTTCGCTATCCGTGTTTCGGAAGGCACGTAAAAGTGTGGGTCCTGCGCCTGATCTCTCTCCGGTCGTGTCGGATTACCGTCCCATCGGACTATGAGAGCAACAGGAATAGAGAGTGCACCTGTGTTTGCGCACACGCTTGTGCACTATAATATGTCCTGCGTATCTGGCTAGTGTCATAGTTACACTAGCCACCGTGGCCGAAATCGATCCGGACACATTATTATTGTTCGCAAAAAAAATATCCAATCGCGTTTTTAGTAAAGTCGCTTTCAATAAAATCCATCAAGCAAAAGGCGACTTTAACACACAATGTAATAAGGACTATTTTAAAGAAACTTGTATATTAAATTAAACTGTGATAATTATCAATTATAATGGATTATTATGAAGTATAATTGTATACTTACAGCTTTTTCTGCACCGATTGTCTTCTTTGTAGGCATAGTGAGACCAGGCAGACCGGGGACTGGTGCCTGTAAAATTATAGCATACAATATACTAAACCAACACAGCAAGTCTCAGCTTTTAACATGCTGAGACTTTGTATGTAACAATTTGAGATAAAAAAAGTTTTTTTTTAACAGAAATAATGTGGGTTCGATCTGCGCATCGGACAAGAATTTATGCGCTCTACAAAAGCTTGTTCGGAGACAGTCTTTGTGCACAAACATTCAATTCATATTGAATGTTAGTGAAACCCCCTGCGCTATAAGGATTAAATAAATACCTTAGTGCAGGAGTCGTCTTGTTTTTTTTTCAAGTATACACACATGTTTAAAAATGATACAACGGTTTCCTCACGCGTATTTATCGGGATAACCGGACTAGTTTCGGACCCAACCGGAGTCCTTAATCATGAGCTGAGTCGGGCTCTCCCGCCGGTCGGGCTATCCCGATAAATACGCATGAGTAAACCGTTGTATCATTTAAGTATGAATGATCCTCACGAAAGTTACTATGTAAATACATACATGTTGTTCGCCCGTAGCAAGTCCTTCCTCTTGCTCGTCAGTATCGCCGAGCACGAGCGGCTCGTCCGTGCGCGCGTAGAGGCGCAGCGCGCGGTCACCGCCGCAAGATGCCGCGTGTAGCCCTCCCGCGCCCACTGATATACCCCAACACTCGCCCGCGTGACCCTGGGGTATGAGTTACAGGTTAGGTTCGTGATTTAATGGGAGAATATGATTAATTATTTGTGAATTTTATTTAGAGAGAATGTGATAGCACGATATAGAATAGCAATGTCATGCAGGCTTTTATCATTCCGCTTAACAATGACAAAGATGGCATGATATTTATTACTATTATTCATATAATACTATAACCCCCGGTTTCCGGAAGGCTGATCAATTAAATTAAATCTAATATAACTGATCAAGACTGATTGGTTGATCATAACACATACATACAACCAGTTCCAGAGCATAACATGATGTTTGACGGATTAACAATTTTTTGCGTTGATTAGCGTTTGAGAAACGTTGAGATGAAAAATGTGATTTGTATTTATTAAACAATGAAAATAAAATGTCCTATCAACATTTTAAATCACATAAAACAATAACAATTAATCAAAAATACTTACATTCAAAGTAATAATATTATCATAACTATCCGCGTCCCACTGTTTCACCTTCCCATCTTTGGACGTCGTGAAGAAGTAATGCGTTGAGGGCACAAACTGTAGTGCGGTCACAGAGTCATTGTGCGCGAAGATGGACTTGTGGCAGTCACCGAAGTCCATGCCCCAGATCTTGACGTTCCGGTCCGCGGAGCCTGTTGCTATGAGGGTCGAGTCGTAGCTGATGTCCAGGCAGAGGATTGGCAGCTTGTGGCCGTAGAGTGATAGGTAGAACTGTGGATGAGACGTGATTGGGGTTTAGAAGATGATAAATGAATAAGGGAATTGTTGTTAATTAGAAATTCTGGTAGAAGTTTAAAATAAAGATTGAATAATACTAGCTGTCATATTTCTACACCAACTATACACTATACAGGTGCCAGGTACAAGTTTATGTGATACCAAAAAGGTACAGTTTTGTGATTTGAATATTTGTGAACCCTTTGTGACACAAGGATCAAAACCCACAGAGCGGATGTCGTTGTTGTACCTATTAATGAACCCGCAAAATTGGCCAAATTTTCTTTGAACATCATCATCATCAGCCCTTTGTAGACCACTGCTGGACATAGGCCTCTCCCAAGGTACGCCACAAAGCCCGGTCTGCTGCTTTATGAATCCAGTCGCTGAACGTAACTTTTTTGAACAAAAAATTTAAAATACCTTTTGTACAATTCTCAAAAAAAAAAAATAACCACTGTAAACACATAACAAAAATACATAAACTGATTTTTAAAAACGTGTTCTTGCTTACTCACCTTAAACGTATCAAGGAAGAATATTCTCACTGTGGAATCTAATAGACCGACTGCTATGAACTTGTTGTTCGGACTTATTTTCACCGCCAGCACTGATTCTTCTAACTCCAACGTCCTTGTGTGCAGGAGGGAAAGTACCTGGAATTAAACATATTTTGAGAATATACATAAAACTTTACATAAGAATAATATACCAGTCATCATCATCATCATCATCAGCCAATCACAGTCCACTGCTGGACATAGGCCTCTCAAACACAAGTATTAGTAAATATTTGCTATTGTTATAGATCGTCAGTTGTGTCGGTCACCGATGACCGAAGCGCCAATAATCAGTATAGTACGATCATTTATCTCCTTAAAGAATTTTTGCAGTATCAGGAAAACAACGCCACTACAAGCAACGTGTATAAAATGTATTGTATATTTTAGGTTTTGAAATGATTACCTTTGCCTTGGACTCGCCCGTCGGATCCGGTATGAGTTCAAACTGCCACAGTTTGACTGTCTTGTCGCCGCCGCCAGAAAAGCAACCTCTCTGTAACATAATGCAAATTCAGCGTATTATATCAATTGAGACTAATAATACAAGACTTTAACGAACTAAACACAAAATTTTCCAAAAAAGACTGAAAAATAATGGTTTTAAAACGGCAATATTCTCAAAATATTCTTTTTTTTTCCTAGCCTATAGTGCCCCACTGCTGGGCAAAGGCCTCCCCCAAGTCCTTCCACGATTCTGTCTTGCGCCGCTTCGAACCAGTCCTGGCGGTTTACGTTGAGTTCATCCCGCCACCGCTTTCTGGGCCGGCCTCGGTGGCGCCGTTCATTTGCTGGCTCCCATCATATTCTTAAATTATTTGAATACTACACAATTAACTCACGCTATCCGGAGTGAGCCCCACAGTGGAACACTCGCCGGTGTGAGCGGGCACTTGCTCGAGCACCTTGCCTGCCGCCACGTCCACCAGTAGCAGCGAGCCGTCCACACAGCCGACCAGTGCGTGCCTGTCGCCCGGCGCGAAGCTGATGCTGCACGGACGACCGCACGGCACTGGGATTGTACGGAGACACGCTTGTGTAGCCCTGGGAGATAATAAATATTGACAATATACATTTTTATTTCCATTCATTAATCTTCGATACACAGGGTGTCTCAAAACTCACTGCTGATCACTGATCGCTGAACTGAGTGATATAGATTTTATTTTTTTATTTCTCCCAGGACTGGTATAACTTAGCCTTTCATCTGGCCTCATGTCATAGTTGAGTTTTGGGACACCCTGTATATATATAGATATTTTTTTATTATTTAGACACAATAAGTATGAAAGTTACTACTGTAGCACGATTTTAATAATTGACATCGGCAATGTTCGTTAGTGAATTAAGTTGATACGAATGTTTTTGTCAATGAAAAATAGACCTTATTGCTTTAAGTTAAGATGTTAAACACATGAATGAGAAGGACTCGATTGATCGATTACGTATACATAAAAAAAAAACAATTACAGGCGAAAACATTATACGCCATTTAAAAATGTGATTTATTTTAACATACAATATAGTAAACATTAGATACTACTCAATAGTTTAGTCAAATCAAATTGCTCCCACTAATTACATCAGTAAAACTACCTCGACACTCGATTTCGACTCACCTACTCCAAAGCTTGATAGAATCAGCTGATGCAGATATAACAGCGAGGTTGTCTGAACTGATGGCGACGCAGCGCGGCTCCTTCTGGTGGCCCGGGTGAGTTATTTGTTTTAAGCATTGCACTGTGAAAAACAAGCCCAGATTAAAAAGCCGCTCTATAAATCCTAGAAGTTCTTACAAGAAAACTATTGCTATCGTAGACGCAAACCGTCATTCGGTAATTTCGTCGTTTTGCATTAAGCTCATTGTAAAGAACCTAAAAGCGGTATTCATTGAGCATAACGTCGTTTGTAGTATCATGTTGTCTTTGTCATTATCAACCGGAGTTTTGAGGTAAATAAACATTATAGAAAATAAAGTATTTTCTATCTTTATTATCTATCTCAAGATGGAAAAAAATACGTGAGCCCTTTGTCCCTGATGAGGGATAACAGGACGACATCATCATCATCGAAGTATCTTTGAATAGTCGATAGTAAGATACCCAAGTATCTTGAATACAGGCATAATTAACAGTTCAACTCGCGATCCCGCCTCCGCGTCAACTCATGATGAAGAACTTCGGTTGTGTCCGTAACTAGTCGGGCTATTTCGATAAATACTTGTGAGTAAACCGTTGCATCATTTAAGCCGTAATTGGATATAAGAACATACCTTCATGTCCTTCACCAATCCTCAGACTATGCAGTTCAACAGTGTTGTTAGCCAAGCTCACGCCAACACGCAGCTCTCCCGTGGTGCCCAACAATAACGTGGTCGACTTCAGCTTGGCGTCCAGTTTGATGGAAGAGAGTCGCTTCACTTCATCTGTCAGTGTTAAGAGCTCTGGTACTGTGGTCGCTTCGGCGTCTACTTCACCGCTTTCTTTTAGTTTGCTGTAATATGGCAAAAGTTTTGTAATGTTGAATAGGAAGTACATTTTAATGAGGATCAATTTATGTATCTTATGTATGCAAGTTGTATGCTTCACTATAAACAACGCCTACTGAGAAAAGATAGTTGATGAGAGTAATCTGACATTATTACGTTGCTTTTTTAAAGATTGAAAGAAGAACATGGCTTGAAAAATTTATGAACGTGAAAGTTTGCGTGAGCATTTGAGAGAAATAAATTCACCAAAAACTTAATTAAACAAGAAGCATATTGATTTTAACTCACGCCAATCTTTTTCTTTGCTTCTTTATCCTTTTATCCATCCTCATTTTGGCTTCTTCGTCTGAACAGAATGAAAAGAGTTCCAACAGAGCGTCGGTTCCATGACACGCCAGTATTGTCAGTCCGGGGTCTGTAGAAAGGCCTACAACTCTGCCTTTACCACCTCTAACAAGTGTACCAACTTGGTGACACTGTAATACCTGTAATGGGAAAGTTTAGTTTATCAACACTTGAAGGCCAAGGAATATAATATAGCTGGTCCTGCGACTTTGTCTGCATGAAATTTTACAAAAAAGTCGTTTATTTTTTTAAATAGAAGAATTTCTCTTAAATAAAGGTAGCCTAAGTTACTCCTTATTACATCAGCTACCTTTAAAACAAAGTCCCGTCAAAAATCGGTCAAGCCATTTCAGAGATAAGCGGAAACAAACAGACAGACAGACAAAAATCATAGAAAAGGTTATTTAGTGTATACTTTATAATAATAACAGCTTAGAATAACATACTTACGTTACTTATAATAACAGCTTAGAACTTGGCTCGACACACTCTCATGCACCTAAATAGTTTACAAATTCTTGAGATGCACTGAACAATATCTGTAAAATAGAAATACTTACAGAAGAGTCCTCCAGATTGTCTGTCTCCTCCAACTTGACTATTTCCATTTGTCTGATGAGTTTGTCTTCATCTTTTACATCGGCTGTCCAGTTTAGTTTCCACACTCTCAGCTCTTGGTCCATACTGCCTGTCACTAAGTACCTCTCCTCTTTGAGAAGAACTGCTGACCATACCTAGAATGGAATTTAATCATCATTCCACTGCCCTTATCCCAATTATTATTTGGGGGTGGAGCAGCATGTAATATTAGAATGGAATTTAAATATTGTACTAATTTTTAATCATGTCTTTTTATATTAAGACCCTGGTATAGGCAATGGAACAGCTAACAACTTATAAACTGTTACTCAACAGAGATTTTTTTTTTATTGCAAAGTATTTAGTGATTTTTTTTAACTTTAATTTTATTTAAATTCCACTATTTATTACAACATGGACATTATTCATTGTACAATTTGAACAACACATGAATAAGTTTTAGGCCAAAAACATAATATTCTCAAAAAAACATTTTATGGCACAATATGTATCACTATAATAGATAAATTTAATAATTACAATCAGCATACATACTTCCATCTGATGTCCTCCCAATGTCTTGAAGCAGTGTTTTGTTTCTATATCCCAGAACTTCACAAATGTGTCTTTGGAGGAGCTGACCACGCAGTTCTTGCCGTTGATGAACAGGACACTGGTTATGGCTCCCTTGTGGCCACTGAACCGGGCCTTACCTGTTTCTGACACCACATCCCACAGGATCACCTCTGTATCCTAAAAGATTAAGTGTTGTGTTTGATAACATGTGGATAAATAGTATACTATTATGATTACACTGGGACTTTTTGTCTAGAGGCCTAATGTTTTTTCCAATCTGTGTTTAGAAGTGAACAATAAAAAAAATATTTTTTGTTTATATCAAGTGTAATTATAAATATTAGCAGTAGAAATAAGCCATAATAAAATAGTGTCAAATTATTAAGCATACAAAATTATCATTAAAAATATTAAATTAAAACTTTAACATTTAAGCATGTGGCATTAAAAAAGAACCTAAAACTAACCTTAGATCCGGAAACCAGACGGTGTCCTTGTTCATCATACTGTAAACATGTGACGGCAGACTTGTGACCAGCAAACACACATACTATCTCATTGTTCAACAGCTCAAAGACGTTTATGTTGCCATCAACATAGCCTACTGCTATGTGGTTGCCATTGGGGCTAGCAGCAATCTGCGAAACCACTACATTTTCTCCTGGAAGCACTTGAGCCTGAGAAAAAAAATTAAACGAGACAGAGTAAACAAACAGTACAATATTAAGGGTATTTTCACTTGTATAAATTAAAATCTTAAAATTTTAGACTATGATATTAAAAAGTAATCTATGTCTGTGCAGTTATATACATGTATTCATCACCTACCTTCTCACCCAGCCTCATATCCCAGATCACAACATGTTCGCATGTTCCAACTGCTATGTATCGCCCACTAACTCCGTTAAGCGACACATGTGTACTGTTACAATCAGCACTAGCTATCACATTAAAAGTTCCGCTTGGAGCGTAACGTAAATACTGTTTTGTCAAACCCATTTTTATTATTTATTTACTGCTCATAACCTCCAACAAAAATACATCCCAGCGCACACTTTTTTGTTATGACATGTAGTTTTCTTAAAGTCAATACCATCAATTACAGGTTTCGACACATAATTTTTTAAGACATCAGTGGCTAAAACTCCAAATACACGACGAAAGTTGACTTCAAGGTTGAAATAATTTTATCTGATAAGTTAATGTTTTATCAAAATCACGTAGAATAGGTCAGATTATATTTTCTTTACAAATCGGGCATTCCCTCAAAACGTGGTATTACAAACAAAACCTGAAAATAAACAAAAAACAAGGTTAGTTGTATGCAAACTAATGTTATTAAATAAGTCAATTAACTGTTCAAATAACCTGGGCTTTAAATACTGAGTTGTAACACGCTGCACTTACATTTCGAAGTATTCACGATTACACAAATGAAATGAAAAGGAAACATAATTATTGTGGAAAAAAAATGTAAACATTTTCTATTATAACATTCCTTTTGTTTAGTTCATTCGATATATTTCTTATCTGTGGCTATTCACATTCGGTGATTCCGTAATTTTAATTAAAATCGTGCTACCACACCAAATATCTCCCACTTACATGTATCTAAAGTGTGTTTTAGGAAGCAAAGTACCTTAAATATATTTGAAATTGTTTCTTTTCATTCTACGGTAACAAATACAATACTGCCATCAGGTTATTATGTTACTCAACAAAACCAGGTTTATTGTTTTTCTTGTTGATCCACCGTGACGTCCCTTTCCTAAATTAAATAAAATTGCATGTGTTGAACAGTCGGCTAACGAATAAGAAAACGTGCCTGATTTTTTTCAGGCTGGTGGGTTTCACTAATAGATCTCGCAAGGGCAATATGGACGGTAACTCCACGTCAGACATAGTGATCTTGAGTGGCAACTCGCACCCTGAACTTGCCGAATCAATCGCTCAGTAAGTATTTGCTGTTCATCTCAGATAACTATTCCACTCGAAGGAGCGGAACATTGACCTAGTGTTTGACAATCACAGAGGTTAAGTAGTATGACCTCATTTAATTTATGAGGATGTGTTGATTTGTATATGTATAAATTGAATTAGCCTTAACTTTTACTATGCTACAATGATCTTTATGTTTTGCAGTCGTCTGGGCGTAAGAAAAGGAGGATGTTCAGTATACCATAAGACCAACAGAGAAACTATTGTTGAAATTGCAGATTCTATTCGTGGAAAAAATATTTATATAGTACAGACTGGTACTAAGTAAGTATCCTTGGAATTTGAATCTTATTGGTATAATAAAATAAATTTATCTATTTGGATTGTATGCAATCAGAACATAAAAATGTAAATAAAATATTATATTAAAACTTACTTTGCCAGTATACGATAAACATACTGAAAAGAGAATGTTTTTATGTATGTATTGTGACTTGTTTGCACTGTAATGTGCTAATAAGTGTGTCCTTACATCTATCTTTATTCTCAGTAATCAACATAAATGGAACTCAGTATTGTACATTGTGAACTGGCAATAAACAGTAGATTACTGCACCAATGTTTATGTGAACACATTAGCAGAATTCTGAACAATGATGAGCTCTGAAAATATTTTTGTATCTTCTTTAATTTAAAAACATTCAAAGAAGCTTCTGCAATAAGACATTGGCATTTCTAAACCATCTAAAATGTGTTAAACTGTGTAAAAATTTTAGCCTCATGTAATATCACATAAATATTTTTATTTAATCTGATAATGCAGTAACCTGTCAAGGTTAACTGCATACAACAAATAAAAAGTAAATTGTTGCTAACTTACTACAAACTAATCTTGGCCATAGTTGACTATTGTGTAACAAATAATTAATTACTCAATTAGTGTTTATAAACAATAGTTACTTATCGCAGTAACTTAGCATGCCATTGCTAATCATTAAAGCCATACTTTTTGCTGCTGATTAACCATACTTTTTATTACAGAGATGTAAACAACAACATAATGGAACTACTGATAATGGCATACGCTTGTAAGACTTCATCTGCTCGGTCCTGTAGGTGTGATACCATACCTACCATACAGCAAGCAGTGTAAAATGAGGAAGCGTGGATGTATTGTCACAAAACTCCTTGCTAAAATGATGTGCAAGTCCGGTCTGACACATATCATCACTATGGATTTACACCAGAAGGAAATCCAAGGTTTCTACGAGTGCCCAGTTGATAACTTACGAGCGTCACCATTTTTACTCCAATATATTCAAGAAAGTGTAAGTTTGTCTTTTATGAAATATAATTTATATTTAAGTCTTGTTTAACTGAAATTTTTCCATAGGTTCAGAATTGTATATTTGGACTGACATTTTTGGCAATGGAACTATAACATTGAAAATAAATTACTGACAAACTTCCCGATAATTACACCTTTAATGAGCTTTCTGGCGTGCTCCCAAAGTTACCTTGAGAATAGATTATAGTTTAAACTACCTGAAATGGCTCAAATGTACTGTGTGGTTTCTTAAGTAATTGAATTATGGTATTAGATTCCAGATTATCGGAATTCAGTGATAGTGGCTCGTAACCCTGGCTCTGCTAAGAAGGCTACGTCATACGCTGAGCGTCTACGATTAGCTATCGCGGTGATCCACGGCGAACAGAAGGAAGCTGAAAGCGATGAAGTAGATGGACGTTACTCACCACCCTGTTTACCAAAGTAAGTGAACTTGTGTTTGGAATTACTCTTTGGGATTATGACTGTGTTATTTGACGAGTAATAAAACGCAGTTTATTCAGTTGTGACACACATAAAAATTACAAAATACTATTATATCGCATTAATAAGAGTGAACTTTACTGAATCTTAATTAGTGGTAAACATTCAAACATTGAATGCTATTAAAGATTTTGTTAATGTGCGTATTTTCTAATAATAATATAATGTATTACAGCCGATCTCGCACCATGGACGTATCCGTAGGAGTGCCGGTGCATCCGGCGAAGGAGAAGCCGCCAATAAACGTGGTCGGTGATGTCGGCGGAAGAATAGCTATTATGGTGGTATGTATACCCTTGTAATTTCATGACGATACATTCATTGCCGAGATACCTATAGAAATAGGATTCTTGGTCTTGTCTGCGTGTTTGTTCACGCTTATCTAGAAAATGGCTCCACAAATTTTGATAAGTATTTGTAAAAGAAGTAGTGATGCCGAAAAAGAGCTTAAAGCCGAAATTAATGCTTAGGATTTAGAAAAACACGACAATTATCGATCTCATCTAATGTGACATCGTAATCGTAAGTTATAACTAAAACAATATAAAATCTCCCCTTACTCTTTCAGGATGACATGATAGACGACGTCCAATCATTCGTAGCTGCCGCAGAAGTGTTAAAGGAATGTGGAGCTTACAAAATATACGTGCTTGCAACTCACGGCCTACTCTCATCGGACGCGCCCCGCCTCATCGAAGAATCGCCTATAGACGAGGTAGTGGTCACAAACACGGTGCCCCACGAACTACAGAAGATGCAGTGCAACAAGATCAAGACCATAGACATATCCGTCCTCCTCAGTGAGGCCATCAGGCGCATCCACAACAAGGAGTCCATGTCGTACCTCTTCAAAAATGTCACCCTCGAAGATTAATACCTGATGTTGCTTTCCATGTTTTAATGTTAAGTATTAATTAAGTATTATGTTCTTATTTGAGTTTTATAATCATTGACTTTCTATAATGTCCATTGTAAACGTATTTAACAGCTGTTAGTGAATGTATTATATACTATATCTTAACTATCGAAGTTTCTCAGTGATTATAAAGGTCTAATGGAATGGTTTATAATTCCTCGTTTTGTGTATTATTTTGTGTATTCTTATTTTTTAAGTTGCTTGTATTATTTACTTTTTTATGTAATCAAATTGTTTACCTTTATATCTGAACAAAATCAAAATATATATTTTGTATGTATATATCCGTATTTATTCAGGTGCACATTAAAAGAGATTAGGCTATAAATAGCTTTGTACCAACACTTTCTGAATTGCTTTTTATTCTACATTTGTTTATATAACTTTGCATTTTATCCTTATTTTGTTTTTAGTGTTCTGTACCAAAAAGAAAGGACACTCATAAGGGCACACATACACAATTGAATTTAAAATGTATCATAGCTTTAGGAAGGTTTTTGTTGTAAGTTGTGGAGGTAATTATTTTAGTCGTGTTAAGTATTAAATGTATATCCAATGATGACGAATCCAGCGTACATTTATTTAAAACGAGCTTTTTCATATAGTTTTTTAGAGTGCTATAGAGAAATATTCCACCATGCATGTTATTTCAGAGTGGAAGTTGAAGTTAAAAGGTTACGTACACTGGTACCTACGTAACCTTGTGGGCTATATGTTCGTCTTATTTTATCTCCAAATAAGGGTGGCAATTAAAATATGAATGGTAAACTTTTATTGAGAGTTACTTATCGAGTCAGGCACATTCAATAAAATAAATACACCTACACACATCGTTACCAAAAGCGCGTATGTTAAAACCCGACTCCTGCGACGTTATTTTTTCATATCGGTGAAATTAGTTTAAATAGGTATTGGATGTACGCAAAGTCCGTTAATGCTTACGTCCTTTTATAATGTTTTGCTATGTATAAATACGTCCTTGTGTTAAAATGGTTTTGTTATACAGAACATGTTGAAAGGACTTCGTTTAGCCAAGCTGTAGATCATAATCAAGAGGATACTTATGGAGTAGATAATTACAATTGTTTAAAGATTGCCTTGCTGGTTTATAGACTGATAAATTTATATTTTTGTTCCGAATATTTGCAATATATTTTATATACCTTAAAGTGGAAAAGTTGCCTATTTAAAAGTGAAAGTTGGTTATGCAATAATATAATATATTGGACTCGGAGAACACTTCCTTCCAAAAGTCTATATTTTTACTTAAAATATTTGTGGATAACTAAACATAACCAGTAATATTTGTAGTTTTTATGAATGGTTGTTAGATGAATACCTGTAATACAGTTTATCTAGATTTCTTTTAAAGTAGAAGTTTGGTATATTACGATGCTGATCTTTGAACCAAGTTTGAAGATCAAGCTGATACAGTGAAAATCTTTCTCTTTACTCTTGCCTAGTTTCCCATCTGGCAGGTTGAATCTGGATAAATTGTAATATGCAAAATAAACATTATGACTGTGAGAATTAATAGTAAATAATAAATATATTAATTTTATAGTTAAGAAAACGCCGTAATATGTGTACTAAATATAGATTATATAAATAAATAAAATTGTGGCATAATTGGCTTTTATTTCATGTGTAGTGATCAGTTTGATGAGTCCCTAAATTTCTAGTTCAGTCAATGTAATTGACAAAAAAAATCTTACGCGCTTCGCTTCTCGCTTACGCAAATTACTTTCTTTACTGAATACTCGATGATTGCCAATGCCAGTTATTCTAAGCCTGATCGGTTGCTGAAGGAGTTGCTGTGGACCACATTTGGCTTGAAAAGCTACAAGCCAAAATCAAAGCCCTATGCCGTGAAACCCACTATACGTAATTCCTGGATTGGCCACTGTATCTCAGGAACCCTATTATGCTATGAATAGAAATAATATAGAAAAAAAAGATGAAAAATGAAGTATAGTGCGTTTCACGAAAGAGTTCCCTTCGCCGTTTTGTTGGGTACTACCGACTGTCAACTACTGTCAAGTACGTCAAACGCTTTAATGCATCAGTGTTTTTTAATTGTTTTACGGTGTTAATCAAGCCGAAGACCCTTAAAAGTGGTATAAGAGAGTTGGTGTTGAAAGTAAAATCATTTTGTGGAAGAGAAAAACGTAACAAGGAACCAATAATTCCATTAGAACGTGTGAGACTCCGCGTCGCTACCATG
The DNA here is from genome assembly GCA_941860345.1 of Chrysodeixis includens. Classification (NCBI taxonomy): domain Eukaryota; kingdom Metazoa; phylum Arthropoda; class Insecta; order Lepidoptera; family Noctuidae; genus Chrysodeixis; species Chrysodeixis includens. Next base: position 9,219,135 of record OW796097.1, read on the forward strand.
ACAGGTTTGTAATATAGGGTTACCAGAACTTTATGCCGTTCCCCATTGCTACCCCGTTGGTATGTCGATGTCGTGATATTGTATGTGCACATTTTTATATTATGAAGTATACATTCTTGAAATTGTTGCATACAACCAGAAACGACACTTTTATGAAATAAATACTATGTTGCCTGTATTTGTTAAGTGATTTCATTTATTATTTATTGCTCATTATTAAAGTAAATTAAATTTTAAAAGAGTTATACATATCAAAAAAATATATCGAAATGTTTAATATGCCAGGTATTTAACAACTATGTTCTATGAACTTCCTTCAATAATTCTAATTTCGTTAAAAAGACTTTTTAACTCACTTTTATGTAATAATTTTGTTTGTTTTAGATATATCTGAAAAAACTGTTTCAAAAATTACCAAAGAAGGTGAGGTTGCTGCCAGTACAGCAACCGAAATTTCAACTCCAGGAAAGCATTTTCCTAGAGAAAAAGGGTTAAGCTGGACGATTTTGAGCTTTGTGCATTACGTCATAAAATTCATGAATTTTATGTTGTAAAGAAAGAGCTACCAACTCTTACTAAACTGTTTCATGAAATGAAAAATGAAATTGATACAAAAATGACACTTCTGACTATAGTGACACTGGAGATAGTGATAGCAGTATTATATCCGGTGTTGGGCATTTACACGAGCATAGTTATTCGAAAAAGTAATATTTATGTTGCAAATAAACAATTATTACAGTTAAATGACATGAGTTTTATTTGTATAAATATGTTATACACCCCATTTATAATGCTAGGTAATCATTGTAAATATAAAAAAGATATATATAAATATAAATCTATTACATAACTACATCAAAATATTATAGTATGTATTTTTCGCATTATAGTATGTATGAACTTGTAATAAAATCTCTTTGGCTATAGTATTTGTATCTAGCTAGTTGGTATAATTGAAAGTTATATAAAAACAATAATTATAAAGAACATAATTTCAAATTCTAATTTTATTAGTGAGAGAAAGATTTTATTACAAGTTCATACATACTGTAATGCGAAAAGACTTTCACCGACCTATTGTAATTCCCCGATTATTAGGTTAATACAATCATCATTACCTGGCCACACTCAATTATGCGCTACCAACATAACGGCGAAGGGAACTCTTTAGTGAAACGCACTATATAATGGTTCTATTCACAGCGCAAAATATTCATTATCTGTTCCAAGAGACATGTCTCTGCAGTCCTCGTTTTGAAATATAGTTCTTATTCTCAACACATACGGTATGATTTTAAAAAAGTATGTTGATCTGTCAACTGTCAAGTAGTGAAACAGATGATTCGAATAGAATTGTGGTAAATAGTAAAATTTTACGATAAAAATACAATAAACCTTGTTATGTAATGGTCGGTTAAATAGCCGGTGTATTAGAGCTTCTATCTTAGTTTCATTAGATTGTTATTCATTAAGATTTGTAAGTTTTGTCGTAAATTTATGATTAGAGGTTAGATTTTACATATACTGTAGCTAAAAGTTGAAATTATTTATTTATAACAATGAAACTATTAAAACAGTTATTGTGCGGGATAAAACCTGCGTGGTTAAGATCATATAAGCGTACTTATGCCAGTAGAAACATCTTAAAACTTAATGAACGAGGAATGTATCAGGATATGTTTCCAAACACCGCTGGGTAAGTGTTACATGTAAAATAGATCTTTAATACAATTTAAAAAGTCTAAAATAACTTATATCGTGATGTGTGAACTTACTGATTACAGAGAAACACAGATACTTCATGACTATTTCTCACAGAAAAATATTTAATGAAAACTTCTATCAATACATTACCTTAGTGTGCATTTATGAAAGTTTCTTATATACTAAGTGGCCAAAACAACTTCTATAATAATTAACATTATAAACTTATTTTCAGGAATGAGATATTAGATCTTCTGAATAAGGCCCCCCAGTGTGTGTATGCAGGCTTTGACCCTACTGCAAACAGCCTTCATGTTGGCAACCTGCTTGTTATAATAAACCTTCTACATTGGCAGAGAGGAGGACACAATGTTATCGCTTTGGTAAATATATTTGTTAAAATATTAATATCTTACTAGCAATAAACACAGAGTTCAGTTAAAATATTTATTTATAGATGTTATTGAAGTAATGTTGAGAAATTAAGATTTATTCAACTCAAATCTTACAGGTTATGCAATATAGTTAAATTTAGAATTGAGGATAGCTTATTACTATTTAGTAGTACGCGGTTTTGTACAATCTCTTGGGGTCGGCGCAACCCGTTTTTTACTTCCATTCTTATCTATCAGACGATTTACTCCTTTTTCATTCATATAGTTCCTTACACAATCCATCCACCTTTTCTTTGGCCTTCCCCTTCCCCTCCATCCATCAACATGGGTTAAGGGCAGGATGATGTTGGTGTTGTAAAAACTCTAAAGAAATAAAATGAATGCCTATATAATTGCCTCTAAATATTTGCAGTTGGGTGGAGCAACAGGTTTCATTGGTGACCCAAGTGGTAGGAGTACGGAGCGCGTAGCTTTACAACATGAAATCATAGAAAACAACATACAATGTATTAAGAATAACCTAGAGACAGTATTTGAAAATCATGAGAAGTATATCTGGAAAGATGAGAAGAAATTGAATCCTGTAAGGTAAAATAGTTTTTGTCTAAGCTCTTTATAAATTTTTGTTTGTTTAAGAAAATGGTCCAGAACATAACATTGTTACTGATTTTTATCGTTCTCATATGAATATGAGAATCTCGTATCTCGTATGAATGAAATATTATTATTATATTATAAACTTGTAATTATTGTTTTTACTAAATCAAGTATGGTAAGTTGTCTCACATTGAACCAGGTAAATTTCAAAGTCCCATAGTGGGCTGGATTTTCAATCAATGCCTTCAGTTTTTTGTGTATAGTTAGCATATTTATTTAGTTTCAATTTTGTAAAACATTAATTTCTCATATTCTTTTTAGTTTCGGTGTAAAACAGGTTTTTCTGAAAAAATATTTTTGGTTCAATGAGTACTACCGGTGGTACACATTTAACCAGGGTATGGTCCACATTGAGCCACCTTATTAACTATGTCTTCTAGATCAATTTATAAGGCAAATAATTTGTAATAATAAAAATCAGTCTTATATTTATTAAAATCACTTAAAATCTTATGATCCGTTAATTGGATAATTAGCCAAATCGTGGCACCTGATCTGTGCAAATTAACACTTAGGCTTGGCCTCAAGCATGTTGGCAGTCGAATGCACCCTCTTTTTCTCATCGTCACTTTGTTTCGCACCATTCTAGAATAAATTAAATAATTGTAGAAAACACACTCATTTAACGACAGGTGGTTCACTGTGAGACACACCACCTCTAGATAACTAATCTTAAAAAATTACCGGCAAATCAATCACTTAAAAACACGAATTATAGCGCTTTTAATTGCGGAATAACCGTAGAATACGGTGTACATATAAATAAATTGATATAATTTAAATGAAAAAAGCTAAAAAAGAATGAAATTGGCAAGAAATATTTACTTTTTGAGTCAGTTTGCTTTCGAATGCTCCTCACACAACCACTCGGCACACGATCGCCACGCAAATTAGTGGGCAGTAACGGATCGTAAATACCTCTCTTTCACTCATATTAGCGCGGTTTAGCAACGTGGCGTTTTCGAGATTCGGCGGTGGTTCAATGTAGCTGCCTGGTTCACTGTGATCACTGTTCAAAATATATGTGTTGTAAAGAAATGAAGCTCTTACAAGTTAATCATAATTATTTAATCATGATCACATTATTTCATTATCAACTAAATTGTTTTCAGAGTAGTCAACAATGCAACATGGTATAAAGATATTAACTCCATACAGTTTGTAAGTGAAATAGGCAGAAACTTCCGAATGGGGACCATGTTACTCAAACAGAGTGTTCAAGCCAGAATAAACTCAGAAATTGGAATGAGTTTCACTGAGTTTGCTTACCAGATATTCCAGTCTTATGACTGGCAGCATCTACTGAAGGAATATAACTGCCGGTTTCAGGTATTACATTTTTCTATAGAGTCCTTTGTTCACGACGCATCTGTTCGATACTAGGTAATGGTATTATAGTCTTTATAGTATAGTGTATTGGTCCGAAATGGTTCGTGTAACCATTTGTTCGAGCAAAAAAGCGACACACGGCCGGTGTGTCGCTTTTTTGCTCGAACTTGGCGGACACACTGCCGTGTGTCTAGATAAGGGTGATTACCGCAATACCAAGTGAACCAAGTCAAAGAGTTTCATAATTAGGGCTCCATTAAATGGAATCAAAGTGTCTATACTAAAGTCGTCTGATGTCGAAAAGATGCGCTGCCTCGTGAAAGGACTGGTTATTTCTTTTTGTAAATAATAAATTGTTGACTTCATGTTTTAGATAGGTGGTAGTGATCAAATGGGAAATATAAGTGCAGGCCATGAGCTAATTAGCAGAACATCCAAGAAGAATGTATATGGTAAGTTTTCGTAGACAGAAACAGTGTGAGAAATGAACGACTTTGCTCAGAAGTCCGATATTGTAAAAAAAAATAGTATAGAAGGTGGAATGTATATTGGTATTATCTCTTTACAGGTTTAACATTACCTTTAGTAACGACAGAAGAAGGCGACAAGTTTGGCAAGTCAGCAGGTAATGCTGTCTGGCTGGATCCAAAGAAAACAAGCCCATATAGTCTCTATCAGTTTTTCATAAGGACCAAAGACTCGGAAGTTGAGAAACTACTGAAGCTATTCACATTCTATAGATTAGGAGAAATAAAAGATATTATGTTTAAGCATAAAGAGCATCCTGACCAAAGATATCCACAGACCTGTCTTGCTGAGCAACTTACGACTTTAGTGCATGGCAGTAAGTATCAAAATACATAAATTTTTACCTACCCACTAGTTTCAGTTATTGAAGGAAACATAGCCATAGTAGAAATCATCATAGTTCCAGCTTTTCTCAAAAAAAATAATTGCTGATCACTGACAATACTCAACCTGTGCGATAACTTACTCTTTTGTAGTGACGTCAAGTTAGCACTACCTGTATTTATAAGCCGACTCTTTTTATTGTGATTCATCATCATCAGCCTATCGCAGTCCACTGCTGGACTGCTGCTGTTTTTTTTTCTTTTCCTAGCCTAGTGTCCCACTGCTGGACAAAGGCTTCCCCCAAGTCCTTCTACGATTCCCTATCTTGCGCCGCGGCCGCTTCGAATCAATCCTCGCGGTGTACGTTTAATTCATCCCGCATCATTCATCCCCCACACTAGCGTCTTTACTAGCGTCGCCGCGGCGTCGACGTCAGGTGGACGTTGCGCGGACGCTGGCACGACGACACAGCTCGCAAGACGTTAGTGATTAGACGTTAGTGTTAGATTTTTTTTAATCTTCAGAGGAAGGAGTAGAAAAAGCGTTAAAAGCTACGGAGGCGATACACAGTAAAGATGTGAAGTCACTGATCGCCCTGAGTAGTACGGAGTTGGAGCAAGTGTTTGAGAACGCGACGGTTACCAAGCTGTTACTATCGCCCGGCATCACGGTATTAGAACTCGGAATGAAGGCGAAATGCTTTCCTACAGAAAGTAAGAATTGTTGTATTGTTCATTGCTTTTCTATATGCACATACTACAAATTCGAGAACAATTTCGTAAATGAGATAGATTCCCTTATGAAACTTTCAGCACCTATTAAATTGCTAATTATCATATTATTGTTGTTTAAGCTATATAAGCTCTTCCTTCTGAAGATTAGGTTGGGGGGCAGAATATTACATAAAAAGTATTTCTTAATATGGTTGGTGATTTTACTGTGCAAATCAATGTAACGTTACTTCCGTAATTATACGTTCAAACTCATTCTTTTATTTCTAGATGATGCTATCAGAATAATTCAAGCGGGCGGCTTCTACATTAATCATCAGAAGGTCAAGAAAATAGATGAAGTTATAACGCAGTCAGCACATATACTACCAAACTTATTATCCCTATTAAGGGTTGGTAAACGCAACCACTACATCGTCAAATGGCAGACATAATAAAAACATTTCATAGTTATTATTATTTGTATTCTTTATCCTGTAAATCGTTAAGGTTAGGTTTTAGAAAAACTACGCGAGTAATGTTTGGGCTATTTTATTAATACTTACAACAGAAGCCGGTATACTTGAAGTATATAATAATAAAATGCATATCACATAAGATTGTAAACACTACATAACGTACTTATAGCTAAAATAATAGTCATTGAAACAGCATTGCGTTGATTACTTAATCTAATGCATTGACAATTCTCGACGGCATATTGCCATTAGACAACAGTCAGTCGGCCAACTCCACGACTATTTCATAAATACAACATTTAATTTAATCTGAATAGAAAAATAAAATAAAATCTAACATGTCTTAGCAGCCAATTAGCGTATCATGCTTACGAATGGCTAGCGAATGATCAGACTTTCCGGCGCTGGCCAAATGATTGGTAGCCAATGATAAAACACCATCACAATATCATAAAATATGGCTGTTCGTTACAATAACATTTGTGCATTCTCCCGCTACTGGTCATTGACCGGGAGTGGTGATTATAATTTTCTAATATCACAAGTATTAATTGCAACATTCTCTCATTGTACACACTAGTTTGCAATGCTCATTATTTTAATACAATTAGACTGCATAAAAAAGCTACATAGACAATCTAACCAATATGTCTTTTTGGAAAACATTCCAGGGGTCAATAGATAATTGTCAGACCTACGTATTACTGCAAAAGCTGTAAATTCTATTTTGGTAATAGATAATATTATTCAATTTATCACTTGTTATCTTATTAATAATGCTACAGTTTTACAAAAATAAATACATAATACTCATTTGATGCAAAGAAAAACGATTCTCAATTACATTTTTCTACTCGACCGACGGCCGGTCTCAGCAGAAAATAAAAAGCGAACATCAGTCTCGTTGCGACTTCATAAATCACGATCGCGTAAACTGGCATCTGCCACAGCGCAGTCAGCACCAACACACACTGACTGCCGCGAGCCCCGCGCGCTGCTAGCGCCGGCGCTTCAACCTCGGCATCGGCACGGGGACCACTGTCCGGTGCTAAAGGTCCGTACTTTCCCCCGCCGGAGCCGCCTCGGCCTGCACGGCCGCCTGCACGGGAGCAGCCGCCGGAGCCGCGGGGCGTGGCTGCTGCAGGAGGCGCTACTGGCGCTGCCGGTGCAGGGGGCTGCACCACCTGCGCGGGCGCTGCGGGCGCGGCCACGGGCGGCGGCGGCGCCGGCATGAGCGGGCGCGGCGGGCGCGAGGGCTGCGGCCGCGGACAGGGGCTGTCCGTGATGTCGCCCTCGGACTGCGACAGCTGGCGGCTGGCCACGCACAGGCTGCGCGGCTCCTCCAGCTCGCCGTCGCGCCCGCCCGAGCTGTGCGTGCGCTGCACGGTGGCGCGCGGCGAGTCCTCGCCCTCGCGCTCGGGGGCGGGCGCCGCCCCCACCTGTATGACGGTGGGGTGGTGCTTGTCCACGGTGTAGATGTGCGTGCGCTCGAGCACGGTGGGCGCCACGTCGCCGGCGTCGGTGAGCGAGGCGCGGAGGGCGCGGAAGCTGTGCGGGCGCAGCGCGGCGGGGCGCTCGGGCACGGCGGGCTTGTGGCGCAGCGTCACGTCGGGCTCGGGCTCGGGCGCGGGTAGCAGCGTGCGGGGCGCGGGCCGCGGGGGGGGGCGCGCTCCCCGGCTTCAGCGCGGGGCCCGCACGCGCCGCCGCCTTCTCGCCGCCCGACAGCGGCCGCTCCGCGCCCAGAGACGCGGGCCCGCTCATAGCGTCGCCTATCACTTTCATCCTCCCGACGATGCCCGTCTGTGCCGTCACATTCTTGACCACTAGCGTAGATTCCCGCCCATCTGGTGCTTTGATGATGTCGAGCTTGTCCTTGTCTAGCTCAAGGCTCTGCCGGCGTGTGTCCGCCAGGTGCTCTCGACTGCCACAGCGCGCCGCCTCCTCTTTCAGAGCTTTATTCTGTCTGTACGTGGAACGGTTAATTGTCTGCACACCAGTGATCACTTTGCCGGTATCTGATATTACTGGCCGAGGCGGTTTTGCGGGTTTGTCGTTTTCCACTTTTACTGGGGTCGCTTGTTCTTTGGCAGGCTCTGGCGCTTGCGGCTGTGGCTGTGACTGTGGTTCGATCTTTTTATTTTTGTCAGGTGTGAAATTAGGCGGTACCGGAGCTAGAGGTTTGTTCTTTCGCCTCAGAATCGGCTTTGGGCTTCCGTGTGGGGGACTAGATTGATCAGACAAAGAGCTGTTAGACTGGGCCTTTTTAATGTCATTCTCCAGCAATATTAAGCTGGTATCGTGACTATTGCTCCGGGAGTGTCGGCCGGACCCGTCTGTGACTTTGCTCAAGTTCTGGTGATTATAGTCGAACATAGATTTACTCATGCTACTGTAGTCACCGTTCGCTGCGTCCTGACTAAGTGCAGCGGTTTGGTTGTATCCGTGGACGAAATTAGGAGTAAAACCGTACTCACATTGATCTGGAAGTAGATCTTCTTTGGTAAATGAAATGAAGAAGCTGAGGTCGTCCTTGTAGAACCAGTCAGCGTGTTTGATGAGCAGTTCTACGATACAGTTGACGGCAGTTGTGATGTTCATATCGAAGGTGCTCTCGTCAGCAGCCCACAGGAGGTTGGGAGCGATGACGATGGCTAGGTTGGAAGGAGTCATTTTATTCGTACTTTGGTTCTGAGTCAAAGCAGACAAAAACTTGATGAGATACCTAAGGTTTTGGAAGTTGGCCTCTGGCAGTAGGTGTATGGCTTCCCAGAGAGCGTTCAGTCGGGTTTGTTCCGTGGGCTGTCGGGAGGCGTTCACGAAGGTTTCATAAAGGCGGTACGTTAGTATGGGCTCGGGCAGTTCTCTGAGGTAGCACTTGAGGACGGATGCTACCACATGCATGTCCCTATAGTCCCTCGGCAAAGGAACGTTGAAGAGGCCCGCATCTAGCGATAATTTCATTCTCCGTACCTTCGACGAACCTGCAAACCACATGATTACATTTATAAGTTATACTTATTTGTTCATGCATGACTACAAGTAAGTTAATACGTGTTACGATACAATATTGGATATCAACGGTAAATATTGTTTACTGAGTGATAACAGATTACAAGTTTCTGCGTTTTATACAAACATTCATCATATCTTTATATCGATTACTGTAAATCAAATTGAAAAGTTATTTATTCCAAGTTACTAAGTAGCACTCATCGTCAAAACCATACTAGACGGTGCCATGATTTTTCCATCCGTCATAAGTGTACTAAAAAATCCTACTTATGTTATAATCGCGTAAGTTTGTAAGTATGGATGAATATAAATGTTTGTTACTCTTTCGAACTTCAACGGCTTAATGTATTTTAATAAAATTTTGTATGGAGTTAGCTGGCACGCTGGATTAACTTATAGATTACTTTATAGCCGTATATAACCTATATCCCCGCGGGATAAGCCGCGAGAAAAAGCTAGTGTATAATAACATGATATGATATCAAAATAAATAAAACGTTCAATATTAATGGCAAACGGTAACGTTTCATTACTAAACGTAACGTCAAGCGTTAATTATTTTATTCAGAATTTAATTACCCATATTAAGACCTAAAACAAAATGTAATTCGGTACATATTTTCCTTATACTATTACACATACCTCCGGCGATCCTGAACAGTCCTTCCTCATTGAGTGCCAACTCGTGTAGAGTGCAGACACACAGCTCTATCGGGAAGGCGATGGTTCGGCTTGTGACACGCAAGTGCTCTTCTAAAGGATACCCGAATACAGGCTTTGTGGAACTGTCGTCTGGAACAAGGTATTAAGGTCGAATTTTAAAAATTGGCTATAGAAATCTTTCTTTGACTTATAATTGTATTAGACCCTAAGTGTATATTATATCCACCGATTTAGTTAGATATGCGGGGCTCGTGGCCAGAAATAGCAAATGATAGTAAGGTTTGGAAGAAAATAGGGGAGGTCTTTGCCCAGCAGTAGGATCTCAGACAGGCTACATAAAGTAGATCCTATGTTGTACAACACAGGTACTCCTGGTGTAAAATCTAGGTTCAAAAGCAAAAAATATTATTTTCTTGCAAAAGAAATTATGTGTTTAAAAGTAGATTGTCCAGCGGACGAGGTAACCTAAATGTTATACGTAAAGGAAATTTATTTTTAACTGTACGAGGTAAAAGTGAGGTGCGCTTAAGCAGTTTTGCTTTATAATATTTGCGATTCAGATAATGCATAAAAACCTTCTTGTTGGATAATGATGTTCAATAGCTAGCTAGAATCTTTATTACAGGAAAACTTGCGACAGTTACATTGTTATTTTAGAAACAGATTTTGTCCGAAACTTCGCCAAAAAGGTGTCGGTTTTCTCTTTCGTAGAAACCAAGCTATCCCCATGACAAGTTTTATTTAAATCATAGTTGAGAGGTTCAGCTTTCAAAGGGGAACGGAAAGACTTAGAAAGTAATACAATTAGCAAATCTATAATTATATTATAAGGAGGTAAAGTGACGTCACTCTACCTTGTAAGGAACTTAAAACCAACATTGAAAATTCTTGTACCAATAGAAAGTTACATTATTTACGAGTAGGTAGTTACAGGCTACATAATAATTAAAAAAGTACCACCAAACGAAGTGGGCATGTTCCAGCTAATATTATTTAAGCTGCCCTTTGATGCTACAGAACAATCTGACCACTCGACACAGTAATACTTTGCACGGTAATCCGATTGTGAAGTGTGATATCGATCAGATAAGGTATATTAGTACATCCTAATACAACCTTGAATGCTAAACTCGTTTATGTAAACAATACGGTTCGATTGATTTTCTTTTTTCCCCTATTCCGACACTTTTAACCTTTACAGTTGAAATATACTTTACGATTGGATATTTATAAATTTGTGCAGCGATAGAGATATCTGAATTTAGATAAGGGATTATGTGTATATTTAGCCTAAGCGGACATCCTGTGTGTTTTTAATACATCAACGTATACAATTTTACAAGTGAGAAGTTTCTACAAGTTTAAATCATTCGTTTTAATACGATTATCAAATGATATCTACAGCTCTGCAGTGTACGTAGGCACTTAACTAAATTGGTATTGTTCAACAGCGGAAGTATTATGCTGTGTCGACGACGGATGTGTACATTACAATGATTCGAAGGAAGCCAATATACATAATCTATTAATGGAGGATTTGCGAGGTCCGACACTGCGACCAAACCGAAACATTCAAGAAAGGATGGATGAATAAAGAGTTTTGATACTGATGTCGTTTTATTTAAATTAAATCGAACTTATTTTGTTGCTATTGAGTCCCGAATGTGATTTCCCTAGTACTCTTTTTATAACAGAAACTGTACCTCCTATAAACTTATGAAATGTAATCTATTTAGGTACCTAATGAGTGTGAGACATACACAAATAAACAAATAGCAGCATCTCTTTTGCATTACAAATATTCTTTAACCGACTTCAAAAAGGAGGATGTTTCTAACAGAATCTAATGCCCAGAATATTTCAATTTCAATTATAAAGGATGATTTTGAATATTTCCAGTTTAGTACCAAATACGGCGACATCCGTTTTATTGTATGCTAATGATTTGTGAATTATTGTACGAGGATGTTGTTGATAATATACATATGCATGCATATAATTATAATTATACAAGCACAGGGACAAAGCCAATGACCAGTAACTAACTGTTAACTGAGGAAACTGCGTTTATTTATACATACACATACAAACTATTTATATTATTATGTATGTACATATAAATAGTTTTCAGTTTGTTTGCTGTCTCGTCTATAATTACTTAACAGCTAAAGAACTGGTTTAAGTTAATGAAGGATAAACTAATTACCTTTTTTTAGGCCCATTAACAATCGGAAGCTTATCAGTACTTTAGGTTTAACAATGATTTACGAAAATCCATCTTATGGCGTTGCAATAAAGGTTCTTTAAATGTACTGGCGTGAGCTACAGATGAAGTGTACTCAAGGAAGATATAGCAAAACAAGGTTTATGTTAATTAGTTAATCAATCAGTTAATTGATGTTTTAACGATTACAATGTATTGTGTTATAAAGAATGAATGTTTTTCCTTTTAGACAAGTATGTTTTATAACTAAACCTAATTCAACTTTTCACTATTTGAATTAATATGAAAAACAGTTAATATACCATGCAGATTTGTAATTGTTTTGTAATAAAGACCATAACTAACTAAACTAATATGTATAGAATATGTTGACCTAATAGAGAATTTAATATTATTATGTTACATATATCAACATTATCAACTACCATTGTGTTTGAAACCTAAACATTCTTGTGAACTATACTAGAACAGAGCACTAAGAATGTTGAGATGAATCAAAATGTTTTGTTCTGTAATTACTAATTCAAAATAAATCACACATTATACACAACATATCACATTATATTTTTTTAGAGGTCTGGAGTTGAACTGAATTTCCCAACTGGCTACCTGAATGTTTCATACATTAAAACAAACATGGGATCATCGATTTATCTACACTTAGAAACCAGACAATGCTTATCCCTGGTTTCTTAAAAGCTTATCAAAACAAAAGAATGTTATTCTTCAGTCGAACCTCATGTTAAGCTCTGTAATCGGTTGTAAGTTTTATGGTCAACCAATCATAGTTGTGGTCAGTTGATTTGACAGTACATTCAGCTTTCCAGAAACCAGGTTAAGTTGAACAGTCAATGATCACAGTTGAGTAAAGCACTGTACTTACTTATAAACCTCTCAAGTTCCGGCACTGTGTCTTGTAGGGAGTGTAGCGCGGACTCATGATAGGCCCTCTGTAGTTTGATGTATTGCAGTAGTGTGTGTGCCAGCTGGGCCTCTTTCGCGACTAGCGCGAACATATCGGCGGCCAGGGCATCCCGTGCGGCCTCCACTCGGATACCGACGTCTTCTAGTTCCTCTCGTGCAGCATTGAATTTCGTTGGATTCTCTTCTTTTTGACGCTCTAAATGCTGTTGGAGCATTTTGTGGATGAATAAAATGTTTTTTTATTAATCGTTATATATCTAGTCTCAAATATATTGTAGTTTCTACAACTTTTATTTCAAGCAAATCAAATTATTGATTTTGTTCACTGTCTAGATTAAATTCTAGTAGCCATTAAATCACAAAATAATTAATTCTCTTTTTTGTAACATGTTTGCTGAGTTATTGTTATTTCCAATGATTACATAAAAAATATTGAAAACATACAATAGTGACACAACTACAAGTAATACATTTAAAGTTGCTTACTATCTGGTGCTACAATTTATATCTCCACTGCCCACTTGAAAATGTATTATTTACATTTGAATGTAGTACTACTGCTATGATTGTACGTGTCTATTAATAACATCTCAAAAACAATGATTCAGGAGTTCAAAACTGACAAAGATATTAACATCAAGCAGATAAGGTAACTGTCACAAACAGAGCTGGTCTTATTCAATGGCAAGATAAGTGATCAGTTTCTGATATAACTCACATGATATCGACTGGCGGCCGTCTCCTTCTCGCTCATGAGCCTGCTCAACTGTTTCTTGGTTTTCATGATGGCCGGCAGATCCTGGTCACTAATGGATGTCAGTGGTGCACATACCAACTGTTCCACTTTTAGTTCATGCTCTGCTATTTCATTGGCCAGGAGTTTTTCTGTTTTACCTGCATAAACATTAAACAGAGTTAATAATTATGTTTTTGTTAGTGTAATTTGAGGAAAATTTCATATTGTTTGAAAAAACTATGCTACACTTACCACATTCATATAAAATGTATTTTAAAATGCTATCATCATCATCGAAGTTACTGGCTTCCAACATAGACAATCCAAGAAGGTATTCTGGCAGTTTCTTTAGTCTTTTCTCTCTAGCTGCAGGATCCTGACCCTGTGTGCTGCCGGCCCCTGTCGATAGCCTCTTGCTGACAAGTTGTAAGGCATTTCTGAGGTGTTCCACTTTCCTATCAGCCGTTTGTAACTCATCTGTCAAGCCTTCCGCTTTACCAGATCTGTAAAAATAAATTTCAGTCACTTTATGAAGTCAAATTTAAACTTTTAACAAACTATTCAATAAGATAAAATAATACTTTTTCCTCATAATACTAGTCACAATATCGGTTCTAATGATACTGATATACGTAAAAAGATTACAATAACAACGAGTTAAACCCACAAAGAACTGAATCTTATCTGATAGGCAAGATAATATAAAATACGTGTATACCTTGAAAATGTTTGGTCGGCAAGTTGCTTAACCCTATAGAACTGTTTCTTCATTGTCACAAATCAATTTCGATGAAATTATTTTTAAGCTACAAGGTCATTGGACCCAATAGTAAAATAATAAAACGATCAAGATTTAGCTAAAAAGAACGTAATGTCAGAACATCAATGAGATCATCCTCATCAAAGAATGTTGCAGTAGATTTATATAAAACTTTGCTACACAAATTACACAATAAGGCACTACATTTCCATGATTCACTTATAACACTATATTATCCATAATTAAATTGTAATTTTACGTATAAAGACACAGTAATAAAATACTCTCGATGAATCAGGAAAATAAAATAAGTTAATGTGCACAGATTAAAAATACTGAGTACACAAACTGCGGAACAGATAACTAAGACTTTGTCAGTAAAACAAAACGCAACTATGTAAACGAAAATTTATTAACTTATGGTAATGATAATTGGTGTAAAATTACCTAATATAAGAGTTTATTTAATAAAATTTTAATCAATTATTGTTTAATGTTGTCAAAAACTATTTGAAACCAATCTTAAAGCAGAAAAGTATTTAAAACAAAAAAATCATAAATAGGAATACAAGATAACAGGGGTTAACACAATTTGATAGATATCTAACGATCACCAACCTACTGTTTCATTTTTGGATTAAGAAAAACGTAAAAATGAGGACATTGCATGGAAACAGGGTCAACGGAGATCGATAGCTACTTGTATTGATTTTCACCTCAGAAAAACAAAGAATGGTTTATGGTGCCTTAACTACAGACAATCCAGAATTCTTCAGTGTCATGAATGTCAACTTGACAATTGACATGAAAACTGGTTTCGTGTCGTGTATTTATTTACATGCAAGAATCGAAGAAAACAAAAATTTCTTGGGCATTATTACATTGCTTAGTATTGTTGGTGGTGGGAGTTGGACGTGCATGTAATACATTGAAAAACTACGTCAACAACTCAGTTCTCTTTTTGATATCGGGGCGTTAAGTTCCTACGGTGATATTATTTTATACGTATTTTTGTTAAGTTTGTAATTTTATTATTTTGTTAAGAGTAAAAAAAATCGCAAAAATGAATCGAAAATTTGTAAATGTTATACTGCTTGGATTTGGTTTTATGTTTGTCTTCACTGCGTTTCAAACGATGGGAAATATAGAGGTGAGTGTTAACGTAGTTATTAAAAATATTTTCTTTTCACTTTCTTTATTTTCAAAACATTAATGTAATGACTCCTATAGCCAAGTACATTTTTACTCACAACCCATTTTTGTCATGTACCCTATTTATGTAGGTATTGGTAACACATAATTTTTTTTTTAAATAAAATTTACGACATTTAATTTAGCAACAATATATTAATTTATGAAATTCATTTCGAACCTTCTCTAAATCAATTTCTAAAACCTGGTGTATCAGTATATTACACTAGGGCATAGCGATACAATACTTTTAACAGATTGTGACCACCATTACAGTATTTACAGTACTAGTCCCTTATTTCCTGGTTCACTCTTGTAGAAAGGATTCCACACCACAGTGAAGTTGATCACTCCAAATGTCATAATACAACCTTGAAAAGACAATATACAGCATGTTGTTTCCTTATTATTTAAAAAAAATATGTTTGTTATGGTTTGATTTAGTATGTTTTGTTTCAAAATGCTTGCATAATAATTAAACAAAGGAAGTCATATTATGGTTACTTTATTATTTTGCAATTAATTTATTTTGTAAGAGGTTTACATTTTTTGCTGCTACAATATAAATACAATGTTGATTTTTGCTATCAGAATTTATTGTATATATAAATTTTATAAAAATATACCTATATATAGTATAAAATTCATGATGTATATCTGCTCTATATTAGGAAGTAAAAACTTTACAAAGTGAATTGGAATTGGTTTTTGGTTTAATAATTAAGCTATAAAAAATAATTAATCCTTAACTTTTTATAAGTATTCTTATTACTTGTCATCATAATAATATAATAAGGAATGTGAAAAGGGTAAATTACACTGTGCAAATCAGTTGTGGAAAAAAAAAGGGAGGACAACGACAGTGGGCATCAGGGAGAACTTAAGAATCCAATTAAAGTAGACTGAATCATTTTTCGAGTTAATATAAACACACTATGAACCTCATGAATGTGGCTTTCTATTTGTAAATGAATTTTCCGATAGTTGGTATAGTAGCCCTGAGGTTACCCCTACATTTGTCAATTTTTCCGGAGTAGACATTCAAAAGAGGTGTTCTGACTTCTATTTATTTACCCTGTAGCTGTAACATTGGCCATATAAAAAAAAAGGATTTCCTAGTGTTACTCACAAGCTAAGCACAATTTTTTTTACCAGCTTATACACCAACCAAATTTTACCTACCTAACCTGTTCATTAAATTACTTACTACACTATCATTGGCACAGTTAGAAAACCAACTATTGTGGGTAGGTAATGTTTGGCGGCCAACAATGGCGACACACAACGAATACCAATGTACTGGTGAACTTGATGTGGGTGTTTGTAGGTGTGTCAGATCGATACTCGCTTCGTAAAGCTTTTTAATGGATAACGGCTAATGTTATGACTACTAATGCCTGTACTGGTCCCGTTTCTTGCCTCCCAAACAATGGGATGACGATACCCGTTAGGTTTGTCTAGTAATCGAGTGTTTTATTGACAGTTACCGTGATCCTTTTAATCGATTCCTTTACCGTGAGTCTAGTGTTTGCCTAAAGCCTTCAATTATTGAGCTACGAATAGCTAAAGATTCTTAATAAATCGGCTACTAGTTTCAGACATTAATACGTTTAAATAAACACTCGTAAACTACCCCGCGACTCAAGGTTTGACTTAATTACTTAGTGCGGACTGCGGGAATCTATTTTTTTTTATAAACAAATCTCGTAATGGCATTCTACATACTACTATATTTTAATTACATACTTAAATGTCTTTGATAATTCGGCTTTTTAGTTTCCACAGATTTCAGCTTTACTACATTAATATAAAATTATAGATCCTTACACGCTATCGTCGCAATCCTTTGCAACGCAATTGAAATTTAGCAGAATGGGTATATGATTAAAAGTAATTTTAAATTGTTATGAATCGCGGCATTCGCGGCCTTGTTTATGTTTGCGATTAACTCTGTTTTAATTGTGCTAATGTAAACACTTAAAATTGTTTTGATCTTTGTTCATTGTCCGTTCTGAACATCAATGTAATTCTTCTTGTATCTTAATAAGTTAATAAATTATCTTCTGTACTTAGAAAAATAATGTTCGTATGTCCCCTATACCTTAGCTAATAATCCCAGATTTATTAAATTTTGGCAGCATCCTTTAATGAAGCATACACACGAAGTGTGTGCACTCTACCAAAAAGAACTCGCAGAGTGCAAATAAATATATATTTTTTCATTTTGGTTTACTTGTTTGCCATGTTTTTAAATAAGAGTTATACTTTAAGCTGTTACAATGGATGTAGTGTTTACATAATGTTCTAATTTTAATGCAGCGTAGATAAAACAAGAAAATTTTAAAACAAAATGACAATTTGAAGGCCTCAATTCTTGTCTCGTAGTTCTATAATTTTAAAATATTAACATTTATGCTCAATATTGTAGCAAATGTTACTATCATAGTCGACATAACTGTATGCTAATAGCGTATGCCAATGCGATATCAACAGAACCTTTAATCACGCCGTCGTCCTTACAACGCACATTGCGGACGGATGCTCTTGTGACGATACCGTACATAGCGGCTGTTATTTCATAATACGTTGTGTAACAGATAAAAACACATTATTTAATTTAATTTATGGTCTTTAGGGCGCACAACATTGATATCTCGGACGTTAATAACACCCCGACATTATCCGTTTTATACAGCGGTCGTAAGATACCTTTTATGTTTGTTTTACGTAACGCTGTGATTGAGATTGTCGTCCGAGATTCGCTATGGGCTGGTATTGTGTAAGCGGCTATGCTAGTCTATACATTTAATCCGGAACTAAAACTATGTAATGTATGAGTTGCTAAATAATTGTCCAGTTTCGCTGAAGAAGAAAATTAACCTAGTCTTTAGAACGCAAGCTCTTGACATCAAATCTTCTGGTGACCTAAGATTTTAACAAAATAGGCTGTATATCGGTGAATGCAAAAGTTACAAATATAGTCAAGTGTGGGCAGAAACCTTGCTAATAAAATGTGGACATGGAAAAGCCTTTATTATATAGGGTCCTTTGCCTTCTCAACTGACCCAGTTCTTATTAAGATACTGTCAAATGGGATTACCGATAAATGTTGATAGGTAACCATATCTTTGATTTGTCTGAATTTTGTTATCCTAAGAATAAACTTCAAAGTTTCATAATACCTAAAATTCTATGTAATACTCGGGATTTTCAAAAGATAAATTATATCTAGTATATCTTAGGTGTATAAATAAAACTCTCACTGTCAAATTTTAGTGTCTTGTTGTTTTTGTTTATACAACCGCAAAATATTTACGTCGCATTTACTCGTGTGAAATTTGTACAACTGTGACGTATTATTAAATTTTTTTGTGTCAAATTGTAATCATTAACTCTACGTTCAAATCTATTATTTACTTCAAATAAAACAATACGATACAATACTTCACATCATATCCACTGCAGAAAGTATTCAATCTTTTAATTACGTAAATTTTTGTCACGGCTTGTGCCCAGTAATTACTCAGTTCCCCTTATTTTCACAGTTGCGCTTCACTGAAATTAAGCAATAAATAATCGAAGATTACTTCAAGTAAAAGAGTGAATATACCTCTATAACTGTGTCCTATGTTTACATGTTTTATTACGAACCTTATACTGTTATCAATAGGTTATAATTTATGAATCTAGGTTGATGCACGACCGGTGGAAGCCTATCGGGCGAAAGGCAACATTCATGGTAAATTATATCAAAGCTTGCCACTCCGGTAACGATATTACGTTGTAGATTGACTTGATTTGCTGTAATTTTGTCTATACTAAAATGTGAGGAATAAGAAGGTTTTAAGTGTGTTTACATCTTACGAAAACAATGTTTTGATTTCTCAAGTTTGGTAAAATGAACGGACACCTCCGCAAAATGTAACGAAACTAAAAATGGTCGTTTTCTAATCATGTGTAGGTACTTTATCCAACATTTCATTGCTCTTAGAATTGTCCTCCAGGTATAGTATACACTTCATACTCATGTCATCATAAATTCAAACTCTAATTGCATTTTTCTGCCATTTTCTCCTCTCCTTATTTAGAAGATAGTTGTCAACTCAAGGTGCTTTAGATAAATGTTAATTAATGATGCAATCGTTTGTATTTGCCTTATAAGAGTATACAAGTGGATATTTATCTGTTTGTCTATATTCGATAAATTCAAGGATTCATTCAATTTAGGTCAGTTAGATTTGTTGGCGAGATATTTATTTTCAAGGGTCTTTTCAATGATGTTCGTTTTCAGATAATTTGGGAGGTTAAAAATGACGTAGAAATGATTGTAGTACTCAGATAAACGTTCAACAATTTTTCCGACAATCGTTGGATGACTTCCATTCAGCTTTTGCGGATGAAGGGTATAAAAATATAGTAGTAATTTGCAACAAAGTGAAGGAAATCGCATTCAATAAACTTTGTATGAGTTCATTGAAATTTTGCCCAAAAGAGGTTTGGTTACATACACTGTAATAAGAAGTTATTTTTACGAAAAGATTGTCTTGAGAATTTTTGTTTTGCTTTAAAGTTTTGGCGTTCATCGACCTCGTTATGTAGATAACAAGTTTTTGATGACAAGTTTGGAAGGTTTACTGGATATTTGTTCCTTTAGGATTCCTGTGTTATTTAAAGCAAAGTACCGTTAAATGCCTTAGGTAGGTAAAATGCATGCGAAAATATCGGAAAGCAATTTCGTTGAACATCGTTATGCTCAGACTTGTAAGACGCTTCAAATGTAAAATGTAACCTGAATGTTTACTTCGTTTTAATAAAGCTTATTTTTAACATAATAAAGTTATTCCGAGTAACTATTTATGCTCATAAATTTTGAATAAAAATCGTCAATTCATAAATATTTTATATTGCCACTACGGGTCAAATGTTTATCGGTTTTACGAAACTTATAAAATCGCATTCACTCCATATAAAGGAGTGTTGGCAATTTTTATGAACATCCTTGTAATATCCAAATGCATAATGATGTATGAATTTGGTTTATTGACACTTAAAATGAAAATTTACGAAATTGAGTGCTTAATGCAAGTAAATTGCGTCATTAGTTTATTAAGTTCTGTTTATGTCTTTACGATTTAGGTTGGTTTTATTTTGAAAACACAGTCTTAGCATCCTACGCTTTTGTTTCGAAAGCTGATCGCAAGGATGCAGATTTTGGCAGAAGTAAGATCGTAAACAAAATGAATACGGTTTCGATTCTTAAATTAAGATAAAGAAAGTTTGTTTTTGCGAATTAATTTTGGAAATACCAAAAAAACGGCTTTTTATTTATTTTATATGCCATAAAGTTGTTTATTTCCTAAACATTTACCTAACTATAATATCTTCACTTGGTTGTTATCTATTGTGGAAAGAAACGCGACATTTAGCAATGTCAAGTACTGCGATCGTTCTTGATCTTTTGACTATGCGAAACTGTTTCAAGGTTTTGATAAGATCCGTATTAATATATAATTTATTTAGAGTTTATCAATATGAAATGATACATTGATTTGTTTGTGACAAGTTAAAGGTCATTCAGATTGGATTAGTGGAATTCAAACTTAATTTATGACACTTTAAAAGCTTCTTTTAGAACATACATTTAGTACGAAATTTTGCTATAGAAATGACATCTCCTAGTATATTTTCAGAAAAATAATTCTCAGTTTTAGTGGCAAATCTTTCACAATTGCCTATTAAGATATCGGTGACGTCATAGTATGCCATTTACTCGACATACTTTGCGGATAAGTTAATGGGGATATAAAGTCTTTATTTCCTGTGGGTTTTACGATAAAATGTATGTACCTATTAGTATTTTAGTTTAACTACAAATTACTTAGTTTCATCTCAGTATGTCGTAACATAATTATTCAGCTTTAGAACGCTGCAGAGGTCCTATTCCGTCTTTTAAACTTTTCATTTTCTACGTCCCTTCGTTCATATTTGCGTTATTATTTATTGTTTTTTTTTTATGTATTGTTCACAGAAAACAGTGCTTGACAGTATATCCCACGATGACCCATCGTTCACTGGCGATGGCTACACATCCCTGGCCATCATCTACGCGACGCTGGCGATCTGCAACTGGATGGCCCCCTCCATCATCACGATCACGGGGCCCAGGGGAGCCATGTTTGTTGGAGGACTAACGTATTTGTGAGTAAATACTCTTTTACTGAAAAATAACGCCATCTAGTCTTGTACTAAGCAGGGCTTGTATTGTGAGTACTAGACAACTTATAAAAATACTAATATAACGTGCTCATCAATCAAACATTTGTCCTGGGTCGAAATCGAACCCACAGCCTCGGGTATAGCAGTCAGGGCTACTTACCGCTATATCAACAGGCCAGTCGTTTATCTCCTAGGGTCTTAACACAGTCGTAAAGTCTTCACTATCCTGATTAGTAATTACTATGGGATAGAAGAATGTAAATGCAAATGGCATGAGGCATGTAATGAGGCAAATAGTTGAGGTAAATTCTTTCTTATGCTGACTCACTAGGGTACGGAATTTTTTAAGCTGTTATTAGATAAGATTTAAGTATTTACTGCAATGTATTGCAACATTAGTTAAGAATTCTCAGAGTAAATAAGGAGAGCACAAAGTTTCGTTATTTCTGCATAAAGTGGCTCATAAATTATTTTAATTAATTATTATTAATTTGTTTTTATATATCACGTCTATTGTTAAAATGACTCGCTAAATTTATCTAGATCGATAGTGACGATTCAGCGTGGATAGAGAAACTACTCTGCGAAAATTAATATTTATTTTTGACTTATAATTCATCAACTAGAAAGTTTTAATAGGTATTTATTATTTATCGACATTTCCTAAGGCTCTTACTATCACTGGCTACCTAAAACAGCTTTCCAAAAAATACGAAAGTGAAAGAAGTTTGATTCTTGTCCCAGATTTAAAAGGAGGCTTTATTGTACGTTTTCAAAAAATGACGATAAAGGCTTATTGGTCTATCTTAAAAAAAAAATCTAACAACCGACTTTTCTATTTCATTTACTCGAAACTTTCTCCATTCTTGCTATGTTTAGTACTTCCCGGAAAAGTAAATAACACCGCAGAGTCTATTTCGAAACGCAACGGGTCCCGACCAGCGATATGCCACAACTACGCCGCCTTTATGTAACCCAAGTTAACTCGCGAATGTAATACTGCCACTTATACAACCTTTTTATTGTGCTAATCGTAAGAGCTGTCTTATCAATCATTTGTCGATCAGTAGGCTCGGATCTATTGAGGTTTTTAGATCGCTGATGTACGATTGTACCTACATATAAGCTAAACACTTTACATAATATGTTAGCTATGTTTTGAAATGGCGAGGATTACGCAATTATTAACAAAGGTCAAACAGACAATTTTTTTTTGTAAAAAGACCTGCTTTCATAGGCCTTTTTGTTCTATTTCAATGTTATGCTCGTGAAATTCGTACATTTATTTTGTATCGGTCAGGTGTCGGACGATATATCATTAACTTTACTCTAACTAGAGCACTCAACGTTACATGATACCACAATGAGTGCTTGCGTAGTAATTAATTTATTAAGTAATTTGCGTTTATGCGTTAATTAGCAGTACTAAATACGCATTTATTGCGTATGCCTTGAATATAAAACTGACATTTTATGTCTGGTTCTATGTCTATCCTGAGATAGACAAAGTTGAAAAGAGCTACCATTCTACTCCTGTAGTGCGCTGTCACGATTCCATATTTGTAATAATATAACTTTATGACGTAGAATGCACTAAATTGCTATCCTATTTCGAAAAAAATCTTCAAAACTTTCACAGTAATTGAATCTATTGTTTTATTCTTGGGGGCTTATATTGTCTATTACACGGTATACCTCTTAGTATACTGTTCATTCATAAATATGCGCTGTTGTGGTTATAGCAACTTGTCTTTGCTTTAACTCTCTCTTCGACAGTAATGTGCGATTATAAGCGGTAATACGTTCTTTTGTTTTTATACAATCGGACTTGAGGGCTTGTAGACAAGTAACTTAATTCCTCTGAGAACTAAATCTGACGAATCGCTCAAATATTTTGAACTAAGAAGTATATATAACGTCACTTTTTAGTTGTGATTCTTAACGGTATGACATTATATTGATCCTTAGTTATTAAGGGAATTCCACATTTTTTGTGAGGTCATATAACTTTTTCCTGTTTAGTTAAATACTTAGTTTATTCGCAGTCTTCCTTAATGTCTTTTCCGTTTATTTTTCAAGCTTGTGGCTAATTTAAACGGCTTAATAAGTCCTTTAAATGTTTCTTAATTGGCTAGAAATTAAAGACTATTGGGCTAAGATCAGCATTTAGCATCGGAATGCCAAAAAATAGAAAAAAGGCAAAGGAATAAAAGATTATAACATTATTTTTAATTGGGAACGTGCAGCTATGTGTCTACATTAATTTGTTTACTAATTGTCTTTACATTCTTATACTTTGTCTTTATTGTTTTTTTACTCTTCACAATTAGTGTGTATTCTAATGATGACTTAATAGACATACCGTTTGCTTTATTACATATTCGGTAGTAAACTTGCATTAAAAGTCAGCCTAAATCTCTTATCTCAATTTATGCAAAAAATAAAATCTTCACTTTCACGTGATAAAGCAGTGCGAATGAAACGAGAGGAAAATCTTGTTCTAGCCGCAAATATATTCAGGGGTCTACCACCAATGCCTGAAGTAATATTATTGTAATTATGAAAGCGTGACAGCGCACTACACGGTGTATAGTGGCATCTCTCTTTCACCACTGCATAATATCACTTTGAACGGTGGTAGGCCATCAAATCCGATATACAATTGCGTGATCTTGTCTACTTTGGTTTGAATACTCTAATATCATTTCATGTTTAGTTTCTAATGATTCGTGTGCCAGTACGTCTTGTTAACATGGCTCCGGAATGAGTTAATGGAAGTGTCTTCCTGTCTCGATAACGTAGATGCTCTTTGTCTGATTATAAAATAAAATCTTTTAGAAGAAAAAATGGTTTATAAGCGACGAAGTTATCCGCGCAGAAATAAAAAAATATATGCGGTCGAATTGAGGAACCTCCTCCTCAGTCAGTCAAAGACATACACTCGAACACAGTAATTTTATAGCTATTTTATTTTTACTTGACAAATGTATTAACATGTAACAGAGTTTAGTCCACCGATTGCAACATTTATCCTTGAGGAATCATTTTCCTTGGTACTAAGTACGCTCATCATTCCCCTGCTCTTATTCCAATCATTATTTGGGGTCGGCTAATACTAAAAGTTACGTTGTAATACGTTGATACAAATACGCAATAGACATTAAACTATTTGTTCTGTAGTAAAAGTAGAAGGTATGCGTTATGCGGTTGCTCTACTAGTAAGAAACTACCATAAGCGTTTGAGGTGCCCGGTGGGCTACCGTTATGCCGAAGCAGGCATTTGAATAATAAACACAAGCATAGGTTATCGCCCCCTTGTAATGACCAAAACGTTTTTAAAGATGCGTCAAAAATTTACAAAATTAATATCCGATAAATGATGGAAATGTTGATTGGAAAACATTAAAATATGATTAATTGTAAAAACGTATTAAAAAGGTCCTTTTTATAAACTGATTTTTTTGCTTAGTATTATTATCTTCTATCAATAATAAATAATTGATTGATAAAAAAAATAATAATGAAAAACACGTTTTTAATAACTTGTTGCTAGTCTTTTCTTTTGTTTATTTCTTTTAAATCCTTTTGTTAGAATTCCGTGTTATTATTTTTTCTAAACCAATTATCTCCATTAACGTTCGACTTGCCATTTTAGACCAACCCCTTTATTTCTTCTTTAAAATAGTTTGACTTGCTGGTTGTAGATTTACTGTAGGTAGTGTAGTTTAAAATTTATGGTCACGAAATCTGTAAAATTCAGCTCATAAGTAGGTACAAGAAATTCAAAAGGATTGCGATACCATAGACTTGAACTTAAGTAGATAATACATAGATATATCAGGGGCTAATAAACTATTGCCAAGACAACAATACAATAGACAGATGAATCAAATTAAGATATAAACACAATGAAGAAGGTACTTACAGAGGATATGCCGTTAGTGAGGCGTTGATGACGTGCATCACTATGTGAATACAGTCGTAAAATGTGACATTGACAACGCCTTTATTTCTAACCAATAAGGTTCCATATCGTAATTCGCAGTCTAGTAGCGTTTACTGGTTATCATTGACAGAAAATAGAACGCAATAATTGTTGCAGGACTTTCCTATATCGAGTTATTGTTGTTTGTAGGATGTCAGATTTTTTTTCTAATAAACGTGCTTGAAATAACTTTACTTACGTGAGCAGAAGATCTACCACTTCATTAAGGAATTGGATCTTTAAGTAATAAAAGCAGGTGTGGAGGGAGACGCCGCTCTATGCCGAGTAATGCGCTGTCACGCTTCCGCAACTGCAATAATACTCCTTTATGACGTAGCGGCAGGCCCCCAGGTTTCCGATATCGTTGGCACGAATTCCTTAGTTGGTATATCGAAATATTTTTACTCAAGAACCTTCACTAGACTAGATCACGCCCCCTCAAGGTCAGTCGTCGGCTTTATTGCATAGTTTCAACTTACCTTTCATTTATTAAACAACATATTTATACAACAATAGAACGCGAATTTAATTTAATTTTATATTATTATTAGTCACGAAGTAATTCGAATTCTTTTGTTTTTTCGTTCAATTCGCGATTAGCCTATTTTGTGCATAAGCGTAAATTGTAATCGTTGAAAGGCGTATCGAACATATTAAGGTTGTATTAAATGTAAAGTCAATATTTCAACTATAATTGATGTCATTAATAATATAATTTGGAACACTTGTGTGTTACCATTTGAAGGTAACGAGAGTTGATTCAATACGCTACGAACGCTGCACTCAACATATTTGTGTAAACAAATACCGACACGAGGTATAAATATTTCATCGTTGAATGCTGATTTCGTTTACTGCCGAGAGTATTGACATTTAAATAGCTTTAATACCTTTTGAACTTTACCTTGAGGGGCAGGCGAGCAACTTAAATGCTACCGTGTACCCACCGAAGCTTCGATGCATACTTATCTTATATCCGATCTGTCAATGATGCTCTATCGGAAGGTATGTAAAATGAATTCCGACTGACAAATTGTATACAATGTCGGTCTTCTGAATACTGACAAGATATAACTGGCCTGAGGGCCTTTGATCCGTGGAGATCCGTAGAGATCCGTGGCGGTAGTCCCTCTAAAACCGGACGATAATTAAAATCTGCCCAATTGGTTGTTAACGGAACAAAATGAACGTAAAACACTGCACTTTTAGTTATATGACATTTAAGTCTACGAAGTCTAGTATGTACCAACTTTAACTGCTTTGTTTCGAAACTCTAAGCCTATCGGTCAAGGAATTTAAACCTGCGCGATTACACGTAACATACCACGTTCATTTAGTTGTAAATAAGTTTGTGTGTAACCCGATAAACATGTCAATTTATCTTTTATGGAGCTGGAACGTGACATGCTATGAGATAGTAGTTTTTTAGATAGCAAATTGCTTTTGAACGAGGCATAAAATGTTAACTACTGCGGTGACAAAACACTTGACCATTTTCGTTACTAGACTAACTGCCGAGCGATTACCGAACTAGAGATTATATTTTTGCCACGCACCGACCAACCACGGGGGACGGCGGTTCAGGTTTAGACATTAAAAGTCTGACACTACCGACTTCCTCTCCCAAAGGCGTCCACGGTGAATCCCTGGTTAAAAACGTTGCCATTAACAATATCAATATCATATTATTATGTGGATCACGACACTTACTCATTACATAAAAAGATCTTTATTAAAACGTTCTAGAGTGCAAACAAAGCCTGAGTTTTATATTGACCCCGTTGTTACATACTAGTTGGATAAACATACTTTACCTAGTGTGCAATAAATATAATCTAGAATTTTGGTCTAGGCAATCTAGGTAGATAATATGCATACTTACCTTGTAACTGTGTTGATAAATTTATTATAATGATGCAGGCGTTAACTGGGCTAACGGTATTCGTCTACTCCCATAAATTATGTTTTTGGTATTCATTTACATTTTTACAGATTAGAAATAATGGATGAGTGTTTTCATGACTGCGACAGAATGAGAGTAAATTGTATCGGAGATAACAATTAATAGTGTTGATTTAAAACTCTTCGCGTGTAGAAAATATCGAATATATGTATTTGGAATACCGCTTCTGCGCATAGACATAAATAACTTTTTTCAAGATTTTTAGTAAAAAGTGGTCTTTGCATAAATAATTATCATCAGCTGATCAAAATTTCCGTGGGAGATACAGAATAGGTTATTGTGTGTTCCGAGAAAGTGTTATTTTGACAAAGAAATATCATTTAAAATGTTGACGCTGTAGATATAAACATTAAACAAGTTGTATAAAGTGCTATGCTATGTAATGCATTAAAAGTTTAAAAGTGTGTGTATTATATCAGTTACATGTCAGACAAATTGCCACTAAAATATCGATCTTATACTTAGTCATAAAATTATGCAAATGCGTCTATAAAATCAATTTTCTATTAGCGCAGCAGTTAGACCAGATTAGTTATGTTTTCTGAATTGTAATATAAAGAAAACGAAAGTCAATAATATTGATTGCTTTAAGAACAGCTTTCGATTTTTGAGAACTATTTTGGGTAGAAAGCACAGACCTCGTATTTACGCAGTAGAGAGTAAGAAACTTGATTAGCATAATTAAGTGATTTATTTTGATTTAGTGTCTTGCTATTTTGATGTTGTGGATGCTGTGATAGCCTAGTGGTAAGACCGCAGGACTTCAAAATCAAAGGTGTCGAGTTCGATCCCCCCGAGGCTCGCACCGACTTTCCAAAAGATGTGTGCATTTTAGAAATAAATATTACAGCCTTCCTTTCGGACGGCACGGTAAAATGTGTGTCCTGCGCCTGACCTTTCTCCAGTCGTGTCGGGTTACCGTCCCATCGGACTATGTGAGTTTAGGAACAGAGAGTGCACTTGTGTTTGCACACACACTTGTGCTTTTATAATTAAGGAAGTTTTTATAGATGTTTAAAACTCAGCATTTATTCATTACTCCTTGTTCTATTTTTTTCTTGTTTATCATTGTACATTGTATCGTAGTAAAGACCAATCAGTTGCAATATAATTATAGTAAAACGGTTTAGTACCTCTGTGAATTTCTTAAACACCTGTTCAAATAATACCTGTGTTTATGTAAACTTTTACTTTGCGTAAATAGTGGATATAATGAGGTAACGTATGCAGGCTTCTCACAAGTTTACATTTATTATGTTAGAAATTCTAAGTTTAAAAATCTGTACCAATTTAACATAGTTCTAATTTTATGTATGTCAAATAAATATGTTTTAGCTTTAATTACCTTATGATTCAACAATGTATATTACGTAAAAAGTGCTGAAGTAGTTAATTTATAATTAAAATAATAATGAAACCTAATAATTGATTGAAAACTCATAATCATAATAATCTAGTAATAATCATTTGTAGAGCGAAACAAATGAGCGAGTGAGTGGAAGTTAAAAAAGTGAGCATCAATTAAAATCAAGTTGCAGCGATCAATTAAATAGCACTATTCATAAATTCATAACGACTAACGTTCCAATGCACGAGGCGTTGCCAGTGTCAATCACGTTCATTGGATTAGCTACTTAAATGATCTGCGTGTTTCTAGATATTTTCTAGTCGTCCCGTTGAGAAATGCGATAGTAAAATTTAAAAAGGTTTTTATAACAATGACTATTTTAAGGATGTTTAAAACGTATCACGAATTATGTCATTAACAGTGCAATAAAGACAAAGTGACTTGGTGCTGAAAGTAAAACTATTAGCTATAGAAGAGAAACGCCGCTCTACACAGTGTATAATAGAATAGAATACTCTTTATTGTAAACCGTAGTTACAGCTGTGAAAAAGTACATTATATACAGTAAGGGTACAATGGCGGTCTTATCGCTAGTAGCGATATCTTCCAGACAACCTTTGGATGGACAGGAAAGAATAAGATGTTTAATGTTTATACATATAGTGTTGTGGGTCCACTTATTCCGACCACTTCAGCTTACTTCAAGAGATGATAATAAGTCCCCTGGTATTCAAAATTTCCTCAAAATAACAAAAGATCACGGTATCTCTTAGTGTTAAGAATTTCTTGTAAACTACAAACAGGTTCGTTATTACCTAAAGCCTGATTAGATCCGGAGCTGACGGTCACCGGGTCTCAATAAGTAATACAACTTACGTAATCAACACTCGTTTGTTAGGTGTACTGGATTGTGTACGGTCAGCACCGAAAGTTTTCGAACTAGCGCAGATTTGTGAACTGCGTAAACGATCAGCAAGTTCTCAGTAGAATTCTGGTATACAACCTTCATAGTTTCACAGTCCCTTGAGTTTTCAGATTTCATAGTTTTATGTATCTGGCCTTTTTTAAATCTGATAGTGCTTCGAAGGTTTTGTTGCTGACTGTACACTGCTTGAAGCATCTGGACATAATGTGTTGTAACTCGTAAACACTTATTGCGTAACAAATCATTTGTTAGTGGCACACTGTGAACCATCTCTTAAAGTTCACACTTGTGTGGCATTTTGCCAAAGTTCAACTTGACCAAAATTGTCGTCGTCCATGTCTCGATTTTACTACGTAAGGTTTGTCAAATTCGATTGGCTAAGCTTACGTGTACTGCCGCTTTTAGAAATGTTTAGTACCTGAAAGGCTTGTGTACTGAACTTATATAATGTATCTACTTACTCGTTTACTCCTTAACATTTATTATTGGTCTCAAAAAGAGGCCGAATACCATGTAGGTAACATACTTAACATAAACTTGGCACAAATTAGATACCTATTGGCTTCGTATAATAAATGAGGCAGAGCGTATGACATTTGAGACTAGAGTCGTTGTCAGCAACCTTATGCATATGAATTTTACCATATATCTCTAGACTACAACTCGATGGCACCCTTACATAATAAGGAAATAAAAAAAATATTAGTAGACATGGCGACAATAAATCATTGGCACACATTATTTTCTAAATATATTCATCCTTTAGACCTTCAATTATATTAAATTTGGACCATTCAACAGTTGTAGAAGAAAGATGTCACTCCACAAAGTGTAATGCGTTTTCTCGCTTCCATAGCTGCAACTTAGAGAAATTCCTGAGAAATAAAAAGCCTCTGATATCATAGAACACGTATCTAATCCCTAGCGTGTTAAAAGCGAAAGCACCATCCACTAACCACAGGTGTTCTATTGCAGGTTCTTCATAGTGACTTTCTTGTTCCCCCGCACGTGGCTGCTGTACGTGGCCAGCGTGCTGATCGGCGCGGGCGCAGCCGCCATATGGACCGGCCAAGGCAACTACCTGACGCTCAACAGCGATGCTGACACTATATCCAGGAACTCCGGTGTGTTCTGGGCGATGTTGCAGTGCAGGTAACTATCTTCCTTATTACCGTATTAGATGTAGAACCTATTGTTTTATTTTACTTGAATGGAATGCTTATGATCTATTTTGAGGTATATTTTTTCTGACACCGGAAAACGATTCAGTCTTGTTATGCTGGTAGGTTTTAATGTAATTGGAATGAGTAATTGTAAAATATAGGCTTTGATCACGTTTTAAAATCAATTTTTGTAATTACAGTATTCTATTTGTAACAAAGAGCCATTTTAAAAATTAATATGACTTTTGTTAGTATCAAAATTGGTCAATTATCGCTTAGATACCATTTAAGATAACTAGTATTAAGTTAGCATATTTTAGCACGCGGTTGTAAATTGATTACTTTCTCTTTGCAGCATGTTTTTCGGCAATCTTTTCGTGTTCATAAAGTTCCAAGGCAAGACGCAAATTGATGCGGAAACACGGAACGTGGTGTTCGGCGCTTTGACCGGCGTGTGCGCCGTTGGTTTAGTGTTCCTTATGATCCTCCGGCCAGCTAAGCGCCAGCCCACCCTTGAAGATGCCAAGGTAAACAGCACCTTGTAACATTGACATAATGATTAGATTTAAGTAAACCACGGCCAACCAGCCTCTCAACAAGAATTTATCGATGGACCTTTATAAGTAAATGTTTTAGATATTCAAATATAGGTACTTCATTATAATACGAAAAAAGGGCCAATTTATTAAACTCCCCTGATCGGTTTTTGTTCGCACTCTGCAGTTATTTTTACGAGGCAGTTTTATTGAGGGCAAACGGGAAGTGGATGCAAGTAAACTGATGGTCATCGCGCGAAATTAATTGTTGACCACCGGTTCTATCTACTGAGCTTTTCCGTACCGACGTAAAAACAAGGCGCCCGATTGAGACTTATCATTAAGAGATTGCTTCTATACAAAACTGGTATTTATCCAGCAAAAAGGCAATAGAAGATAATTCTAATGATATTCGCATATCGTTAATACAGCTTCTGTTTAAGAACTTTTCTTCCTTGAAGAAAGTTGTGGTATATTGTGCACAACTTTCTTTCAGGAAGCCTTAGCAATAAACCTCTAACAAAAACTATGCCTGACCATACAAAATTTTCATGTGGTGATCAAAACCGATTGCTTTTTGTTTTCGACAAGGTTAGACTGGGTACTGCATGCAGAAAGTCTAAAATATGTCCAACTGTGTATTTTCTCCTCTCTGGTATATACTTTAGAGAAACTTGAGATGTGATGTTTAACTTTTATTTCCACTTCCAGGGAGATATCGCGACGCATGATGTGCAAGAAGGTCCTATGGAAGCCTTCAAAGGTGCCTTGAGGTTGTTCTGCACGCGGGACATGCTTCTACTGAGTGTCACATTCATCTATACTGGTGAGTTAAGTTAAAGTATGTTACAGGTCATCGGTACAACATATTGGTAGATAGAGTAGCTTTTCTTATAAACGCGTGTTTGTTTAATACTTTTTCGCTCTTAATCGGCTGGATCAATCCTGATGGTATGGAGTTAGCTAACACCCTGGATTAAAACAGGCTACTTTCTAACCGACTGCGTCAGAGGGGCGTAATGTTTTTGCAGCTATGTATAAACGGGCGAAGTCGAAATAAGCCTATTAAGATCCGAAATATCTTTCGACAATAGCTTAAGACCGACCATTGGTAGAAAGAAAGGCGTTTCGTTCTGCTATGAAACGAACATGACTAAAATTAAATACGTGACATTTTCATCACGATATATTAAGAAACAAATTTGTATGATAAATAAATAACTATGAATTATGGAATAGACGACTGTAACCACAGGCGTAAAACAAAGTGTCTTTACACGAAGAGACCAAGTACATCAACTCAAATGTTTAGAGGTAAATAAAAACGAAAAGTTATCGTGTAGTAAAATGTTACTTGGATGTTTTTCCAGGCATCTGGGATCGTTGACTGACGGTCACGTTAGCTATCCTCCTTGAATACTAACGATATGACAAAGACAGTAAAGTGCTGGCTAACGATAAAGATAACCTCTCATTCAACATTTTTCTACTAAACCTCTTTGCAAAATAATGCGTTGAATACGAGTAAATACTTGTTATTGTAGGTGTGGCCTGTGACGAAATAATAAAAAGAAAACAAGTGTAATAAGATGTTGGTGAGCCTTTGTAATCTAACACTTAGCGCTCAAGGTAATAGTCTTGTTACGTCTAAGTGCCTTTCGAAATACTTTTATAGCACTTCTAGTTAGTTGCCAAGGTGGTAGACAAGTGGATTCATCAAGATTAGGGACTTTTTCTTTTCATTGTCTATATTATCTTACTAAAGAATAATGACATATAATTAATAAGGAATAATATAACGTTTCTGTTGGGCACTACAGCAAATTTAATGTTAATTTTATTTGAGAATCAGCAGTAAATTCCATCTCCATACCAATCTAAGACTTGAAACGCCGAATTTAGAGTCCATGTTAAGGCTCTGGATTCACCATTCCCCGGATAAATATAAGTTAACTACGATACGGCTGTTTGCAATAGAATAGCCCAGTTATCGATAGATTTTGACATAATCTCCTAACAAAATATACCATAATTCCAGCTCTAGTGAAATATGTAGGTATGATATGGGAAACAGCTGTTAAAAGTGGGAAGTAATTATATTAGAATCCGGTTTAAAAAGTTTTAAACTATCTGTATACATCTTGATCCAACACTGTCTGTTTCTACTCATTCTAGATCACACAAATAATATCTACATCGGTCACACAACTATTTAATCTTCCTTTTAAGATAATTAATATCAATAATGATATTTCCAGGTGTTGAGCTGTCGTTCTTCAGCGGCGTGTACAGCCCCAGCATTGGCTTCACTCTGGGTATGGGCGACAACGCTAAGCAACTTGTCGGCTTGTCCGGTGTCTTCATTGGTATGGGAGAAGTGCTTGGTAAGTAACATCTCACGTTTTTATAAGGTCTATTCGCTTTTAAGGATAAGAATTCATAGACAGTTGAATAACGCTCAACGTACTTTTTTTTTTACTTTTCTTTGTGGTTCTAAAGATAGAGTTGTATGGTGTTAGTTTGTATAGATAGCCGAGTAGTGGTATACTTTACTAAGCCAATAAAAAATGGTATAGATCACTATCCATAACATGCAGCAGGTCGATACCCATGTATGATGGTCCACAAGTGTTTGTTTTTATAAATAAAAAAAAAATGTAAATGTTATTTGAAAATTTATCAAAACTACCGCCTCAAAGCAATTAAATGGAATTTATTATATCGATCTCTTAACTACGCATTTTCTGTGC
This sequence comes from Chrysodeixis includens, assembly GCA_941860345.1. Lineage (NCBI taxonomy): Eukaryota > Metazoa > Arthropoda > Insecta > Lepidoptera > Noctuidae > Chrysodeixis > Chrysodeixis includens. The sequence continues at coordinate 9,253,660 of OW796097.1, forward strand.
GTTCTATCACGCTTTCTTTTCCAACTCCCACGCATGTTTTGTTGTCTGGCCTTTTGATCTGTACTCTCTACTATTGCAATCTTATAGTTCTACGACCTGTAACCAGATTTATTAAAGACCAAATAAACCTTATCTTTTTCATTATAATTTTTAATTGCTCAATGACGTAATAATAAAATATAAGAAGAATAACAATGATTTGATATTTGAGTTTTATTATTGTTTAAAAAGAACAAAGTAAATACATTTTCTGATTAATTTATTATCTTATGAATGCAATGTCAGATCATGTATTGACACAGTTCTTAAAAGCTTTTGATGTTATCGCAAGATTACACGTGCTGGTATCGTTAATTGTCTAGTCCAAGTATTTATTAATATTATGACTAAACATTTAATAAATAAATATTTATTATTATAATGTATATTGTCAAGAAAATAACCTTTTACGCATATATGTAAGTAGGTATAGAACTCATCATGTAAAGTTTGATTTAACAACGACATGCAAAATAATTTGAACTTTATGTGAATGACAATTAGGTTGAATATGAGTTTGATGTTCGTCAATGTTTGTTTAGGTATGATAATCATTATTTTGTCTAGTGTATTGAATAGGTACTTATTTTAAACTAATTAACTAAAGGCAAATCAAATAAGATAAAAGTATTGGGTTTTATTTACGAAAACAGTAAGATGAATCACGTCAAATATACTCTTAAAAGTTTCAGCCCGCACAAGAAATCAATCTTCTCCTACCATAGTCTTTTCCTAAGCTACATTGTGTTTGACTTCCAGACTTAAGTTGTTTGTATACGTATTTGTTTAAACCATTTTTTTTTTGTTATAAAAAAACGACTCCCGCACTAAGAAGTTTAATCTTTGTATCACGGGGGGTTTCACAGACATTCATTTCACGTGCACAAAGACATCCAGACTCAGAACAAGCATATGTGGAACACGCAAATTCTTGGTTCACGCGGGGATCGATCCCGCGACACGTCGCGCACATTGGCGTGGTGACCTATACCACTCGGCTATCCGTGCAGTCTGTCATGTCAACCTTTGTAACTATGCTTGCGTATTACAGGTGGCGCCCTATTCGGTATCCTCGGAAGCAAGACGACGCGCTGGGGCCGCGATCCTATCGTCATAATGGGCTACATCATCCACCTGGGCAGCTTCTTCCTAATCTTCATCAACTTACCGACAGTGGCGCCATTCGGAGACACGCAAGAGATCTCCTACATCACTCCGTCGCCGCAGTTGGCCATGTTCTGCAGTTTCCTACTCGGATTTGGTGATGCCTGCTTCAATACTCAGATTTACTCGATCCTTGGTGGAAACTATTCCGATAATAGTACCTCGGCCTTCGCTCTGTTCAAGTTTACTCAGGTAAGAATCGTAAATCAATAACTCCTAGTACTTTTGGTGTGATTATACCGAACTTGTTTATCAGACGTTTTTCGATAGAAAATTATCATTAAACATTAACTGTAAACTGTAAAAACTATTTTGATTGACTAAGATTTACGAAAATAAAGTATTTACAAGTACCCAACTGAGTGAGTTGCGTTTTTGTAAACTGTGAACAGTACATTACAATGAATAATTTATGAAGGAAAACATCTTTGTTCTCGAAGCGTTGAGATAACCTTAGCAAAGAGGATAATATACCGAGTGACTAGTAACTTTTGTTATTCCGATCGCATCGCATTAGACCTTATCTATAAAATAGATTTGCCCGTTTCCTTGAAGTTTTGCTGTAAACAAATGACTAGCGGTCAGTACTAGTTAATGTCGCGATTGTTCTTTACAATGTGTAGCAATCTTTAATTGGTATTGTTTGTCGCGTTGTGTATAAAGGATATTTTTTACAGTATTGACTGTAATGAGTGTTGTTAGGAAGTAATGTTATAGATTGTTCACATGTATCTTACAGAATCTTACTTGTCTGCCCAAATAAAATTTAATTTTAACATTACTGGTCGTTAAGTCATGTAAGATGTTATTAATAATTGTCATTGAATTATCAGTTTCTTTAAGTGTTAATTTATAATATTAAAGTGTCAGCAATCGGTACAAATTTTATCAAAATCACTGAAATATTTTAGCTGCTAAAGCTCGACATATAGTTAAGCAGAATCAATTTTTCATTCACAAATAATACTATTAGCATATTTTTATAGTAACTTTCGTGATACTTAAATGATACAACGGTTTACTCACGCGTATCGATTCGGCTCGCGACCCCATCGCCCGCGTCAGTTCATGATTAAAAACTGCGAAACTAGTCGGGCTTTTCCGATAAATACGCGTGAGTAAACCGTTATATCATTTAATACAGTGCTATTAGCATAGATCATAGTTTTTAATATATCTATTTTGTCTCCAGTCCCTAGCCGCAGCGGCCTGCTTCTTCTACTCATCCCGGGCCCTCCTGTCGGTCCAGCTGGCCGTGCTGGGCGTGCTGGCCACAGTGGGCACGGCCAGCTTCTGCCGCGTGGAGTGGGCGGCGCGCGCCCGCCAGAGGGCGCTCGACATCGACGACAAGGCCGAGACCACCACACACGCGCTCGCCGACAACGCGCTACACTACGATTGAACTGACCACACGGCGTTTTAATGGTTTTAGATGATGATCAATATGCTATTTACTTAACTCTGGTTTTTGAAGGCTGGTCAATGTAAAATTTGTATAGTATTCAGGAGAGGCTTAGTAAAGTCGCCCCCTTGTCGAGCTGTCCTTGTCTTTCTCAAACAGGATGTAGAGACAAATAGACATTTTAGAACATCGTTAATGTTAGCGTTGTGACCATTTTAAAAAACATGATTAAATTGATCAGTTTTGAAAAACCGAGGGTGAAGGTCTCACGGCTTGATAAAAGGCTTTGTTTAAGCCTGAAACCAGTCAAAAGAGTATCATTTCGACATCTCCGATGTGCGGTATCTTCGCGTAATTATGTTTTAACAGTTATTGTTTCAATTTATCGTGAATTCACAATACTCTTTATATTTTTAATAATTGCCATAAAATCGGTTGGCTGAAAGGCAATTGTGTAAGCTTATCTTAATAGTCTTTCTAAAATATTATATTATTTTAGCCTTAAATATTTTAGAAAGATATCTGTTGTGACAAAATGTTTAACAAATCTAAAACCTTTAAAATGTCAGTGAGTAACGGCAATTCCAGGCAATCCTAAGAGGCGAAAGTAAGATAATTGTGTAAATAAGTGACGCATATTGTAAGGAAAATTAATTATTTTACTAAGATATTATTGTTACCAATAACAACTTTAAATTATGATAACGTAGTATTGTTGTCGGAGCTTATCGACATGCATTTATAGACGATCTGCCTACTGTCAGAAAAATCTCTTTGAATTTGCGCGCGCGGAACGACGGTTATAACTGTTATAAGTGTCGTACATACGTAGAAAAATGAACGAATTTTAAAAATAATTTATTGATATTAAAAATTGTGTAGTATTTCAATCATTCCTTGGTAATCGTAATAAAAGTATTAAAAAATATTTTGTAGGAGATTGGTGTAAATTATCATTGTAATCGTCGTGTTATTTCTTTACGATGTTCTTCCAATATTGTATCCATTCCAGTGGAAGTGTGTATGTAAAATTCTTGCGCTTTTAAAATTCAGTTGTTTATGAAGTCTCGCACAAATGAGAGCTTTCATCACTAATGGAGTTTCAGTAATATAGAATGTAAAACAAGCTTTAATTTAGGGAAGTGAGTGTTGGCGAATATTCCATATGTGATGAAAGGTACTCGATACAGGGAATCATTTGTATATTTTTAACATGAAACTACAAATTTTAGTTTTCAAGAACCTCGCATTCGTAATAGCAACTCGACCATTCCTTTTCTTTAGTGTGTATAACATTCCTTTCTAGCAATTATCTGTAAATCAAGGCCTATAACTTTCGAATATTAACTTTATTGTCATACTTATAAGTGTTCTTTTTCTTGGGCTTTGCACTTATGTAAGTGTAATTGATCCTAAAACACTTTTCGACGAAGAAGTCACTGTGTAGTTGGCCCGGCAGGACAGAAGATGCGCCATGTTTTGTAGCGGGAGCACATACTTAAATCAGATATATGAAGGGTGTATTATACCCTATTTAGATACTCAGATTCTGGTATTGCAATGAGTGATAATTTTATTTGTATTCTCTGTTAATGATGATTACAATTTTGAATACTCTGATTTGCTTAGCTGACGAGCAATATAATATGAATATGGGGAGTTAATGGTCCTCATTGGTTAAATGCTCACTGAAAACTTTGACAAGTATTTAATAAATACAACTAAACTGGTGATAGAGGGCTATAGGAGTTAATTAATTTCATACTTTTATATATGTAGACTGGCCTGTTCAACTGCAGAATACAGCTTTTTCAAGAAACTTATCGAATATTTTTTTAGAATTTAAGTGTGTTAAGTGTGAACAATGTGGTGCTCTATATGCCGAGTGTAAAATATGTAAAAAATATTTTTGTATAGAAATTAATATATATATGTGTAGAAAAAAATGTATCTTTATTAGGACTTCTAGTCACAAAACTCGAGGTTTACAAAAGAAAAAAAAAGAAAATGGAATTTTAAAACATCTTTTATATTCTACGTTTAAGCATTCCTTGTATTTTTACTCCACTATTTAGTTTTGTAAGCTTGATAAAATACTTTTATTCAATTAACTTGTTATATTGCAACTAATTTAATATATCTTATTGCTGTTAAATAAAAAGAAAGAAACACAACAATTTTGGCAGATGTATTTATCTAGTCTTACTTTCCTATTCTAAAATAACTGTTATCATAAGTGTTTATGGAATTCCACATAATAAAAAATAAATATTTTAATAACAACAAAATTGTTTTATTCAGAATATTCAGATAATCTTTTAAAATCAGGTGTTTTTCTACAAGAATATTATCTCACAGATAAATAATTAATAATCTCACAATGTTTTCTGTTTTCAAAAGATGTCAACACAGACCAGTATGGTTATATGTATACCCTTTGACTGCAAGCTAACTGCAGTTATTACATAACCTTGACACCCAGAATCAATAGGTTTAAACTAAATTCTACAAATTTAAAACACATTAATAACATTATACTTTTAATTTTACAGCCGCTGCAATAAATAACAAACCCGAACCTAACTATTTACTGGTACTATCATTGTCTTGTTCTCCCAGTTTGAAGTCCATAGGTTTGTCATACCCCATCAGCTTGGCATAATGCATGGGGTCAGAGAAGTGCTGCGCTTCTAAGAACAGAGGGTAGCCTTTGGCATTTAATGTTGTGAACATACTAGGAACTTCTGGGACCACCACATCATCCACTTTGAACTCAATCTGAAAGAAAATATTTTTGTAATTTTTTATCATTATTATTCACTGGCCCAAGGCGTTTTCTAGGTTCCTAAGCTTTAGGAATGCATAACTGGACACTTTTTAGGTTTAGCAACTTAGTTGAAGTAAATATAAATCACCAATAATTAAGATGAGGGCAATTAGTATAATACTAAGCATACTAGAGACCAGAGGTTGGTGAAAACAGATATATATCACAAAGTCATTTAATGTATAATAATCAAATTTATTACCTGTTTTCTAGCTAAAAAGAAGTTGATTGTGATGGCCTTATAAGTAGACGTTTCAGGATTATAATGTAGTTCTGTCACATACTTCTTGGTTATGATATGCAGTAATACAGGCGTTACGAACGTGAAGAAGCCGACGACTGAACAGAGTGCCACGATAAGCGACGTGCTGCCTAAAGATGCCGCTTCTCTTATTATGATGGGCTGAGCGATTAACCCGGCGACACTCGAACTCAGAGAAAATACCTTCACACCCTTGATCTGTGGCGTCAAAGGTCCATAGTATATACATTCTAAGTTACTCTCCTCTTCTTTTAACTTGACAGCGTAATGCCTGCTTATAATATTTGTACAACTGCCCAGGGCTTTTAATTTCGAGGTTATCTCATTTTGAACGAGAGGTAGGAGTAAAAACCTACTTTGTGTGTTAGTACCTCGAGCACAGAATCGCAACCAACATTTTGTATTGTATTACGTAAAGTAATAATTATATTAAACGGCAATTTTATGGCATTAAAATTCCCAGAATATTAATATTAAATTTTGTTTGTCAAGTAACAGTGACATTTGTGACAGATTGGCGCGCCGACAGCTGACAGCGTGAGTAAAATTTTAAATTCAATTCCTTTACTTTATTTTCGTTTAATTTCAGCATAACATTCTTATTTGTTCAAAAACGTTTCTTATGTATCGTATATTTATTTGAGGTTTTTAATGTATAATTCTTGTTTAAATACGTACTTAAACAAGAATTATAGTGCGTTTCACTAAAGAGTTCCCTTCGCCGTTATGTTGGTAGCGCATAATTGAGTGTGGCCAGGTAATGATGATTGTATTAACCTAATAATCGGGAAATTACAATAGGTCGGGGAAAGTCTTTTCGCATTACAGTATGTATGAACTTGTAATAAAATCTTTCTCTCTCTAATAAAATTAGAATTTGAAATTATGTTATTTATAATTATTGTTTTTATATAACTTTCAATTATACCAACTAGCTAGATACAAATACTGTAGCCAAGAGATTTATTACAAGTTCATACATACTATAATGCGAAAAATACATACTATAATATTTTGATGTAGTTATGTAATAGATTTTATATTTATATATATCTTTTTTATATTTACAATGATTACCTAGCATTATAAATGGGGTGTATAACATATTTATACAAATAAAACTCATGTCATTTAACTGTAATTATTGTTTATTTGCAACAACAATATTACTTTTTCGAATAACTATGCTCGTGTAAATGCCCAACACCGGATATAATACTGCTATCACTATCTCCAGTGTCACTATAGTCAGAAGTGTCATTTTTGTATCAATTTCATTTTTCATTTCATGAAATAGTTTAGTAAGAGTTGGTAGCTCTTTCTTTACAACATAAAATTCATGAATTTTATGACGTAATGCACAAAGCTCAAAATCGTCCAGCTTAAACCCTTTTTCTCTAAGAAAATGCTTTCCTGGAGTTGAAATTTCGGTTGCTGTACTGGCAGCAACCTCACCTTCTCTGGTAATTTTTGAAACAGTTTTTTCAGATATAACTAAAACAAACAAAATTATTACATAATAGTGAGTTTTCATTAGAAAAGTCTTTTTAACGAAATTAGAATTATTGAAGGAAGTTCATAGAACATAGCTGTTAAATACCTGGTACATTAAACATTTCGATATATTTTTTTGTGATATGTATAACTCTTTTAAAATTTAATTTACTTTAATAATGAGCAATAAATAATAAATGAAATCACTTAACAAATACAGTCAACATAGTATTTATTTCATAAAAGTGTCGTTTCTGGTTGTATGCAACAATTTCAAGAATGTATACTTCATAATATAAAAATGTGCACATACAATATCACGACATCGACATACCAACGGGGTAGCAATGGGGAATAGCATAAAGTTCTGGTAACCCTATATTACAAACCTGTCATGGTAGCGACGCGGAGTCTCACACGTTCTAATGGAATTATTGGTTCCTTGTTACGTTTTTCTCTTCCACAAAATGATTTTACTTTCAACACCAACTCTCTTTTACCACTTTTATGGGTCTTCGGCACGATTAACACCGTAAAACAATTAAAAAACGCTGATGCATTAAAGCGTTTGACGTACTTGACAGTAGTTGACAGTCGGTAGTACCAACAAAACGGCGAAGGGAACTCTTTCGTGAAACGCACTATACCTTAATGTGCAGGAAAACCACAGAGTAAAACAAAACACTGTCAACAGACTCAACAATATATAATATAATTACAATCGATGAGTTAGTTTAGGGTTTCCTTATATAATGTTTATCCACAGATGTATTTATAACTATAACAAAATGAAAATCTAATTATATTTAAATGGCTTTTCAAATGTGGTTGCAATTTTCCTTCGTTGTTGTCATCATTTTTGTTTAATATCCTTTTCATTTATATAGCATGTATTGTTGGACAATTATCTATGTCATAACAGAAACCAGTTGCAGTGTCCAAAACAAGAGGATCAGGGCAGTCACATCGAGAGAATCCGCAGACAGTTCCAACAAGCATTTGTTCAGGATGTTCGCAAGTTCTTTGAGCTTTCCAGTACGTTTGTTTACAGTCGCTTCTTCTCACAATCATCCATTCTGGACATTTCTCCACACCTGAAAAATGCATTAAATCATTTAATCTACACAAAATCCATCATCACCTACCCTCACCTCTCCCTTCCCCTTACATGTCGCTCGTATATCGTACCTGCGATTCGTCCAGCGCTTAGACCATTAAGTCCAGCCTCATAACATTGTAATGCTTTAATAAACTCTTTTAGAAAGAAGTTTAAGCAATAGGGAGTGTATTAAGTAATATGCCACGGGTAGGCGGAGCTCTGGGCTGTAAAGTAGTGTAATGTGTATGGATGTTAAAATTCAGTGAAGTGGGAAAGTCAAACCTATTCTTATCTTGTTAAAGTATAAGAATATGAATTACTACTATTATTTTATAAGAATATGGCAGAACTACGGTTCTCTCTTAAGACTTAACTAGTCCTCCTTTTTAGGGGTTCGTACCTGAAAGGTAAAACGGGGCCTATTATTAAGCTTCTGCTGTCTGTCTCTAGGCTGTATCTCATAAAGCGTGATAGCTAGAAAACTGAAATTTTCACAAATGATGTATTTTCGTAGCCACTATAACAACAAAAACTAAAAATTAATTAAAAAAAGGGGGTCAATCAACGTGTTTTTTTTTTATTTATTTTGCTCAATACTAAAAACGCCTTGAAGAATAAATAATTACCATACAACAAACTTAATTTTTAAGCAATTTTTACTCGATCTTAAGAAACAGGTAAGTAGAAACTTTTGCTTTTACCACAGTCTAAATTATATTATTAGACTGTGCTTTTACTATACATACTATACATAGACTAAAATTAGTATTCCCGGTACGGAACCCTTTTTATTTTAATTAACGATGACTGTTGATATTTATAAATAAGCCTAAATCCTGATAGATAGATAGATTTAAATTATTTTTTCCTGTATAAGATTAAAGGTTACAGCTTAGTAGGTACAATGTTATTAAATTTTAAACACTAAAGGTACATTTATCATTTCATTGCTGATTAAATTGAGTTCACTTTTCAAAATGCACGTTAACAACAACCGTTTCGGTGTTATTTGGAAAAAGAATAGTGATAAATGTCTACAAGAACATTCTAATGACTGTCTAAAGCTAATCGCTCTGTAAAACATTTATCTAACAGACAAGTACAAATACGGTGCAGTCGAAATGTTGTGTAGAATGTCGTGTGTCTTAATAATAGGCTGATGTAATGGTACTCACATGTATTATTGTGCCACAAGCAATTATACGTCGAAGATCTAACATAAGTTGATACTACACTCAAGCCGAACAACAGAAACGTCCACATGATCATAATGACTAGATTTAACAGATTATTAATTGGATCTCACGACATTCTTTTCTTTATATAAAGATGAAGATCAACGATCATTGTATTCGCTGAAAATGTTTATAATCGCGTCATTTGAAACAATACTACTCTACGATTCTACAATGGGGCTTTGTCTAGCGACTATTTATCATGTACAAGTATTGAATTAGACGGATGTTAATAAAATTATACGTATGAATATTTAATATTCTTTCATCACAATAAATACGAATGAGCTAAATCTGTCAACAACTAAACTGCTTTTGTTTTTTCATTGAAATAAGTGGAAAGTAGTGTTGACTGTGCCTGGTTGCTGGTGTTATATTTTTGCGTCAAAGCCAGATAAGGGACAATTCATCGGCCTAAACAAGCACGAGTGAATAGCGACAATGCGGCTATCTATCGGCCGAGCAAATACGGTCTATTGATTTAGTTTATCTGTTCGCAAACAACGCACGCGCGCGCCCTCAAGCACGGACGACATGACGCGCTCCAAATATTCCACCATACACAGGTTGAATAGGCGCATGACTTACGACCATACCCCAAGATAAATCTCTCTTTCTTAAAAGTCATATTTCGCGCTTATCTTCGGTCAAACACCCTCAAAAAGCGTGATTCCGGGTAACTGATAAGGATCTGCGTAATAACTTAATTTTAATACACTCTCAGCTTTAAAAGAAACGCATAAAACAGTAAAGCAAAAACTGTTCTTAATTGCTTTCACTTTGTGTGCAGAATTTATCCCGAACGAATGCTTAGGCCCATAAAAAAAGTATTCGATGAAGATTAAAAGTTGTGCCAACTCACGGTCATAAAAAGGGCAGGTACCTAATTATTACTTTCAAAATATTATTTAACCTTATAGTTATGAAATAATTGCTATATTCTTTTGGAGTTAACTACCTGTGATAATGCACAAAAATGATAGTTTTGTTATATTTGTGACTTATTATACTTAATTACCGTTGCAATATCGGTGTCCACTTTTGTCGGTAAACCTACACAGTTAAATGGAAGATATGATTTTGCAAATAATTATGATTATCTCTTTACGATTTAATGGCCAGCTTCTACGCCAGCATAGATTGGTATATTAAAATTTGAAACATTGAAAATACGATGAATTACCTATCTAGTGGCGGCAAGTGATGAACCTAAAAGATAGCTGGCCATCTAGAACTGGAGAACTCCAGTAAGGTAGCTTTCTTCCTTTGTTAAAACTTATTAATACTTATGTAAATCTATTGTATATTGAAAATAATAAATTATTGTTTAAAAAGTTTGTGGCAAAAAACCGTTATAACAAGATTATTTAGGCCGTATTGTAATTGGTCGTATATCTTATTCAATTCATCAATATTTATTGATTACAGCGATAATTGAAAACTGTTAAAAGTTATTGCAGTTACTTAAAAGCCTCGCAACTTTACGCAAACCTTTCCCGCCATTTCTAAAAGTACTTAAAGCTTTTTCCGTAATTAATTCTCAGAGTTGTTTCAACTTTACACCGATGCCTCAAAGTCCATAATTGCTTAATGTGTAAAATCGTGATTCGAAAAAGACGGCAATGTATTTCCATCTCTATCAAATAGTGTTATTATAGCTGTCTCTTTTTCGCACGGTACTTAATTAACGTCGCTGAGATTCTATCTCTGTCATCAGTTTAGTCGAGTTTCTGAGTTGGTAAAAGACTGTCGCGTATCGCGACCGCGGTAAAGTTTGTTTACTTCTGATAAAGAAATGTAAAACTATGGAACTAACATGATAGGGATGTTTTAAAGTGATGTGTTAGTATTAGTGACATTATTGGATACTATTGTAATATATTATTCGTAAATATGGAGCCGTGGCGATTATTTTGGACAGTATTTTTGGGTGTTTTATGCAGCGCGGAGGCGGGGTTGATGGGCGATCAGTGCGACTGGACTGGCAGGTATGTTGATGTCGAAAGCTCTATGCTCTATTGTTTGGCATACTTTTTATTCACCAATTTCAAATTTGAATACAGAAAGTTTATCAGTAATTAGACATAATTGCATTGTTGTTCTCTGGCTTGGGTTAATCGTTGTTTTTATGGGTAAGTGTATTTTACGATGTTTAATATTACTATGAATAAGTAATATAGTAATTATTTGTAATTTACTTGATGGTTGCCTGAGTAATTGTTTTTATGTCTTTATTTTTAATTGGTAATTTAGCATTTTGATTTCAAAGAGTTATTATTGTTTGTTCGAAGTATTATATTATCTTGGTTTGATAATTGAACCTGTAAATCAGCCTTGTTGTATCTAATCCTCCTTTTTTATTTCTAATTATTTATTCCTAAGTACAATATCCTAAAAAACATAAAGAATGTACGTAATAACTCTTGCGGGACAAGATAGGTACCTACTATTATTCTGCTAATTCGGTCTTCAATCACTTCATTTCTGGCCTACTGACTCATCATATAGGTACAAATCAATTCACGAGGCTCCATAATATACATACAAAAACGAATATGCAAGATTCCAATAAGTGTGGAGAATTCGCGCGGAATCTCATTCTGAAATAATCTGAATATAACAATCCTGCCCCACGGCGATGTTCCCTCGAAGGGGTAATTTGGCTAATAAAGCCGAAATCTCCATAACATTTGCCATTGCGTGTGCCGCGCTATTAACAACCTTTGATGTTATTCAAATGATTAATTCAACGAATACCTACGTCGACACGACATTTTTATCATATCTACCCTCTTTTTTGTGTTGGACTTGATTGAACAATTTGAATGCTTATTTCGACTATTAGTAAGTAACAGTTTTCATTTTAAATAATTTGGTATTCACATTATTGTATTTCTAATAGGTAGATTACGTAGTTTTGATTTAGGATTAGATGACTAGTGTAAGCCTACATTTAGTAGTATGTCAAACATAGTAAAACGCGTTTTTTGAATTACTCTAAAGTAGTCTAAACGGCTTTATTCATCTCATTCCGCAATCCGCAGTTATTACAAAAATGCATTTTCATATTAACTAAATAACTGTTTAAATAAAAAAGTTAATATCATAGCGTAAAAACATATACTTCCTACAACGAGACCACCGTCATTACTCTACGTATATATTAAAAGGAGATAAAGATAAACTACGTCACACTACTATGATTGATCGCAGCACACTCGGGCACACTCGAGGCGAGCTCATTACTCGAGCAATTCATGAACTCACCCCACCACATAGTTCATATTCATCGTAATCGATGTCCCGATGTCTCAAGTGTCAACACGTAACAACATTAAAACAAAATAATTGTTATTGTTAATGGGGCCCGGAAATGTAGTCAAATGGGGCTCGATTACGGAACAAAAATCAACAAGTGGGGTTTCCCAGTAGGGGCGGCGTGGGAAACCGAAATGGAAACTGTTCTCGCCAACCCTAGCTTATGTGACCCTTCCGGCTAAAAGGGTGGCTCGCCCTCATACACACATATCGATGTACTATATTGATTTAGAGAGATAGAATAACGCAAAAATAAACGATGCTGGTAACTTAGTAGATTAATTATCAAAAATGAAGGTCTATTGCATTACTGATTCTAACAATGTAAGAGTCGATCAACCGATATTGCAATTTGTGAATTTTATCCTTACTCCAAATTGCTGTGTCGATTATAACTTTTGCGTTTAAACTATTTTACAATATCAATAACCAATCAAATAATAGATTAAAACGCGGTCATAAATAACCATTTGCAGTAAACTAGTGGTCAGTATGTTTACCAAATATAGGTATGTTTAACCCGAGCTGTGATACTAACACCTACTTACTCTGTTACTTTAAATATTATGTTAAAACTTATGATGAGAAAGCTCACCTCGTTGCTGAGTAAAGTTCCCATAACAAACTGTTTATTTTTCTAATAAACAAACGAGACTAACGATACTTTTTTCCCAGATGAATGAATCTGTGCTTCAGAAATAACAAGTCATTATAAACATTTACATCACTATGAAACGTGCAAGCCTTTTTAATATGCGCCTTTTATAACTTAAACTGCTTTGCGATATAATTTCATCTCTTTATTGGCTTGAAAGGACACCGCACAGCTTTTAGTACCTACTACGGAGGATAATAGCGTTTAGCAATCTCATCTCCATGGTTTAATTTCAAAGACACGATAATATCTAAGTGCAAAAGGTACGCACAAATACCCGTGAAGATGATAATGTGATCAATGCAGAGGCTGCAAAAAGCAAATTGAGTGTCAATGTACCAGCATCAGTGTGAACGTTGAAGAGCATTCAAGTTCATACATTAATATTTATTAGGGAGGGAAGAGTGAACCGAGGGGACCGGGATCTGTTTATTATAATATCCTCCTATTATAACGCGTTCGCACGATATGCTCCAATCTGACTGATTGGTGTTCAGCAACTATTGTATGACCCTCCGTGTAATGTGTAGGGTATAAACAATGTTTTATTATACGAATGGATGAAAGAGATCACTTCTTCCTAGCTTACGTGTTTTGGTTGCGTCATACAATTGTTTGGTAAATTGTAAGACCCAACCCAAACTAAAGTTTTATAAGAGAAAGTTAAACACTGTTTAGTAATTGAATGAATCGTAGCAAATCTCTAAGAGTTAGCAAAACATTAACTGGATGTAAATTGATTGACCCTCGTTCTGACGTCAAATATGCAGTGAATTATAATTGGCTAATTAAATTGCCCCACGCAAGTGCATCTTAGCAACGGATGTGCGTAATGACTGTGACAACTGAACGTCACGAAAAACAAAACTAACACGCGCAAAATGTTCACTCAAAGAAACCAAAAGTATCATTTGTCAAAGTCACGGGTAATGGGAATTACAAGACTGACGCCGCCGGGCATACATCTCTTATCAAATACCAGGGGTAAGAAACATATTACGAAGGTGTACCTTCTAAATATTTTTATCAAGCCCTTTAGAAGACAAAAGGAACAATGTAATGCACGAAGATAAGAGTTAAACACCCAAAAAATGCTATTATCTGCTTTTGAAATGTCTGGCGCCTTTGGACACAACGACTCTACAAGTGACTTGACTTCTAACAATGACCGAGCCACTAAGTAGATAAGTGGCCACTGCACAAAAAAATGGCGGGCAAATATGGCTTCCAAATTTCTATTATCTGTTTATGTCCCGTAACCAGTCAACCGTTTTTCCCCAACACCACTTTGATGCGTCATTTTACACAAAATTTAATAACCATTAATACCGCGTATTTAAGCAATTATATAGCTATGGAAAGACATTAAATATAATTTAGCGATGAGTTAAAACTATTCTTAGACACATCTGAAATGCTAAGCCTAGGCAGATAACATGCGATCATGTGTGAGAACATTAAGTGTTATTAAGTAACATCAAAAAAAAAACCCGCAAAAAAAGCAATTTAGTTTTGGGATACATAATTAGTACGTTCGGCACCTAATTACAAACTATTATAAGGTTGTGTGCAAAAATTATGTGTCTAAATAGTTCTAATGCATCTCGCATTACGGTACAATAAAAATGTAATGTAAAAACTATGCAAACACTCTGTTCTTT
This sequence comes from Chrysodeixis includens, assembly GCA_941860345.1. Lineage (NCBI taxonomy): Eukaryota > Metazoa > Arthropoda > Insecta > Lepidoptera > Noctuidae > Chrysodeixis > Chrysodeixis includens. Next base: position 9,268,816 of record OW796097.1, read on the forward strand.
GATTGCGATTACATGTTACCTAGTTGCGGTATCAGTAACAAAACATACATTGTTATTTATGGGAAAATCATGTTTGCGGGTTTACTTCCTGAATTTGACCCATATATTGAACGTAACTAACCACAAAATGCGGATGTCACTATCTCAATATTTGTGTAATGGTTAGTCACGATAAAAACATCAGATGGTGTGTGGTGGAGTGCGCAGCCGCGGGCTCTCACGCTCTCCATATGGTGAAGCTGCGAACGTCGCGTTACGCTGTTTTACGATTCCGCCTGTTCCTGGAAGAAGTTCCCGTTCCATATACCACAGAGGTTCATTGTCATTAGTGATTAACATTCGCGATTCCACAGCTCGGAGCAACTAACCAGGACATTTCACATGGCATGGTCATGGGAACTTGTGGGAATATGTTCGTTACGCTCAAAGAAAACAAGCATCACATGTTGCTGTATGAAATCACGGTTATTTTTAAGCGACGATTGTTTTTATTCGCTCGCCAATTGAGGGCAATCAGCGACACGTGTTCCGTTCGAGATGCTCGCCTTAGGCATCTATTGAGCTCGTTGATACCACGTCTAGTCAAATAAATGATATAAAACTGACCGAGAGTGGCCCGCTCTTATTAAGAACAATTTATTTTTCGTTGTAGACGAATATGATACATATTAGACGAAACGGTGAAAAGATTTTTTAATTTGGGATAAAGAATTTGTGAAGGTTATTCCATAGTCGTTTTAAAATTCTTTCCCAAGACACTTGAAATAGATCCTCATTACCCAATACAATAATCTTCAGTCCTCATATCTGCATGTAACTCTACTTACAGAGAATTTTTATTACGCTCTCAAGCTCAAATCACAGAGATAATGGGTGCACGTTACTTGGTCGCTGAAGGGTAATCCAATGCTTGTGCCATGTGTCCACTTATCTTTTTGTCGTGAAGTTTGAGAACATTCTTAACTGAATAATACCTACCTACCCGACATATACAAGTTTTTCGGCGTTGATTGTTGTAACGATTGTGACCTACTTCGATTGGTATTAGTCATACTCAAGTACATATTCTTGCTACTATTTTGAAAGTGTTATAAAAGTTGGTATTGCACAACTGCATTCTAGAGAAGGGTTTCTTTCAAATGAGAATGTTTGGCGTATCTAATAAGGTGGTAATTTCCCAAGTATAAAAGCTAATTGTTTCGTTTACATTGAACACGGCGTTCTTTGAATGGAACAGAGCTAGGTAATTAACGACGGATTGTAGGACGGCATTGTGTCGGTGGGTCAGATGAAGCCCCGCTTTGTGTCGCTACTGTTTATTTTTTAAATTTGTTCCCGGAGGTGTTCTGTTTTTACGCTAATTATACAGGTGATAACCGAAATGTAAGTGGAGCTATCAAGGTACCATTTGATCAATATCTATTTTTACGACTTTTAACTAATAGACACCTACGTGTTGCGCGTCTCACGGAGACAATAGAGAACGTTGCGTTATCTCAATATATGACTTATGTGTTAAAATAAACAGGTTTCCAGTTAATTACCATTCGAAAATACTAAGCTTCGTTTGTATCACTGAACGCCCGTTTTGAAACATACATGTTAAATATGACATTGTATTTTTTTATTCCATAACAACTAGATGGAATTTTGAGATCTAATCAGCCTAACATAACGTTAGCTTTGCTAAAAATATTGGAATTCGGGATCAACAGGACCTTTTGAATAATGCATTAGGCGCGTCTGGTCCATTATTAGTGACGGTGCGCAGGCGCAGCGCGGGCCTTGCCGCACGAGCTGCATATTAATGCGGCACAATTTCGTCGGCATGCTGTCAATATAATATTTCATTCGAATGTGTTTCCGAAAGATATTCAGATGATATATTCCTTGTCACATAAAAATCATGCTAAGAATAAATTATGATTATTCACCTTTACCTCTTATCATCTGTTAAGATTACTTTCAAAACATAAAGCTGCTTACCGCCTACGCATGTTTAAAGAGACAACATTAAAATCGTATACTTTCAAGTTAATATATGCAGTGTTTGTAATTATAATGCCTCGTTAACGGCGGCACGGGCCGGTTTGGACGTAATTTGATTCTGATCATACGAGACGATGGGTCCAGGCGACCAAGCTCCGGACGAGACTTGAAAGTCCTGTCATCTGTCAATCCATTGCACATGTGTTGCGCACGTACCTACACGATAGGACATACGGACATGCCACCCAGAGGAAGGAAGCTAACACCAATGGTTTCGGTGCGAATCACTTTTGGAAAACGAAAACAGCTTCCCCATCGAACATCTAACCGGTGATATCGGGTTAATAGTATCATTTTTATTTGACTTTGCATTTACAGGTCCTCCATTTAGGACCATCATCAGTTTGCAGCAAAAAACAAGTGAGCGGGGACCAACCGATTATAATGTAAAAAGAGGTTCGCGGTCGTTCCATAACCGATTGCAAATGGCAACTGCCGCAGGCCCTGCTGCGCCATTTATAGCTCTTCGCAATCTCGACTGCTTAAAAAAACCATGCAACAATTTTCTTCGGTGGATCGCTCCCTATCTATCGTTCGTCCCGAGCTTATAATTAAATGAGATAAGTTGCCGAAAGACAATGAAAATTCGGTGTCACAAAAACACCCAAACGCCGCGGTCTGTCTTCAAAATGCCTGCGCGTAACATTCAGTGGTGCCTTCGGTTTTTACGCTATAGATATTTTATGTATGGTCGGTAGAATTGTCTTTTATATGGTTAGATTGGGTATTTAAAATGTATGCAGATACTCTACTACCACTATTGTTGTTTTATTACGGTTCGGAGGATATAACGAAAAGACATTGAGGAGTTACGACCTAGCATACGTAGCCGCGTTTTAAATTGAGACTGGAATGCCATAAAGTGAGCTCAGCTCTCATATAATAACTCGTTTTGTTTACACAACGACTTGAAGCCCATAGCCGAGGCGACACAACAATGGCTGGCCACTGAGCTTATGCCGACGTCCGTTAAGATTTCGTCCGATAATGGACTAAATTGGCCTCAGTTTGCTTAATAAGGTGTATTAACATTGTATCGGTGACAATCGTGTTTTACGTTTGCGCCGCAAAGAAGTTTTTTATCGTTATATTCTCTTACATTTAAGTATTGTATGGGCTATTGAAGCCGCTTTATGAACCTTCCTTGCATCCGCGGAGATGCCTTCACTTCCTTTTATGATTTCATGTTAGCTTACTTAATTCCGCCCGAATGCGCTTAGGCCACGCTTGAAAAGTAGGTGTAACTTAATACATGAACACGCGAAACGACACTCGATACTACGAAAGGGACGACGCGATGCGACGGATTTTGACACGTTATTTTATAAATGGCCTTTCAAAATTTAAAAATAAAAAGTAAATGTGCAACAGCTACCTACGTAATGTTGTGTCAGTGCAATGCACATTGAAAGGCGCTTAGTCAGATATTACAAATGCAGCGACACTGGCACAGACTCTTATCAAATTGAGCACGACAGCGGCGGGTACACGAGTACCAATAATATTGTATAGCTAGAGGTATGGACAGCCGCTTGGATTTATGGGACTGGTCCGGTAAGCGGCTTAGCAGCTACCACAATAAGAACGCCACGATCACTGGGGCTTTTCACACCTCCTTGTTTGGGCCGCGCGTTAGCGTTCACGCCTTGTGTGTATCTACCCTTAAAGTTCGCGCCTTACCTTTACATATCATGTATTCATTATGTAAAAGCTTTTTTATTTTTATTTGAGGTGGTCACCGCTGCCCTTTTACTCCTATGGAATCCCGGACGGCGGCATAATATATTGTTGAAAGGTTTTGTAAAAAGTCTGTAAACTTCTTGGAAGCGAAGTCTAAAATGAGGCATGTACGCAGGTTAAGCGACTACATTATAAATGTGGTTTTGAGAGTAGTATTAGCAACGAAAGTAGTCGTCTCATATGACCTTAATGAGAAGTCAATTAACTTTTACTGAGCTTCTTTGCACTATTAGGGTAACTGCAATAAACCTAGTTGGTATGCGCATTTACTCGCTATTCCTTTTCTGTGCACAAGATTAATTCATAAGTATTCGCAATCGGTAATATTACATGGATACTAGTACCGCATAGTAGATAACGTTGAATATCTCTAAGTAGTATTTACTCAACGTGCAGCAGTAATAATGATGGCACCGCAGCTCTATGTATTGGGTTAAACAGAGAGATCGATGTGTGAGAGTCTGAGTGACCTTTCGACGAGTCATCAATCAGTTGGCAGTGGTCTGTATCCCAATGAACGTCGATGCTGCGTCCTGCGTGACTCAGGGTCGTGCTTGTTAATCGTGAGCAAGCCGCCATTGTTCAAGTGAAAGTTGACGTTATGAGCGTTTTGCGTGTTACCAAAACATCATTATACGAGATGACAATAATTTGTACGTTTCCATTCGAATTAACGTCCAAAGAAACTGATACATTTGACTCTGAAATATAACATTAGTAACTCTGTCTGTTAAGAAATTATAATAATCTTTGCATGATGCATCACTCTTGGATGAAGTTATAGAAATAAAAATAGAGTCCACTGTTATTACCTATAATTTACCGTGTAAAATGTTGGTGCTGAAAATAGACTTTGACAACGGTAAAGATAATAAAATCAACTATTTTAATACTAAAATGTACAACAATTAAAATTATCTTAATAAAGCTCGTTATCGACATTATAATTGTGAAATCTTAATAATACCCGCCTGATCATGTACCAAGTCTTCTTATGTCTGACAATGGTTATTATCGTAATGGACCTTTATAATATCTGAGATAAGTAATGTCTCCATTATAGTCGATATAATTGCAAGAGGTTTTGTTGTCAGTTAATCAAAATTGCATTACGTATCATTTCGTCACGGGGACACGGGCCCTCGCCGACAATCGCGAGCAAAAAAGTCGCATTCATTTGACATACCTGAGTATCGCTAGTGCGATTCTTTATGATTGATGGCACAATTTATTGAGACTGCAGTGATGATGAGGTGGCTGCGTTTTTACCTCGCTTGTCACTGCTAATGTAAGGAAAGCTCTTATATTTCTTTACACCTATAATAGGTCATTATAGCTGTTGATTTACGTCGTCTATTAGATATTGAGACGAAAGTGACTTCAAAACGTTTTATTTTAAATCATGATAGTTTGTAGTACACTAGGAGTACAAGTATTAAGATGTTAGGCTTCACTATAATTATTACAAGTATGTTAGCGAGATAGTGCACCTGCGTGACATCACAATGGAGCATTATCGAGTGTTTACTGTTAATATTTAGATATAGCCAATGGCGAGGTTCGGACGTGGGCGGTACGGGCTGGTGTCTAACAAGTTATGTAAACACGCCGCGAGAGGTGACCACTGCGCTATATGCGCACACGCCGACAGAATAACTCCAAGTAGCTGTAAACTGACTGTCAAGGGTGAGGTGTCATTTCTAAGACGTCTAGTCACTGTTTACCTATGTACCCGCGTTATATACCGAAGTATTGTGGATGCATTATCAGGAGAACATCCTGTTCAATATTAGAAAATGGAAAGCTACAAAACGCGGAACGGAACGATAAAGTCTATTGGGCCGGAGTGACCAACGTTTGATGTAAATATTATAAGCGTTAAAATAACTGTTACTTTAAAATTTTTGACAATAGATAAGAAAATAAAACAGGAATGTTTGCGTAGGATGTGGATTGTGGACGGTCGCGTTGGAGCGCGGTCAAAATATTTTATTTGCACGAGCTCCTCGGACAAAGGCCTGTTTGTGGTCCACCATTGTGTGGGGTTTAGTGGTTTCTAAACAACACCACGTACGTGCCAGCGCACAGAACGTTGAGCCGGACTATACCACAAATATGTGATCAATACCACTTATATCTCTCTATTAATTGTTATTGGAACCTCATAAATAGCATAAAATACGTTAAATAAATGCCAGGCAAACGTTAGCAATTTAAAGGCCATCTAAGTAATTATGGAATAAGATAAAATCATTATGTCTAGTGTTTTCTTAATAGGTTTATTTTAATCCGCAAAATTGTTGTTTATCTTCTAAAATTCGTGCTAAAGTAAACGTTTTTTCATGGAAGTTCATTTTACTCCGCTCGTGGTATTGTTGAATCAAGACTGTGAAATAAGATATTGTTTGCTGAACACTCGCCGAGACCACGCCACTACACTGGCTTTATGCCTAAATCATAATATTTTCCTTTCCGAGCCGATTCCAATAAAATAACCATTGGAATGGTACCATCTAAGGTGGACAGGGTACCGTATTTTACAACGAGTAAGTCGAGAGCCGTATAAGCTCGCACTCCGATTCTGATACTCTTATAAAAATAAATTCAATTGAATTTGAAAAGAGATCAAAATATCGTAAGCTCTTATTTGAATGCTGATGCTATGAATTCAAACGAGAATGCTCAATAAGATCTTATTAGATTTAATAAAAATGTTTCAGACAGATGAAAAAATATACATTTGTGAAATATTTAACCTTCATAAATCACAAGTGGGATATAAATCACAATTAATAAGACATTGTGTTCAAGAAAAGAGGCGAATATCTGTGGCCGTGCGGCTGCGGCGTCATCTTGCTTAATTTACGAAGGCGGCCTTTGGTATCACGCTAATTGGGTCCTAGTTCTGACTAAGCGGACACTCTGTTTCAATGTAACTCATTTGCATACCTACAGCCATACATACCGACCTAGAACAGACCACGCAGAACCGTACATAAATACATATTATACAAAGCTTTAAATCCAACAGACGAACACGTTTATCGACTAATCAACCTTTTATGATTTTATAACCGTTTAGTGTTACCTGCGCTTTGGGTTTATTGGACGTAAATTCTTCTTCTAGGTTCGTCAAGTAAATGAAAATGTTCGGCTAGATATATTCGGATCGATGTCCAAATTATCTTCTTATTTATAGCTATCAATTAGTTCCGAGTGAGGCGGCGGCGAGCGAGTCATTAGTGGTAATTAAGTACGTAGGCAAATAACAGAAATATGACACTAGACGTATATTATACCACTATATCTTATACAATGTACTTTTAAGATTGCGCCAGTAATTTATGTTCTCAGTTTGTGGACGTTGTAAAACTTTGTAGTGTAGCCGTTGCGACAATAACGTGAATTTAAATAAACGGCTCCAATCCGTTCGGGTTACGACATCGTTCCTTTCTATTCTCCTTGTTCCGACTAGCTGTCGATATTATCTTAGGTCTGATTTTATAGATATCCGATACCCCATTACGTGGGTGTAGTTAGAATTGTTGCAAACGTAGACATATTTTAATGAGGTCGGTAAATCAAATGGAATAATCCGAGTGGCTGTGCGGCGCGTGCCACAAGGCCGGTCAACTGAAGGAGTCAGATATCCTGGCGGTCTCGCTCGCGCGCTCTGCGCTGTGCGTCGCGCGCTCTATAAGGCCTGCCAACTATTATGATTACTCTTTAATGGAGATTTGACCTGTTTGGCAAGCGGTACGCGTTCGTCATTGCTGTCGTTACACCATATCCAAGCACGTGGCTGTGTACGGCAGTGCATACGACACCGGACACCGCTATGACTTTATTCAAATCGAGCTTCGTAAAAAATATCCTAGCCATATACAGATAAGTGGTTTCGCAATTTGAATGACGTATTTGGTAGGATGTCAGAGTTTGGTGTTCATTTACCTACATGTACACATCTCGATGTTATTTGGGCCAATTAAAATCACCCAATGTATGCACGTATGCAGTGTGCGAAGGATTTCGAGATTGCGTACACATATCGATTTTAATTGGATATTTTGAGTGAACCGTATATGTATACATAAACACGATCCGCGGTTGTTGAACAAAAGTGTGCCGGCGCATTCGCATTCTTAGTCATAAAATAATACTTACAAGTTTAGCAGGATCGCATTGGCAATAGCCGGGGGCGTTCTGTCTTGGCTCGGGTCCACCGTTAAATAATAACAAGCATGTACGTAGTTCCACTGGGCTATAAATTGCCCGCTGCCGGCGGGCACGGGGCACGCAATACCAATGCGGAAAATATTATGGTGTTCTGTATAGGTAGAGCGGCTCTACGGGTTGCCAGCGGCCATGTAAAGCCTACTATTGTTGCTGCTCCGGAGTTGTCAAGCCAGTCGTTTGAACGGTTACGTAGTGAAATACTTAGAGCTGAGACCTATTGTGCCTTTGTTCATGTACTTTATTTTACTCTGTTCTTAGTATATAGGCATTCAGTTGCTAGATTCGTGTTTGGGATCATGGTGTGGTTCTAAAAAAAAAATGTAAAGTATTTAAGGCGTAGTTAGAGCGGTGAATAATACAATCTCCTTATACGTCTAAAGCTTTTTTACTGAACTTAAGATAGGTTAGTAAAAAAGGCTTTGAACGTAACGAAGCCAGAGTTGTGGCTTCCCTTCCAGGCGGTCGAGCATTTAGTCGCGGTACATTCCGTCCTATTGTGAGTGACCACGGAACGCGCCCGACCACACCGCATTACATAGCACTTATTAAACATCAGACACTTTGGACACGGGACAACGTTTTTGTAGACACACCACAGATTGGTGATCTATGAGCCTCGAAACAAGTTCTATCGTTAATCAACTAACTGGAAAGTGTCCACTTTTCTTTTTATTACTTAGAAGTTGGTCTTCCAACGGCGGCGGCTTTTTATACTACTGTATTTAGTTTCAAACTTTCTTCACGCACGCGATGGCATGTAATCTTTTCTCGTGTCAATTTAGGTAGCTGTATGGGTATGGCTGTAGTATTTTTATTGAACAATATACTCATAAAAAACGCACAATATAAAAATGTAAGCATAAAAATTAACGAAAGGAAATCTAATTTCATTCACATCTCACACCAAAGTGCGAGTCGTTGATGTCTTTTGTTCGGAGTGAAAGCTTTCATTTGAAGTGATATTAACAGCGCATAATTAAACAAACAAGTATGTACGCTTAATTAAATTTATTGCTTCTATACATTGAGGAAGCAAACAATTAAAAATAACCATTAAATTCGTTAATGATTGATGAGCTAAAAACAACAGCGTAACGCGCGTGTGTATTCGTAAATCACGAATCGTCGGAAATAAATAACAAAAGAAAGTTGTTCTAGAATATTCTAAATCCTTGATTCAAAGTACATACGTCGTTAGTTGAATACTTGAATATTAAAACAATAGAAAGTGTAAAAATATTAAAATAGGGCATCGAAATAGTAAGTGAAGTTAGCAAACCGCACGTTGCGTTCTCACGGCTGCTTGCGTATTCCGGCGTCGTGTGCGCGTGAGAATCCTGGCCTAAAACATGCGGGTTTGTGAACTCCCTAATATTTATGTACAACGTAATACTCTGGTTTTATAGGGCACGTTATATAAGCAGCGTAAAGTTGTGCTTAGTAGTATTTGTAGTAAACAATGTTGAAATCGCATGGTATTAAAAATTGCTGCCTCAAATGTGTTGTTTCGTAATTATACTAGAAATTACCTATATGTAGATACTTAGGAAAAAATAATTTAAATTGTAAAAGAAGTAAACAGTAGTCGAATTCCGCTATTTGCTCAAATTATTGAGGTTTTTGCCGTAGTATCATATTCTGTAAATAATATTTGTTACCTGATCCTAAAATACGCACGACTTTTAATAACTTATTACCTACAATACAAATCACACTACTTATTAGCTCCTTTCGTTATAATGACAATTTACTCTGCTCTATCAGACTTATCTCAGTGTACCGCTCTACTTTGATATTGACGTCACCCTTATATCAACGTACTAAGGTTCATTTTCGCATATCATTACTACTTATATTACGTACGGCTACGTAGTTACTATAACTTGCATAAGTATAACATTTGCACGTAAACACGCTAATTTAGAAGACGTTTCCTAAGCCGGCTAGTCAGCTATTATGGCTTAAACACATTTAGATAAAGCCTCCTAGTTTATAGCTTCACAATCAAGACCGTTAGTATTTCTAGATTTACTAAAGATATGCAATAACTAGACCAGTTTAAGTGTTCTCTATAAATATCAAGCTTTCCAACATTTACATAAGAACTACTTTTACAATCGATTCTAGGATTACGTAATCGATTTTTACTCGTTACACATGTTTTATTACTCGATACGTCTCGATAGCACTCGATATGTTAACACCAAGACATGGAAAGTTGTGGAGCTACAAGTTATCGCCACACCAATTATATGTTAGTAATTACGGGTAATATATTAATCTATTAGAAGTTTTATAATCATCGGCTTGTATATCAATTGGTATTTAAAATAAGTGGTCAAGGGCGATCGGCACGTCCGTCGAACATTAACTAATAACCACTTTTTATAACTATTAATACATCTACATAATTTAAAACATGATTGTTATTAGACAACGTGGAGTTTTGAGTTATTGTGTAATTATAAAAAAGGCTTTTTTATCAAATTATTTATGCCTTTTTAATAGCTACGGATTTAATGATTTTTCAGTTAAGTTTTCCTAACAACACAAAGAAAATTTATAGTCTATTTGTGTTTTGAGTATCTATCAAATTCTTTTGTCAAAAGTTACAGCATACTAAAAAGCAAATGCTATTAAAACTATGTGTATTTATAACAGTCAAAAACCCATAATCCTGGGCATACCGTAACACATAAGACTATAAATTATGACCGCTTAAAAGTAATCGGATGAGACAAACATGTGGACAACACACCCAAACTCTTTGTTACACCCTCTTTGTACTCGCTATAAATCTCTGACGGAATTTAAAATTCTTATAATAAACAACAACTACGATTTATACGGACATTACTTAAACATATGTCGTCAAGCAAGTAATCTTCAAACTGGTAGCCACTATACCTACATGTAATATATCTATCTGTTCACGATGGGTATATTAATGACGCGTCTCTTTGAATTCCATAAAATATTAGGTAAGGAATATACAAGGCTGGGGCTCCAATCTGTCATCAATTAGTCGTTAGGGCGCTGAATGTTAGTAGTCACAAAAAAGACACTATTTTGTACGTTTGTTGTCAGATGTCAAACCACTGATCTGAGGTCGAATTTGAACAAGAATGGTAACTTTTTACAGCGCTATTTACCAGAGCAAGTAAGTTATTTTTTTACATTACGGTAATGTAGAACGTTTAAGTGAGATAGAGACTATCGAGCTATTATGCCATGTATATTTATTTACCACAAATCTCATATCTTACAAACATCTGGGTGTAACAAAACTCAGTGATATATTGGCCCATAATTGACAGGCTGACAGGTAGACGTGTTGACTGACCATTCCGAACGTCACCGTGACAACTGTCCCGGCTGTCAGATAAACCCGTGTGAACTACGCTTATCTGCTCTGGAAACAGATCATAGGAGTAATCATATTTTTGTGGGAATTTTATAGAATTAGGCTATGAAGACTTTCGCTATAGAATCGAAAAGTAGTTGAACGTCTGTCAAATGTCAATCATAACTGAAGAAAGTATATATTTTAGCATACTTTTTTGAGGTTCCTCTTTGCGAGTTAGTGAGATATTGTAACAAAATTGTTTGTTATATTAAGGCCGTGGTATTATCGTCCATAAGGTATTAGTTTGGCTAGCAACATACGCGTGTGTCCCTCCATTATTTACAGTTCACAGGTAATCAATCCTTATCAGAATTTTTACGACGAGCTATTTATAATGTCGGGATCGTTGATTTAGATCATCGCCAATCAATTCCCACGATTCGCATGCTCATGTGAAAGTATTAGTTTATTGGATATCGCGTTGAAAACTCCTATCACCTTATCAATACGTTTTCCCATGCCAGCTATTCTTTGCGAGACTTTTTTGACGTCTATTTGCATACAATATTATCTGTCTATCGATTTATCTTGTGTGAGATATTTATTTGGGAAACATTTAGGACACTTTGATGAGAAAGATATCAACGTTGACAAGTGTTTGTAAACGATATACTTATAACAAGTTGAGACAAGATTAAAGATTTTTTTATACACACGTCGATTAAGTATCTTTGTTGAATTAGTTATAATCTATAGAGTCAATGTTTATTGCGAATATGTAAAGCAATTTAAAATTACCTACATAAAAGGTTTAATATCTTAAATTGAGCTTTTAAGCGCGAAGCTAAATGAAATACACGATGTAAAACGACACTAAACGTGTCAGTATTATGATATTGCTTCACGATTTTATATCATCTTAAAAAAGTATTCAGGCAACGTAGACGCAAATGGAGTCGTGTCCAATCAAAAATGATAAAGCGTCCCTTCGACACGAACACCGGAGATTTAATATACTTAGTTATTTAAATGAGTGCTAGGAGTGCATGGTCTTTGAGATATGCACAAGGAATGAGAAATGTCGCCCCTCAGGCTCCGCATAATTGCGTGCTTTCCAAATTACGTGTAATTGGAGCTGTGTTTTACTGAGCTCGCGTGTTTTTACCTTTTAAATTACTTTGTTTGTTTATTTGCCTAGTTATAAAATTAAACAGCATTTTGATCGCATTAAATGTCGAGCAAGAATAAAAAGTGGAAGTTATGAAAATATTTTTTGCACAATTTGATGTTTAGAGTAGTTACATGAAATGAATGTTATGAATGGCATCAACTATTTATGTTGCGCAGAGGTCAGCATGTTTTGAATAAAACAGATTATTTACGTTTGTCAGCATGTGTACACATGTGCTGCGCCGGCGTCGGCGGCGGTGGCGGCGGTGACGTCGCTGGCGCCGGCACATGCGCACTCAGCCCAATTCAGGGCCAAACTTCAAGCCTCAAGTATTATCCACAAAAAACATTTTCTACGTTCTAACCGATTTATAGGCGACACTTATCCAAATATAATGTAGAACGGACATGGATATTATAAATTGCAGTTTCTTGCGCCTGCTCCTACATTGGCGTAGGTAGGACCCTGCTTGATATAAGAAATTCAATGAATTACATCTCCATACATGAGTAATTTATACGTTTTATGTTTTTGTACTTTTGAGTTTTGGTGAGGCGGACATAACGCTTTTTTTATTGGCAGTTTGCTGTGTATGGAAAGGGAATTATTTTGAAGAGTTTGCGTAAGATTGCCTCTTTTGTAAATAGAATGTAAGCCGAAAAACACAAATACTTAAATACTACAAATATTTTGCAATCAACGCAATTTAATCGACTCAGCATTTGCGTAACTAGAACAAAATCCTGCATACCTATTAATACGATTGCTAATTGCGCATAAATTATGCATGTATGCCACTTATGTCACTTCGGGGGAAGTACGCAACACTCATCAAAGTACTGGCGACAGCAAAATTCACTTAACACGAATTTATTTGACGAACTCTGTTACACGGATTGTACTCGATAATACTATTTTAAGCTTTATTTATTCCTAATAGCTTGCTATTTTTTTGTTTTTCGGGGTGAAATGCTAATGCTTTAACCCACGTCAAAGGGGATATGTCGGACTCCCACCAACTAAAAACACCCCGAGTCCCTTCTACTACCTATGTACTACTAAGCCAGAATCACGAGATTACTCGCGCATGCTCTACGCAACTCTTAACTGAAATAGCTAAAATCTATAGTAGTCTAGAGTCAATAATAGCTACCGCGTTTATCTTTGCTTAGTAAGATGAGATTTATTCAGCAACTTTTTCTGCCACTGTACCCACTACATGCTACATAGTAACATGCAGTAGGTAATAGTGAGCTTCCATGTCACTTTATGTACGTTGGTATGTAACACGTACGTCGTGTCGTGCCTGTTTACAGAGCCAGTTAGAGGCAATGATTGGATGAGATGACTTAGCACCTAGTATGGACATAGAAATGCCCGCTGTACCTAGTACACATGTAATGCTTAAGCAAATAAGGTGACCGACTACGTCATGTCAAACTGTTAGCAAACAAAATGGTTAAGCTTTAGTCTCCATCAGTATTTTCTATAATACGTACTCAGTCCAAGTAAAATTGTACGGAGGAATTAAAATGTTTTCATTACATATTTTATTGATATCATGAATCGACCATAAATTCCTGCAATCCCTTACAGAACCACGCTTACAAGCATTGTTTCATTTATCAGATGCTGCTATTTGCTACTCGCTCCTTATTCACAATATCGCGATAAATCCATAACAATTTTGTTTATAGCTATCAATTGATTTACAAGGTGCGGAATAGCAATTACCTCCGTATTTCTTAGCAGCTGACAGAGGGGCGCCCACGCGTCCCGCACGAGTTCTGCTCTATTATACAATCAGGACGAATCAGCACATGGGACGCAGCACAGTCACCACGCACCGCCAGCCACGGAGGTCAATCCCGCTGCGCTGTCCAAGGCTAGTTTAACACGGATCTAATCGTGCCATTATAAACTCGACCAACCATCTACTCAGTACAAACCTTATCAATCGATGTATACAATACCGACGGCTACGTACTGCGCATCAAACAATTTTCTAGGCCTGCCCACGTCAATTACACTATTTTACACTAGATCGTGCCTGGCATGTCATTATTGTGATTGTTTCCTGGCAATTCTCGTTGTATGAATCTATAGAGGCCATAACTATAATTGACTTGAGTGATATTGTAAAAACCACGTAGCGAAATAATGGTAGCTTAAATGTTTGAAACCGATTCGATAAGATAGAAAACGATTGTCGCGGGCTGGACCGAAATGTAGTGTTCTCATTTTAACGTGCGTAGCCGAAGGCGAGGCGAGTTTCTCTCGATGATCAATAGAGTTGATCGTCGAGCATAATATCGAGCTGTATTGTCGGACTGGTATCGGCATATGAATACAATAGCACGCACGTGCTGCGTCGTCGCCCGCGGCGTCCGCCCCTACCATTGTCCAGCCAGCCATTGTTTCACGGAAATCCTCCGTACATGTCTTGACACTCAGTTATATCCTATTTTGATAATATTATCATGAGCGCTTGCTTAGTCACCGCAGGTAATACAATAACTTAATACAGGATAGCATTGTATAAAAAGTAATTGTAATTATTAAACAGACTGACACAGGTGGGCTATATAACTTAAATAAAACATTTACATTCAGATCATTAGTGATGGCGTACGTTTTATTACCGTATTTATTATACTAAGCATACTACGCAGGCTTTTGTTATTCAGATCAGTCAATGATGATTTATAAATGTTACGTGAAACGTCAAACTTTCGTATTACTTCTTCAGGTAGGCAGTATCCGCGTTTCTCGCCATCACACCGTTATTATTGTGGTGCCAACACATACAGACCAACAAACATAACACAGCGGCTACTGTTTAGGCAAGTCACAAAGCGGTTAGACAACTAGATCACGGAACTGTTTTGCTTATTTAGCTGTTCCCCGCAAACCGCGCAGTTCTACTTTGACCTACAATCGAAAAAACCTACAGAGTGCCAGGCGAGGCCTTTGTGGCGCGAGAGCATTCAATTCTTATAAGATAACCTTGTATGTGTGGGTGAGCTTAAAAGCTTATAAATCTTGGTTGTAAAGGTGTGTATGTGTGCGTTCGGGGACTTGACAAGAGCAACTCGATAGCGACACAATGGTTGAACGGCATATTACCATATTGTAAGAGCCGGCAGTAAAACTTGTTTTATGTTAGTGCAACGAATATACTGCTTTATATATGGAATTATCGTCAATGCTTGTCCGCTGCAAATATTATATTTTTATGATCAAAGAGCTTATAAACAAACCAGAGCTTTAAATTTTGTGATTGCCATTATAATGGAAACAGTCAGAATGTTGATCTGTATGAATGCTTTAATTTATGTTTTAAATAACAAAACTGTATTTGGACTGTATTTCGCGCAAAGAATTGGTATTGCCATTCAGCGTGGTAATGCGGCCAGTCTCCTGGGCACGTTTCCCGCCATTGACGGAGATGAGGATATTTTTTTCGACGCTTTGTAAATATGTAATTTTTTTAGTTACATAAGTTTAGTCATAAATGTAGATATTTCTTGTTTTAGTATTGTTTCTGTTAAATAATTATAATAACAAAAGTACAAAAAAGGGATTCATACATTTCGTATAGAATTTGTGTATGGCACGGCAACAATACGCGGCGCGTGGGCAGCTCAGGCTGTGTAATCTCTGTTAGGGCTACTACGTCAAACTTTAAAGCTTTAAGACCAAAAAGACATTAGCAATAAAAGTAATAAGTATGAACTAACAACGGTTCTTTATTACTACTTGAATAGCCACTTTTAATTATTGGCTTATTTTGTTTTATTAATCGCTACAACAACGTTGCTGTGAAATATATTTAATTCCATATAAGGCATTTTTAATGTGATATTAATCTCTTAGTTGTCTTATAGTGTCTGGCCGTACGTAAAAGCGGAAGGCGTGATGCTATGTCACAAAATGGTTCAATCCTTTTTTTTTGTCACAAAAAGTTAGTACAGCCCTACAAGTGACAGCTACGGGCTACGGTAGAGGTTGAACGCACGCGACATTGTTATCTCCAGCCAGGTTTGGGCGAGAATAAATAAAAACTCTTCGTAGAAAAACACACATTTATTTTATTATTCTGTCGAGGCTGTTGTAATGTCGCGATAACGCTTTATGGGACCTGTTATCGTGCACTAACGAACTTTCTACGCAACCTCTTATAAGATGAGTACAAACATAACTCATGACAATAAAAATATTCTAGACAACTCTTGGGTCTTTCCGTTACAAACTTAAATTCGACCGATTCCTGTAAATTAGAAGACAATATTAGATATTTTATATACCTAGTCATAAACTTTCGATTTACATAACCAGTCCGATTGTTAAGTTTTTTCTAATAGGGTATCCTAATGGAATGGTAATTCTCATCGTATGTTTTCGTTGCTTTTGGCATATAAACACGAATACGTTAAAAATTTAAATTTATTGCTTGGTAATAATATTTTATAGGAATGTTTAAAACGCAATTTTTATCAAAAGAGGAAAACACTGCTAATGTGCGACCAGCGATCATCTTGATACTCCGAGAGACATTCAAAGTTCAAAATACCGGTTCTCCGTCCATCAAATTATGCCTGTACGTACATAAATATGAATAATTTTAATTGATTTACAAATCAAATTTAATTGATCAAAAGCTATTACAACTGTTTCTAAATTTGATTAAAATTTCATATTGCTATGCACATATCACTCGTGCCTCGAATAAAATAATTTAAACACTAATTGGACAGCGCGCGTGACTCCATTTTAGCCGTAAATCTTATGTTTTATGAGAGAGACAGATAGCTGCGTGATTGTAGAGTGAGAAAGAGAGGGTGTAAGGGTGACGTTAAGGTACATTAGCAGCTTTTAGTTCGGTATCGGCGCCCGCGTCATTTGCCTTGTAATGGCCCGGGATTGCCTCAATTTGAATCTGCCGACAATCATCTTTTTGTACACTTTGCTGGTTAATGGATCACGGTTGCTCTACGCTCTTTGTTGTTGCTTTGTGCGTGCATTAGTAGGGAATATATTATATATTAACATCTTCATGTAAAAATGAAGGACTCACGTTTGAATATTTCATAAAAAAATGGTGCGGTTCCATTTATAGCTTTTAGCGTGCAACCAATCAACTCTATGTAACATTCTGAGGTATTTAGTTACTAACATAAAATATTTTGCATATTTGTTTAAATGTTAAATAAACAATTCTAAATATTTAGAAACATAACATTTGATTACGTTCCAATAGTTGAATGTTATGAAATAAAAACCGTGGCTGCAGTTAACACCCCTCGGCTCAGATTTTTTGTAATTCTGTTTGGAAACAAGAAAAAAATCTATGCGCTTTTTGTGAGCATTGTTTTTGTGTGTTTGTCTTAGCGCGCGCCGATAACCACGGTGACAGGGCTCCTAAACTTGCAAGTTTACACTTTTTACAAACTTCGGGTAGCTTCAGCAATTCAACTTGTGCAGTTAATGACGCCCGTAACTACTCTCTAAATTATTTTGCCTCTGCTGTGAAGTTATCATGTAATAAACATAGCTGGGGACAAGCATATAAGGAGGAATTATTTTTAGATTCTTAATTTTAAATATTTTTAACTTTACTTTTATAGAAAAATTACAAATAACTAAATAGATAAATTGGTCACCTTAAATTTCTTGAGGTTACAAGATCAGGTAGTAAACCCTTTGTGTTAAAAGGTCGTCAACCCCTGTACAACAGGGGTAGAATATTATACCTTCCACGTGTGTGTGGTAGGCGACCACATGAGCCCCACTTGTTGCTAATGCTATTAATTACTAATTTACAAAACATACTTTTCAACGTTCGCCCATTAGTAGGGATTAAGGAAGTCTCTCGATGACGTGAAAGTAGGATATGATGCGACAGAATACCGTCGCTTTAATAAAAGAAAATCGATGCGTCAGACGAGCCTAACGTTTGATTAATGCTCTGTGTTGTTGGGACACAGGGGACCTATTTAAACGAACTGTGTAGGTGTAACATGAGATGTATCGTCTTGGATTCATGGGTACGTCTCGATATAATACTGCTGAGTAAAGCTGTTTTATAGCCCTAGGTGCAACTTTAGTGTCTATAAATGTTTGTTTGTACTAGATTGTACTAGATAGAATAGAATAGAATAAAATTAACCCTAATAGGAAAGAATCCAAAATGTTTGTCTTATTCGAAATCTTGTTCATTTTGGCCATAAAGGAGATAATAGAGGTATTGAATTTTATTGTTTAAAGCTGGTAAATAAAGTAATTGCAAAGATCTCATTCAAATGCATGAGTTGACGAGACAAGGCGAAGAAGTGTCGACATGTATTTGTCTGAGGCACGGCGAGACGTAGGCCACACAGACAATGCACTCTAACATAAAAGCAGCGTCGTGCTTTTATTGGCCGGCCGTGTAAAATCTTTACGTGGCATCTTTTATAGTGCGGTGTGTCGTATAACTCGTATATTTTAGCTTTATGGCGTGTGGTTGAGTCGCCGTGGGCCGGCGCGGCGGCGGCGTGGGCGCTACTCCAGAATCGAGGCCCACGTGCCTGATCGCAGATACAATTGTCCGCTCACGGCTTGTTTATGGGAGCACTTCGAGATACCGACGAGAAATGACACCTCGATCGCGTGCCTTAATCTACCACTCCCTCGCCGCTACGAACTTTCATCTAGATTTTGCGTTGATCCAGTTTAATACATTTCAGACCGGTACACATTTTGCAGTGCGGAACAAGTTTGGAAGTTTAATGGCAAACTGTGATTCCGTGAAGTAAAAGCTTTAATGTTTGTTTGCGGATCGAATTTCAGTAAAACAGGGAACAAGTAATTACCAATGTTTCTGACAATGACAACCATAATACATTTCTCTGCGGCATATAATTTTTGTACAATAAGGACCAACGGTTGAGGCAGAATCGGCTCATAAAAGCGTAGTGGCACCAAGTGGTAGCAATTTGGTTGTGTTTTAATGCTTTTTATTGGAAGAAATAAATGGAACCGCTCGGCAGTGTCGCGTTGGAGACGGAATACGTAATGAGCTTTCTGATAAATTAATGATACGGTAGCAGAGATCCAATCAAATCACCCAAATATGATAAAAGCAACATTCTGATATTGCTATTTATAATCTACTAGACTGTTATATACTGGTGTGCGATTATG
Organism: Chrysodeixis includens; assembly: GCA_941860345.1. Classification (NCBI taxonomy): domain Eukaryota; kingdom Metazoa; phylum Arthropoda; class Insecta; order Lepidoptera; family Noctuidae; genus Chrysodeixis; species Chrysodeixis includens. The sequence goes on from OW796097.1 coordinate 9,288,543, forward strand.
CACTTATATTTTACAATTTAATAATAATAAAAAGTCTTGTTTAATTTCTTTGTTTGTACTACGATAATTTGCTTGTATTATAATCATTAAAAATACTAAAAGTGTATTTGTTTTCAGTGGGCTGACGTCAACGACTGAGCGCGCAGTGACCCCTGTGTACCTCCGTTGCCGCGAAGGGAGCATCTCGTGGGTGTATCCCCGCGGGGCGCTGCGCCTGCTGTTCAGGCCGCCGCTGCCGGCAGACGAGCGGGACTTCAGGGTCTGTGTCAGGGTGATCCGCCGGCCAGACCCGCCCGACCTGTTCCATACGCTGCTGGTTAATGATACAGGTAACGTGAACTTTGCCTTTCGTCAAACTTGTTGTACAATACCTTACCGATCACACCGCACATGATACTAAGGCAACAAGTTTGTCTAGTATTGTAGAATAAGAGGCATCTTTTTGAATATGGAGGGACCTAGCTGCACCATGTCTAATGAGAAAACAATTTTTTCCAGAAACCCCGGAGCGGTTTCCTGCGAGACTATTCGTGGAAGGCGCTCGCCGTTTAGTTCCTCTGTATGCACCCAACGATGGTGACCCGAGGGAACTGCGCTGTTTCCGAAGTCGTCATGGCCGCGCCGCTCTCTACGTGGAAGCGGAGCCAGAGGACGGACCTCAGAGGAGAGAAGCCACCTTCAAGTACGAGGCGAGGCCGCTCGTGAGGAGACACGACCCTTCCACCGCGGACTGCAGGCCTTGCTCCGAGTCAGAGCTGGAGCTCGCCTTCTGCACCAGCGACCTCGGTAAGACCTCCCGCACTATCTCATTACTATCGTAGCTGTCCTTACACCGCAATAATGCGTAATCACAAAACCAGGAGCCCTGGCCGCTGAATGTTAATAAACCCTCGCCTACACCGACCGCACGGTAATTTGTCGCCATCACCGAGATTCCTCGCGCCTCAAATTAAATTAAACGTTGTTATACTTGAATATAATTTTCTCCGCTTAACTACCACGAAGTATTTACTCAGCCGTCGCATTATTCTTGAGGAGCATTTTTTAACTTTAAACAATGTTGTATTTTTACGCAAATGTATGCAGCCGAAAAAGGTTTACGCATTGTTTGCGAGGCCTTTTGCATCGCCGCTAAGTGCAGTCGCCGTTGTAAAGCTTAGATTGTATTTTATACCGGTTATGAGTCACGGAAGCTTTTGCATATTAGCGACGCGTTGTGCGAGCCGGGATGAGCTGCTTAGATTCAATTTACGTCCGTAACGACGGCGTCCGACAAGTGTAGACCGGATAGACTGGTGCATGGTCGGGCACGCGACGCGGCGGGGAGTTAATGTTAATAGTTTTTTCTGGTTTGATAAATTATAATAGTTGAGGAGTTATGTCACTGCAGCGCATGCGTCCCGTCGCGCCGCCCGCGCACCCACGTTATTAGCCGCCTCCAACACGTATCATTGATTTTTTGCTTGTCATTCAACAAAAAAAATACATGTTTTTTTTGACAAAGCCAACGTACGTGCTAAGGTTCTTTGTCAAATAAAAATGACAAGCTATTGTTAAATTGTCAAGAAAGGGAAAAATATTATCCGATTGTTTCTACGGACGTATTAGAATAAGTAATTTATGAATCATTGGTTGGCGGACAGAGAATAGTTTATGTAAGAGTTGAAGTAATAAATAAGCTTCAACAAACGAAGGTAGAGAATGAGTGAACATTGTTTTTTATTGGATTTTAACACTAGCTTACAATTAACTTAAGTTGTCTTGATAACTCGGCGTCAGATAGACATGATGGCTCGTTAGTGGACCTTCTATGTAATTATCGTCAGTCAGGCCGCGGGTTGATGACCGTTAACCAAAGACTTGGACTATTCACTTATCTATCTCAAACAAAAGCTGGCGTTGAAAAAATACGGCTACATTTTGCGCTTACTCATAGACGAAACAAAAAATGTACCGAACAATGGCGACATCGTGATTAATATCTGTAGCCTGTAATAAATAGCGAATCTCTGTCGCGAGTGGTGCGTACAGTCGACCGCACAATACCAACATTGCAACATCGTCGCCGCCTTAAAATCAAGGCCTTAAGGTCGCTTTTCGTATGTTTCACGTTGAGTTGATCGTTCGTATAGTTAGTGAGCGAGTTGCATTGTGTTCTAGTTTTATTACTGTTAGTGTTCTAGCCACGAAGATACTTAGGAGATTGAGGAAAATAACTTTGTGTAGAACAAAGCTTTTCAGTTTTGTATAGCCGTGTTCTCTAAATAATAGATGTTGTTTCTCTAGTACCGCGTACTTGAAGATAGTTTATTCTAAGCGTAGTTTAAAATAAATATGTTTGATTATAACTACGTCTTAATATAATAAACACAAATCTTTTATGACAGATGAACTTTAAATACGAATAAAAAACGACGCTTTGCTGACTCAATTGTGTTCTCAAACGCTTTTAAGATAGCCCAGTGATTAAAGTTTATAACTCCTAATTTGTTTGCGCCATAGCTATTACTGTAATTAACAAAACTTTGCTTCGAACACAAAAACAGAATGCAATAGATATAATACCTAAAGTTTAACGGAGAACGCAAGATACATATTTTATCATATTTAATTAAGCAATTTACCGATTATTTTTTATCTAGAATTTCGGTAAACCAGTATTTAAAATTGTTAAATTGTTGACATTATTAAATACCAAGAAGTCCAATATAAATTAGAAATCTTGATTTGGCTTTTATGCGCAATGGAATGTAACGTGATATGAGAAATAAAATATATTTATAGTGTTAACTGATTATATCTGCATTAAACTTACATATAAATAATTAATATATGTATACTATTAAATTTACGTGAGATCGTGTGATATAAAGGCGGATACCGCCACTACGCCAATTACCATATAGCATAAGTCAAACATTTGCATATTGTACAAACATTTGCGTTGGTACCAAAGGTTGGTGCCATGTTTAGACCACTGCGACCCGCGTTACTTGTATGGTGGCCTCAACCAAAGTAAGACCCAATTGTAGTAGTGCTAGTAGTATTGTTCTTACACTTGCACATTCTAATACTGCCTCCAATAAATTGACCACATTTCAGGCCAAAGTACTGTAACAGTTCAACCATTGACTAAAAAAGCCATCAATACGGTCAAATTGAGAAACTTCCTTATTTTAGAAGTCAGTTTAAAAGACCAAGAAGCAATTAAGGCTATTTCCAGTTTTATTAACCTTTCCCCACAAGAATTCTACTTAAACAGATAAGCTCGTCAGTATAAAATATTAACAATATTTTCTCATTCTTCCAGTGTCTCGGGGTGTGATAATTTCGAGCGAGTCGCGCGAGGATCTGGACACGACGCAGTTGACTGTGCGCCTGACCAAGCTCATCCGAGCGACTTCTGGCGGTGAAACGAAGGACAAACCTGATTTAGAAGACGAGGACGATTACTATAGGTAAGGAAATGCATACTATTCTGGAGCTTCAAAGAGAAAAACGAAAAAAAAATCCAAAATCTTGTAAAACTGGAATAAGCTGTGCAGACCATAGTCTTGTTTGCAATGGCAAAAGCCTAATTTTAAAACCACATACCTGTTTTTATATAAGTTAGTGAAATTAGCTTCCTAACCCGGTATTTCTAATTTTGTCTACACCGTGATTTTTAGGTCGTTTTAAAAAAGTCGTCCACACAATGTATCCGTCATAAAATACCTCTAGGCGCGAATATAATTTTTTTATCATTAATTAAAATAATATGCATGAAAAAAATAAATAATACATTGGAAATATGAAACATCCTGTTAAAAATGTTTACGTATCAAACTGTTGAAGATACATGCTACATACTTACTGCGAACATTATGATTGCAATAGTAAGACAGCTGTTTTACGCTAAGGTGAATGACCTGTGATAAGACGCCGCCGCGCCGCCCGCGCGGCCCCTTTGGCACAAGGTTCGGACCGCGCTCACTACAGAGTGTTCGTAAAACTGCCTTGTGTCATAATAATGAATAATATTTTTATTCATTCAAATCTTAAAAAAAACATATTTTTTTATTATAAACGTTTACTAGTCATTGGATACATGAACTGGGCTGCTTTTTTAAAACGACCTAAAAGTCACGGTGTATAACACTCAATCTTTTCACTTTCCACATACGTCTTAATTAATAGGACAGTTAAGTTACTAGAGAATATAGCATATTTGATGCCAATTTGCCCACCTCAACTGAATATTTGTAACAAGAAGTTTAGTTATATCGAATCTATAACTAGACCACGACGCAATTAAGTGAAAGCTACATTAGGCGTAATAAGAAAGTACCTTTAAGCACTAAACAAATACTCCTGTATAAATATATATTCGTATACATGTATATCCTACGCGAGGTTTTATGAGTGAGGCATTAAAAAGTAGATATCTGTGTAATTGCGCTCCCCGCGTAGATAATTGCGAATAACCTCTTATGTAACCCATTAGTGTAAGATTACGAAACCGTGTTGCAGCGACGACGTATTTCTAAAGTTTTTGTTAAGTGTTTTAAAAGTAGTACTATACTTGGTAGCTTTCAATCAATTGTGGGAGCGTGATGTAATGTACAAGATTTTCAAATCATAAAAACCAAATCTGTTGCTTTCTGGTAAAATGATTTTTTAGGACGTTTTGATGACTAACGTTTATAAGTTCTAACATTTGGCGATTCTATAGTTTTTTTTACATGGAACATTTTAGCCTATACCGATAATTTATTAGCCACTGCTTGAGAATTCTATTTACATCTATTTTGATTTTATCAACCTTAAATGTAATTAAAATTAAACAACTTAACGGATGAGAGCAATTTAGCCGAGATTACTGATAATTAATTGTTAGTACTAAATTTATCTTGCGCTGGTTCAGTCAATATAAAGTTAGTAGGTAATATAAAGTTGCCAGTACTTGAGAAACTACCAGGCAGTCAGATTGATTAGATAGGACCTGCCTACATTTAGAGCGGCTTTTAAATGTGTTGTTAGATATAATCTGGAACCTGTATAGTGTACTCCTATGCTGTGTAATACACTGTGTGCAGTAAAAAGTTTTTAATGCTTATCTGTAGCATCTCGTGGATGTAATTTGTGGAGGTCGAGTTTATTCGCAGTAGATGAAGATGTTTATACTAGGTAGTCTAGGTACTGCAAAAAATGCTTAGAATAGGATAAAGAATTCCCAAATTTAAATTAAGGAAAATTAAAGCATTTGCGGCGCTTAATTATCTATGTATGATTCACGAAAATCTTTACATTATTTTTTGGTTTGTAGAATTGATTGATAGTCAATAAGTTATTGCCTAACAATAATTTAAATTAATTGTTGTTCTCAGGTCCTAGTACCAGATCAAACCTTATTTTTTGCAAAGTTTCCTGTACTATTTAATCTTTAATATAATTTCATCACATCCCTTCAAACCATTCAAATCATTGACAACCATTTTTATTGATATTTAAATCACGAAGTCTTAAATTACTTCTGCTTATTTCTGCAACTTTTATCTACCATACCACCAAACCTAACCACACACATTTTTCCTTAGATACGACACCGACAACACTTTACAACACCCCCACCGCAGCCACAAACGTCGGAGATCCCCCCACTCTCTCCACGCGCACGTGCACGTGCCGGCGGCGTGCGGCGCGGCGGCCGGCGCGGGCGAGTTCCTCGTCATGGCGCGTCGCCGGCTGGGAAGGTACGCCTTAGTCTGTGCGCCCAGGTTGGATGACTGGGAGAGAGTGGTCGCCGCTAGGGATGCTGATGGCGCTGCGCATTGTACGCTACAGCATTGAGGAAAGAAGAGCTTGTTAAGAAAGGAGGTGGGGGTTAGGACGGAACAGACGGTTTATATGCTAACGTTATGGGATATGGTTTCCGGTACTAAGCAAAGTTGGCAAAGATTGATAAAATGAATCCATGGTTCTTGGAGTCAGAAGAAGCTTTGAAAGAAATAAGTTTCCAACTATCTCGTTTTCTAGTACCTACAAATTGAAAAACGTAAACCTTGTTAGTACCTCTTGTTGCTGCTAACATAATGCTTAGAACGCATTGAAGTCAGATCTTACTCGCAGCCGAAGATAGCCTAATCCCTCCTATCGTTCCACCGAATAAGCCGTCGTTTTACCAAGTGTTGTGATCAGTGATCAAAATAAACTGTCTTGTGTATGTAACCTCTATGGACACTCAGTGAAGAGATAACATACAGACACTTTGTTAAGTCGTACTCAACAGTGATGCATTGTTGCTAGCTCCTATATTCGAAGAATTACCTTAAGATAGATTATGTTACTGCTTGCCATAAAATCAGCTTGCGTATAAATGCAATATTGTACAAAAGTTCTATTCTTTATTTATGTATCAAATGTTTATATTTACATAATGTAAAATGTTTGTAGATTTTAAATGAAATGTGGTCCAGAGTGCCAAAATATATAAGATCTTCAGTTAGATGTAAGGTTGATCTCAACTCTGTACATATTATTGTTAAGTGGGATGTGTTGAAAGCCATATTAAGTAAGCACCATAATTATAGATAGTAATATATTGCAGATTTTGTGTGATTTTGTTATATGCCTTGTTAGTGCCACTATTGTAAGTAGGAGTCTTGACTCTTGGTGTTTGTGAAGATATTGTAATAAAATAGATGGCTGGAATTATTACTGGCCTTTAACATTTTATAGCATCTTTTTGAAATTATTTTTTTTGCCAAGATTTAAAGATATTATTTAGCAATGGCTGAGAGTCGGTTATTGTTGTACGACTTTATTATAACAGAGCCATAAGCTAAGAAGTCTCGATTTTATTATTGCCATGGTTACTATCGTGTTTATCTGACCAATATTGGCCATGGTAATTTCCATACCCATCTGGAGATACAGTGCATGCACTTAGTTGTGCTATAAATCCACTCTTTTGATCCAATGGGACTACAACATAACTATAGATATAACTCGGTGCTTTTAATATATCATGTCTAGAGCTTCCATACAGATTTATATTTAACATTCTTATATTCAGATACCATACAGCCTATATATTGTGAATAAGTAGTAATATATTTGTACAAACATTACGATAGCTATTGATTTGTGATATAGTTTACAACGAGTATGTTATAATGTGCCTATTGTATATACGAGTATATATAGATATTGACAATACAGTGTTTATAAATATACACATATTATGTAAAAAGAAAAACTGTTAAATAAAATAGTTACAAAATTTATTTTTGTCTGTATTTTTTTATCCCTTCTAGTTTTATTATCGTTAATACACTGAATGATGTAGTAAATAACTAATTACCGTACTATTTATATTCCTAAGGGGAGTTCATCAAATAAAGTACTTCAGGAAATAGAATAGATCCGCTTCTGACCTTATGAGCAATCAGATGTTAGTGTATATTGCTCTTAGATACAGAAAGTTGGACTGCAGCAGGAAGTAGCTTTTATGTAAATAACAATGCGCATAAAATATAGCAATTCGTTTATTGAAAAAATCACAACTGATACCACATAGAAAAACTACTCGGCACGGTTTAACTCTTAACTATATATAATATCACATAAACACTTTATAATTTGATAGACTACATACATATACATTTATTCGTATTTGGTACACTTTGTGAAAATACCAATCACCTCGTGATCGCAGCTACAATGAAACAAAACAAAATATCCTTTTACATTCAAATGTCAAAAAGAACAGTCACCTACAAAAGAAACAACGAAAAAATATACATAATGAATAAATAAAATAATTGGACCGGATCGACATTATCTGGAACTAAAATACATCAATAAATACTATTTTACAGTGACCGAGTCGAACCGCCACGAACCTTGGCCGCACCTCGCATTCACTAAGTAATGAACACATCGGTTTGCTTCAGGCCGTATTACATAATTATAAACAAACCACAACTTAGTTTACCTCCTCAGTAACGTCATGACATGAAACATTAAGACATTCCACTACAATCCGTTTGCCGCTACTACTGAATACTATTTCCATGTGAATCAAATTATGTTCAACTGCCTATGAAAGGAAAAACACACAGGTACGTAGTTCACAAATGTGATATGTATTCACTGTCTTTTCAAAATATACGTCTTCGTTATCTACATGTCGGAGCAAATTGAGTATCTAAATCGGAGTAACTTAATCTTACACAAACATTTACGTTTCACTATTGTTTTAGAACATCAATATAGTACAAGTTTAGAATTTATACTAAAACAATATACCCAATAGAGGATGTAGGCAACAATATTGATCCAAACATTCATAAGACTTTTACATTTACGTAATACATTATACAAAGGTTGCAAAACAAGTCTTACAAAACGAGTGTCTATTATAAAAACGGATTTTTGGCATTCTCTGTGAATATATTTATAATAGTAGCAATATAAAAAAGAATTAATACTAAGCAGCATAATACATTTTAGATTAAATCACAGAATAATTGTTACTTTTGTTTAAATTTTTTGATAACTTTTTTACATTTCTTTTATTATTTATTCTGCAATTTAACCTAGAAGTCCCAACATTCAATTTAACATTAAATTCGTACTATTTAGCATACACACGCCGTCACCGCCAATTAATGAGCAAGTTACAATCAGCCTTCATGGTTCCTAACCGTCACAACAGCACACGCCTGATATTCACATTCATAATACAAATCTCTCATAATGTAGAAGCAAGTACCAACAAAGATTCATGTTTACGACTAAAAAATATATTTATCGACAGTCATTTATCGTTAAAATACATACACGCATAATGAATAATGCAATTTACGACATTATACATTAAGAAAAAAACAAAAATCTGTGCGACGTGCAAGCCAATCAAAAGACAACTTGTGCGACGAATTTCGAAATAATGACGAATTTAAATAGCGAATTCGAAAAACAGGTGAATTACGATTACTAGAATAAGCCAATAGAAAACACATTAGAAACGTTACCAACTACTAGAAAAATATGAATGATCATTAACATTTATACAGTTTAAGTCAATACTCTTCAAAATATTAATTTATTTTCATAGATATACAATATATTTTATATTTTTATAGTCTCGTTATTTATAAAATTTGATATTGTGATTACTAATAACAGGTTAAGACGGAATTATTGTCGAAAACATTTATTTGTAACGCGAGGAAGCTCGTTTGAGTCAAAGTGGTGGTGAAAAACAAATCCTTCCTCAAAAATAATGAAATATTACGAAATACAAATAAAAAAAATATTTATATGGCGACATTAAATTATTATGGAACATAATACCTAAAGCATAAACAAGAAGATAATCTACAGGTTAACTAATAGTTACATCACAGTTTAAATAAATAAAAAATAATACACTAAAGATGAAAATAAACATTAACTCAATATACATAAATATTCTTAAACGTAAAGTATATTCCTTGTATTGTATGTGACACTAACAGCACTAACAGTACACCTTGTGCCAGAATCTATGTATAATATTGAATTGGGTAAAAAATACGTAAATACATTTTATAATGATCGGCAAGAAGCTTGAGAAACCTAGGACTCTCGAAATATGGCGATTAGTCCAAGTATTAGTTGGCCTAGCCAGGTGAAGGCCCGTTGCTTCTTTAGACTGCCTGTCCACCGGAACGGAGCTAGGATGCGGAGCAGAGAAACCGAGAAATATTAACCAATGGATTGCAAGAAGTGGGGATTTTGTGCAATCCTATTGGTTATTATATCTAAGTTTCCTAGTTTCCTAGCTCCTCTTCGGTGGATGGGTAGCCTTACAACAGGGTCTATTATCACCGCTTTTATAAATATTGCTTTAATTGTGGTTGACATACGGCACACTACACGGCCTGTCCTCCACAACAGCAAAAGTTTTGCTTTGCATCAAAATGACTCACAGCAACGTTATTTTTCAAGTAATTTGCCGATAATTATACCACCACACGAAAATTAGAAAAACTATAATACTGCGTTTTAGGGTATAAACGACGCATCTATTTACTTTAGCACTGAATGCTTAGTACCTATCGATGTAACAGCAATGATTGCGGAAAACCTCGACTATTGTAAGATATATTTTTTTTCAACGTGTATGTATATCATAAAATTGAATTTATTCTCAACAAGAAAGAAAAATAGTTTACACAATAAGTTTTTATCTATTTTTAAATGCTAATTCTATTTTTTATTTTATAAGTTTTACATCTTATAATACAAACGTATTTCTTTTATTTTAAATCTAATCATTGCACATACGTTGCTGTTATTTATATGTTACGTATGTTTTAGCTCATAAACGTTCTTTGTTCAGACAAAGTCAACAATTTCAAGTGCTCTTAACAATTTAATATGTGCGCAAACCCTCCAATTATTGCACAATTCTCTTGATCTAAGGCAAGATATTATCAAAATTAAAATCTCGAAATTTTTATTTCAAACAATATTATTTAGTCATAAGAATTTGATTTTAGATTATTTTGCTGTTATTTAGTGTTAATTAATATAATCATTAAATATTACGTTGTATTCAAATGTTTTGTAAAAGGATAACAAAGAATTTGTTTATAAATTAATGTTTATAATACACGAAAACCTTAAGATAACACAATACTTAACGATGGCTGGGTAAAATGCTATTTATAATTTGTCAGTAATGTATACTTTTAAAAGGTTTAAGAAGGAAATTGGGTACAATACTTTTATTCGATGTTTTATATCGCTGTAACCAAAATGATCGCATCTTCTTTGAATAGCCTATGAAATGATCCTTAATGCCATCAAAATAAAGGCGATTTCCGTCACATTGTATATGAGTAGCTTGCAATATAGGCTTATTGTATTGCCAAATTTCTTTATATCTTGAATTTGTTTGGTTTTAAACAGTGATTCCACTTAAATTGAATTATACGTTTAAAACTGTTGGCAACACGGTAGTTAGAACTTTGTGTCACTAATTCTCAAATCATTTTTGAACGCCGAATGTAATTTTTAATTACATAAAGCAACTTTTTAATTACCCTCTTTTTACAAGTTTTGGATATAAGGTTATTAGACCACATTATTCCGTTACACAGATTTATTCACTCTACGAGTGTTTTTATACACACCTATAAGAAAACTGACTTTTCTACAAGCATTAACAGTATATAATGATTGCAATACCCAATTAATGGATCTGACAAGTCTTAGTTATGTCGTGACCAGAAATGTCATTTCAATGCATTTGAGCTATAGAGCAACAAGAATCTTTTAGCACGTGGATGATATTAACTTTTTGCAAATATGTTAGTGTGCATATTTGCAAAAAGAATCAACTCAATTATCTGTCAAAGTGATAGATTTTCATATATGATGGCATTAGTTCCGATTTTGGCCACGTGCCAAAAGATCCTTGCGGCTCTATCTGTCTTTTATCTTTAATTCTTGTAGAAGATCACGTAGCTATAAGGGTATACTTTATTTCATTTCCCTAACACACAATCGGCACATAAAATGAGGTTATAACACCAACTCAACGTCACAATACTACGCTTGGCGTACATTCATACATAGTACATTACACTCACTCGAACTGCACGGGCGTGGGCGTCATGATGTCCACGATAATGTCCTCCATGTTGGGAAGTACTAGAACCTTCTCGAACTCTTTGCTGAGCTTCTGTTCGATCCAGTTGCTGATGTGGGCGAAGCGGAGTGTCCGCGCGCCGACCGCTGGCCGCGCTTTTAGTACTAGCTGCGGGTTTGTTCTGAATCTGGAGGGAGAGATTTTGTTGTTAGAAAGTAGACGTAATAGCGTTGGTATAATTAGAGCAGGGTTTATCGTCAGATCTTAAATTAAGACTGTTGTAAATATGAAAACGAGACAGCTATTGGCCGAGTAGTGGGCTGATTAAACAACTGCAAAAGGTCAGGTCCTTGATGACAGGCCCCTAGCTGTGAACGTTCTTGTAGATAAGAAAGTTCATTCAGTATCATAAGGCTTAATTTCCACAGTCCGGGATTTTGCGGACAGGTCTAAACTGACAACATTCATAGTGCTTTACAAAAAAAACATTACGCTTACAAACGGTAACGTCCTTGCCACAGTATAAAGCGGTTCGTAGTAATTCGGTCAATTGAAATTGTACGGTATGATGGTGCGGACTGTTTTCACAAAATCACAAATATTGGAACACTGAGCTTTATACCGCCCGTATAAGCTAAACTCACTGATATTAAGGCAAGCTATGCTTACCTATAAGAGATTGATACACAAGTATTGTATTAAGATGAATATTATTATATTTAATATTTTTATCGTGTGAGCAATTGTTGGTGAGCCAAATAAATAAAAATAATTAAAGATGGCTATAACGTACCCTATCCACAGCCTGTCGTGCGGCGGCGGCGGCAGGTTGAAGGCGAGGCGGCCCTCCAGCGCGTGCACCTCCAGGTGCAGCTTGATGTCCGTGTTGGAGAGACCTTCCATCGCGCGCTTCACGTACTTGTAGTCCGTTACCTGGTTATAGACATAGTTCATTTATCTAATATATAAAAATAAGTCAAGTTTTCCTTCCTGACGATATAACTTCAGAACGCACGAAACGATTTCCACGGTTTTACCTTCGTTGAAAAGGTCCCGGACTCCGTGAGGCTTATAGTACAGACAATTCAGAAAAAAAAATTAAGAGATAAGCAGAAAACCAGGGAAAATCATCTTTCACATACAGCGCCATCTCTGATATATAGCTGTATGTACTACAACGGGGTCAGTACGTGGTGTGTGAGTATCCCTCACCAAATATGCCCGTGCGAAGCCGGGATGGGCTGCTAGTTTATATTAAGGATTTCCATAAAAGAATACACAAAATACATTCTTAGTCAAAAGAGGACGGTATACATTTGGGTTGTGCTTCTTCAATTAAAGGAGAACACAGCATTTGCATGTAGACAATTAGGTGAACAAACTTAATTGGAAATACCATAAAAATAGTGCTAGTATAATGTTTTAAATAAAGTGAAACGAAAACGGAACAAATTTCTTCAAAAGAACACGTTTAGTAAAAAAAAAACACATTTATTACCTCCCATGACGCAAAGATTAAATTGTTTTAAAGCTAAGAAGCCGTTTAAAAAAGAAATAAGTTTAATAATTTTAGGATTAGCATTACTCACTTGTTGGAAATATTTATTCGTGGCTATTTTGTCGACCATTCGTAAGAATTTCTTCTTGGAAGAACCTCCTTCCGCGGCTGTACTAGATCTGAAATATAAGAGAAACATATTTATTTTTCGATAATAACTTTCGTGAGGATGAGATGAAATAAGAGCAGCAACATAATAAAAAAATCAACGATATTAAAAAACGCGATTATAGCGTAGTTTAATACAATCTGCTGTATAATAGGAGACAATGGCAAGCTTTCGCTTTTATAATATTAGTGTATTCTTTATTATATCGGTCGTGTCATACCTAATAGTAATCACAATAAATCCTATCACATATACTTTAAGATATTCTATAACGAATTACAAAAAAATAACCATATCCATTCAGTGGTTTAGCCACAGGAATTTTTGTTTCCGGTCAGCAAATTATTAAAATGGTGTTCTCATTCACGCACATTTTTATACTATTCACTTTGTTCGAAATTTTTATTTTAGCGTATTTTATTTTCTCTCTTTGTGCTAATCGACATATATTAAGGTATTTAATTTAACGTGATTCGCAACTCCATGGCGAGGGCAGTCCATGAGGATTTCCACTGGGTTACAAAAAACAAAAAAGGTATGACACACTGTTGACAGGCCTGTTGGCTTAGTGGTTAGTGACCATGACTGCTAAGCCGGAGGTTGTGGGTTCGATTCCCATCCAGGACAAATGTTTGTGTGATGAGCAAGATCATTGTTCTGTCTGTGTGTGATTTATCTATAATATTTATATATTTAGAAATATATAAGTATGTTTATCAGCTGTCTGGTTACCATAACATAAGCTCTACTTAGCTTGGGATCAGATGGCCGTGTGATATTCATCATCTTCCTGCCCTTATCCCATTTCACTTGGGGTCGGTGCAACACGTCTTCTAGATATGTTGCTTAAAGTTTTGGCTATGGTTTTATAGTCGGCCGCCTGCCTGACACTAACCCTGCCGTGTGATATTGTCCCAAAATATTTATTATTACTGTATATAAGTATTGTCACAATACACTCACAGCACAGTATCAGTAGAGCCGATGGTCTCTGTGCTGTCGACGGGCTGCACGGGCGGGCTCTCGTCGTCGCTGCTCGACTCCGCGGAGTCCTCCACGTCCGAGTCGAATATCGCCGGCTTGCGCGTCTGTGGGGGAAAGTAAACCTTGTAGCTTTATATATAGGTAGAATTTTAAGTGTAATGTAAGCTCTCTTTGTTTGAACACAGAGGTTTTTACATTTAGATAGTGCTTTGAATTACTTAATAATTTTTTTCTGTAAGAAAAATGATTTAACTTGCGACTGACTCTGCTTGAGATTTGGGGTTGCTAGAAAATGTTACGCCAATGTATGCGTGGCCAAAATGACACATGTTGTAAAAGGACACTCTGTGAGACGCGCGCCAAATACTTATTTTAATATATTTCCGTTGTTTATTTGTACGACCTTTGTTATTTTTTTTTTTGTATTGACTAATATTCACACGCCAGTCTCATTTAAAAAAAATCAGGAATATTCGGATAAATTAATAACAAATATTTCTAACATTCACACAACGCCATCTAGTCTCAAATTAAAAATACTAAAGTAGCATTTGTTATGAGTAAACAACTGATGATAAAAGATTAAATATAGTAAAGTTAAACCACTTTATTTCTAGGCGCGAGGGTGTAAAGCAAGATTAGATATTAATATGGTGGTATAATATATAAGTACTGACCCGCAGCGTGGTCTTAGAGAGCACAGGCCCGGAGAGGTTGGCGTCGATCTCTGCCGGGTCCACGAGGTTCTCGCACGGCGCCGGCTTCATCAACTCCTCCTCCAGCGTCACATCTGTACAGAATACGAGATTAATTATCATAATATTGTTTTACACTATCGCACAAGACTGTTTAGGCAGTGTGGTAGTGAAAGGATGCTAGCTGTAACCGACTGGTCTTTCTGGAAATCTTTTGGGGAGGGGGGTTTATGACGGCGATTGCACACGCCCAACTGGTCTTAAACATCACAAAGTATGTACTAGTGTTTGTTCCAAAAATGCTCGATCAAGTCTGGGTTTATTTGATTTAATTGTTAAAACCACCTCGGCATAAATTTCTTAGCGTGACAAACCTTGCTTTTACATTAAGCAAAACATGTAAAAAAAGAGCTATGATAACAATATCTGTTTTTTTAGGAATGGTTTAGCCGTAATTAACCTCGCTTGAATGCTTCAACAGGGACTAGGTTAGCGATACTGATATTAAGCCTCCAACCAAATGACAACAATAACTCACTCTTCTCCTTAAGTTTTAATAGGTTGATCTGTGTGAGTATAGCGATGTAAGCGCCGCCGTCGTAGCGCAGGTCCGCGTCCAGCCACACGCCGCGCGCGTCCCACGCGGGGGCCTGCACTCTCTCCACTAGTGGGCAAGCTCCCGCTAGCGAGAGCTCTGTTACCACTAGCGGTGACATGAATGAGGGCAGCTGGGGATAAATTGTGTTGAGTAAATTAATATTGAACTAAAAGAGGTTTTATTTGTATTTGGCTATCGTGTTGTAAGACGAATAATACTAATAACTTAATATTATTGATCAAACATTTTGTGATAATATATTTCGCCATCACATCTTACGTTTCTCTTCTTATTAATCTTACATAAATAAATAATAATAATAATGTCTCCTGACCGATTTCGGCCACGGCGGCTAGTGTAACTATGACACCAGCCAGCTATGCGGGACATATTATAGTGCACAAGCGTGTGTGCAAACACAGGTGCACTCTCTGTTCCTTTACTCTCATAGCCCGGCAATCCGACACGACCGAAGCTCCCAGCTTCAACAATTATGTATTCTCACCTTGAGCGTGTTGAGTTTCCTCTGTATCCTGTTCTGCAGGCGCGCGATGGTGACGGGGTCCCGCATCACGTCGTACATGAGCCGCGCCAGCATCGTGTTCACCCACGTCACCTCAGCGGGTAGCATGCGGCACTGGCATTCCGGGGATGGGCTCTTACTCTAAAAAACACAAGTAGTTAGGGTTAGTTAGGAGTTTCAAAGATAAACTTGTGAAGCATTTCCATTAAAAACAACTAATAAAACAACTTTCTATATCCTCTTAAATTAATTAGTGGACAATTTAGATAACTTGGTAACAAGAACAATACTTGAAAACTACAGATCTCACTAAAGCTTGAAAAGGTTAAAAAGTAGGCGAAGCTATTTAAGTAACTTACATTTAATATTACTTCAAGTTAAGGTGTTAATTAATACTTTTACAATTATGTATCCATATTTAAAACTAACAATTGGTATTATTAACTCTATATTACATCCATCTAAAACGACATGTACTCTAATCGTTAGTACTAATTACTCTGAATACTCATAGACAACAATAAAGAGTATAGACAAACATCTTTTCTCTTCTTCTTACGCTCTCGCGGCGACGGCTCTATCTGACAGAGGACGGCCACTTCCGTCGTTTGTTTTAACGTCATCTCGTGGCTCTGTGTCATATTTTATATGTTACATTTACAACATAAAACAATAAAAAATTGCCAGTCGAAATCATGCAGTGAGTTGTCGCACAGATATTTTGTTTATTTATTTATGCTTTTTATACAAATAATGTGCAATGGCGGACTTAATGCCTAAGGCATTCTCTACCAGTCAAGCATAGGGGGTCAAATTATTCGGTTTGCGTAGGCTTAGGGATCGAAGATCTCAGTATTTGATATCAATTTTAACTTTAATGCTCTACGCGTTCCTGATCATAAAGGTTCAATCGATGGACAGAGAGAGGCATAACGAAGAGATTTTAAAGTGTTCCTGTTTTAGAAACCGGAACCCTGAAAAGAGGTTGCATGCAAGATATTGCTTTTGACAATTTCAATAGCAAGTGTCTTACATTTCAATAAAACCGATTATACTCGTACTTGAATTCATTCATAAATTAAATTGATAACGCAGTAGGTACAAAAGGTAATTCCCATCGAGTTTATTTATACTCATGTATGTAAATACGCTTGTAATTTACTAAGCAGGTTTTCCTCAATAAGAACACTTAACCAAATTTATGCAAAGTTATGTTAATGAAGTTGAACTGTGACACGATTAGGGTCAATGAACTATTAACCATGCTAAATAGACAATAAAGCAATTTCGACGAATCTTTATAAAAAGTAACAAGTTCGAATGATTGCTAATCTAAATTCAATCTTAAAATTTTTGAATAAAGCCCGAAATTCCCTGTTTGAACTTACGGGGGTCGGTCAGAAGAAGTGAATTCTAAAAAATATTAAGTCGAAACCTTGAGTAGAGTAAATTGAACCTTGTCACATTATTATAAAGTGCAAATTTACCTGTATGATCTTAAGGAGGTAGGGCCAGAAGGTTTTCTCGTAGTCCGTCTCTGGGGGCATCGGTTGCGATATCGAAGTTATCGTGACGCCGCCGCCGTCCGATATAGAGGAATCCAGAGTTTTGCTCTACAGGGGAAATACAAAAAGTTTGATTAGTTTGTTTGTTATTAATCATTACAATATGATGGAGTGTTTACCAGCTGTATATGTATGTCTGAGTCAGGAGGCAAAAAAAGGTTCTTTGTATTTACGGCGTGACGTAAATAAAGTTGTGCAATCAAAATTCTATTTAATTCCATGTTTAAACTCTCATCTTGAGTACGACTTTTGTGTGTTCAAATTAAATACCTATAACTAGCTAGTGCAAAATAATAAAGCTTTCGTTCATAAAAAGGCTTCAAACATTGCCCCAGCCCATATCGTATCGGTACCTAGGTTTTTGATCTGATTCGTTAGACAAATATTAGTAGCTAGGATATCGGACGATTTGGCGATTATCCCATTCCCTACCATATCTTGATCCTAGGTCATGGTACGCAGAATCGCCAAAGGTGCCTAGCCAGGCCCACACCTGTATGGATGGCAATGCGCCTTAGGGACTGACAAACAAGCAGTCAAGGATTGGGCGATACAGGAAGCGTGTGGGTGGACCGCTCACATTTATGAACTTCTGTCGCAAGTGATCGTAGCGCGGTGGATTGTCTAGTGTATACTTGGCTAATTTCAACCTTTTTCTATTTACATAGTTGAAAGAGACTGGCCTCCACAGGAAACCCTAGTGTGGAGACCAGAGGATGTTGATGAGACCCTGATGTTTGTATTTTAGAAACAATAAAGTTTATTTATTTATTAAGACACAAGTGCTTACGGAAGCCTTAGCGAAGGCCACGGTCTCCTTCTCGGTGAGCTTGTAGACGGCCATCTCGATGTTGTCGCGGTTCTCGGGCGCGGCGTCGGCGGCCGCCGGCTTGTCCTCCGCCGTCGACGTCTCTGCGGACGCCGCGTTACCTTCCGTCACCGCGATCATTAGGCGGCGGTACCTTTGTGGGATAAAAACAGGTTAATGTTTATGGAAAACTAGGGAACGCTGTGGTATAGACTGTGCTCCATCACACTAGCGCAGGGGTTCAAAGAACATCACCCTTAGCCGCGTTATCTTGGTGAATACGCTCATTAGCCGGGTCTTCACTGGACCATGCGGCGATTCCGTGACGGAGTGTGGATCACCATCGAGGCTGGCAAAAAAAAACCGATAGCTTTCAGATAGGGAGTATCAGTGAGCGTGCGCTCAATGCGTACTGCGTGGATCACGAGCGTCATCTTTGCCTTATGATCCTGACGCGCACGGCCAGAGCGCTTGTTTGGCTAACAGACCACTAAATATGTATATCTAGATGTAAGACATTGTTTTTTCTTCACATTAAAATGCAGCAATTAGTATGTTGTATTTTCCCGTGTTGCTCTCATGAAAGTATTTTATCGTTACAGTGAATTCAAATTAAAGACGATAACTCAACTGTTTTGCTATATCATGTTTTGAGTCATGTAATATTGCGCCACCAACATCGCAATATCAGTTGTTCGACTCTCGTATAATCACAAAACCCTGATTAGGATGTTTACTTACTTGTACAAACCTATAGATTTAAGCTAATCGCAACAAAACAAGGAAAATGATTTCCGAGGAGTTTCTAGGCAGTTATCTGATATGGTATCATACATTTTTTTCACGAGGGAACCTCGTTCGATTTTTGCAATGAGTTGTGTGTTTACAAAATTAAACGTTTGCTGTCAAAGCTCAAGGTAAAATAAAATGTTTTTGCCTATGCAATAAAGTGTGGCTTAGGGAGTATTAGCTCCGACATGTTTTCAACCAACCATCCAGCTGCGCAGGATATATTATAGTGCACAAGCGTGTGCACAAACACAGGTGCACTCTCTATTCCTTTACTCAGCCCGATGGGACGGCAGTCCGACACGACCGGAGAGAGACCAAACGCAGGACCAAAATTTTTACGTGTCTTCCGAAACACGGAATCTGTGATATTTTATTTCTAAATCGCACACAACATTCGAAAAGTCGGTGCGCCTCGTGGCGATCGAACTCGAGACCTTTGACTTGGCAGTTCTATGGTCTTACCACTAGGCTATCACAGCTTTAAACAGCTGAAAGCTGGTTTCTGTTGCATGGAATATTTATTTATTTTTCCAATTTATAACTAATCATTACAGGTTATCACCCAATACGACAGTTATGTTTCTTATAACTTAATAGTAGCTTACCACTCATGCTTATCCCTGCCGGTGCGTGCGAACAGGTACAGGTACGCGTGCTTGTCGCTGGTGCGCTTCACGTGCACGCTCCACTCGCCCTCGCCCGTGCCGTCCGCTGCTATTTCCATCTCCTACACAACGTTATATAAATATTAGAATAACATAGAGGATTATTTTAACCTTTTTTTAGTATCTTTGATATAAATGAAAATTCTCATGGACAATCTTCTGGCAGGTGGTGGATTAAAGGGGGGGGGGACTCCTAGCTGGTAAAACCGCTGGAGCGTCCTCATCTGCCTATGGTCAGAGATTTCGATCGAGAGATCAGAGATTTCGGCAGAGGGTTCTTTTGACATATTTTATATGAAGAAAGTTTTATTTCTATTTTATTCTACTACAGCAACTACTAAGAACTAAGTGTGTACAAAAAATCTTAAGGAAAAACATCACAAAGCAGGTAATTGAATTTAAATTTTAAGGTTTATATACGTATAGGAATGGAACAACATTTATCACGAAGATATTTTTTAAATTATTTCTACAACTAAACTATGAGCAGACAGTTTTACGACTACACCATTACTATTTAATAACACTACTATTTTATAGAATACAGAAAACCATTATTATTTAATAACCATTACACATAAAATAGTTATCGCACATACGACAGAACTAACAGAACAATCATCTTCTACAACAATTTTATCCTTTCCGCAATTTATGTTGAGAGATGGCGCCACTTACGGTCTCTTCCAAAAAGTCTTTGAATTTGGACAATTCGCATTCATCAATGTCTTCGTCTTCGTCCTTAGTGCTGGTGGCTGAGGTAGAGGCCAGGTCTCGCTCAGCGCGTGACGGCATCGGCAGCTCATGATACGAATCATCCAGGAACACCCCTCTATCTGTCTGCACATGTATCTGACTCTGGGTCTCGGCCGGCTCAGTAGCCGTAGACACGTTATCCGTCTTCTTATCTACAAACAAGAACTATTTAGACAACAGGCTGAATACTAAACACCTTTGCCAGTTTGCCACTTAATTAAAACATTATCTTGTCAAGATAAAGCTGTCACTGTCTTTTGATTTTGACAGTTGTGTAATGTGTTGAGCACATAATTACTCACCTCTGTGCATTTTTCTAACTAGCCTATGTCTAAGCCCCTCTTTTCCTGATTCTCCGTCGGAATGTGATAGACTAAAACAAACGGTAACATTATTTTATAACCACAAGAACAAATATACTTAAAATTAAAACAAAACGAGTACCATTCGCATTTTATTCTCTCGCGAGTAAGGATGTCCACAGTAGTAGATAATCTATGAAACGAAAAAAATGTATTTTAAAATTCGAATGTAACATGTAACGAATTTATTTACGGAAACTACAGGATTACATAAAACTAAATAAATGAATAAATTCGATATATTATGTTACAATCTAATTTTATCGACTACAAGTTTTTCTATTTCTCAAGATCAATACTCAAGATCTGTTCCTACAATAATACGATACGAACTATAGGTATATGCGATTGGCAGTGATTGTATAAAAAGCGCTATTTTTTGCACAAACAAAAGCTATGTACATCAATGCATCGTTAGGGGATGCATAATAACGTACACATGACATTATCGACAAAAATGAGTTCAATTGATACTATTTTCTAACTCTACTACTACTTTAAGTCGACACTACATCAACGCGTATTACATTAAAGTGCATACCTCTTCTCCCTTCTTCTCCACACAAACTTCTTCTTCTTCTCCGGACTCACGCTGGTTTCGGTCTCCATCTCATGTTGTTCCTTCTTCTTTTCGGCTTGAGATTCCGTTGCTTTCTTGTCCGTAGCTGAGCTCTCTTTCTCTAGCACTTGTATCTTTTCTTTGTCGTTCAATATTATGCATATAGGATATTTTTTGCTCCATTGTCTGTAAATAATATTTTTTTATAGAAGAATAGCTTAATCTGCTTTTAAATACGTAGTATAACAAAGTCCCTTTCCGCGTCCGTTCGTACCTATGTATACTTAGAACTTATAAAACTACGTAATGGATTTTGATGTGGTTTTTCTGAATAGGTAACATGTTTCAAGAGGAAGATTTATATTATACATCAGTATTGCACCAGTGTGAAGTTGGAGCGGGTCGCTAGTTATATTATAAAGCTGAGAGTAGTCAAAGTTTGTTTTAAACAATATATCTGTGTTGAATATGCTCCTTAGAAAAGGTTCTTTGTTCAATATTAATGGGAAGTAAAACTGCAAGGCTTAGCTAGCGTTATATTTGTATTAAGAATACAAAAATATCTTCAATTGGTCCTTGTTGTACCATACTTATCTTCAAATATGGCAAGTTTTTATTTTTTAAGTATTTTTCCTTATTAGCAATAAAGATAACAGGTCCGTCATTGATCAATTAATATTATTATACTTGCAAGGAGGTCAAATGTATAAATCGAATTACCGAAAGCTAAGAACGTCGAACGTGCATTTGTATTAAACGAAATGTATTGAAATGACCTTGACAAACTCCAGGGCTGTTGGCAAGAACATCCGATTTAGAAATGGCTTTTATAATTTAAATTTAACTAAGAAACCAGTTTTATTACACAATATTATAATATTTAGTAAACAAGACTGATATTTTTTGTTTTCGTCTTAGGTAAGTTTAGAATAAATAGGTACAGATTGCATAGCAACAAAAGTTGATGACCGCAATCAGGTTTACAAAATACAAGAAAATAGTAAGTTAATGCGATTAAAAAATAATCGCCTTATTGCCTAAACATCTCTCAATATTAGGTGCTGAATAGGTTCTGCAATATGAAGTGAAGGTCTCCCACAGATTGGCATGGGTTACTGTGACTAAAATTACTTCAAATGAATAATAGTCCAGTCATTTGGTAGTTTTACCTGGAAAGTTTTCCGGGAGTTTTGAAAATTGGGTATTTTATAGATTTCGATATGCTCTTTTCGAATTTTAACTTTGCCACCTCGTACCACCGCCACTCGCGCCGCCATTTTGAAAAAATGGCGCCCAAAAACGTTTTTTTGGGAATATCTCCTTTCCGACGCATTTTACGAAAAAAATGTTTTCTACAAAATTAAACTAGAAAAAAATTCCTACACTTTATGTCTTATTCACTTTTTCATAAAATCAATAGTTTTGGACGTACGAGCGCCGCAAAGTATTGCTCATTTGCACCACTACGAGTGTTTCGTATATTTTTCTTAACTGTTCTATTACTGCCGCCGGTTTTTAAGAAGTAGGTGTCAGGGTAATATGTCACTTTTGAATCGGGCCCTTTCTCTCGACTATGAACGAAGCTTCAACGAAAAATTTGTTGGTAGAAACTATATTAAGAGAAATATTTAGTTTAGACTGAATCATCAATGTACGTTTATTGACGTACAGTGTTGATTATGTTCTTAGATCTATGGCTTCTTATACGGAAAATTGTTTTATTTGTGACAATTCACTTGAAAACCGGCGGCAGTAATGGAACATTTTAGAAAAATATACAAAAAGCACGTGGTGGTGCAGATGAATAAGTAATACTTTGCTGTGCTCGTACATCCAAAACTATTGATTTTATGAAAAAGTGAATAAGACATAAAGTGTAGGAAATTTTTTCTAGTTTAATTTTGTAGAAATTATTTTTTTCGTAAAATGCCTCAGAAAGGAGATATTCCCAAAAAACCGTTTTTGGGCGCCATTTTTTCAAAATGGCGGCGCGAGCGGCGGTCGTACGAGGTGGCAAAGTTAAAATTCGAAAAGAGCATATCCAAATCTATAAAATACCCAATTTTTTTAAAACTCCCGGAAAACTTTCCAGGTAACCCCCTTATTTTCTACCAAATGACTGGACTATAATAAGTCAATAAGAAATAAGAAGTTCAATAAATAAAATGTCATGATGCAGACTACACACATGTAAAAAAGTAGTGAAAGAAAAACGCTGTGAAAATGTATGAAATTGACATTCCGTTTCGATTAGTCATGTAACTTAGACCTGTCATCTCCATACATAAGAGCATTTTCGATCAAAGTTAGCGATTTTCGAACTGTCACTTGGAAAAGGACTGGCTGGTAACATATGTATTATTGCATTACCACGTTTTATTCATTAAATTAGATTCTGTTTCCTTGTGTTGTTGATTGTGTTATTTTATTAGATACGTCATTATCGTGAGTAAACCGTAGCTGCTATTATGAAGTGGAAGTAGTGGAACCCGTTCGCTTGCACCGAGTTTGCACTTAAATCGAATCACTTATCGTTTGCTGTAACGAATTCCGACTGCGTTTGTACGGTCATTTATTGTATTATTGTTGACTTTGACGCCTTTAAGTCCAAGGGTTAAGGTTCATTTTGTGTCATTATTAAAATTATTATGGTGTGATGTAAATTGAATTTGTTGTTAAGTACCGTATCTACTAAAGACAAACTGGCGATAAAGGGTAGTCGCAAATCTAGGTTTATTTTTTAGTATCGTGTTGTTTTAGCTTTTGCCTGCGACTTTGATAGCGAGAATGTCGGTTATAACCGCAAAATAATACTCCCTCTGACGCAGTCGGTAAAAAAATAGCCTGTGTGAATCCAAGGTGCCAGTGAACTGGATAATCTGGGTATCAAACATCGTAACATGCTTACAAGCTTTCACGTTTATAATATCAACAGGATTCCCAACTTAGACTCTTTTGCAAAGAAGATAAAGTTATTTATTAGGTCATAACTTACTGAGAGTTGGGTTTTCCGTAATGAAATAACGTTAACGCAAACAATACCCGATAAAAAACCTACATCGCTTCTTAGTAGCCTCAACAGATTTCGCTAACAACTTTTTGAGTACTAGACTAACTCGTAAACAGTTGGCGATGACGCACAAACACTCCTCCATTAGAAAATTAGAATACCCATGCAATGAAAAACACATCTTAGCCTCTTGTAATAAAGCTTACATTAGCTTAATCCTGTCTTTTCAGACAAACATTCAACGTGCCATGTAAAATATAACCTAACTCCTTAAAATAGAGCTTATATTCGTTTGAATCTGTCTTTGTAAGCAAACAAGTCTAAGATAAGATAATCTTTGCTTAAATGTGAGACGCACTCTAAATACAACTCTATATGTCTAAGATTAACCTTATCTATTACACATTAATACATAATTAGAGTGAACTTGTTTCTCTGTATGTAAATAAACATTAAGAAGATAAGAGAAGACCGTGAATATGTCACGAGGAAGTTTGATTATTTTAATGTTTAACACAATTCTGTAAATGTCACGATTTGTTTCAATTCCGTGTTTTTTTTTACCAGAAATAGAGATAATACTAAAATCTTTTCGGAGGGCTTTTTAAAATTCTTCTTTAAATAAATTGTTCAAGAAGTTTAGTTGCAGAAAAGTAAAATGAAAAAATCTGTGCAGATCAAGCTAGATGCACCTAAGGAATTTTTTATTATAATCTTTAGTTAATTTCGTTTCTTATGCTAAAAAACATGTCACATATTTCTTAGGGTTGGAAATATGTAGCATTCACTTGCTTATTACCTCTTTGGCGAAAAAGACACCACAAATAGCAAACAGGCATCCAAGACGCATATTAATAATCAAGACACATCATTTAAGACACAATTTGAATTAATTGGAGTACTCTTACTGTGCTGTATTATTTACGTTAAATGCCCGTGTCACAGCAACTGCAACAGTAGGCACGCCGTTTATTTACATAAGCATTCAAACCGGATTGTTAAACAAATAGTTTTCAGACCAGTCGATCGGCTATCTAGTCTACACGTGCTAGTCAAAAGAGAATGGCCGAAGTATTACCGAAATCGCAGAAGCAAAACGACAGCGGATTTTGCTGTATCGCCGGACTAACATTGATTGATTTATTGATAAAGTCTGGCGTCGCTTTTCCGTGTTAGGTAATCTCGACGAACAGATTGGATTCTGGTAAATTGCTAACGAAATTTTCAAACAAGATTAGTGTTGCTTTGTGTACATCTAAACAAATTATATTGTTATTCGAGCAAAGTTTCGCGGGCCAGTTCATAATTTGATCTAATTTGTAACAACGCGCCACGTCCGGAGGTCGTTAACCCAAATATTCGGACAGCTGCATGTCTATACAAGGTCCTACTCGATTACATTCTTATCGATGCTTGCCAGTGACCTTTATCGATGTAATTTACTTTATTAGATACGTCGGCATCGTGTGTGGACTGTAGCGTGTATTATAAAGGAACTCGTTTGCTTGCACCGAGTTTGCACTTAAAACG
Source organism: Chrysodeixis includens (assembly GCA_941860345.1). Lineage (NCBI taxonomy): Eukaryota > Metazoa > Arthropoda > Insecta > Lepidoptera > Noctuidae > Chrysodeixis > Chrysodeixis includens. Next base: position 9,314,680 of record OW796097.1, read on the forward strand.
AAATCAATTATGTACTGAATAATCGAGTGCTGTTACGAATGCCGACTTCATTGTACGGTCACTTTTTACTGTATTGTTAACTTTGACGCCTTTATCTTGAAGACATAAAGTTCATTTTGGCTCGATTTTTTTAATGTCTAAATCACGCCAGAATTAAACGTAGTATTAAAATGATGACGTTTCATGGGTTTTACAAACGAGGTAGTTACTGATGTTTGTATTACATTTTTTGTATTGATCAAAAAGTTATACAATGTAGATTTTTGTTATTTGGCAGTATGTTGATATAAGTGATGTTATTATGTTTAGTGTCTAGTTTGAACCGTAAAAATACGAATAACGATGTTTGTGCAAACATTAAATAAAAAAACTCTTTACATTAGAGATGAAGTGTGTAGCAATCATGTGGCAATCAGTAGAGGCACGTTACGAAGACCCAAGCAGGAATAAATTTATCAATTTTCCTTTTCATTAATTTGCTTATCGAACTTGACATTTATTATAATGAAGGCAAGTTTCGTACCGATTATAATTATTACAAGCGGAATACATTGTCCATAAATAGCATTGAACTAAGTACTTATACACATATTTCTAATAATATCTGTATGTAAAATATTAATATAAACGATAACGTTAACAACTACACGTTGGTTTCGGACAAAATTGAATTGATTTATCTACATGACCACAACCGAACGTGGTAATAGTATTTGTTACCTTCAATTTTGAGCCCGATATTATTTAATTAATTTAGTTGTTTCTCTCAAAACAGATTTACTAATATATATGAGATGCTAAATAGTTAGAAAACCGGTAATTGAGGAAAAACTACTCTCTAGACAAGACACAGAACTACTCTCTGTAGAAATCATTCGTACACAAGGGTAAGAACGAGAAAATCTAAAGGTGAAGATAGCAAAGGACAATATAACGAAAAATTTAGGAAATTGCTTTAGCAGCTACATTGAATTTGATTCGGCAATCAGAAGTTACGGTAATACGAAGATGAATTCCGAAAACATTATATGCCTTCGCAAGCCAGGAAAGAATATATACGAATAAACCTATCAAATAACATTAGGTTGTAACACAACCGTGTGAATTTCTTATACACTCGTCTTTGCTTGTTTTTATACATATTCTATTTTAGTTGTTTGTATTTTTTTGACCAATTTTGCCGAGTTACGAGAAAGTCTAACACTGTGGATAGTAAAAGACAATATAATGAAAAATTTGGGAAATTGCTTTGGAAATTGAATACGGAGATGAATTTCGAAAACATTATATGCCTTCTTGCGTCATAAAGGAAAGAATATATACGAATAAACCTATCAAATAACATTAAGCTGTAATACAACCGTGTGAATTTCTCACAATCTTGTCATAGCATGTTTTTATACATATTCTATTTTAGTTGTTTGTATTTTTTGTCACAGTTTTGCCGAGTTCTCAATGAGTTCCCCCAAGGTTAAGGTATGGCGACGCGACGCCAAATGCGTATTACAAGTTTGGAATTAATTTGACATTGTAAGAGTTATTTATGATGTTTCTTAAATAGCTTATTATAACGTGTTGCATCAACAGTTAATGATTTCGGTAAATACAAAAAGGAGGAGCAAAATAACTACAAATTTAAATATTTATTATGCCCTGCGGTTGTACTCAGTAAATAGTTCCTACCTCCATATAAAAAAAAACGTTTTGTGTTTTCAAAATAATCTTCCGAAAAGTATTCGATTGTATTTTTTTTTTTCATAAATATAAATGAAACGAGAGACGTTCGACCATCCTAGACTCGATCACCTTGCTATACACATATTTTGTTTACACAACTTGCACACACTTTGCACGATGTAAGTAACAGACAATATAACACGTCATAAATTAAAAAGAAAACAACATTAAAGATAACTAACCTCCTTTTAACTAGTCCTTTCGGCATCAATATTATCCTGGCCCCAGTCAGGTTATACAACCTGTGTTGATAAAACGCTACTTTCTCAAGTTTTTCATCCCAAAGCGCTCGTTTCGGTATTTTCGTCCTAGTATATGATATCCTTAAGTTACATCCTAAAAAACAAGGGTTAATGACTTTACATAAGATAAGGGCATAATTAGTGCAAGATTAGATAATATTGTTTGGCAAGACTACTTGAGTTCATACACTTTAGTGCATTATTACTGTTTACAAGGCACAGAGATAATAATATTAACTACTTACATTCGATGGTAGTATGACTCACCTTCAAGTTTCATAAATGCTGTCGTTGTTTTGTTAATGTGGTATGTGTACGGATTATAGTCCGGGAATCTGTAGTGGTTTATCCAGCCCTAAGAAGAAACAAATATGAGTAACAGTTGAAAGCAAAAATTTTATGAAACGGTTACCGTATGAAGTGGCTTTAGGAAGGCAAAATATTTGTGTAAATCAGATTTCATATTTTGGTGATTATCATAGTTTTACAAGCGTTTCCTTACCTCATACTTCTTGATAGGCCTGTGTTCCATCACGGAGGGTATCGTGTAAGTAGGCGGCATAGCGCTACTTCGCTTCAGCTGCAACAGCGTCGCGCTCTTCGTCTCTTCGCCGAAGTACGTATCCAGCACCCAGCACTTCAGATTACTCGTAAAACAAAAGAACCACAAGCCCAAAACGAAGCCATTCCAAACATTCGAGTTAGGGAACAGTAAATAGTTAAAAAAGATAAGGAATGTGAGGAAATACATCGAAAAGTTGAAGAAGTATTTTCTTGCGCCGGTGGTAGCGTGTGGGAGTTTGGTGTTGCTCTTGTTTGGGGGGGCGCCGAAGGTGGTGTGCGGGTGGTGGGGGGAGGGCAGGGGCTCTGTCTCCACGGGCTTGGTGCTCTGGAAGTGCGGGTCCACGTTGTGGATGTCGCCGAAGCCGTCTATGGTATCCTCCAGAGCCTCGATACCAGACTCAACCTCCATGATGCTGCTGTCGCTGAGGATGTCTCGCGATTCTCCCGAGTCATTGTATACTGTCAAAAAATATTGTGTTTACAAAAATAGATCTAAAATATTATTAACAAACTGTTGATTCAACTACAAACTATGTGTTTATATAAACAGACGAAACTCATTTTGGTTTTAATAATAAACCAATATGAGTCTCAATAATCTTACTAACCATATTGCTGAACAGATTCCAAACTTTTTTTGTAAGTAACGACTATCCTTGAGAAACGACCTCTCATTTGAAATACAGCAGCACAAACAATGCTTATTTATGGATCGAACGCTGTTTACGGTACGTTATACAGCTGATAACTAACTCCTATCTGATTAATATGTCTATCATTTCACTATCTTTTTAATTAGCTTGTTTTCTATTGGCCAATCGAAATAATGAACATAACACATGTATACCATGTGTAATGTTTTGCAATAGGCCAATCTTCAAAGATCTCGTGAATGAATGTAATAGCTTCCACACAGACCAATTGGTACTCACGTAAATTCTTATGTGTATCGTCGCTGGAATCCGAGTGGTTCTTATCAACAGGAAGACTTGATTCCCGTTCAGTGGCCTTAGCCGTCAGTGGTTGCGTCATTTCCGATAAGTTCTGTATACTGCTGTCAAGTGAAGATACCTAGTCGGAGAAATTCAAGAGTTCATACAATTTAACGAACAAGATTAATCCATAGACTAGCAATACGTGGGTACAATAGTGCGCAACTTGCATTCACTTTAGTTTACGAGGTGATGCGATTGCGATAGTTCCCAACAGGGTATCAAAGCGAAGCAAAAGGGAATACGGGACGTGACTGCACATACAATCGAAATTAAGTTCTGTGCCACATGTAATACAGGGTATTATTAAATAACAATTACTTTGAGCATCACACAAATATACGTTAGCCTTTCCGTCATTCATAAGCACAACATGATAAGCCAATCAACGGATTAATATAGGCATAACATTTTATATTTAGCGAAGCAATTGAACATTCATAGCTTTCGTACTAAATAATGCGATTGAATAGATGCAGTGCACACAGGAAAATGTACTTAGTTGTATACCTATACAATACATAGACACTGACAATGCTCGAATGCAGGTAACTTCTTATCACTTACATGATCTTCAGCGTCATTTGTGGTGGGCTATGTCGGTGGCATCAATACAATGCTTTAGATTATATGTTACAGTGTGTGGTATGTAGGGCCTATACACGTCAGCCGACAAGTGATAGCCAATTGTTTCCCTACCTTTTATAACCTGTGATTGTTTAATGTGGGTGTCTGTTTCTATAAAGTGTGACCGAGAACTGTTCGGTTGACTTTCCTAAGCAGCTTTAAGTATTCCAAGAACCAATTTCCCGTGTTGACGTTAGCCAATCTCCTTAACTTCTCGTTATTAGTAAGTGGCGAGAACTCGAGCCACAGATTACATTCCCGCGTCAATTGGGCCGTGAATATCAATTTTCACGTTCACTTAGTAATTAGCGCATTACAAATAAAGTGCGACAGAAATTCGCCATTTTAACATATGTGCTGTAATCTGGTTAGTTCTAATGTAGTATTATGTTTTAGCTTGCTCGGCTAATGTGTGTAGGTATGGTATGGATGTAAGACTTACCTGGTTGTCTGTATCTCCGACGCTTTGCTGGTCCGAGTCTTTAATAGCTGAGTTTTCTTCAGAATCTGATGTTGAATTATCTCGTGGAAGTGATTTTTCTTTTCCCTCTAAACTCGAAAGAAAAAGGTTTGAGTAAGTATGAGGTCTACTTTCACATGGAAATTTTTATATAGATATGCATTCAGTAATATACAAAATAAGGAAATTGCGTCAAATTGTAGGTAGGTATTCTAGTAGTTTGAACCAGCTACACATTATGATTGTTTTGCAAAGTACATAATTGTACTAAGTAGTTATTGAAGGCAAATTCAATTAACCCTATTAGATAGCATTTCCTAATTTTTCTTATAAATCATGGCATTTTATTTATTGAGCTCCCTTTTAAGTTTTAATCCTAATTAATTCAATTGCATGATTAATTTGGACTGTTTTTTTTTCTGATAATTATTGTTATAAAATACATTGTAAACACAAGCAATTAAAGCTTAATGTTTCGTCATTTTAACATTGTATTATTAATATTAAGTTCTACAACTGTTCAGATAAAGCATGTATAGTACAGTCGAGAGCTATTGTTACACATTCATTGTGCAATAAATACACACTACAAAGGTAACCTTGGACCTTCATGTTATTGTTGAGAAAAATGATCTTTGCTTAATTATTTTGTTTTCTGTTTCTTGAACAAAGACTCAGAGTGTAAATTTATGGTTTGCTATAATTTTTAAAGTGATATATAATTGTCTGGATTGGATGCAGCTTGCAGAGAATCTGCCGTTAAGATGCAACTTGGAAGAGTAAGTCTTGGAAGAGGTAGGAAGAGTTAGTTAGTTGTCCAGCAGTGGAAGCCAATAGATTAAGTTTATATTTATGTTAAAAAAAAAGTTAAAATTGAAATTCATTCTCATTTTAAGATTAGTCTGGTTTTTACCAGACTTAAGGAGTCTAATAAATTCTTGTTTCTTTGTTTATATTGACAGGCTTTAAACTTTCTATTTAAATAAACTAATTATTCATGTCACAAAAACGGCAACTAATCATTGTAAGTGTTAGATGCATATATTAATTAATTATAAATAACGCTTCTCATTTGTATGCTAAGCACACTAAAAACAATGATTACTCTTGTTATAACTGTCAATTAAATAAAGATAATGATAAAACAACAATGTGTAATGTTTTATTTAAGTATTTACTCTTATAAATTAGCAAAACTCAACTGTTATTGTTAATTTATTTACTATGTCAAGATCAAGTATGACTAACAGGTTAATTTTGTTTTAATTAGATGCCCATACATGAATATGATTTACTTTCAACAACAAAAGTTTTAAGAAACAAAGTTGGAGAACAATGGAATATAATAATTGGTCTTATTGTTAATACAACTTATTTTATAAAAGTAACTTAAAAGGATCCCTCCTTAAGTTACTTTTAAAACCAGTGAGAAAACCGCATGGAAAATAATTGGAGCTACACAAACATATGCTAAAGAAGTACTGAAAATGCTGTTGCTCTCTTTGTATAGGAATGGTGAAAGTGGGTAAAGACAAGTCTGAAGTTCAAGGGGCAAGAGGCTCAGCAGAACAACTCTACATAAATTAATAAAGAAAAATAAAAGGATTTTAAACAAAGACATTGATATGATAACTGTTCCATAAGTAATGTTTTTGAATTAAAATTAACCCATTTCTACAGCAGACAATTAAAAGTCACAAATAATAAAAATATTGGTCTAAACTTACCCTCTAATGAGCGAGTTTTCATATCTTCAACTGCCTGAGCAATCTTAAATTTGAAATCATGGAATATCTTCCAAGTTTCATTTGTTCCTTCTTTAACATCGGGAGACACCTCTGACTGGCTTCTCTTACCCAACCGGTTCAAATACTCCTTCATAGGAGACGAAGTGACTTCTTTAGGCACCACAGCAGGCTTAGCTTCTTCCGCAGGTTTACTCTCAACAGGCTTGGCATCTTCAGGCTTTTCAACTAGTTTCTCAGTACGAATGGATTTAAAATATTTATCTATGATGGAAGAAGACCTCTCTCCTCTCTTGGGGCTGGCGTTCTCTCCCGGCGTGGCGGGGGCGGGGTCGCACTGCGGCGTCGGCGGGTCGTCCTCACACACATGGTACAGCTCCTCTAGTTCCTCATTGTTGGCATTGTATCTAAAAGACAGTGATGAGTTTGGTGATTTACCTGAAATGTACAAACGCTATAACACTACTACATCACTCGACATCCACCACACTCCGAACTTCATATTTACCCATTGCGATTCTTGATTAAACGAATTAACATTCTAAATAAAAACACTCTAAAAATATAAAACAAAGAATAAAGCGCAGAATGTTAGGAACTATAATAAAACACGATAGGTGTTGTTGAATGGCAATGAATTTGTGAATGATTGTTTGTGTTATCGTCTTTGTTGTCAGAGAAACAACATACAATGAAAAGGTGCACGATAATCTTTAATCATAAACAACCGGTCTTCGTCAGATTCTGACGTAAAATTGTTTATTTAAGTAAACGAGTTCTCTGTTCTAGGAATTTAACCATATGCTAAAACTATTAAATTAAAACTGTTAGCGAATATTCGATACATACCCACTCCAGAGATCTCCATATTAACCAGCCACAACTAATTTATAGAAGAATCATTGCTATTACTGCATTAGTCTTATCAGACTCTCAACATAAATAACAAGCTTCAAAGAGTATGTTTTCCCTTTTCTGATTTTACAACACGGCTCCACTCGCCAAATCAAAAATATAAATCGTCTTCGTCTTGTCAAATGTCAGCAGTATAGGTACTGTCAAGCTGTCAAATTTCAAAATGTCATTCCTTTTTCAATGGACGGATCAATCTAAGGCGATTTTATAAATACCACAAAGTAAACTAACTTTCGTATCGATTCATAGTTTGCTAAATGAATCATTACCAAAAATTGTTATGTAAAGCAGATAGATAGAGTTTCTAATACTGTCACGGATTTTTTTGTATTATTTAAAAAGCAATGTTTTTTGTTTGTACATAATGTTTTGGATCTCTTGAACCGCTTACGCAGCGCACGTAATGTAAGCCTCGAATATGAGGTGCCTCGGATATGCCTCCTATAAGTCGTAATTTTATACAGCCTAACGACTTTCTCGATAAATGGAGGATCTTACAAAAAACAAATCGTATCAGTAATTATGAGATTTGCGCATACAAACACACAATCAAACAAATTCTTTAGTTTTAATACATATTTGAATAGATGAAAAATTGATTAAATCAGTCTAAAGTTTTATCTATAATGCCTATGAGCTTGAATGGAAGTGAAATTGAGCATAATTCCTAAGTTAAAAAAGCAAACTTCTGTAATTTTCTAAAACCTGATTACCGTCAACAGATTTTGACATTTGTCACACTAAATCGACCAAAGTGAACCATTTTGCCTCATTGTTTTAGTCGATTAAAAGTTTTATCAGGATCTATTATAATCTGTGAGTCATGCTGAAACCTGTCGCCTGTCGAACATATGTCAAAAACATCGTCATTCGTGATACCTAATGAGAGTTCTTTTGTAGTGTTTTTGTTTTGCGTAAATGCATTAAAAATAATGGAAATTACATATACTATCAAATACAAAGTGAATTAAGTTTAGTGACAAACATGAAGTACTTATTTGTGATATTATTCTTGTTTGGCCCGTTTGGTGCTGGTTCTGTTGTGGACAAAAGCGGCAAGGTGAGCGACGTGAGATTCGCACCGATTGCGCTGCATTTATTATTAAAAAGGCTATTGATACTGTAAACATAGTGTTGGTAGTTAGATGTTGTATAGTGTTATTACTGTTGTAGGAAAGTACGGAGTTATCGCGTGCGTCTGATGACCGGCCTCTGTTGTTTGCCACGTTAGGTGGCGGCATGGTGGCTGTAGAACCTTTGGCGGGCAATATTATATGGAAACTTAAAGATGGTAAGTAATTAATTTTAGAACAACTAGATTGTTTACTTGAACCAGCAGGGCTATGAACATGCCTATGCGTTTTAGGAACTTTATTTCTGGTGATTTAGATCTTCTAACTCATTCAAAGTAAACATTTTGAATTTTAGACATGAATTGAATTGTATGTTTATTAATAGGTGTCTAGTGCATTACTTTGCGTAATTAATATTTAATAAATATGTCTTAAGTTTAATTAAGGGAAAAAGCAATTTGTAAGATATAAATGTTTTGAGCAGGCCGTTAAACATAGCTAACAAAATTACCTATCTTTTAGATTTAAGGTACAATGCATCAAAACATGATCATAACTGACATGACAAATACAACCATGACAAAAAATTGCATGTAAATATTTACATCACATTTTTATCATATCAGCATAAATTGCATCATTATCTTGTGTTCAATCATTGAGGGACACATAAGCACTTTTGTTCAGACATACATGTATTCTGGTAGGATGGAAATAAGTCCCAAAAGTAAGTTACAATTGAACTGGTAATAATTTAATTTCTTTACCAAGGCCAAACATTTAATCAAATATAATATAATAAAAACTTTTTTTAGCTGCCGTTCCATTTAACATACTTGTTTCCAAAACAGTACTAGTTTTAATCGTACATGTAGTTTTACTAGTATTATTATTTAATTTTATACCTTTTACTTTTTTTTATTATTCTTACAGTAGCCTACTTTTTTATAATTAACGAAAGGATGTGATAAACAGATTAAGATAACATCAATCTAACACAAAGTTAAAATATTTTTGAAAAAGTGTCTATAATGATAATAAATTTTAACATGGAAACTTTGTTTAAATGATAACATAAAAATGTAATTAATTAACAAGAATCTTATTAGAATAAAAATTGGACTTGTCAATTTAGTAACTGTTTCATATATACCAGAAATTTAATAGAAATTTTTAATGTATGATAAATTACAGTAAATTCAGTTATAATTAATCTTTGAAGTTTATAGTAAAGGAGAAAATTTTATAAATGAGAGTGAGTGTCTGTTACTCTATTTATTACCTCTTCAATCTGCAATGGCTAAAATATTAATAGATTTGGAGATAGCTGATACCTTAGATTAATTTGTAGGCAACTTTATATATTTTAAAAGAATATAAATATAAACTACAGGTAATACCAAGAGGCGCTTTGTTTTAAACAATTGTAATCATTATTGACTGACTATCTCTCTTATCATTTTGTGTTTGTGGGGTTTCCAATACATATTGATATCTACTAATATTTCACAGCCTAATTAGAAACATCTAGATCTATAGTATATTAATATTTTGTTACTAACCAATTAAAAAAACATTGCCTGCCATTTATGGAATTAAAAAAAAACCCTAATTTGGTAATCATTAAGCTTTAATAGTTTACTGTTTTATTCTTCAAAAATATTAAATGGCGATTGGAATGTTTTTGCCCAGTGACATTTTGTTTTCATATTATCTTACTATTCTATCTCAGTCTTACTATGACCTTGCTTTTACAATTCAAATGTAACTAGAATAAATATCTACATATTACAATATTTGCAATTAATAAGCATAACAAAACATATTTTTGAATATTTATGTTAAATCTACACATATGGTGTTTTAATAACAGTTAGCAAATAGACCATGGAATGAATATTCAGTAATACAATGATTAACGATTAAACCGATTAAAAAGTTCGAATATGTATTAATAGGTCATAGATAAGGATTTTTATCACCTTGTGTGTGCCAGACATTATATCAGTATTTTACTTTGTAGTATTATCATATATGCATGTATAAGAATTATATGGAATGATCTAGAGTACCTATAGTAAAAAATAGTATTTTTTTAGTTGATTGGACAGTTTTAATCAGTAATAAGTGTGTATATGTAGTGTTAGCTGCCAGTAATTAAAGATACGTTTTTAATCTTCGTAAAAAGCCTAAATATTTAAATGATAAACACTCCTTACTTGATTAAATTACTTTTGCTTACATAGTGCAACAGGTGGGGTATGATCTTGTAACATTTTACTACGTTTTTAAAATGCAAGATTTTTGTAAGTGGTTTTGCTTTTTTTTTATTTATATATCTGTAGTATTGCGTTACGCTCGCGATTCCGCCTTCGTGTTTATGGCGGCAAAAATTAGCTTATCATAAAGTTCATAATGGACTATCTGAAATTTTATCAAAGGGATTGTGTAGTTATGATGTAGAAACGTAACAAACACGCATTCGCATTTATTATATTAGTATGCATACTACGTTTCACAGGAATTTTCTGGTAGTCCCTCTCGAGAATCGTGACTTAGCAATTTACTCATCACACATGAGAATGACTTCCTTACAATATTGTTTTCTTTTTATATTAAGTTGACATGTAACTGAGTACCATATCGGTAAAGATGAATGAACTATCAGAAAGGTGTTAATTTCCAAGTACAATGTCTCCTAGAATGTCTACTACCACGCATCAGTCGTGAACTGTATTTTAAATTTACATATCGTTTAAGTGTAACAGACAAAAGGATTTATACCATAACTAAAACACAGTTCGTCTTTTGTTTGGGAAAGCAGGTATCAGTAAAGTAAATAAGTATTTCTTAGTATTTAATGTCCCTTTTTGAGTTTCAATGTTTTAGTTTTTATCGCCCGGCATTTGTTTCACACAAGTATTTCGTTCCAACCAATTGAAATCGATTTTATGTAAAGCGATATTAAGTCTAAAGTTTCTGGCATTGCGCTGGCCATGTGTTTGACATGATAATAATAGATAATTAACTCTAGGGTTGTGTTCGATAAGTGTAATGCAATTTCGTCTTTATTGTTTGGGTAATAGAATTCATTTTTGTTTTAGAACCTGTTGTCAAAGTGCCGAATCAGCAGGCTGATCTTATGCCCCAGTTCCTGCCGGACCCTAGGCATGGCTTCCTCTACATGTATGGTCCTAGGGGGGACCAGCAGATGTTAAAGAAGCTACCCTTTACTATACCGGAGCTAGTGGCGAACGCTCCTTGCCGGTCCACAGACGGGATTTTGTATACCGGCAAGAAGAGCGACACTTGGTTCATGTTGGATCCTCTGACTGGCTCCAGGGAACATGTTTCAGGTAAATATATTTGTTTATTGTGGTTCTAATGCGAGTGTAAGCCCCCTTGTTATGTATGTAATTATAATTCGTGGTCGCAGCTGGCGAGCTTTTTAATTTTATTAGTCTTAATTGTAACATGTAGCCCTGGTATACGTCGAATCATCGCGTAGCTCTACTGCTCTATGCAGCCGTGTTTATCTATTGGAATCCACAGACGCGAAATATTTAGGAATTTTAGCATTGACTGAATTGCATTCGACTACAGTTTCAAGGCATTTTTCCAATATTCCGTATCAAGTAGCCAACTGTTACATAACCTAGAACGTAGTACGGTAAATGCACGTATATTGTGGTCTCTATGGCACATAAAACAGTCAACATATGTCCCGCCATAAACAATCGTAGTTTCGCCGCCGAATTACATTATACATTCGAACAACATAATTACCTTTACGCTTATCGAAGTGTGTTTCATGTAATTGTGTGGCCATGGGACTGAAGTCAGGTTGAAAGATTTTATCTAATGTAATTGATACGCAATCATATTTTGAATGAGCATTCGTACATAATTTCTATTTTTTCGTTATACGGTCATTTCTGTTGGTTGTGTACGATTATTGGTAAGATTCATTTAGATGTAACGAGAATTATCGTGCGAGGTGCATTATATTACCTTTGCTGAATCTATGATATAATAATGTGTCCAGACCGATTTCGGCTACGGCGGCTAATGACACCAGCCCGCTAAGTGGGGCATATTATAGTGCACAAGCATATGCGCAAACACAGGTGCACTGTCTGATCCTTCACTGCCATAGCCCGATGGGACGACTATCCCACACGACCGGAGATAGATCAAGTACCGCCCACATTTTTACGTGCCTTCCGGAACACGGAAGCTGTGATATTAATTTATAAACCGCACACAACATTCGTGAATTCGGTGCACCCTGTGGAGATCGAACTCGAGACCATTGACTTGGCAGTATGGTCTTACCACTAGGCTATCACAGCTTCAAAAGTTTGATAGTAATAGTAGCGGCTTCGGAATATATCTCGACTCCACGGTACTTCTCACATTGTCTAAACATACATACATAAACGTCACGCCTCTTTCCCTTGGGGGTAGGCAGAGATCACATCTTTCCATTTGCTACGATCCTGGCATACCACTTAACGCATATTGTCTAAACGAGGCTTTATATGTAGGTATTCAATTTTTAAATCGCAGTTACGTACTAAATCTGAATGGTTCGATCGGGCATGTAATCATAAATAACGCAAAGCGTGTCCACTTAACTATTTTACACTTTTGTGAGAATACATTCTATCTTTTTGTAACATTTTGCATTCGTATAGCAATATAATAATCTCATATTAGCTTTTTCCCGTGGTATCGCCCGCATGGATGTCGGTTATGGCTGCAAAACATTAACCTGCATTTTCGCAGTTGGATAAAAGTAGTCTCATCATTCCCCTGCCCTTATCCCAATTATTATTGTTTGGCTTCGGCGCAACACGTCTTCTAGACGTGTTGCTTAAAGTTTTGGCTATGGTTTTATAGTCGGCCGCCTGCCTGACACTAACCCTCTTTGGGAATGCGATTGTTGGTTGTTTACCCGCCACCATTCGGGTGACCCACGGTGCTTGGTACAGTGCACTGGGTCTTAAGGTCCATTAGTCGCCTTTTACGACACCCAGTGGAGGATATGGGGTGGTGCTATTCTTTATATCCGGACACCACACGGAATGGATAAAAGTAGTCTATGTGTTATTAAACCTAAGCTATTAATCCAGATTCATATAACCTCATACCAAATTACATTCAAATTCGTTCAGGCCTTTAAGCGTGAAAATGCAACAAACGTTATTTCACCCGTCCATACTCAAAAACTTTTACATTTATAGTATTAGTAGGATTCATAATTTAGTCAAACTCATATAAATTAATATGGTGGACAATGTTTGGCAATGCATAAATCTGTTATCTCATCGAGGAAAATGTCACTGATTAATTAAGGAAAGTACAGAAATGCTATATGCGGTTGTTTTCAGCTAACTAGTAATGACCGAAAGTGATTTAATTAAATTTTCAAATTTAATTTAATATAGGAACATAATGATGTTACTGCGGTATACACAATCATCGTATAATTTGGATTTAGATTAAGCTTAATCAATAAAACTTTTTTTTTTGGATTGAACGGGATTATTCTGCAATGCGTTTGGCTTTAAAGAATTTTAATAACATATTATCATCTCTATTGTCCAGGTTTCGATAAATCGAAGATTTTCAAGAATTCTGACGACAACACTTGCTCGCCGGACAAAAAGAGAGGCATCTATGTTGCGAGAACTGAGTACAATATACTGATGCACGATTCCAAGAATCAGAATCACAAATGGAACGTCACATTCTTTGATTACACCTCTTTGGCTATGGGGAAAGAGATGCTCAATGATTATGGTGAGTTTGAACAGTACTTATTGTATTAAAGAGGTTTATTAATATGAATAGGTTGGAGTTCGTTCCTTATGATTAGAGTAGTGTGTTTATCGATTTCGCGACAGCTGGTAGGTTCTAGTTTTTCACTTTGCTTTTTTCGAGTCGTGGTTGAATCGGTTTCCAGTGTTTTCTGATATGGGTTACGATCCTGAGTTATTATTCTGTCCTTAGATTAACAAGGCCGCTTAAAATAATATCCAAGATAAATATTTGTTTACGTTTTTATTTATTATGCTGAAAAGCCTGTAAACTTACTGTACCTTGACGAACGTACTAGATATAACTTGCTTAAGTGAAAGTACGTCCATTATATTTCAGTTTCAGACACCGGTATTCTTTCTACTTTCATAAAATGCTTACAAACTTTTTATGAGATAAACCCCCGAATAATTCAAAGAAACTTTTTTGCTCTCTACAGAACACATTTAGGAAAACATATTATGAGAATAACATTTCCCGCGTTCGGGAGATCATCCTGAAGTGGTTAATATATTTCCAAATAATCAAATACCTGACTTCCTATATTACTTGTCCAGGTATAATCCACTTTACATCGACCTCCAGCGGTCGCGTGATGTCCTTCGACCGCAAGACTGGAGACTTGGTCTGGTCCCACAATTTCGAGACGCCTGTCGTAGCTGCCTACATATTAGACAGAGATGGACTGATCTCTGTCCCTTTCAATTCCATCGGGGACGACACTTTAGACCACATCATGGAAGACGCTACAACGTTGACCAATGGACAAGGGATCAAAAATTCCAATATTGAATTGTAGTAAGTATTTTTAGAGATATCTTTCATAGTAGGAAATACGAACGGCTTGAATGAATTATCTAGAACAGTCTATCTGTGCGTCGTTTTATCTAAATCCGCTAATCGTATTCGGGGATTGGCAGAATTTCCCATTTACGCTTACTAACAGTAAAAAATCATGTGGTAATTTTTCTTACTAAAGTTACGCACCGATTGTCGTTAGGAGTATTATTTGAGAACCTCACAACTATAGTGCTACAAGGATCTTTTGGCTCATGGATGACTTTAACATTAGGGCGCTGATGTGCATATTCGCAACAAGAATTAAGCCTAATGTATGTCATAAGTGATGGCTTTTCATATAAAACTGCATTAGTTTCGATTTCAGCCACGTGCAAAACATCCTTATACAGTAATTATTTTGCATCGTTTTAAAAATGCCATTAAAATGCCAATTCCAAAAAAAACTTTTTGATCATCACTATTTGTACCATCTATCTATCTATCTTTATCATTAAACGTTTATTTATCAACAGATATATATTTATTTGACAGACTTTTTTATACATTATCTCGAGTGTAATTCGATACATCTAACAGCCCTACAAATCTTTATGTCCTCTGGGCTTTCCCATCAGCTTGTACGGGCCATGTGTTTTTAGCCATATTCCCTGATTTATGTCTGTATCGAGTTAGTTAGCGCTCTCGTACCCTGGGGATCACGTTATCTAAATTGTGGGCGTGGAGTATAGTTGTAATTGCTATATTCGGTTGATGAAATAATGGTCTAATATGTTAGTCACTGTATTGATTCTTTTATTGTTTTCCATAAGAATGACATTTTGGAACCGCGGAACTGGAATGTGTAAAAAGTAAATGGTTTTGAAAATGCCAAAAATAAACTTCTTAAAACCCACTTCAAAAAGGAGATTCAACTTTAACTTTTTGATTATGGGGTTTTATCTATCGCTTTTTGAATTTAATTAATTTCCTTTTTGAGATCGATAACAATATTCATTTACGAATACGTATTTAAGTAATTACTATATTTTCAAGTTCAGACTTCAAAGAAACTGTCATCGTTAGAATACATCGCGTGCCGCACAAACTATTACCGTCACATACTCGTGGACATATTCTCTTTATCGATTATGTTAACCTTCATTAGGCGATCGTAAAGTCTTTATAGGTTATTATATTGTTATATAATTTATTATTTGCAAATTGTCTTGTCATAGCTATCGTAAGGTGGATTCATAATTATATGTTAACAGGTATTAACCCTCAGGACTCTGGTCTTAAATAAATAAATAAAAAAAATATTCTATTCCATTTATCGGGGTAACCCGACTAGTTTAGTTCCCAGCCGGAGTCCTTAATCATGAGCTGATGCGGCTGTTGCGATTCGTACTAGTAGTTCGAGAATAGTTTTTCACGTCAGTTCAATATTAAGGACTCCGACTGAATCCGAATCTAGTCGGGCTACCCGAATAATACGCATGAGTAAACCGTTAACATATTTTTATGTCTTACTACAACTACTTAAAAAAACACTACTACTGATCTGACTATTAAAAACTAATAAAAACACACCTGCATTCCCAGACCGAATAAAACACAGATATTATATTTTTATGCATTTAGATATTTGTTGAATTATTTTTCGGTTTACTCACGCGTATTTATTTATCTGGAATGCCCGACCAGTTTCGGACCTAACCGGAGTCCTTAATCACAAGCTTACGCGACGACGGGGTGGCCAGTCGAACTCTTGTATAGTTCAACAATTATGAATCCGCCTTAAGAAAGTTCTTAAAATGATTTACATATTATTCATTTTAACGCAAAACATACATGAATGTGCGGAAATCCAGCACTTAGTCACTGTACTCATTTAGATTTAATATTAAAGAAAGCAGTTGAGTTTTTTGTTTCGCTTCCTTCAAAATGTGTACGAACTTTACCTTCAAGTTATAAATAAACACTACTGTGTAGCTGTTGACAGTTTTATACATATAATATACATGTTTGTTTCAAACCATTCACAAAGGTTTTTGATTTATTGCTCTGTCACTCTTCTGAACTTTTTATTCATCAGTGCAAGCAGGCGCAAACATCTTTGCAGAGTTGAATTGATTTGCTTATCAGTTTTAAATCTCACCTTAAACTCAGACAGCTAAGAAATAATAGTCTAGGATAGGTATTGCGCTATCGTAATATATGTTTTCATCCAATTCTATTTTTGTGTGAATTTGTTTGAAACATCGGGCTATTTTGATGATTGATAATATTTATGACTGACCGGTTATTTCGGGAAATTTTATTGACAAGTATCTTAGTATTTTCAGTACTATTCCATTCGATCGAAACACCTTGTTTATATTGCGGAGATTGCATGATATTAGTACTTTTATCAAAGTGTAGTAGGTACATTTGTTGAACTGTAGTTAGCTTACAAGTTAATATAGACTTTATGTATTCCCAGTAAGGTTTAAAATCGTCGACACTCAGTGTAATTTATTGGCATGCATCAACGCTCGTATTTCCTCTAATTATATTCGTTTTGTATACTTATTTGATATATTTTTGTGTTTACCAAATTGATTATCAACGATTTGTTTTGCCTTATAATTAAATCTTTAGTTATCAATTAAATAACAAGTTAAGCTCTGTATCTAATCAATAGTAGAGTGATTGGACGAATCTTTATTTGTTGTAATTTATTGAATTAGGGCCGTTGCGCTTTAGGCTCTTCATATACGACGCAAGTCTCCGAGACCTGATAACTTTTGTCTCTCGTGACGCATGACAACCTATGTATGTATGATTGTTTTTTGAAACTGCATGGTGCTAACCGTTCGGAGATAAAAATTGTCTGAAGTTGGGCACTTGCGTTACCTCATGAAAAAAGTTCCTTATAATCTCAGGGGCCCTCGGTTTAATATTGTAATCCGTAGATAACGTTGTGAGAAGTTTATTTGTTAAATTGTAGAATATTTAATATACTGTTGTTTGTTATCCCCGTGTAAATAAACAAAAATGAATAATAATGGTCTTCGGAAAGTCTCAAATGCTTCTTGCTCATTTTTTTAAATCTTGATTGATGTAGATATCTATATTACTTATCAAAAAGTGTTTATAATTCCATACTAAAATAGGTACAGTAATGCTTTTCGTATTGATTACGACGTCGCGTATCGTAGTGCTACGAGAATGTACCACTCATTTCATGACTAATTTAATGAACATTCCTTGTTATTCTTTATACACTTGTTTTACAAACGAATACATTTCTAAACATTTTACAAATTTTAATTAATATGGCACATTTCTTTTTAAGTTTTAATAAGTCCATTTTTGTTTAATATGTCCATTATTTCAGTTCACATATTGTGAAAGTATATTTACCATAATTTGCAGAACGAATGGTTTATGGTTGTACATAATTAGGTTGCTTCATTTTACGTAACTACACTATTATTCTGCGGGTACGCCCACATTTTACTGGAGGCGGTGTTAAGTCACTTTCAATTACGGTCGAGCGTATCTCTGTTCATTGAACACAACACAACCGTTTATATTAGAATATTTATTAATGCTCTCAGATTTTATATTATAAAAAAGTTTACTCTATTTTTTGTTGTTTACAGCCCAACATTATACGTCGGTGAACACAACCACGGCCTCTACGCGTTATCGTCATTAGTAGACAAGAATACAATAACGATATCAACTGGGCATGCTCAACCATTACTCCTAGAAGGCCCAACAGAAACCGAGGATAAATCAGACACTCTAAACTATGAGCCATTCAAAAATGTGCATTACAAACTTAGAGACTTGAACCTTCATGTATCAGCGCCTTATCTGTTACTAGGACACTACAAAGTCCCGGAACTGACCACAACATGGATGCCTCAACTGCCGAACTCAAACTTCTTAAACGTACACAATTCACAGAACAGTGCTATTAAACTTATTAATGGACAAGTGCATTCCGAAGCTGATAATGATGTGGAGAACGAGACTAATTTGAAGTCGAATTCGATATCGGTGTCCGTGCAAACCGAAGACCTATTCGAAGGGTTGAACTTCAGGCCGGACCTGTGGTATAAGCACGCTTACTTGTGGTTCCACCAGCAAGAGAACCAAGTATTAAAAGTCGCGCTAATCATATTGGTCGGGCTTGTCATCACCATGTTTTGGTATCTACGTTATCAGGTAAATATCATTAGATTAGTGTACGGTCAGTAACAGAGTTTAAACGTAATCAGATTTTTAAATCAACCGTTAACAATCAATTTCAATGAGTTGGTATTGTGTTATCAAGTCGTTTCTGCGTCTGTTCGTCCCTATGTATGCTTAGATCTTTAAAATTACGCAATGGATTTTGATGCGATTTTTATTAATAGACAGAAATGTATAAAGAAGAAGGTTTACATGTATATTGCATCGGTATCGCATCAGTGCTAGGGCGGGTCCCTAATCAGGTAACAAAATAGGATCGAGTGAGAGAGATCTTAGTATAGTTAAAACAGATCTGTGGGGTGCATTTGAAGAGGCCTATGTCCAGCAGTGGACTGCGATAGGCTGATGATGATGATGATGGTAGTCTAAACATATACAGTAATTCATGCATGTCATTGAAAGATGCTAGCACTAAACAGTCAGATTATGTTAATCTTCTGTTGCTGAGTGTACAATTGAATTTCACAGTGTATTCTTATCGCCACGTTGCGGCGGCGTTGGTGCCAACACGCCGGTTCCAACGTGATTAATATTTATGTGTATGCATTTATTTTCTTATCATAGTTGTAAGCGATTTACAATAGACGTACCGATTAGCGTTGCCTGTTAATATCATGTAAATGTTAGACCATTGCAACAGATTTGTACCTATTCAGTTTTTTATTGAATTTTCTTTATAGATAAGGCTTGTTTAAAGTATTTGTTTGACCTTGGAACAGTCAAAGAAGGTTCCTTTGAATAAAATTGTCTTACAAAGCCTATAGGGTACTTCCCGCGAACTTAAAAATCTTGAAATTTGATACGAAGCAATGTCTAGCACAATGCTTAGTTATAGATTGTTCATAATATTTGTTCTTACTTCTAAAACGGATTATGCTTTAGAAATGTATCTGTTGTAATTAAAAATTGTTCGCCTAGTACATATTGACAAACTTCTTCGTTTATTGTGTTCTGTTTGAAATTCATGTACATGAGAAAATGCAAATTTCCTTAATGTGTTTGTACAAATGGGTACTGTTGCCGTTATGTATAGCGATACGTTTTCTGTTTGTTTAGTCTTATTGGTACTATTAATTAAAGAATATGGCCTATTAATACATATTTTGTCACCGATCGGATACCGTTTATTCGAATATCAGTCACACTCGGATGATATTTTGCAATATAAATAACAAAAAAATCGAATAAAAAGTAGGCCACACATTAACTAAAAGCTATAATATTATTACCAAGAGCTGAGCTTTATTTTACCATCTTCAAACCTGTATTAATATTTTTTTTTCGTATTCTTTTTATCCTGAACTCATTCTATAACCTTATAGGTAATTTCTTAAATAAGTTCACCGTTAAATCTTACTAGAGTGCTACCATAAATTACGTTATCCACCATAACTCCGTACAATGTTTTCGTATTGATAAAATATTACACAACGGCCTTTCTCATTCGTAAAATTGATTGGGTATTTCGATGATTAAAAATTAAAATAAAACACATGAAGCTTGGTTTATAGCGGCTTAGTAACGGGTTATCAGAGATAAGTGTCGATTATGTCACAAGGTCAAATGTGATAGATGTTCCCTTTCTTTATAATATTGTTCTGTGTGAGATAATTGTTAACTTCTCTCGATTAAAAAAGTTCAGTTGTAACCAATGTGACCTTTATGTAAGAGTTATGTTATTCTGCATTTTTCTGGAAATTTCCTAAAAGGCAGGGCAATTCTTTTCCATTAATTTGTTTATTTGATAACAACTTGACTCTTTTGATACGCGAATCGCAGTTACCCTAAGTTTGTACACATAATTGAAACGTAAAAATTTAATCAATGACATAAACATGAAACTAGAGATACATATCTGATGTTAATTGGTTTAGTCTTTATCTTACGTCATCGAACAGGTTTTATGCAAAACATACTAACTACTTCATTTTACACCCAATTAATGACGTCACTATCTTATCTTCCAGGCTCGAGAATTCCAACAGTTATCTCAAGGCGGGTCCCGTACGTCAAACGCCTCAACTTCATCCAACGGCGAGGTGACGGGCCAACTCATGGAGATCGGGAACGGAGAGGTCAGAATAGGCCGAATCACATTCAACACTGACCAAGTGCTTGGCAAGGGATGTGAAGGCACTTTCGTTTATAGGTAAGTTTGTTTCTGCATAAATCGGCCTTATGTCTTGTTTAGTATGACTCTAAATAGGTTGGCTGTCATACTCGTCGACCTTATCTTTGATGAGGTGACGGACCAACTTATGGAGATCGGGAACGGAGAGGTCCGAATAGGCCGGATCACATTCAACACTGACCAAGTGCTGGGCAAGGGATGTGAAGGCACTTTCGTTTATAGGTGAGTGTTTATGCTAAAATCGACCTTATGTCTTATCGAGTATGACACGAAATCGGTTGGCTGTCATACTCGCCGACCTCATATCCGGCGAGGTGACGGGCCAACTCATGGAGATCGGGAACGGAGAGGTCCGAATAGGCCGGATCACATTCAACACTGACCAAGTGCTGGGCAAGGGATGTGAAGGCACTTTCGTTTATAGGTGAGTTTGTTTCTGCTAAAATCGACCTTAAGTCTTGTCGAGTATGACACGAAAAGGGTTGGCCGTCATACTCGTCGACCTCATCTCTGGTGTGATGGCGGGTTAATTTTTGGAGATCAGGAACGGAGAGGTCTGAATAGGCAGAATCACCTTCAACACTGACCAAGTCCTGGGCAAGGGATGTGAAGGCACTTTCGTTTATAGGTGAGTGTTTTTGCTAAAATCGACCTTATGACTTATTGAGTAAGATTCTAAATTGATTGTAACTGTTGTAAGATTGGCCGTCAAACACATGGCAATTGTCCAACGGCAAGTGCGTCAGTGTGTCCCGTAAATTAAACAATATGGCTGTTTTTTTGCCTGCAAAGTGTTACTTCCCTACTGCATATAGATTAGAAATTTTCCTTTGTTAATTAGAACTTCTTTTTGTTTGCAGAGGTACATTCGACAAGCGTGCAGTAGCAGTGAAGCGTTTGTTGCCAGAATGCTTCACGTTCGCCGACCGCGAGGTGGCGCTGCTCAGAGAGTCAGATGCGCATGCGCACGTCGTCCGCTACTACTGTACTGAGAGGGATAAACAGTTTAGGTACGTAGCAGTAGTTACAATTTCTATGTATATGTATTTCATTTGGTACTAAAAAATCTTTTAAAAACTATCTCGTATAAATATTTCTAATTTTCATTGTAACTTTTTCCGTATACTTACAACTAACATAAAGGTGATACGTTTTTAAAAGTTCTCTCTTGGTGAATCACACTACTGTATTCGGCAGAGTGAAATTTAGTGTTTTTTTTGTAAAAACCAGCTTACAAATGTATTTGTAAATCTATCCATATACCTTCATAAAACGAAAGATTATTCTGTTATTCAGGTATATAGCGTTAGAGCTATGTTCAGCGACGTTACAAGACTACGTGGAGAAGAAGCTAAACTTCGAGTGTGCGATAGATGCAGTGGAAGTCCTACGACAGGCCACTATGGGCCTCTCGCACTTACATTCCATGGATATAGGTAAGACACATAAATCAAATCAATTTATTTATTCATGTACATTTTGGGTATTACATAAGATCACAGTTTTAAACAGATAGTACCACAAAAATCTGCCTCAGAAGGCGTATGAACATAAGTTCCGTACTTTTAATGTAGGTATAGGTTTAGATTTTTCGTCAAACTTGACTAATCGTGCAACTTTCGCGTGCCTTAGCGGGTAATACTAGCCTATAAATATTTCACTGCTGGACGAATCATTCATGCCAATTTACGGTGGGTTTGCGATTCGAACTGGGATCAAACTTGCAACTTTGTGTCTACAAATTCGTTCACAGAACCGCAAGGCCACCACGAACCTGGAACCTACTTGTAAGTAACATTACAACCGGTACATACAACCCGCATAATCGATTGTTTTTAAAGTTAATGACCCTTGACTTTGTTGCTTAATGTATTATTGCATTGCATAGTAATCATAGTGATTTGTTCAGTTGTATATCTAATTGATCAGGAAATACGTAAATCAAACAATAACCCCTGGTTTCTCAAACGTTGATCAATACACTTTTGTTAATCGTCAGCCAAATCTCATGTCATGCTTTGCAATTGGTTGTTAGTTTTACGATCAACCAATCAGTCGTGATCAGCTGATTTTACAGTACACTAACCTGATCAGCTGTCGTGAAACCGAGGGCAAGTCTATTTACATTAGAGAAATTGAACACATAAATTCTTATACACATATACGCCTGTGGTTAAAAAACACGGAAGTCAGTCGCAGATGTTAGTGACTGCCCGAAGTACTGCGAAATTTTCCTCAGCCATCAGCCATTTTGCTATCTCATAAGGCATATGAAACCTTCACAGATACTGGAGATAATTATATGTACGCATCGTTATGCAGTCGTGTGCGTGTACGTACACATGCTCGCTCTCGCGCTTAGCGGCCGCGGCAGCCGTACAGCGGAGTCAGTAATAAACTAGCCTACTCAAGGACACGACGTTTCATTGCGCTCCGCACGTACCTACCTACACTTCAGATAAACAGACCGTTTTTGTTTATTCGACTTGCAAATTCCTAGGTTTGAACTAACATTTATATTATCTCCAGTCCACAGAGACGTAAAACCCCACAACGTACTGCTATCAATGCCGACGGGTGCGGGCGAGGTCCGGGCCATGATCTCCGACTTCGGTCTGTCCAAGAAGCTGAATCTAGGAAGGATGAGCTTCTCAAGGCGGTCCGGGGTTACCGGGACAGATGGATGGATCGCACCCGAGATGGTTAATGGAGAGAGAACTGTGAGTCATGTTATACTTATGATGCATGTTTAGGAATGCTGTGTAGGTCATCGGTGACCGATGAATTCGTGTATTTCTCGCCATTTAAAGAAAAATGAACTTAATAGGTTTTTAAATTAAGTTTATGTTGTCCTTACTATTAAGCAAATTCAGACATATTTTTTTTATCCCGAGCTACAACCAATCAGCTCTCGCAGTATACAAAAAAACTGATTTGCCATACTTATGTTGATTACTTAAGTCTTAGATCAATTAAATAAAATTGTAATTTATGTCCGTTAAGGTTGAATTTACATTGCTTGATTTGACTGCACGGATAGCTGAGTGGTATAGGTTACCATGTCAATTACCAGTGTACGCAACATAGCGGGTTCGATCCCCACGTAGGAGAAGAATTTGTGCGATCCATAAAAGGCTTGTTTTGAGTCTGGGTGTCTTTTTGCATTGAATTGAATGTCTGTAAAAGGCTTCTTCTAAGTCTAGGTGTCTTTTTGCATTTGAATTGAATGTCTGTGAAACCCTCCACCATACGAGGATTAAATTCCTTAATGGGGGAGTCATTTTTTGAAATAAATAAATAAATGAAGAATTTTTGCTATCCACCAATAAGGCTTCTATACAAGTACATCCTTACAACATTTCACATTGTTTCAGACAACATCAGTAGATATATTCTCTCTGGGCTGCGTGTTTTACTACGTGTTGTCAAAAGGACAGCATCCCTTCGGCGACATGTTACGGAGACAGGCGAACATACTCACTGGAGATTATAATTTGGAACAACTTGAGTAAGTAACAACTGTCTATATCTATTTTGAGTAAAATTAAACTGGTTTAGCAATTTGGAGTTTATTGTCTTGACATAAGGTGCAAATTGTAAAATAATGTGTAATGCGCCATAGCAACAGTTAAAAAAATGTATTTTATTTGTCCTTTTCATATCTAATTGATTTACACATGCTTATTTTCGACTTGCGTATTGTCGTCTATACTTAAAGTGCAAAAATGAACCCTAATGACGTCTTTTTCTATTGCCAACAGCAAAATATTGCCTGAAGAGGAAGTATTAGTGACAAAGATACTAATCCGCGCGATGATATCGTCGCGGCCGGGCGCGCGGCCGCCTTGCGAGACGGTGCTCAAGTACCCCATGTTCTGGGGCAAGCAGAGCATACTCAACTTCTTACAGGTATGTAAGAGACCTTCCACACTAGCGTCTTTCGAGCGTCGTCGTCGTGCCAGCGTCCGCGCGACGTCCACCTGACGTCTTGGCCGCGGCGACGTGACGCCAGCGCTGGCCGCCTGCTGAACGCTGAGCGTGCGCGGCGCTGGCGTCGCGTAGCCGCGGCTCATGTCGGGTATAAGCACGGTCAACAGGATTTGGATGTAATTTGTACTATGATACATATGTACTTAGAAGTATCAGTTGTCTAGTATTCATAACACAAGCTCTGCTTAGTTTGAGACTAAATGGCATTGATGTTTTTAAACTTCTGCGACTTGTACACATGTCTTAGACAACAAATGGATCTTATTCGCGATATAATTCGATATTGCTTTTTCTCGACGTTTGTTGTTTAAAATAGATGGCGTTGTGTGAAAATCGTAGGATATTTATTTATTTATGTGACAAATCAAATAACTCATGTTCCTTCTGTAGGACGTAAGTGACCAAGTAGAAAGCGGTGGCGGTGGGTCAGAAAACGCGTTAGAGCGTGGCGCGCGGCGCGTGGTGCGCGGGGACTGGCGCGCGCGCGTGTGCGGCGCTGTGGCCGCCGACCTGCGCGCGCGCAGGACCTACCGCGGGGACCGCGCCGCGCATCTGCTGCGCGCCATACGGAACAAGGTAACACACGATACACTCACAGAGAACGCACTGGAGCGTGGCGCGCGGCGCGTGGTGCGCGGGGACTGGCGCGCGCGCGTGTGCGGCGCTGTGGCCGCCGACCTGCGCGCGCGCAGGACCTACCGCGGGGACCGCGCCGCGCATCTGCTGCGCGCCATACGGAACAAGGTAACACACGATACACTCACAGAGAACGCACTGGAGCGTGGCGCGCGGCGCGTGGTGCGCGGGGACTGGCGCGCGCGCGTGTGCGGCGCTGTGGCCGCCGACCTGCGCGCGCGCAGGACCTACCGCGGGGACCGCGCCGCGCATCTGCTGCGCGCCATACGGAACAAGGTAACACACGATACACTCACAGAGAACGCACTGGAGCGTGGCGCGCGGCGCGTGGTGCGCGGGGACTGGCGCGCGCGCGTGTGCGGCGCTGTGGCCGCCGACCTGCGCGCGCGCAGGACCTACCGCGGGGACCGCGCCGCGCATCTGCTGCGCGCCATACGGAACAAGGTAACACACGATACACTCACAGAGAACGCACTGGAGCGTGGCGCGCGGCGCGTGGTGCGCGGGGACTGGCGCGCGCGCGTGTGCGGCGCTGTGGCCGCCGACCTGCGCGCGCGCAGGACCTACCGCGGGGACCGCGCCGCGCATCTGCTGCGCGCCATACGGAACAAGGTAACACACGATACACTCACAGAGAACGCACTGGAGCGTGGCGCGCGGCGCGTGGTGCGCGGGGACTGGCGCGCGCGCGTGTGCGGCGCTGTGGCCGCCGACCTGCGCGCGCGCAGGACCTACCGCGGGGACCGCGCCGCGCATCTGCTGCGCGCCATACGGAACAAGGTAACACACGATACACTCACAGAGAACGCACTGGAGCGTGGCGCGCGGCGCGTGGTGCGCGGGGACTGGCGCGCGCGCGTGTGCGGCGCTGTGGCCGCCGACCTGCGCGCGCGCAGGACCTACCGCGGGGACCGCGCCGCGCATCTGCTGCGCGCCATACGGAACAAGGTAACACACGATACACTCACAGAGAACGCACTGGAGCGTGGCGCGCGGCGCGTGGTGCGCGGGGACTGGCGCGCGCGCGTGTGCGGCGCTGTGGCCGCCGACCTGCGCGCGCGCAGGACCTACCGCGGGGACCGCGCCGCGCATCTGCTGCGCGCCATACGGAACAAGGTAACACACGATACACTCACAGAGAACGCACTGGAGCGTGGCGCGCGGCGCGTGGTGCGCGGGGACTGGCGCGCGCGCGTGTGCGGCGCTGTGGCCGCCGACCTGCGCGCGCGCAGGACCTACCGCGGGGACCGCGCCGCGCATCTGCTGCGCGCCATACGGAACAAGGTAACACACGATACACTCACAGAGAACGCACTGGAGCGTGGCGCGCGGCGCGTGGTGCGCGGGGACTGGCGCGCGCGCGTGTGCGGCGCTGTGGCCGCCGACCTGCGCGCGCGCAGGACCTACCGCGGGGACCGCGCCGCGCATCTGCTGCGCGCCATACGGAACAAGGTAACACACGATACACTCACAGAGAACGCACTGGAGCGTGGCGCGCGGCGCGTGGTGCGCGGGGACTGGCGCGCGCGCGTGTGCGGCGCTGTGGCCGCCGACCTGCGCGCGCGCAGGACCTACCGCGGGGACCGCGCCGCGCATCTGCTGCGCGCCATACGGAACAAGGTAACACACGATACACTCACAGAGAACGCACTGGAGCGTGGCGCGCGGCGCGTGGTGCGCGGGGACTGGCGCGCGCGCGTGTGCGGCGCTGTGGCCGCCGACCTGCGCGCGCGCAGGACCTACCGCGGGGACCGCGCCGCGCATCTGCTGCGCGCCATACGGAACAAGGTAACACACGATACACTCACAGAGAACGCACTGGAGCGTGGCGCGCGGCGCGTGGTGCGCGGGGACTGGCGCGCGCGCGTGTGCGGCGCTGTGGCCGCCGACCTGCGCGCGCGCAGGACCTACCGCGGGGACCGCGCCGCGCATCTGCTGCGCGCCATACGGAACAAGGTAACACACGATACACTCACAGAGAACGCACTGGAGCGTGGCGCGCGGCGCGTGGTGCGCGGGGACTGGCGCGCGCGCGTGTGCGGCGCTGTGGCCGCCGACCTGCGCGCGCGCAGGACCTACCGCGGGGACCGCGCCGCGCATCTGCTGCGCGCCATACGGAACAAGGTAACACACGATACACTCACAGAGAACGCACTGGAGCGTGGCGCGCGGCGCGTGGTGCGCGGGGACTGGCGCGCGCGCGTGTGCGGCGCTGTGGCCGCCGACCTGCGCGCGCGCAGGACCTACCGCGGGGACCGCGCCGCGCATCTGCTGCGCGCCATACGGAACAAGGTAACACACGATACACTCACAGAGAACGCACTGGAGCGTGGCGCGCGGCGCGTGGTGCGCGGGGACTGGCGCGCGCGCGTGTGCGGCGCTGTGGCCGCCGACCTGCGCGCGCGCAGGACCTACCGCGGGGACCGCGCCGCGCATCTGCTGCGCGCCATACGGAACAAGGTAACACACGATACACTCACAGAGAACGCACTGGAGCGTGGCGCGCGGCGCGTGGTGCGCGGGGACTGGCGCGCGCGCGTGTGCGGCGCTGTGGCCGCCGACCTGCGCGCGCGCAGGACCTACCGCGGGGACCGCGCCGCGCATCTGCTGCGCGCCATACGGAACAAGGTAACACACGATACACTCACAGAGAACGCACTGGAGCGTGGCGCGCGGCGCGTGGTGCGCGGGGACTGGCGCGCGCGCGTGTGCGGCGCTGTGGCCGCCGACCTGCGCGCGCGCAGGACCTACCGCGGGGACCGCGCCGCGCATCTGCTGCGCGCCATACGGAACAAGGTAACACACGATACACTCACAGAGAACGCACTGGAGCGTGGCGCGCGGCGCGTGGTGCGCGGGGACTGGCGCGCGCGCGTGTGCGGCGCTGTGGCCGCCGACCTGCGCGCGCGCAGGACCTACCGCGGGGACCGCGCCGCGCATCTGCTGCGCGCCATATGGAACAAGGTACTCAACACTAGGTTACAGACTAAGGTACGACACGACACATGTCTAAGTACTAAGGTACCACACGACACTAGTCTACGGACTAAGGTACATGCTACATTCCTAGGAAGACGCAAGGAGCTGTGGATGATGACGGTAGAAGAGTGAGGGCTAATAAACAAATGTCGTCTTGATACGATACTGTCAATTCATGAGACTGAACACAGAACTGAGAGTGGTAACGGAAAAGGTCCCCTCCTTTTCCGTTACCACTCAGTTCTGTGTAGCTGCGGCCTGGCACTGGATTGACTGAACAATCAACCCTTATTTCGTCGAAGCCTTAGACGAAGTTGCTAGTAAATCTGATCATAATCTGCTAAAACAACTAGCAACAAAAATTTCAACAACATCCTTAAGAAAAAACACTATCATATTATGTATAGTCAAAACTTTGCTAATCTTTAACCCCTTGCGATATACAGGATGATAAGTTTTTGCTCTCATTAATTTCCAAATAAAAATTAAATCTTGCTATAATATAATAACAATCTTTGTATTCTATTTAACATTAAGAAATTGTTTAACAGAAACACCACTACAGAGAAGTAGACATCGAAGTCCGAGAGAGTCTCGGCAAGCTACCGGACGGGTTCGTGTCGTACTGGTTACGGCGATTCCCCCTCCTGCTCCCTCACGTCTGGCTACAAATGCAGCCATACAGACACGAGGACGTCCTCCAAGGTTACTACCCTTACGCCTTCACCTTCCTAAGGGAAGATGTACCAGAACTAAGCGACGATGGACCCCTAGACGACGATATCCCACAAGAAATGTGTGACCCAGGTAACAACGAACTATTCATCAAAAGCAGGGTATTTGTCGACGAGAACCACTCACCCAAGTTCAGAAAAGAAGGTTCCCCAAGAAAACGACCCGATTGGAGACACGACGAAAGGATACGACAAGATGACGTCAGACTCAGAGACAGGCATTATTACAAGAAGAAAGAAAAGAAACGGGAGGAAATACCAGTGTGGACATTACCCCCGCAGTGATGTGTTAGTGCTAGTAAGTGAACTTTACTTGACCAGAAGTCACAGGGAGTAGTTTAGATAGTGTATGGTCTATAATACCGAATTCCTTGAAGATATAAATTTGATTCAAGCCCCTTATTATTGCCATCGCAAGTAGTGACAAAAAATAGGGAATGGTGAATTGGACTTGTCCGTTACGACAATGGTGTGTATTGGACTTGTCCGTTACGACAATGGTGTGTATTGGACTTTGCCGGTACGACAACGGTAGTGTTTCCCTGCAGTGGAAACGAAGTATTACTAATCAAGTAATATTGAAGGTTTTATATATTTATTGTTTGACAAGTTTATTGACTATTTCAAAGTTCGAATTAGTTGTATTAAATCAAAGCAAGATTTAATCATTAAGCTTTTTGTTTTAGATAAATGTTGTTTTTCTGGTCAGGTACTAGTGTGATAAGTTTATTTAAATTGCACAAATAATGATTTTGTGGTGATTATTTATTATAAATTAATATATTTAAGTTGCTATTGAATAGATTTCTAATATATTACAAATGAATGATAGTACTTTTTAAGAGATCTCTAACAGTTTAGTTGTTAAGTTGAATGCGAGAATAATTTGGGACCAAGAGATTTTTTTTAAATGCATTTTGTTAAGCTTACCGCGTTTTTCGTTAGCAGTTCCATCGTTTGTTAAGACTAGTTGTGTTATTAAAAACCTCTCTAAGGAACGGATTAATAAGAATACTGACGGACATTACAAATAAGTAGGTCAGCGAGATTGTACGAAATAAAAGTCCTGCAGTGACTTTGAATTCGCCTTTGTTGCAAAGTGTCAGAGTTCATTTTTGATTATCACCACGGGTGATGAAGCGTACATAATAAAACACAAAAACAATACCTGATTTTAGTTGAAGTAGTTCGTAAAATTATTTATAAGTATTGAGATTTGTTAAAATATTTCATATTAATTACCTAATCATTTAAGTTAAACTAATGTAATGCGAATTCGTTGATGAATGAGTAAAATGTTGCCAGCTTCATTAAATATTAATTTATTATGCATTATTATGTATCTTATTCTATCGTATCGGCATACAAAAGTATCATTTTGTTATCTAAATTGAATCAAACTTGAGTTTAAATGTCAGTGAGGTCATTTTATGAATTTTAATGATTACTTTAAATAAATGTTATGAGAATACTCTTTGTAAGGAATGTCACATTGCTTATACGTCTAGGTCATTCGTTGTAGGCAGAATTGTTTCCAAAATACGTATATTTGTTAAATGTTGTTTTATAGTTTTATCAAGATTATAATAATGAATGTTGGCTCTTAGATAATTTGAGATTTTCAGATTAGTTTAACATTATGTTTCCTAAAGGCCACCATTACTTAAATTGTGACTGTAGCAGCTATAGAAGCGTAAGCGAAGACTTCGGATTACAAAGTGTAACGCGACGCCTTTCTTTCACACATTTAAATAAAACTATTTTACTTCCCGACTCTATCCGTGACCTTGACACCCATAATCGAAATATCGGAAATTAAATTTTAAATAGCTATAGAATCCGTTCCAAATAATATTATCTGTATGCCTATTCATAATTCACTGAAGTGCAATACGTAATGACTAACCTATAGTCTATTCATTCTGATTTCATACTCGTAAAATAATTTCAAAACAGCCATTGTCTGAGCACATACAGGCGAGTTAAGTGGCTTACATAACTAGAGTAGGAGTACATAGGAACGAGGCTAAGGGGAACGGACGAGATTACACTGGTCAACGTATCACCTTGAACCAGGCATTCAGAGATGACCCGATGACCCGATTTATATATAGGAGAACGTTTACAAGGGTTCTTTTAAGATTTTATACATTTATTTTTACAGAAATGACTACTGTGTAATATTTTCTTTATGTTTTTGTATTAGTAGAAATTGTATATACTATTTAATTATTTTTGAGGTTCACAGTTAGATTAAAATTTATAATGAATAGAAAAATCAACATTTTCTTTTATTTATCTTATGTTATTCAATTCAGTGTTAATAATTAATTAATTTTAAACGGTTTCTTTGCGGTTTTTCATTTGGTTTCCGATGTTTTGACGTTTTTGCATCTGTCAAGGTCACTTTTTATCCGTTTAAGAATATTTCTGATATGATTTTTTTGTAAATTAATTGCTGGTTCATTATAATCTTAATGTTATATAATAATCTTGGGAAAAGTTTTCAGAGAGAACATGATGAATACACATTTCTTTAAATTTATTAACGTACAGTGCATGACAACGAAGTTTACTTAAAATATGTTTCTTTTAATTGTGTTTTCGTTGAATATAAATTCCTATATATTTAACATACCAACTTAGTGCGAGGACATTTTAGATGTGTTGTTAAAAACTATAATGTTATTATAATGAATTCTCGAGACGCATATTAAAGTGCACTAAACTGAACTAGGAAGACATCATCACATTGAATAAAATTTGTTTGTATTTGTTTTTTTTTTCCATATATTTATGTAAATATTAATTTGTTGGTGCTATTGTGAGTCTTTTGTTAATTATTATTTGTATCGAATTATTTTAATTATCGTTCTCTTTTAAGTTAAAAGTAAAAAAACTGTATCATGTGTATTTGAATGAAGTTAATTGTATGACAAATGTTTTATGAAATTATTTTTAAGCAATGCAATCAAATGTTACGCGCAGTGTCCCACGTTCTTTAGATGCTCATTAGCATATTATTATAATAATGTGTTATATGGAATTACCTTGTGGTAGTAAAATGAATTAAACACACACAATTAAATAATATTAATAGAATAATAGGATGAAATACGATGAGGGACTTTACGTATCTCGTGTGATTCATTATGTACTTATTTTTACTATTAAAATTGTAGGTACAAAATGTAAAATAGGTGATCTATACTAAGCTAAAAAGTTGGTTAAAGACGTTTGTCTAATATGACAGTCGAATTCGTAAACCCTTTATGCGTTTGCTATACTAATTTTCCAACTAGATTAATGTCTTTTTACTTGGAAGAAAAGCAACGCAAGTGTAACCGCGCGCAGCTAGTGACTAATATATTTAAACATAATCATGTTGCTTTGCATTGAACTGTCAGTTTAAATTCTCAACTCAAGTGCTAATGCACCGAGTTATAAATTCGATACAAGCTCGGAAGAATATTAACATGATTCAAGGTGAATGGCACCTAAAATTCATACATATTTAATCGTCATCGTATCACTGTGTATTACTAAATAGAGTTATACAAAGTCGCTTCTCGCTCTGTTCCTATGTATGCTTAGATACTACTACTAGCTTAGAAACTACGCAATGGATTTGTTGCGTTTTTTTTTGTATAAGTGGACTATTTAAAGAGGATGTTTTATATGTAGGTATAATACATCAATATTACACCCATGCGAAGCTGGAGCGGGTCGCTAGTATATCTATACTTCGAACCCCCGCGACATAGAACTCTGTGTTACGATACTTTTATCGTAGTAAGAACAATGTTTATATAGTCACTCATGTGGGAACAGTTTTGTTATTGAAAGAGTGTACGTTTATCAAAGAATATCTATCTTTAACTTGGAAACAACTTCTCATAGTGTCACATCTAAATTTAGAACTAGCAACAATCTATTTTTGGGACACAAATTTATAAAAGCAAATAAAAATCACACAGTTATTACATAAAAACTAACTGTGTTATGGTGATTACGTTATTGTCGAGACATTCACACTAGAACCATGATTAATTACACCTACGAACAGGCTAGGTTTGGTTCAGCCATTGCAATTATCTAAACCTGTTTTACTTCACGATAATGCCAAGGCCACTTCGCATAATTTTGAACAAACAGTACAACACAACTGTGCTAATCTAAAAATAGGTTTACTTCCCCTAATAAAGATTAAGATATATAATATATATCGATAGTGTTTTTGCTATCAGAAAGGCCTTGGTTTTACAATATTTTAGTAGCAATTTACGACTCAGTGCCACGTTAAGTATAGATATTGCCCAGTTACTTTATTATATGTATATTTTTTGATTTAGAAACTTTGAAAATTCTTTCGTAATTATATTCATAACATGTCATTGTTTTAAAAACGCATATGAGAATATAGTTTTTTTTATAGCGTAATTAGGAAAAAGTCATATCATAACTTTGAGTCATTCAATTGATATTGGGTTCTGGTTTGCGCAAAATACAAAGTTCATTTCACTCCCACTCTTGGTGGTTTATAAATAAACTTACATAATGAATCACACGAACCATTATAAGTTATGTTACTGATGTTCCTGTAAATTGTAAATAATTAGCTAGGTAGGTACTTAATGCAGATTAATTAGCCAATTAATAGGCGTAAATCGCGACAAATTGTAAGTTATTTTCTAAGTGAAATTATTGATCGAAGTAGGTGTTATATAACATGAGATTGGCATTTTATACGTAGCTAAATAATTTTACCAAGTGATATTGACAAAAGTAACTTTTTATATATAAGTTCAAAATTGATCCAGTATGTATCGATTGAAACTAACCGATGCTCAAATTATTTGTATATTTATATAGTGGATATCTAACTATCAAATAAAAATATATACAATTGTGAGATGCTCTTTTATTTCTACGAAGGTTTACAGAAAAATAAAAGTTTCGCTATGTATTTTATTGTCAGTCAGAACTTAAAAATAAAGTAACAATGTTTTTCAATAAACTTAAAAATACTATTGTTAATATCAGTCTTAGAATAATCCTGTGTTACTGTGGGTTAATTGAGTACAAAATGGCACAGATATTAAGTTGAGACCCTATTTGTGCAAATGGCAAAATAAAATGAACACAGCAGGTTTAGTGACCTTCAGACAATACCTACGTAAAAGTTTGAATGCACAGGTAAATATGGCCGCGAAAACTAAGTGCTACAAGCTTGTACATTTAGTCTGAAAATAGAGAATTGAGTACGAGTAGTACCTAAGATTTAAAAAAATTAGAAAACAATAATAATTTTTACCTTAATAGAATATCTATTACAAATAATAAACCTTGTGGAATGTTAGCAAACGCGATTACTACCTATGTACCTAAAAAGTTAAAGCTACAAAAATACATGTGTCCTTACATTCTAAATGTTCTAAGAACAATGTTGACATTCGAAAATAGCTCTTATATTCATACACTATTATCAATACATTTATTCCAATCTATTTGTATATTTATCTATCAAATCTATGATGGTTAAGTGAACTTTCTCTTTAGCAAGGGTGAGTGCAGTTTTGTCCCCTCCATTGAGCATTGTTAGATCAGGGTTGTAGTTCATAAGTATTTTAGCTGCACCTATATTACCCATCGCACAGACATCATGTAATGGAGTGTTTCCCGCCAAATCTATGGCGTTTATATTCGCGCCACTTTCTAAAAGAAGCCGAATGACATGCGTTTTGTTATTTAAAGCAGCTAAATGTAATGGAGTTTGGCCCTTTTTGTTTACACAGTTAATTTTGGCTTTATTAAGTATCAGAATCTTACACATCTCGTCTAAACCATACCTGGCTGCATAGTGAAAGGCTGTAAAACCATTTGTGTCTGAAAAGTTAATGTCAAAGTCTGATGAACATTGCTTAGTTTCCTTACAAACTTGACATTCACATAGAGGGTGGCATTGACTATTTTGTTTGAAAGTGTCAGGTTTATCCTTAATCTCTAGATAGGCTGAATAGTTTATGTTCATGTAAAAGCAAGCAAGTTTCACATCGCCATAAGATATAGCTTTTAATATTCTATCAATTAACTTTAAGTTCTCTACAGCTTTTGACACTTGGTTGTTACTGTCATTTAATTTCATACTCATTTTCTGTAGATGGAGAGAGGCAGCACTATCTGTTTTACAATTTAATGTTTTGACATTAGAACTAGTAATATGTATGTACTCATACAAGTTAGGAGTACACGATTTTAGTACTTGTAAAATCTTTAAATTATGTGCATAATCAAATGCTGTTTTATTACTTCGATTCTGTAGAGATGGTTCCGCTCCATTTTCTATCAGCAATTTAGCTATGCCTTCATAACCCCACTTAGAGGCGAGATGTAGCGGCGTGTTACCACTCTCATTCACACAATTTATTCTAATCTTCCTCCGGCTGTGCTCAGCAAAGTATATAAGTGCCTTGACACAATTGAGGTGGCCATTATTGACAGCCATGTGTAGTGGGGTGTTCTGGTCAATGTTCGCTTGATTTATATTGGCCCCAGAATGTAGTAACAATAGTAAAGCATTTTGGTGACCTCTAGATGCTGCATAGTGCAGTGGAGTGCATTCATTGAGGTCTGTTGCATTGACCTCCGCACCCATTTCAGTGAGATATTCCACGATGGTAGCTTTTCCATGAATACATGCAACATGTAATGCTGTTAGCCCATGGCTGTCTCTGGATGTTACAGTAGGGGATGTTTTTAATAGGTTTTTTGATATCTTGCAGCAACATTTTTTACAGTTACATAAAGGATGACAGAGTTTGTGATATATTTCTGTGTCACTGTCATCGTCATCATCATCATCTGTGAGGTTATTTTCAAAAGTAATTTTGAGAATGTTGTTTTCATTCTGTTGGATAGTTTGGATGTGTTTCTGATTTCTCAGTAATATTGCCTGCACTTGTTCACAATGATTTGCTTTGATAAGTTCAAATATATATTCTAAAGTTTCCTCTTTGCTATTAGTGTCACTTGTGGATATAGACTCGGTTAAACTGTTCCTTCTTTCTTTGCCATTGACATTTTCTTCAGTGAGGTTGCTTTCATAGTAGTATGACTCAGGGTCCGGAGGCCCTGCAAGTGCTCCAGATTGTATGTGTTCTATGACAGCTTCTAAAGTAGTTATAAGGAAGGCACTCTCATCACCATCTCCTTTGCCCACACCACTGAAGCGGAATTCCTTCATGTACATGAGTTGGCTATACCAGTTTGGAAGTCCTGACTTGATGACTAGGAATACAAATACTGGTAGCAAGTCATCCGCTGTTAGAAGGACAACATTGTTGCTATCATCCTTCTTGTTAATTGCATTTAAAGCTTGTTTCAAACACAGTACCTTCTCCAGCACTGTGTTGCATGTGTCTATCTTAGAGAGTATCTGTTTAGCCTTCGGTACTGCATGGTAGAGCTCCTTCTTTATATCCAAGTCTCTGAGTTGTATGTCACACATGTTTCTGATCTTTTTGTTAAGATGAGAGTCCTCATAGGCACAGCAGGTGCAGATTGGCTTGAACAATGCCTCAAACAACAGATGTTGCATGTAACATTCAACAGCTAACTTGATATTCTCCAACACTTGTTTGCAAGACTTTGATTTATCCCTTAGTCTTCTGTTTTGCAGGGCTATCTGTAAGCATTGTGTGTATAGTTCACTTACTGTGTCTCTGAGAGGTCCAACTGCAACAGGTAATGCTGTGTTCTTCTTCAAGAATACTTTTACACTGTGCTCAATTTGATCCAGCACTTGTCGGCCAGCTGCTTGAGTCCAGAGCAAGTCTATACAATCATTGATAGATGTTAAATATTCTTTGGATATTGTGTTATCACTAAAATTGGCAGTAGGTTCGAGAGGAGTTTCTATGCACCACACTTTGTATTTGATGAAGTCTTCTGTGTAAAATGTCTCTTCAAACAGTATATGACTTTGTAGAGGCAGGCCTTTGGTAACTTCGAGTGTGATTACTTTGTTGGTGACTGTGACTTGCTTCTCAGTGAGGGTGCTGTAATGTGTTTCCGGTAACTCGTCACTCGGCACTAGTAAATGAGCACAAAAGTCTTCAACTGTGAACACTCGCGTCGTCAAGCTCCCGATCCGCGGCACACATATTACCCAAGACTGTGTTATACAGTGTTGAAATAAACTAGCGTATTCCGCCTTCAATTCAACGAAGAATGGGTTATCGGAGATGATCTCGTCATAAGTACCATCCATTTTAGTTTAATGTCCAAAATATTAACTTTTAACTTGATGAGATTAAAATAA
The DNA here is from genome assembly GCA_941860345.1 of Chrysodeixis includens. Lineage (NCBI taxonomy): Eukaryota > Metazoa > Arthropoda > Insecta > Lepidoptera > Noctuidae > Chrysodeixis > Chrysodeixis includens. The sequence continues at coordinate 9,352,673 of OW796097.1, forward strand.
AGATTACACAATGTTTTGTAAGTTAGCTATGGCACCTTGATTTAGCCGAGTGCGAGCGGACGAATATTAATTAAGTTATAAAGCAGTGAACCTTGCCGCTCGCGACCTAACATCGCCTGCTGTGGCTACACAGCAACATTACTGACTGACTGACACTATGACATGTTTTTTGTTGATGTCTGAAATGTCACTGTCATTTATAACTAACTGACCACAGATTATTTAATCAACAATATTTTTATCAATGTACAATTTTTTTTTTGCTGTTTCCTAATGCATTGATAACTTTCTTGTAAATAAATTTTATATTAGCAGGGTTCCACATTCTTTGGACTGATGGAAGGCTGGTTTATAATGTATAATTAATTTTCCTAATCATACGAAAGTTACAACAAATAATATTTTTTACTGTACTTAACTTCTTTCCTACCTATAACTTTTTATATTTGGTGAATCAATAATTGTTTACAATACGTAGTAGATGAAACAAATATATTATAAGCAACTACTTGTAAAGAAAAACTAGATTGCAAATTATTGATGGTTCTGCAGGAGTAACCCTGTCGTGGTTTATGCCCACCAAATCACCACAGCTGTTGAGAAGCCCGCTTAGGTGGGTTATAGTTAATTTTAACCTACAACTGACTTTTTTAATAGGGGCCAAAGCGGGCAGATGGGTTTTTGGTATATTTTGAAGTCACCTAATGCGACTCAGGACTCAATCCTTTGAGGAAGTCTCTTTTATTTCACAACAGCCTGTGCAGAAATAGAGAGTCAATATTCTCTTTGTGCGTGGATATAGGATGCAATTGGAAGTAAAGCAGTCTAGTACTGTAGGATGGTAAAAACGAGTAAATTTTACATGGAACCGTTTTAGGGGCTCAGTTGCATTCCATTGCTCTTACACTATTCGACATCTCTGTCAATGTCATCTTGTAATAATTTATCATCAGTATTTCGGTGATTCAATGGTTAGGCCAAATTTAAGATCACCGGCATATAAAAACGGTCCTGCGAAGCGGAGACGTTGAGGAAGGTCAAAATAAAAAAAATAACCAAATTAGAGCCGAATAAAAACCTCGAGAAGAAAATGAAGGTGTTTTATGGGACGATGAACTGAAACCATCGACGAGTACAGATTTTTTGTTGAATATGATCTAAACCACTCTATTAGAGACCCAAAAACTCTATAATATGCTAAAATGGGAGATCTTCTCAAGCGCTTTGCTAAAACCTGTTTACATAACGTGGAAGTATTTACCCGCAGGAAAGGCCTCAGTGGGTTTCATAAAGTAGATCGTAAGTAGACCTTGACGCCAAAAAACCACGATGATAATGAGTAAGATATGTCCAAAAGCGCTGTTGAATGTTTGGACAGATGATAGAATACCTAATCCTTTGCAAGGATTCACAAGATTGAAATTGGTCACTAGTTCGAGATGGCGCCTTTATTTTTTGTTTTGTGAACCGGGATTACTTTGGTTTCCTTCGATTCCATAGGAAAAAATCGTGATGCGATTTAATATAAATTATGAGCAAAGGAGATACACGAAGCAACTAATTAAATAGAATACCGTCAGTTCCTGGTTTATTGCTAGTGTCAACGACTTTATTTTTTTAATAACAGTTACTGTTGGTTACTGTGCAATTGGTTACTCTCTAAGTTTTGGAAGACTACTCAGTGTAGTGTTGTCGTACAAGAAGTATGCAGTAGAAAAATTATTGGCAATAATATCACAAATTTCCGTGCTGTTCGGTGTTACGGTTTAAATGTAATGTGATTATAAAATAGTTAGTGTGAATTTCTTATCAAATTAATTTGGAAAACTGTGGTTCGCTGTTGGTTTTGTTTCTTTTCAATGATAGATCAGTCTGTTTACTAATAATGGTTTATTAAAAATTAAATAAAGTGTAGAAAATCAATCACAATATACTTAATTAATCTAACAGTAATTTTTGACTCTTCTGCCATTGCTTCAATTAACAGCTCGAAATAAACTTCTTATCCTCGCAGTCTTGTCACTTCATTCCAGTATCACTGTTTCAGGGTCACTTTACCCCCGTCTGCCTCCAAAGCCGCCGGGCCCCCTGCCTCCGAAGCCTCTTCCACCAAAGCCCCTGCCACCGAAACCGAAGCCCCTTCCACCAATCCCGCGACCGTAGCCTCCAAACCCACGACCGTAGCCTCCAAACCTTCCGAACCCCCGGCCTATTCCGAACCCTCGGCCTATTCCAAACCCACCAACCACTATTGGCACTGGGATCGGAACTGAAATGTAAAAAAGAAACATCATTGTTCATTTGTTTGTCGGCGTCTACATTGTATTATACATATCTGAATCAATCTGTAGTAAGTTTGACTGTCGATTGGCACACTGGACAGTGTGTTATGTGGATATAAATCTGATAAAACAGTATCGAAGCTATTTAATTTTATACAGCTTAATAACATTTTGAAATTTTAGATTGATTGGGCATGACATATTCATTGATTGGGATGAAGACTCGTTGTATTTCATTTTCAATTAGTTATTGCAATTCAATAATTGTACAGCCGGATAATCTGATTGTAATTCAATTAATACCATGCATTACCTATTGTTTAGGTATAACATATCGTATTATAATCTACCTGTATTAGCCAGTCAATTATGTCCAATAACATTATAATTTCATTATGTAATTGACAATTAGCTAATAGGTAATTTTACCGAAATGTTGGGTAACTTGCCTGGTCTGCGATAATATGGATAATAATATGGATCATAATAGAATTGTCGTTTCACTCTCGATGAAGTGTCCTTTGTCTGGTCTCCATTGCCGCTGACATCTCCAATTCCATTTTCGTTTAGTATTAGATTCGCTAATGGATTCGATTTTTCGTCCAAGGTTTGCTCAGTTCGTTCGACTTCTGTGCCATAAATATCCTGTATTCCTATTAGAAATACGACGACGATAGTAAATAGGTAATTCTGAAATCAAATATCGTGAAATGAGTGATGAATGTTGACTCCATTACGGCGGCTCGGCGCGGAGATCGATCTTAATTTTAATGGATCACATTCATTTATTTAATTACTTTATTTTAATATAATACCACACGGCATTATATTAAGTGAAGAAATGATTAATGATAAAATATTGCGCAATGCTTTAAGTGGAGCTGTGAACATTTTAATGTATTTTGACACTCGTAACGAATGAACACTCTCGTTAACGTTTTAAAGTCACAATCAAAGATCATTTAATTTCTTTACACTTGTATTTAACAAAAACACTTACAGAGATCTCCATGTTATTGCTTTTCTTCTACGACTGATCTCAAATTGATCGGCGTATATATATTAAAAGTCGACCGCACATGCTAATTGGTGTCTTGGCTCATGTAAACAGTCTGACTAGGTACTTACTCGATGTCATTTCCCTACACTGGGTATTCCCATATATGGATCTAAGAGTGCTAATTATTTTGGAATCCTATATTTGAATCATTCTATGTAAAGATGCATAGGTGCATAAGTGGAAAATATTAAATTACTTAGTCATAGAAAAACCATACTTACATTTTGTCCGTGATAATGTTATTAAAGTATTATTCCTAAGTACCTAAGCAGAATCTGTTCTGAAAAGGTTAGGATTTCATTTCTCGTTTGTATTCAGAAGCATTCTTTTGAATCTGATACATGTAATAGGATGGATAAGTTACAACATTGAATAAAATACGTTTTAGAGCATTAGACTGCGTGGTCATAGAATGCATTTCATTTTCAAGTGTTGATATATTATAACCACCTTCTGATCAAAATCCATGGTTGACTTCAAAGTTATGATTTAGTTGCTCGTACCGACATATCAATTGTTTGAAAACAGAAGAGATGATATAATATATAAGAAGCCGATTTTCTTAGAGTTTTTTCTGTCATCGTTTTCATCGTAAAGCAGGAGTACTGCAGTTCAGCCAGAGTCATGCAGAACATGTGCGAGCGATCCAGTGACTCTAGGTTAGGTAGTAGAAAGGGCCCGGGGTGTTTTAGGCGGTGGGAGTCCGACATATCCCCACGCCGTGCCCTCGGAATGGGTTGAAGTCATTAGCGTATAACCCGGAACACAAAAAAAGGAGTATTGCAGTTGGAAATCGTAAGGTCGATCTCGTTTTCACAATGGCACGCAACGCGACAGGTGCTAGTACAAGCTACTTTCCCGATACTTCACCTTTTCAATAAAGGTAATCAGTAAATTATAACTACTCCTAACTTATAATAACATATCCCTATACTAATGTTTGTTTTGACGACCTAAGTGGCACGTTTTCTTTGTTCTGTGGTCGCAATATCGGTTTCAATGTCAGATTTCGGATCAGATTACCAGGTCAGGGGAAAGATTCAAAGGTTGATGAAACTTGATAAACTATTTTCTATGTTGTTCAATAACGCCCTTTTGATAGTTTTACAAAATTGAAAACCTTTTTGTTATGTTAGAGAAAATATAGAATTGGTATGCGTCCTTTTTGGTTATGCGGGAGAATTCTTAGGGACTTAAGGACTACCCACTTCCTTCCACGAGGAGATGGGTGCCTCGGAGGAGGAAGTGGCTAGTGTCAGACTCTTACTGACTAAACCTGAACCGGTGTGAAAGGTTTTCCGCGTTCGGTTGGTACGTGGCAGAGCGTTGCAATTCGTCACGCACCAAAATTGGTAATTGTCTAGCCGAAGACAAATTACAATCGTTATTATTTTTAGAATTTCGTTCGGTTATCTGTCTGATAAATCGTATGTGGAATAATTGTTAGAGTACATACGTAGTTCACAGACATTATGGCTGTTTCATAATATTTGTTTAAACGATAACGCTTTGCTATTTATTGTTTCACGTTGTTATTGGAATTAGCGGCATCGTACTAAAACATTGTTCATCGCTATGATGAACAACTTTAGGAAATTTTATTTGTTTTACTTCCAGTTTACTTTATTAATAGACTATTGGGTTTTTTCTTCGTTTCTCCCATTATAAATATAGTCATAGCCGTTGTCACAACCGCCGAAACTTCTAGAACTAAAGTTTCCTCTGTCTCATAGCCTTTCTTACCTCTCAAAGAAAGAAAACAATATTTGTTAGAATATAGACATACTAGCTGTTGCCCGCGACTTCGTACACGTTAGTAAAACGAATTCTTGGATAAAAACTACATGTTGGCCGATTCTCAGACCTATTCAATATGCTCATAAAATGTCAAGAAAATCGGTCGGGCCGATTCGGAGGAGCACGGGAACGAGCATTGCGACACGAGAATTTTATATACAAGATAGGTGTTACAATTTAAAACGTCGTGCTTAAATTCTACAATTTCTGTTGCACAAATATTAAAATAATCTAAAATTATATTTTACATATACATTACCATGGTTAAAAAAAAGAAATGTTCAAGAATGAAGAAAGACATATGCAAGTTTAACTGTTGACTTGTACTAAATGGTGCGGTACGTAGGTACAATGTCATACTTATAACTAAAGTAGGGTACTGTCTAGCCTCAATTTCAGTAAGTGCTCAACTTAAAATCTCGAGTATTATCTTGATGCACTCAATACAATTATGAACGATAACGATATTAAATCCATGACAGTTTCTAGTGTGTACTGCGCTGTAATATTACCATTATTGAAGATTACGAAAAACCTAAAATAACTTCCTGGTAAATTCGTATTTTTTCTAAAAACTGTAGCTGATCTTTTTCCACGTACGGAAATATGTCTTTTACCCAGCATCGTGTGTACTCATTCATATTTAAACGGATAAATTATTACCTCCTTATCACAACCAAAACAATATCAATCTAACGTGCTAAAAAAGTTACGGCCGTTTTCAGACATTGCGTTGTTATTTTAATATGGCGAGGTGATGTGTGTGCCGCCGTGCGCCCGTATAAATATTTCATCGCATACAGACCGGAATATGAAGTGGTTAATTTAAATTCTGGCCCGTCTGCGTGCCGCGGTCGAACACTCCCCGGTTATGCCACTTTTTATTTTTCACTTTCCCATCCCCCACACCCTCCACTTCCTTTCTGGATGCAAGTGGACCGTCGCTTTTATTACTGAAGTTTGTGCGAAACACGAACGATTTTTCGGAGCAATCCATTGGAGCTCGTAAAAATGCACCGCGCGAACACTCCTTTCTCTAACTGAAAGTAACTTCGTGAAATAGAGGAGAATTGGCAATGGTTCTTTGTGGAAAAAGACGGCGGAAATCATCAAGAGCGCTTGGAATAAGAAATAATATTGAATTTCAAATTAGTTGTCTGATGTCAAAATGTTGATAATGTTTATTGCTGCGCACACAATCGATATTGGGCTGTTCAGAGTCGGCGATAATTAAAACCGTAGCTTACGGCTGGCTGTAGTATTCTGCGCACGGACGAGTGCACTAAATTCTCATTTTGCCTATATTTGGACAATAAAATTGAATACATTTGCATCCTCAATGGTCGAACAATACAAGCAATAATTTGCGGCCCTCGTTCTTTATTATTATAAAGGAAAGTAATTGAAAAGCAATTACAAAAGCGGAATTTTCCTCTTGTCTAGAAGAAATGCGGTTGCGGGACTGTAATTGTCAGTTTATATAGCTTCGTAATAAAATGAATTCATTCAGGATGAAACAAGAAAAGCATTTATCAGACATCTATTCTAAAAAATTAACAGAATCCGTTAAACTAAACCATTTAATGCGAGTGAAATAAAATGGGATGGTGATTAAAATGATCAGAATCGTTAATATTAATATCGGCAAAGAACCCCGTTCGCACTCTACTTAATTAAAAGAAAAATTGTAAGTAGCTGAAAAGGGCCGCACTTAATATTAGAGCAGGTAATAATATAGCTGCCCCTTTATCTAGGAGCAGACTTGGGAATGTAAAGCTTTGGGCTCCAAAGGTTCTCGCGAACTCGAGTAAAAAGAGCCTGCCCTCCCTTTTATGTTCCCGCGAGGGTTTCGTCGAGTGTCGGATGAAAAATATTCAAAATTTCTGCGGTTTTTTGAAGTAGTATTACAAAAATAAGTAGGCATTGTATTAAAGAAATTGTTTGGAACGAAACGAGGGCAATCTTTTTCAAAACAAAATAATGGTCTGTATTTGAGGTTGTTAGTTTTCACGAAGGTACTCAGAGTATTATTCCCTCCAATTTCATTGTTAAGTGATCTTTGAAGTGACGATTTCGACTTGTTTTCGTCTCTGTTTATTTATAGCTGATAATGTGAAGAGATAATTGGCACGTAGGTTCTAATTTTGCCATCATACCGCATATTTACATCGCCTCAAGGAAGACGTGACATTTTGTCATTTAATATACCTACGTCTATTTTTCTGGTATCTTGGGTAATTAAGTGAGTGTAAGGGTGGATATTTCTGGTGCAAGTAGCGACATGAAAGCCGGAACTCCTTCAGTGGTTACGGTCAATTAGGGATTTGCTTTCTAAACGATTGGCGATCAATGAGGAAAGGCAATTCCTTTCAACTTGTATTTACTGACGTTTTGTATGTGTACGCAATTTGCGATCGCGAAGTCAGTCAGCTGGTAAATTATGTAAATAGCCTTTTTGATACAAAAATACTGTTTGGAATTACACGTGCGAATATACAATTCTAAGAACCTAAGTACTTGATTGATCTGATAATATAACAATATTTTGTTTTTAAAAGGTGCTCTAAGAAAAATCTAACAACACTTTTTAGCACAAGACTTCAAACTTTAAAGTATGTTTTCAGTCACTAATTTATCCCGAAGAAGTTTCAACTTTTTTCTGTACAAGTCCGATGTCTAGTAGATATCGATAAATAAGTTGGGAGTTGAACTGTTACCTGAAAGCATACCTTCAAACCCCTATTTATCATATTTCGTGGAGATAGCATTACCATGGATCATTTGATCATCAAGAGTGTGACTTGCGAGATGACGTCAAATAGGAACGTGTGGAAGAAGAGGACATGCTGCGCCGACCCCAAATAATAATAATTGGGATAAGGGCAGGGGAATGATGATGATGATGATGATTTGATATCTACGTAACTTATACATTGGTATAAACACATTCACAGATGAACTCATCTTGATTCCAAATTCATAATTTTCCCGCCATCTCCGCGATAGTTGGAGTGCTCCCGAACTTGCCAATTCCACGTAATATTTCTGGCACGAACGAATCCAATTGTTTCAATTTGTATCTACGCTCTGAATACATTATTATCAGTTCAGTCGATACAAGAAATCGTGATGAAAGATCCTTTGTGTAGTGGTTTCAATTTATTAAAAACAATTGTGTGTTGTTTACTTATAAGTTAAATATTAAATCGAACATTATTTACTATAACAGTAGCTCTATTTTGAGTACATTTGGTTGTAGAAGGTTTTTTATTTATTTGTGATGTTGACTGTACAAAGTGCTGCATGGAAAACGTGTGAGAGATTAGGACGGTGAGGTATTTATGTGTTTTGGTCGTTGTTGCTTTTTAGCTGTCATAATATATTTACATTTTTTTTGTATAATATATTTACATTAACAATAATTCTACTTTTATATTTGAGTTAGCATTATTTAATGTCGAAATGGAATACTTTTGTAAGTGGGAAAACTGATAGCAGTGTACAAAATTACGAAATTAAAACATGCTTTCTTAAAATCTACAAATTTTTATGTAGGTAGATTGAGTATATCTGGATGTTGAAAGGGTTCCCGTTTGCCTTTCAGGTAAATAGGTAGAACGCTCAGAATAATTTTCAACACCAGCCATTTTCCCTTCATCTTGACTACATATCGACGGGTCCTACGTAGACTAGTACAAGTGCAAAAATGCAACTTTTCAAGAGAGCGGTTTAAAGGTTCAAAAGCTTGTAACTTTGTCGTAAATCAATAAAAACACTTGAAATTTTAGTATGTTATATTTTGATATTTAAGAAATAAGACTGCATTTTTGGTTTTTCTTCTTTTTTTATACTTTGGAAAATAGGTTGACTTGCATTGATGTAGCTTGTTTTTTTTACTACAGTAGAACCTGTAAACTGATACAAGTGGCCACTTATACCAGTATATAGTGTACTTGCTTATACTTATAATAAAGCAAATCTGAAGAATTTTACTCTTTAAACATAGTATTTCCGTGTTATTGACCAATATGAGGTTATAATATTAAAAATAATACCTACTTTTATCGACTTTTTAACACTTACAACAGTTTACTCAGTACTGGAAAGCTACTTGCAACAGTTTGCTGTATTATTATTAACTGTGAATATTTAAATTAGTGTGGCAAGAAGTTAAATAAAAACATTAAAAATACAAAATAACACTTTATTATTAGATAGTAGCATTCTTAATAATGAAAAATAAAATCATTGGCCTTGCAATCTTAAAAATAATAAAACAAAAAACTGTAATCTTTTTATTTTAAGTAAAAAAAAAGGTTTGATTTTTAAGAGGTTTTCTTACGATAATACCTAATTGTTTTTTTTTTATTTTTAAGACTAGCTCGTCTTGAATTTCATGACATTTTTCTTATAAATAGCATTTCCACTATTTTTTTTCAGTTACGTTACGTCTGTTCAGTTACGTCCACTAGTTTTTGTACGTTGATGTTTCTTTTATTTCTCCCTTTGCAGATCCGCTAGAAAAGGTATTTTAAAGAAATTAGTATAACCTTTGTGCAACTCTTTTCGAACTATGTGCTTCTATTAAGTGTATAGTTGTGTACATAACTTGTTAAATGTATAAAAAAGTAACACAACCCCTAAAAACAGGACAATGAGACCTTAGAGTCTAAATCAGATTATGGAAAATTCATTACATTTTTACAACTTGTATTAAATGGTGATTTGTGTCACCCTTCATACGAATGCCTCATCACATCATCACACTCGTCATAATTATTTAAATATGCATTTTATACATTTGAAAATATCCTACTAATATAGTTAACACGAAAGTTGCATAAGTATGGATTGGATGTTTGTTACTCGTTGACGCTTAAACGACTTAACCAATTTTGAAGAAATTTCGTATGGAGTTAGCTGACAACCTGGATTAAAACATAGACTTTTTAACCGACTGCGTCAGAGGAGGGCAATGTTTTCCAGTTATAACCGACACTCGTGCGGTCAACGTTGCGGGCGACCACTAAGTCCTTTATAAGTTTAATTTGAATGTCTTTTGTATCACTACACTTAAGTTTTGATTAAACTTAATTGTTTTTTCAATACTACAACTTTACCAAAATAAACTGAGGTTGCGAATATTGTTATATTGTTTACCTCTGGAATATTTCAACACTTTTAAAAATGATGTACTTGGGTACATAAAAAAAAATTGTCTCGTCAGTTCCCAAGTAGCAAAATTTGGTAACTTCTTACGTTAATTGCTGAAAAAAAATGTATTAAAAGTAGTATCGCTATTTGTTTTATTAGTAAATAAATATTATTATTAAAATAATGTATGTTACGTTAGAAAACAATATCAAGAAAATAAAACAAAGTCACATGTGACTTTATATACCACTACTTTGTATTCCTACTGATATAGGTAAGTGTAAAATTTATTGAAAGAATAAAATAATAATAAAAAAAAAACAAAAAAACCCGACTGTAAAAAAACAACCACTAACTAAAAAGGGAAAAAACAAACTCTATAATTTAGTGTGAAGAGTATGCAGTACACCGTGCGTCTACATTATATAATTTATACGTAAAAAAATAATGCAGGCGGCACAAACAAATCTACAAGCAGTACAATCTGTATCTTGCATTAGGTGGACATTAATTAAACCCTTTTGTAGAAATATTAGTACTGTCAACTTAGTAATTTGTTTGTCAATTTTTAACGCATAAATTTATTAATAATTGACCTCGTGAACCCTTAATTGTTGTGAATTCTCACCACTACTTACTCAAAGCAAACAAAACTAGTTAAATATGTAAAAAAGTAACACAGCCCCTAAAAACAGGCCACGAAATAGTTTTGATACAGAAGAATACGTTAGCAGTTAACGCAGTTATACCAGTGTTAACGTGCTCCCGAAACCGTCGCAGCGCGCATACTGGAGTAAATGGCACTTGCGCGTACGTGACGCGGCGTACGCGACTACCGACACTGGTGCAAGTGACTTACATCAGTGTAGATTGTAGTGTGGCCGAAAATCATGTCACTTATATTAGTTTACAAGTTTGTATCTCTGAAATTACTGAATAAAATAATATAATTTTTACAGGGTATAAAGTTAAGGTAATTTTAAGGCTTTTGGTGCAAAAAAACGTATTTTGGTGTTTTGCGGGTTACACCAGTATACGTAGGACCCGTCGATATCATTATCGCAATCTTTTAACACCAGTTATTAATTTCTTAAGCCCCACACGAAAACCTTCATTGTTTACATTCACGCGTTTAGTTCTAAAGACTTCATACTTAGTGCGTGTGAGCAGGGGATCAGGAGACCAGAGGGGACCAGATATTCCGGGGGGGGGGGGGGGGGAGCAACAATACCTACGCGTCGCTCTCGAGTGTCACTTGTGTTCTGAATAGAGGCCATTAGGCCCGCCGCCGACCGCGGTACGAAACACGGTGTCAGGGGAAATAGTCCGGGAAACATCGTTCTTAAATATGTATTATGGGTATTTAGGATAGTTGAGGAACTTTAGGAGTCTTTAGGGCTTTTAAAGCTAAGTATCGTAATAGGTCAAAGGTTGACGTTTTTTTGTCAATTGAAGTACTAACTAAGTCGAGGGTTTGATAAGTCGTGACTATCTTGAGCAATTCGCCCAATATTTAGAAATCAATGTGTTTACAAAGTACAGTCAACGTTTCGTTTGTCAGTGGAACTGATGGCAACTAATAAATTCAATACTGAAAGATTACTGATTGAAATTGAATTGTTTATTCTATTTCACACTTCTTAGATACCTTCCCACCAGAGAGAAACAAAAATCACATCACTACGGTTAAGCCAGAAAAACCTTCATCAACATTTAATTCAAACTTTAATTACAACTACCGTCAAACACTCTTTTTTCAAACAAACGTAATCGTGGGAAACATGCAGCCAGCGACGCAGACCCTTCACAAAATGGCCGCCGCCTGCCTTTGTCACAAAGAGCAGCACACTGACGCCTGAAGAATTGCTTCCAGCGCGATGCAAGCATTGTGCAGTGTTGAAAAATCTATAACTATTCAAAGGTGTTTATATTTGAGGTCTAATGTTTTTAAACAGATAGATGTCATATTTTGGAACACAGATTCTGTCTGTTGAATCTATTGAATGGTCTGTTCGAATTTCGAGCAGCTGATTGCAGCTGATTGCAGCTGATTGCAGCTGATTGCAATTTGCATTTATAGTTAGCTTGGTATTGGCAAGTTCTTTTTTTTTCAGAGACTTGTTAAAGGATAGAGGGTAGTTAGAGGATATTTTGGTCACCACGAACATCAGGGGTACTTAAAATATGAGCGGGGCTTGTTTAAACATGTCGTTTACTTATTTTGTTGCATAAAGTAAACATTTATTGTATACAATATGTACACCTTTTGTACCCACCTATATTTTTTCCTAATAAGCTCCTATTTTTTAGTTGCCTTCTTTTTTGTAGAAGTATCCTACTGCCGCCGTTCAGTTCCGTCAAAAAATCCACGTACGGCAGGTAATTTGCGTTTAATAGCTGTCACAAATAAGAATTTTAGAGTAGGTACATTACCTTTTCTTTACAACTAAAACATGTCTAAAACACATACTTCCTGTTCATTCTTATACCTTGAGATAGAGTTGGTTTGCTGGAACCAGACCATGGCGACTATTTGTGTAGTGGCAGTAGAAACTACAATAGATCGGGAAATCCGTATGTAGTTATCTTCGATTTGGTTTGGTTCTATAGTATACTATCATTTCATTTGTAGGCCTGTATGTAAATTTCACATAACTTTTCACTTTTCTTTCGTAATTCCCTTGTAATAGAATGAATTGCCTTTAGCAAATTCTCCTGTAGCCTATCTGCCGAAGGCATCTAATAATTGAATCTTTTGAATTTATAACGTCGTATATATTTTTAGGCTCAAAGGAATAAATTCGATATCTGTAGCGGAATAAACAAACGAAGAATGAAATAAATTGAAAAAATAGGTTTACCACAAGAGCACACACGCACATATACACACGTCACAAACAGACATAGCATATATCTACAATTATAGACGTACTATAGTGTCAGCTAAAAACAGGTCTCTAGTAAAGATTTCTCATGAAAGATTTTACATTTCTTCTATTGCTATTTTACTCTTTTGTGTTTAAAAATCGACATACCAATATTACCAATATACCGTATAAACTAAAGTCGCTTTCTGCTGTCTGTCTCTTAGGCCGACCGCACATTGATTGGAGTCACGACAGTTTTAAGACAGACTTGTCTCACATAGACAAGTCTGCCTTATACCTGCGTTGACAAGACTGTTTTGTCGTTGATGTGCGCACCCGCATAAATAAAAAAGGGTAGCCGACAAACGTTAGTCAGGCGTCTGGTGCGATTTAGACAATTTTGTCTATGAGACGTTTTGTTTGAAGTGTGCGCACCTTCATATGTTTTGTATAGCAATAGTCTGTCTTAAAACAATCTTGACTTCAATGTGCGGTCAGCCTTAGTTGTACTTAGTATCTTCAAAACTACGCGAGTAACTATTTTGATGCGGGTTTTTAATAGATATAATGTTTTAAGAACTATCTGTATATACTTGCAAAGCATGGAAAGGTCGCTAGTCGCTAGCTATCTTGAGGGCTATTTGCAATCTAGATTTTCGAAGAGCGATGTTATGCTTTTATTGTACCAATCCGGTAGATTTCGTAACCAAGAAATTCTTCTTCTACTAAGCTTTCTTCTGCCAATTTATTTTAAATGCTGAATACATCATTACTTACAATACACAATCAATCAATATCTAACCCGATCAATTTATCGCTACTGCCAATCTACCTAAAACTCAAGTTTTAAAGTGAACCACGGCTTTGTTCGGCATCGCCGCCACAGAGCGATGCATTGGAGCAAATATCACAGCTAAAAGCGTATTCATGTCCGTCGTTAAAGTTTTTCAGGCTGACACAGTGGCACAGAAAGGCGATACAAAGGTTGCGTTGGTTCGGCAAAGCTCTCAGCTTTGGTCCCTTAACAGTCTTCACGGGAAAGCGCATTTTAGAGTTTATTTTCAGGTATTATCGTCTATACTTGATGTGGGTGTATTGTCGTGTGACCAGAGGTTTTGCCATCATGTTAAAAAGCAATATTTGACAGGCCTGTTGGTCTAGTGGTTAGTAGCACTAACTGTCAGGTCGTGGGTATGATTCCCATGCAGAGCAAATGTTTGTGTGATGAGCACGGTAATTTGTTCTGGGCCTCAGTGTAATTAATCAATACCATGTATGTATTTAGAAATGTATAAGTAATATTTATGAATGAATGTTCGTTTTGCCCTGTGAAAGGCATTCCTATTTACTATTTCTATTAATTATTTATGCTAGTTTTAATAATTCACAGTCAAAAAGGTTTTGTTTCAAGTACATATGTTTAGAAAACCTAATAAAATCGTAAATCTATACATATGCTTGGGAGCATTATAAATTATTGTATCAACAGTCTGTAAATAAGATAGTATTAGAACTAATATGTGCAAAATGATAAACTGATAAATAATTACTCATTTAGGTATATTTGCAGTATCTTGGTAGGTTTATAATTTTATTGCAGTCTTCAGTTGTTTGTCTTATCATACCGTCGATAAAACGTATTACATCGCTACATATTACAAAACAAAGTTTTTCGCCGTGTTTATCTGCCTGTTTGAGATAAACTCAAAAACTACAGCACCAATTTTCATGCTGCTTTCACCAATGTATTGAGTGGTTCTCGAGGTTTTAGTATGTATATAATTTGTTTTAAGTATTTGTAAAGTTATAATAATAATAATTGCGTTCGTTATGAAAGAATTGGGCAATGTCAGAATAGGTCAGAAGTGGGTAATATTACGGCTATAACCGACGTCAATTGTGTCTTTCTATTGCGGAAATATATCTACCATTTTCGGGAAATTATGCCTTAGTACTTACTGAATAAAGACAACGGCGTGGTAGGTCAATTTTTTACGGGAATATCTCATTCATTTCATCATTCATATTACAATTTTATAATAGTAAATGAATTTACGTGTTGATAAATCCAATTTGGTGACAATACACGAATTGCATTAAGCGTCAATATACCTGCCTACCTATACATCTATAATGTACACTACACTACGTACCCGCGTACCAATGTATCTATGTAGTACAGTCACGAGCAAAAACATGTATACTCGATTAAATAATTGAAGTCCTAGTCAAATGATTTATGACAACGCAAAAAAATCTATTTTTCTTTCAATTTAGACATGGCGTGTTATATTATGGAATATAACACACAATGTCTAAATCTATAAATTCATAGTAGCTTCCGGAATTTTGCATAAGAAATTTATTTATTTATTTATGAAATGTACAATGGCGGAATTAATGTTGAGAGATTCTCTACCAGTCAACCATAGGGGGGTACAGAGAAATACAAAAGTAGGTGTATAATAGAAAAATAGAGCGGTAAAAAAAAACTGCAACTGTTAAATTTACCCGCAACTGTTTGGTCGAGTAATTCGAGTATACATGGTTTTGCTCGTGACTGTATTTGAGTTCTACGAATAGTACCTAGCTGTGGTACCTACGTAGAAATGCTCTTGTTAATCTCCCTTTGAGAGATACCGGCCAAACGGCTAAAGCGCCGGATTGACGGCGGACAATTGAGTAATGCTGGATTGAATCCTAAATGGCGCGCTCTGCTAGTCGTGCGGTGCGACCATTGCAGTCATTTATGAGCTCAAATACTAGTTACAGAACTAATACTAATAGTATTTCCTCGATTTTTTAATATTAATAAAAATGGTATTATTATTCTTTGTTTTTAAATAATGGCCGATTAAAAAAACGAAAAGGTAAAAATTTACTTTTAAGGGTTGTTTTATCTTCGTCACTTTTACGTAAAATGTATTTCAAAATATATTCAATAAGTGGGAAATAGTTTGAGCAACTAACTGTACGCGTGGACTTTTGCAACGCCACTGACAATACTGTAAGCGTGGCTGAACTTTTGAGGTATATAAGAACGAATGTTACTATATTATCTTAGACAACCACCATCTTCTAACTGTGTATAAATCTAGTTTAAAAACAACTTCAGTTACCAAAACCAAACAACCTCTTTTCGGATAAAACTGACCATTAATTGGTTCTTCATTTTCCAATCACAATCACATTAGTAATTGTAATACCGCCGACAGTTATTACATCAGTAGATGGGTATCAAATATCGCGATTCAGGTCAGCGCGTGGATGTCGATCAAATCATCGTGATTGTTCGCTCGGAGCGCAAATCAATGCTTTCAGGTTACTCGAATGGATTAACCCGGTGTTATTGTGTCATTGAAGCTTTAGCTAGGCTTATGCGGTTAGGGATCTGATCTAAGATTGTATTCGATCTAGGTAGGGTTGTTAATATCAGCTGTTTGGGAAATAAGTTTTTGTGGTTTGGAAATTGGAATTTGAAAACATGACAGGACTTTTTAGTGATGTTGTTTGCTGTTAACAGTGTCGAAAACACAGTTAACTCGCAATCATCCACTGGTGGGTATAGACCTCTCCTAAAGGTAAAATCTTAATGTCAAAAATACCATCCTCCCCAAAAATTACCGATGCAATAATTAAGTTATTTATTGCTTTTACTTGTTAACGGTGTATTTAGTAAATAAACATTTTAATCAAAATAAACCAGTAGTTATAAGTTACGTAGTTACAAATTTCAGTGCGCTTATGCGACCTAGGCTATTGCCGTCCTACATTCAATAAGATCTAGATCCCGATATCACATGGCTTCCTTCAGTGAACCTATAAGCGGGGCCTACAGGAAACATGTATAATTCAGAGGCAGTGGCGGGTGTGAGCATAGATAACGCGCCGGACGCAGAGGAAGGTGTCGCGAGAGCCGGACGCGCGCGATCCGCTGCGTTATCGCCGCCGCCCCGCACCCGCCCCGCACCCGCCGCGTCCGGCTGTAGCCACGTGAAATATTATGTTGCTCTATAAGTAGGGCTGTCATAAATCTGTTTATATGTGTAATGTGCCCCCACAAATCCGCTTTATATTAACCCTTCCGTGTAAAGTGCATGAAGTTTACGTAGATACGTTCGTCAGAAATCAAAACAGTTAATCCTCGAAGTAAATTGGGCTTCCCATACAAACGTAATCAGGTAATCATGGAATGAGTGTGTAGTGTGGACGTAGAAACTTTTTCTCTGGATATTGTGTTAATAATGGTGATTTTTTATACGATGTTTAAATTTAGCTTAAAGCTAGACTGTTTCAGCTGTGCAACTGTTTAATGCCAAGTTTCAATCGCAACAGTCTTGATTTAATAGTTTTGTTTTCTTTTCTATGACCTTTTTTCCCGGTTTTCACGTATTTCTGTCATACATTGAACTCCTATGGTAAAATATTAAACCTCGAATGAAAACAAAGTAATAATGCCTGTAAATGTACCGTAATGTTTTAATGTGGAGCAAAACAAGATTCCTGAGTAGACAAAAATCAGCATGGTTGCTCGATGCTGTTTGGCATTTCTAGAATAAAAATACACTAACAAAATATTTTTGGGAGTTAGAACCATTATTTAGTTAAATGCCACTATTTTGTTTTAATATAGCAACGAAGCGCAAAAGACAAAGGAGAGAGCACAATTAAAGGGCAGGCCATGCCCAGGAGTGGATTATTCAGGGCTGATATTACACTGGCACTGATGCTGAAAAATTTGATATAGCGACATACAAAACACTAAAAAACCTCACTCAGTAAAGTTTCGTTCATAGATTTGGGTGAAAACTTATAATTTAAAATTAACGAGTACTTACAATTTTAATCAAATTTATAAATAAACAGTAGTAATATACAAGATGAATTTTGGTTAAATATACTTCGGTGACTGATGCGCTGTTCGGGGTGGAAGCATGCGTGCCGGCAAATTGCTGGGTCAGAAGCGAGCGGGCAACGTGGAGCTGCGAAAACTTGCAGTAAGCTTAATAAAAGGATAATATTTTAATGTAATAACTATACACACATTAGATTTTTTTCTTCGTAAAATCGGACAAGTGCGAAGGTGTGTTGAAAGTATGAGACGAGGAAAAAAAATGTGCATCATTTTGGTTTTCGTTCATACTTAGTTCATCATTCCCCTGCCCTTATCCCAATTATCATTATTTGGGGTCGGCGCAACACGTCTTCTAGACGTGTTGCTTAAAGTTTTGGCTATGGTTTTATAGTCGGCCGCCTGCCTGACACTAACCCTCTTTGGGAATGCGATTGCTGGTGATTTACCCACCACCATTCGGGTGACCCAAGGTGCTTGGTACAGTGCACTGGGTCTTAAGGTCCATTAGTCGCCTTTTACGACACCCAGTGGAGGATATGGGGTGGTGCTATTCTTTATATCCGGACACCACACGGAATTTTCGTTCATACTTAGTTGTATGAACGAAAACATCATTGGCATCTCATGTTTAGATTTTGTTCTATAAAATAAAAAGAAAGCAACCTTTTGTGTAGGTAATTAAAAAACCTTGAAGAAAATTAGCAGAGGCATATTTTCTCATAGTGTGCTTTTTACAGATTTTATAATCTTGTACTAGATTATTAGATATAGAATATAGTATTGCACAAGTAAATAAATGGCTAGATCGTTATTTCAACGCGGAGTAATATCAAAGTCTTTCCGTCTTACTAAAGATTTTAATTCCGTTTATTTTGCCCCTATTCAACGAATCCTTCAGTATTTAGTTAAAAACAACAATTAAGTAAACAATCCTTGATTTAAAATAAACAAATTACGTTACAAATTTGTTTGTATTTATTTTATTAAGATAATTTCGACCCAATTTTGGCCCAAGGGTAACAGATACTCCTTTGATCTCTCATATACCAATTTTTGACTTTAGAAACAATAGCAATACGACTAACTATATAAAATACTTGATCTAAACACTCGCCGACGGTACTTACTGAAGACTTTTCTTTTTGGAAAGTGACGTGAAACTTGCTGTTCAATACATGCGTCAATTAGTGTTAACGATCTTAAAAATGTAAGTTGAGGTATATACAGGAGATAACAATTTGTTTTAAATTATGTTTTTTCCTTAATTTTAACTTTTAAATTATATTTTAAGCTCTTACCTTATATTGATAGTTTAGTTGCTGCTCGCGACTTCACCTGTCTGAATGTCGGCTATAGCTGTAAAACATTACCCTCGTCTCCTGATATCGGTTAAAAAGATACCCGTGTGAAACTCTATACCAAATTTCATCAAAATTGCTCCAGCTATTAAAGTGTGAAAAATTACAAACAACCTTCCATTCAATAGTAGGTTAGTAATGATGTTCTTTGCATACTTGTGTATGAGTAAAAAGGTTTTAATACCTCATCTGCTTTAAATTGCCGACCGCTAACTAAAAGCTGTAAAGTGTTTTACATAATAAGTGCTGGTTTCATTACTTAGCGGTGTAAATTAATGGTGCTGTAATACATTGGACATAAGCCGCCGTCCTACTTTAATTTTACTTAGGTGTTTAAGAAACAAATCGACATTCCCAAAAATGTACGACAAAATATTAATAAGAGATAATTGAATGGTGGCAAATTTTCATCGAATAAAATATAGCATACTATAACCGCTAGATCTTGATTACAACTGTCAAAAATAACAAATCAGATTTCGTTTTATTGAAAAGAAGTCTTCTTTGCCAAAGTATCACTTTTTATCAATAACGTTAAGCAAACCTACCGTTCTCAAAAAAAGTAATTATCTATTTTGTTCATTTAATTTATTGTTAGGCGTAGATGGAATAGACATTTTATTGTGATTTTGGTGGACTGACTAGTCCACTTGTCACCGTGGTCGGGGCAACTCGGCCGAAACGTCGGAAGAAAAGAAATATCGAAATTCATCGCGAATAAGACCCATTCGTTGTCTAAAATATGTGTACAAGTCGCGAAAGTGTAAAAACATTTTTTTTATTAGAACTTAATATAACTTATTTGCTTATAGCTGCTCCAAAACTTCGTAACTCTTCGTGTATTATGTTTCGCTTGCGTCGGTCGGTGCATTTTCGCACCAGAATTATTGAGGTTCATTAAAATTCGCCTCTTTGCTGTAATATTCAGTTCTGTTTCAGATTTATATTCACGTAACGAACTAATTATAATTATAGGTTAATGCGGTTTACACGCAAACCTCACGGACCAAATTAATGTTTCATTAAAATTTATTTAATAATATCTGTTTTTGGCAACTAGATGCTAGGGTGCAAGTCTATAATTATGACTTGCACCTATCTTGGTATCTTACATTTGTACTTATTTCAAAGCAACACTTTTAAGAGGTGTGTAAGCGTGACAACTCACAACACGGCAGATACCTCAGCTTCATATGTAAGCGATACAGATGTATTATACATAGTACCTACCTATTATAATAAACCAACCACTTAAACATTTTTCTTTGTTTAAAAAAAATGCATTAAAATCCATTGCGTAGTTTTAAAGATCTAAGCGGACATAGGGATAGACGTGGCAAGCGATTTTGCTTAATACTACGTAATGATGACTGTGTTAAAACTTAATAGATAGAATAGAACGCATTCTTTAGAACCTAGTACGGTTATATATATTGTATCGGTTTGAAAGCATATTGGAATAAAAAAGAATTGCCGTGAAACTCATACGTTTTACCTTTCGACAAACACGGGATCGAGTGGAGCAGAATTTTACTATACCTACCGAGAAAAATGGATTGAAAAAGTGCCTTTTCATAAAACACTAAAACTTTTTCTGGTGAAAATACATTTGAAAGAACCCGTACGTCAGTGTAATATACAACTATCGGTTTGTGATTTTGTGTCTAAATAACATTATAAACTGAAGTTTGTATAGCTAAGTTGCAAATAAAAGACAGCAAAAAAAAAATGCTATAATTTGTGTTAGTGATTTGCTCATCTTTCTTTTAGAAACGCAAATACCTACTGTACTAAAACTTAAAACTTTGTATTATGCATACTGCAGACGAATAGTTCTGTAAATTTAATCACGTTATTATAAAATAATGACACTTTTTTGCAAAACTAAAATTAAAAAATAGTTTTCCCGCAGTACATTTTAAAATAAACGGGCTGCGATACTAGTGAAAAATTCAAGTAGTGGACAATGGAGGCGGATGGTAGCGGTAACAAGTGATAGTCGAGTGACCGGAAGTGCTCGCGCGAATAACGCTCCGGAACGCTCCGGAACGTGTCCGGAACGCGTCCGATTCCGGACGACGCGCTGCATCGCACGGACTCGCTTCCGGAGCTGCACCGCCGCCAACCAGTTTGTTTAATAAGCTCCAATAATGAACAATTATTACGTTTCCCGATACCACAATGGACTGTTACCTGCTGCATTGTGTTGCAGAATGTTCAAGCTATTTTTCTACAATAAATCTTTTCTACGTTGGGGTTATATGCCAACTAGTGGGATATCAAATAGGCTTGATTTGGAAGATCTGCACGATATTCTGACTGTATATAATAGTTTTAAGGTTGCAGATACTTCGTAGATATGATTTGCCGCCATAATGAATTTCCAGCAAAAAACTAACTTTGTCGGAAATACCATTATAAATAAATCATAATATTTATTACATAATCATACGTACACACAAATATCATCAAATAATGCTCATAAAACGGTCTCTAACAATTTTGCCGTGTTGATGATAAAAGTTCTTGCAGTCGGATTCCCTTTAAAACAAATGTTTCAATGAATATAAAATACGTTTAAATAGAAACCTGAGATCTCAATCGGTATTCAGTCAGTTCCGTAAAAGCTTTTAAGAAGTTTTAAACCAACACCCACTCACTCGGTTGAGTTTAAGCTATTGTGTTGCTATATAACTTTAGACTTATCTCTAAACAGACTACGTAGGTACTAACATACCTATGCTAGTATGTTACGTTGCTAAACAAACATAATGAACTGCATAATAAGCGAAACTAGCCTAATTTTCGACAACAGTTTTCAATTTTCTGACCAACTCTATCATAATACAAGTTCTGCTTGGTTTGATACTAGATGGCGTCGAGTGAAAGTCAAGGAATATTTTATTAAATACTAGACGCAACTTGTTAAGATTTTTGGTCAGCAAACTGTTTGTGTAAATATCACTGTTGTAAGAGAGTTGAAGAACCTTATGTAATTCCAAAGAAGTTAAAAGTAATAGTTTATGATCAAAACAGTCCACAGTCAAATGTAAGTGACCAGTCAAACCCCTAGTTTCGTAAATGCTGATCAATGCAATTTTTTGTTAATCGTCAGTGAAGTCTCATGTTAAACTCTGTAATTGGTTGCATGTTTTATGGTCAACCAATCACAGTCGTGATTAGTGTTGATTTGACAGCAAATTCAGTCATGTCACTTATCGACGACAAATTTCATTCTTTTGCAACTACGAACAATATTTAACGCTTGTAAAACTGTCTCAATTATAAAACAACGGGGAATGTTACTACATGTCACGTATGAAAGAAAATGTAAAGTTTTTATGTAACAGTCGGCTCCCATTTTAGCTGATTGCCGACGTTGCAGTCTGACTGTGACCTGCCTTTTGTTGCGAACAGCCTTTGTGTAGCCTCGGCTAGACGCCTGGTGTACCCAACTCAAATTATCATAATACCATGTTAAGTTTTGTACAAATCGACGCCTAAAAATAGGCTCAAAAAGACTGTTTTGTTAGAATTTGTAGGTACAAAGAATTAGGTTTAGCTTATTCGTTTAAATGACAAAGGTACATTCATTTCTGTTCAAATAAAATAATAAAAAATTTCGCATTTTTTGCAAGTACGTGTTTTTAGATTTAAAATCTATGTATAACTAAAAGTTTAAAAGGAATAGCTGAGTTAATCCTTCCATAAGGCCTAGGAATGTAATATTCTGTTTGACAAAGTTTCGAGGAAAACGTACATACGAGTATGTTAACATATTAATAACACTCAGACAGCTCGTGCATATTCATGAACTCAATATTTTTAAAGTTCCAAAAATACATTACATAAAAAACAGCACACTGTCGCCTCAACCTCATTACGCTTCATACACCGTGAAACGAGCCCAACGAAATTTAAATTGTTGCAAAATATTCCGCGATATTTTCCATCCACAATAACCAACGAAATTGTTTATCAAAAATCTACGCAATGTCAGATTCAAAGATAAACGTTATAACGCCAATAAAAACAGAACACAATCGGTGGAAAAAAAATATGCTAACATAACTTGTAGAGTGACAGGTTTATCGATAAAAATAATCGAGTAATGATTTACGAGTAGAATCGAGCGGAGGTGTTTCGGAACAAATTGCAGCATCGATCGGTTTCCGCGAGTGGCCATTAGTAAGACTGGTGAAGCACCCTCGTGGTCTCACGCGTCGAGCGTGCTCGTGTCAAGTGCTTTGTCTCTCCCCCGGTATAGTCACTACATGTCACAATACTCGATTGTTAGCTACGTATTAAATTCTGTTTAGCCGCGCCCCTTGACAGCTTGTTTGCCGACAAAAGATTTCAAGTGGGAGGGTCAGTGTTATAATTTTACGCGTGTGTGGTCTTCTTTTGTTATAGAGGTGTCATGATGACGGCGACATTTGTTACCTTTTTTGCTACTACATGCTGAAGAGGAATTTCTGAAATAAAAAGTCTTTTACAATCTCGAATACGTACTCTAGATATTTAGTGCTGTATTTTTTTTAAAACAAAAACTTTGTGACATTATATTATGAATTTAATATGCTAAAATTATTAAAACAAATAAATTAGTTAGGTTTGTTAACTAACGAGAGTAGCATAACTCAATTCCGATAGTCGTAGACAAAAAAACTTTGAATTAACCCAAGATGGCAGTTCAATTACAAAAAGAATCCTAGCAAACACAAATAAGCGCTCGAGAACGGCAGTTTAAAATTTCGCGTAGACGCTGAGTGCTTCATTTTTATTGTAGAGCGTTTTACAGCCATTCAGCATTTCCGCGATTCTTTGGAGCTCATAACTAATGCACATAAATTACTATACAAGGGTACTTAACCGCGAAAATATGCAAAATTACGTGTAACGTGCAGTGCGAACCACATGTGGGGGGTTATTAGGAGAAGTGGGAATTGCAATAAGGGTGCTTTTAGAGCTCATGCATGTTCATTCACGCGGCCGTGAGCCCGAGTGACGTGCTCGCTAACATTGCGAATCTGAATAACTCGCGATTTAATATACTCTACGTAAACAAATAGGTGAATGTTGCGAAGTGTTTCGTGTTTCGTTTATTACCCGTCTCTGAGAGCGGGCTATCGGGGACTTGAGTTTGTAAGAGACCGCTTGATACAGATAAGCCACGTTGCACTCCACGGTAAAGGAGGGTAGATACCGCCGCGTTCCGGAACATGCATTCACTTCTAACGGTTGATTAATGTTAATGCTGTTTTAATCAAAGCTAAAGAGTCACACTTGGAATGCATTTAGTATTTATTATTGGATTTTCCTCACTAGTTATATACTACATGCGTTTTTATGTATTTATTTTATCTATAACGTTATGATCACTCTCAAGATCAACAAAAATAAAACATCACACAATTACATTAAGTAACAACAATTTATAATCACATTTTTTAATCAGCGTGAAAATGGTATTCCAATTTATTTTATGTGAACATTACTTCCACCACTTAAATACATATATTTCGCTCAGATAATTACAACCATTTTACGGAACGCGACACATTAATTAGTTGTTGATGAATAAAACAAACATTCTGTCAGATCGGCGGCCGGCTAATTGCCACTCGATATTACAAGAATCGCTACCCGACCACTTCAACATTCGAATGTGTATTGTGCTCCACTCTACAACAGCCAGCAGAGTGGCGCACAACTTTTGTGCTCGCATGTACCCGATATATCCCGGAAACAATGCAATCAGATATTGTTTTTAAACAATTGATAGCACTGGTTCGTATTCGGGGAAATATCAGTAGGAACCCATTCAATTTGTTTGCCATTTCACAGCACTGAGAGCTGTCAATGGGACGGCGTAGAAATACGAAAAATTGGATTAATTAAACCTGTATTTTTTGTGTACATGTGTACCTATTACACAGTTGGCAGGCTGTAGTCTACTATTTCTGTGAGTGGCCTTCCGGGAGGTTAGTCAAAGAAAAAGTTGAAGTGAAAAATTAGTCCTCTAAGAAACGGTTGCCTTTACCGCACACCTTTGGAGGATGTGGCAAATTGCGGCGCATGTAGAACAAGGGCCGTACAAAGGGGACACGAGTGCCCATCGTGGCGGGGCTCGGTCGCCGGTGGCTATACAGCCGTACTAGCTGCGGTACCAAGCTACTACCTCCACGATTTACGCCGCGCCGTAATCGATGTATTAATGCTGGCAACACCGGCAATTACGCATGACACTTTATTTATTTACTAGGCCGCCCGTAGCGTGGCTCTGACGGTTTTTATTGTGTTTACCCTCGAATTGCAGTATTGATGGTGTGTACTGAGGTATGTTAATATGTACTTAAACGCGTAAATAACGGGACCAACAGACTGTCGCGTAGGTTATTAATGAATTAATTTTGCATCATATTTCCTCATTTAAAGTAGACTAGCTCTCAGATTCCTACATTCTAGAGAGCAAGGTAATTATTATTCCCAGGGCAGAATTCCAGGAATAAATCTCGGTATGCTTCTGGGAGTTTCCTTACAGACATAGGCACTTCATTCGAGCTGTGAAACCTAAGCTAGTAAAATAGTTGCGCTTAATAAAATAACTGAGCGACTTCGACGAATTTCTTTCTTTTGCGTACTGAAACGCACCGTGGAGTTTTTACCGTGAAACCTATGAAAAAACTAATTATTTTTTAGAAGACTGAAGTTGCAAACTTACCTGTTTGTATTTAACCTGTCGTTCTCAATTTTTTTTTCAGAAGTTATAACAGCCTCAGGCAGTACGGTAGACAGCCACCCAGATATCGAGCGACGCATTCGAATTATTCAGCCGATTGAATCGATTAATCCGGCGCGTTGTTCGCAAACAGCCTGGTTGGATGCACAGTCGCCGATGCGATGCCACGCATGACCACCTGCGATGGGCCATTGTGGCCTTCCGCATGATTTACGTTTTAAATGTCCCATTTCCTTTAGATAACTTGTGGAGAGTTAGATTGGGGAGTAATATAGAGTAGAGTCGGAATTGGGTCATTAAGTGCGTTTCGATAAATGTTCCAGCGGACCCGAGGATTATTTCTCCTTCCATTAATATTATTTGAGAACACTCTGGCTCGTACTCCAGTGCATTCGTTATTTTTGAGTTTATTGTAAGAAAGTCGGTCATAGTAACTAGTCGTATGTAGAAACGAATCATACTCTACAATATTCTATATTTTACTCCTGTTTTGTATTTTATATGAATGGTTTCCCGAAACTGTGATATAGTTAATAATATATTGCTTTTATTTCCATTGTGCAGTAACTAGGGGTAATGGAGTGTCGGTAATAGTGAGTAATGGTCTCCAATCGATGCATTTTAGTTGCGCCGTTTGTTCAATAGTGCCGTGATAGATGGTATTAAGGCAGAATGCTGTTTTGTATTGAACTCCGAATTAACAAAAAAAGGAGACGTTAAATGGGTAAAAATGTGGAGTTAACTGTAATGCTGTATTTTTAATGGTAAAACATAGGACACTATTTATAGTTTTTTGTGGGCCCACTATAAATGGGAACTAACATTATTATGCTATTTAAATAGCAATGCATACTGAACCAAATATCATACATGTTATTAAATATCGCGGCTCATCTCAAAATTCGGCTTCATCTCAAAAAGTATGAGATCCTAATTGAATTTATTACTAAATTGCTCTCAAAAGACCATAACAGGCCAGGAGTTTTACAAAAAGACAGAACCGCGGTGAAGAACGAGAAAAACAAAAGAAGTGATGATAAATGGATCGTGTGGAACAATAATTAAATTCCGCCATTGCGCAACTCACATAAGAGAGATTAATCAAGAAAATGGTTAATGTCTAGGTGGTCGTGCTGTATGCTGGCAATTACTACAAGTAATTAGTTCCCGTTTTTACAGTGTTCGTGTCTAGAAAATATTGGATGTGGAAATAAGTGGGCTTTTTGTAGAGCCAGGTAAGGTTCTTCCTGTATCGTTTGAGTATTGTGATGGTCGAAAATTCGATGTTTTTATCATCATCGTCATGTTACCCTGGAATCTACAATGCTGCTGGGTGTCTTTCCGTCCTTCCTGACATTTTTTGCTCTTGTTTTATCTGTCATTCCTTCTTTTCTTTTTTCTTTCTCTTCTCATATTTTTTTTCTTTCTCTTTAAAAATTATGCCCTAAAAAGCTACCCTTAAAAACCTATCTCATCAAGGACTAATCTCATACTTTGTTATCTCACTACATTGGTTGTTTAGCTTTCCAAAAAGTGTGTGGATTGAATATCTAGAGCAAACTTTTCCTAGGAATTATATAATTTGCTTAGCTTAATACCAGTTATTTGAAATCGGCTTCCAGTCTCACTGGATTTAGCTGAATTCTAAATTATACTAAGAACTGCTAACCGATATCCCTCAAAGATTTTGTTTCGTGTAAATTATACTAAAAGTTATTTAAATTTCTTGCTATAACGGAAACTTGGTTTTATACTATTTTCATTATTTATTCTTAAAAACAGGTTTCTAAAATTCATGTTGAATATAAATCCAAATCTAACAAATAATTAAAAAACTAAAAAAAACAACTTTTTCCGAAAACCAATAAACCCATTCTTTCGGTTTTTGGAAAGAGTCGGTCATCGACCTCCTATTTTCATAAAAATAATATTCCTATTTCGTAATCCACAAATAGAGGATAATCCTTACACTAATACCTTCAATTTAATAAACATTTTTATCTTTGTCGAGTATTGTATTGTAAATGTAGGCTTACGTTGTCAATAGGATTATGTCAGCGAAACTTTTTAAATAAAGTGAGTTCGCTGAAAATGCCCAATTTATTTTTACAAGTATTGATTTGAATAATTAATACTTGTAAAAAAAAATGCATTTATATAAAAACTAGCGACCAGCTCAAGCTTCCTCTTGAATCATTCTGTCTATAACAAAAAAAAATCACATTAAAATCCTTATTATAGTTCAAAGATCTACGCATAAATAACAGACGCAGGAAGTAGTTTTGTTTTATACTATGTATTAATTTTAAACGACAACAATTAAAGGTCACAACCAACACTAAAGCAGCTGAAACAACATAAAACATATCCAAATTCCCAATAGTCGTACACACACATACGCATTAGTTTTACAAGCACTCAGCGTTGCCAAGACGCCATGAAATTTTGATGTAGAGCACGCAATACTGTAGTTAATCGTAACACTTAGCTGCTACAGTAAGTACTGATAGTTAATTTAACAAGAATGCATGAATAGCTGAGCGCGTGATTCCCTGCACTTGGCTCAAGAGATTCATTTGAAATTCATATTGTAGACACTCGGGGATCGGGATGTAGAGACACTGAAACGTTAGTTATGCGGCGTTTTTATAACGGCTTTTTTACGGTGTATGTGTTATTTTAGATCTTTATATATTTGTTCTGTAGAGTTTTGTGTATGGAGAGAAAGAAAATATGTTTAAGTAATTACTTTTAACAACCCTCCTAGACTCCTTGTCATTTTCACTTGCGGTGTTTTTTGACAATTTTTTTCGGACTCTTTGTTCCTTTTTAATACATTTGAGCTTTTGATCAGTGTACATTAGAGATGTGGTCTCTCTAGGCAGATTTGGTAAAAAAGATATGAATTATTTATATTCGGAAAAATCGCCAAACTGTAAAACAGTTTGTTGTCGATATAGTTCATATCTGAGTCATAAAGTCAAGAAGAAGTTCACAAACTTCATATTATCTACGTCATATTTTACAAATATTTAATACTGCATAATATAAACAATGGTCAAAGCTATTGAAAAATTGATATGACAAAGAAAATACATAAATTAGTTAAATTACTGTTTTTCCAAGTAAGGTATTTTTAATGCACCACAACGTTATGAATAATATTGTCATGAAACCACAGCAAAGTGTTGTATGAATACATTTCTACAACTTTAATTAATTTAATCGCTGAATACCAAATAGGTATTAATGTGTAATGTTAAATCAATTATGTATGTATCCGGGGTGAATA
The DNA here is from genome assembly GCA_941860345.1 of Chrysodeixis includens. Classification (NCBI taxonomy): domain Eukaryota; kingdom Metazoa; phylum Arthropoda; class Insecta; order Lepidoptera; family Noctuidae; genus Chrysodeixis; species Chrysodeixis includens. Next base: position 9,382,080 of record OW796097.1, read on the forward strand.
TGAATTCGACAGGGCAATGAGCAATGACGGGAACTGCCAACGGGGTTGTAAACATTTTTGGGAATGAAGATAATTAATATTTGTGAATTTATGTTTGGTACTTGGTATAACTGGAACTTAACGCAGTTTTTTTTTTATAATTAAACGAGCTGTAGCTCGTGACATCACCCGCATGTTTGCTTCAAAATTAGCTTATGTGTTAATTCATTCCATCTACCTTTTTACAACATATCCTTACAATTTATCAAAATCGTTGTTTTTGTCTGTAATGTTGTACGAGTGTTGTGGATATTTTTTATCAAAAATTAGAGGCATGATTGTGTTTTTCTTTATTTCGCTTGAAGATGAAGCTTTTTTTAATCTTCTGCCTGACACAGAAATAAAAAATACATACCTAAGTATACATACATAAATCAGTAGAGGTATGTACTCGTACATATTTTAGGAACAAGCCTCTTTTATTAAGGTATTGTCACTTCGTTGCAAGTTGATTCTACGTCGCACCCGTACCGGCTGAGCGCGGATTTTTCGTTCGCGACTGACATAAACAAAGCGTTGCCAACTACAGTTATTTGGAACTCGTTATAAATAATAATGTACTTAGGTACTGTAAATATTCAGAACGTTTAGATTAATGCTTTTATAGATCGAAGGTAAAACTAATCTGTATTTTACTCGATATAATAATAATGATTGTTGATATCACCGTCTCGCATGATGAAAACCTCGTGAAAGCAGAAATAGAAAAAAGCAATTGAATTATCTGGAATTAGCTTACGAGGTTGTGAGCATGTGGTGAAATAATTGAAGTCGTAGACAGGCATTGACTGTATCGACTACGAAAAGACTAGTTAATTGCTGTTAATAATGCTAATTCAATGTGTAAAAATGATAGTCAATATTTCAACTAATAAACGAATACCTCACCCCAATAATGTAGTCGACCCGCAGAATCCCATTCTTTCTAGATAGCTGAGTGTTACGATGTCTGAGGTCTTACCACAGCCTCTTAAAGTAACATTATAACAGTTGTGGAAGAGAGACGCTACTATACGTCGTGTAGAGCGCTGTCATGCTTCCACACCTGCAATAATATTTCGTGTAGAGCTGGTGGTAGGCCCCTGATCTCGGAGCACTGAAATAGCTCTATTTTTCAGCATTTTCGTTTACCCCACCATTAGTGCAGATCTATACCCACAAACCGCTCGCTCCGAAAGCAAATAAAGATTTCGAATGCCTTGAAACTTTCAGCGGATTTAAAACCAATCATAAAGACATATAAAAAGGAGAATCCTATTGTTTATGTGAGATTATAAATTCCGTAAACGCGTCATTTGTTTTATAAACAGTGATTGCTGTGATTCAAATTTTGTATTAGGAATGTTGTGTGTATTGTTTTTATGGCTACTTTAGTTATTGCTTTATTTTTGAAACGAATATAGTTTTTTTTTATAAATTGCACCCGGAATGCGTTCAAATGATGATTTTAGACATAATCTGGCTTAGAAACTTTTTCGAGATTTGTTTAAAGTTCCTTCAAATCATCAACTATGTATAATGATTTATTTAATCATGTTTGTGTAATAATAAAAAAATATGCCTCCAGTATTTTGTTCATAACATAATAATATATTACTTTAATATGTACAGTTAATTATTTGCACCGAGTAAGTAAATAAATTGCGATCGTTTTTTTAAATACATTAAATCTTGTTTAACCATGTTTCCATCGAAATGTATTTTACATGATTAAATATTCAGGGCATCGCTTACACAAGTAAGTTTTATTTTATTATGATAAATATGAAATTCACTTTACCACAGTGTAAATTAAATTGAACTCATTTCTCTGTACTTTTCAGTGGACTTAATTTATTTGTGAAACTTATTTAATATATTACTGCTATGGAACGATATTAATTAATCGTATATGCAGTGGCATAACGAATATAGGTCTTACCATTTTATTTGTAACTAGCTGCCCGTGATTTCATTCGCGCGAATGTTGGTTATAGCTTCAAAAATATTACCCCTCTGACGCTGTTGGCTAAAAAGTAACCTGTCTTAATCCAGTGTGTCAACTAACGCCATACCAAATATCATAAAATTACCCTAAGCGTTTGAACTTGAAAGATTAGACAAACATCCATCCATTCATCTATCCATACTTACAAACTTTCGCGTTATAATAAGTTTTTGATTGCTTTTTGATAATGTCACCTTGCAGACTTCGTTACTAGTCTTATAGTCCAAAGCATTTCACTTTCATCCCCAAAAAGTGTACAGCGTCGAATTTAAAGACATTTATTTATAAATGTAAGAGTGAGTGTTGAAATATTTATAAGAAATGCCTACACTGGCTGTAGAAGCTTACGCGTGATGCCTATTTACATTGTAAATTACAGAAAGACATTCGTAGGCATCCTCTGGCAGCTTCCAGCTCTCCGACGGCGACATTTTCATTTATAATATCCCTCGATGTGATCTCACGTTACTGTATTTACATAAAACACTCGTATTCAGCAAATTATGCGGGTATTCGAATGTTTTGATCGCGGAATTCAGACTACCTACCACTATATCTTAAACTGAAACTTTCGCTACTGTGCAAGCGAGACGCCGCTCTACGTGATATAGCGCGCTGTCTCGCTAGCTCAATTATGAGAGTTTAACTTGAAGAGGTGGTGGTAGGGTCTTAGATGAAGCCGGTATAAATCTCGCTTTGAGTTCGGCCTGCATTCCTGCCAAGTTAGGGAACAACAGTAATGAAGGTTTAATCTGGTAAATTCCTGCATAATCCCGGGATCTCGGCGACTTTGCTGCCTCTACCCGTAATTATAACTCCAGTTGTACGTGTCTTTATTAATTCGTTACAGCGGTAAGATTTTATGAACACCGATTAATTGGACTTAACAAGTTAATTTTGTGTTTTGTTTTGGGAAAAAGGTGTGAGGAATCTTGTTTACAAACATTTGATTCACAATTGTGGGTGTACTCACGGTGTACTACAATTAAGAGTATTCTATTCTATTCTATAAGGTTCTCTTTTGATACAAGTATGTCAGGTATCATTGATGATTTTCTTGATCGCTTAATAGTTTTACTAAATTAAATAGGATTTGTTCGATTTTTCACAAAAAAAAAAACACTATATCGCACTTTTATTTAAAATCAGTTTGGTTTAATCTGACACACAAAGTTCATATTAAGCTGAAAATGTCTGTTCTAGAAACCTATTATTCTAAAATGTGAAATGAATAGAATAACATGAAATTAGGAGTGGAACCGAATCAGGTCGACTAATTAGTTAATAATTATGAAATAATTGATGGATTTTGCCGCCGAGCGCATTGAAACATTATTTGGAAATAATAATGTTTCAATGGTCCATTTAATATTGCCTGTATTTTTTTATAATTATAAATTCAAATTAACAATTACGTATTCAAATTAGGCTACAAAGTAGCACTTTTCGAACGCCAATTACATTGGACAGCATTCCGATTATATTTATTTATCCTGTTAATAATAAGTTATGCTATCTCTACGACCGGCCAGAAATACAGTTAGCTTATATTTAAAAAGTTTTTAGTGCACACTTTTCTTTTGTTTTCGGCCTAACTCCCCTGTGGATCCCCTCCCCTGATTTCGGAATATAGCGGGATGAAATTGAAAAACACAAATTTTATACGCAAAAGTAACATCTTTCTGCATTAATTAGCAAAAAATATAGAGTACCTAATACAATTATACTAATGAAACGAAATCAAGTTCCGAAAGTTAGTTCCATAATTTGTCGAATCATTAATCACGAATGTAAATCACATAAATTATTTCCATTTCACAAAAAGACAATATCCCACAATTTCGCGTCTCATTAACTACCTTTCTCAATTCACAATTCAAAAAGATGTCGTAATGAATTTTAATACTTCGCGGCGGCCATTACAATTTGCGAAAACGACATCGCATTACACGAGGTGGTTAAAAGCACATTTTAAAAGGGCGAACGAGGAACAATTCTGCTAGGAGCGAGGTACCAGCTGTGTAGTTAGGACAATCCCTAATGACTACGTATTGTTTTAGGTACACAAACACGCGGAATAAAGAATTATTCGGTATTTTCTGACGTTTCCGAGGTACTTTTTTAATATTATTTTTTTATGAGCGATTCTCGAAGGAATAGAATGATGACTAATCTCTAATTCTATGACGACAGTCGACTTATTTTTAAAGAAAATTCTTAATTCGAAATTTCGAATACTGGCATTGTAATTGTGTCGGTTTCAAATGACAGCCTTGAAGACAAAGAAAAGAAAAATGATAAAACTAATTAAATTTTGTTCAGTTCAGCAACAAATATTGAATTTATTTTTCCTTTTTAAAGTGAAGTACCTTTATAATAATTGCGGCACGTATTTATTATATTTGTGCAGCGAAATATTGCTCGATTGTTCCTGACACATAAATATTCCAGGGTATTATGAAATAATTCATTTGTTTGGCTCCACAATACATTCAATGTGTGGTTTCCGATATTTTAGTATTCATAAGAATTAATATTGTTTATTTTTTGATACATTGAAGTGGTTAATAAAACAAATATAGCAAATATATTTTCATCGTATAAATTCGCCCTAAAAATATTTATAGGCGTTTCTAAACGAAATAATTTAATACTGAAATTCAAGCGAACTAGTTTTTTAATAAATGTAACTAGAATAACTGAAATACAGCTTTGTAATTTCCCCTTCTTTTTCAAATCAAACCTTCAAAGCGGATATGCATACTCTTTCAGTATGCATATCATAAAGAGCAGTAATGGCGCATCTGTCACGTCTACATCGTGTGTTAGTCTGTGGCGACACCTTTGAGAGCATTTAGATAATTGCAGGATAGGCGCGGAACTCTGTTGGTTGACGCTTTGTCTGTACGCTTTGTGCAGCATAATAACTCGTGTAGTCGCGTTAAGGCGCGGTTTCACTGAAATGGAGCTACTTTTGGTATTATAACGTGTTAAAAAAACTAGGTTTTTTTTTCGACGTCAGGAGTGTTTTATTCAAAGTTTTGGCAATTTCTTTTGGTTCTAATCTGTTCGTTTCCAGTTTCTAAAAACAATATTTTACAAGAGACAATGATGCTTATTTGACCTCCACTCCACAACATATTTAATTCGGTAATACAGTATTCCATAGTTAGTTTACAGATAACCTTGCAATAATTTAACTAATTTATTTGAGATCACATATTTCCTGAGACGAGATAAACCTTACAGGTATTCAAGGACGATACGACCAATCGACGAAGGCGATTTTTTACTATGAATACGGCCGTTAGCTACAGATCTCTCGCCATCAAATGTAACAGTTTGGCGAGTCTAGATTTAAGGACAAAATTTTGTAATAAAACCTAAATAAAATAAAAACAAAAATTATAGCTCTTTAATGACAGTAATAACTACAAAAATCTTACACTACCCTCTAGTGGACCCCCACCCTTACAACAGTAGTGTAACGCGGTACGTTGACAGCCGGTGACATTGCGGTCGATCTGTGACGCGCCGCTTACGCGTGTTCATTAAAATAATGACGCGGTCGCTACCGCCGAGCTACTGGGTTCGATAGCCAGGTTATAGTGTAACGATGAGTATTGTTTAATATTTTTAAATTTTTAATTAGGTTGGAGATGTATTTGATGGAAAGAAAAATGGTCTGTTGTTTGGTATGTTGTGATATTCAATGTATAAGTTGCACCAATGGTCGTGTGATGAAATTCTCTCCAATTGCCACTTCGCGACGCATTGTGGATTTAATTCCGATTATGATACATACTATTCCTATATATCTAATGGCGCCTGTGTGGGAGTTATTTATACCATAAATTAAATGTAATTGGGTGTTCAGTAAAATCAGAATATCGTTCAAAAATATCTAATGACTGACGTGATAAAACATCGAAAACGTTTTTTCCAAAATATTTACTTTCAGTTTATTTGTACCTAGTTATATTTATTTATTTATACGAATACGAGTAATTACAGTGAAATCGTTAGCTAAAAGCATCGGAAATTGGTTCCGACCTCGACGTCGCTTTCGCAACGCTTTTTACCTACTTTTTGCTCCCATTGCCATCTGCGAGACTTATCTGTTTAATTTATAGCTTTGAGCTGAAATTGAAACTATTTAGTTTATTTCTAGCTCTAATTTCAAAAAGTACTGATTTAATTAGTATTTTAAATTATATTTTTTTTTATTAAATTGAGTTGAGTTATGACACATTTGACAAAATCCTCGAAGTTCATTTCTAAAGCAAAAGGACTTCTTCGTTTTCATGAACTTTTTTTTTCTTCCAGCTTATTCCTTTGCTTCTTATCTAATCAGGCTCCTTTCGATTGGCTCCGATGTCCTTGTACGATAACGTCAGATTTGTGTCTCACTAAAACCTCAAAAAAAATCGTACTTATGTCTTTATAATAAGCACATCAACAGTAAAGCCACCCACAAATTAACAACAAAATTATGGCATAATATAATAAGTAGGTATATAACTGTACATATCTTTAATAAGTAGGTAACAAAGCCAATAGGCACTTCAATTAAAACTGAATCATTACAATAATTAAAAAAAAAACAAACAAACAGATCATCACAGAGTTCGCATTGAGTACTCAATAATCTCGCGTCACAAGGGAAATGTTTCTAGTACAGGAGACAGGAGCGAGAACCGGCTTTACGTTCGCGTTAATCAACCGAGAGTAACGGCTGCAGACATCAAAGGTGTTTCATAACTTCTTCACTCAGAGGATTATAAATAAATATCCCATTCCCTTTTGTATGATAAATCAGCGTGCAATTTTAAATACACCCTGTTAATAGTTTAGTTTAAGACGCTTTTGTATTTTGAGGTACGTGAAAATGGATTCTAAAATTGTTATGTTAAAGTTTAATTTAGATTAGCGCTGATTGATGTATTTAGGATGGTAATTATGTGAGTATTATTTTGAGGAACTTGTCTTGCGGTTTTAGAGGTTTAATTGAATAAATGACGTGATTTTGATATGAGATTAAAACCCTCTTGTTTCCGACAGATTTTAGCATAAAATTACAGATTAATTAGTATAAGTAGTTTACCCAGAATAAAAAGTTTAAGATCAAAAATTGGGCTCTACGGAGCAACGGCAATTAATTTCCTGCATTATAATGAGCCAATTATGATAAGTCAATTATGCAAAGATAAGTGAATTAACATCTACTTAAGCTACATAAATTGCGAAAGCAAATTTATTAAAGTATTCTTAGCGCAAGTTCACTCCCTGCTTTTGTTGAATCTTACATATAAAATTTTCGTGTCACAATGTTAGTTACCGTACTCCTTCGAAATAGTTTGTCCTATTTTCATATTTTTTATACATGTTCAGCAGGTCTGAGAATCAGCCAACATTTATTTTCATCATTATTTTTCGATTTGCAGGAAATGCAGGTAAGTCGCGGACAACAGCTAGTATTATACTAAAATAGATAAAAAAACCACATATGTATTTGGGAGAGCCCTTTGTCTAGCAGTGGAACTATGCCATACTGCCTATAAACTAACAAAAAAGTTTTACAACATTTGACTACAGCTGCAGTTAAATGTCGTAAATCTTTTTTTGTTAGTATTATTGCATTTATACGCTTTGACTACCCACAAAAAATCATACAAACAAATAAATTAATAAAACCTAAGTGTAAACGAAACAATACAAGTACATTCCAAACCATTGCCCGCGATCGATGTCACAGTGATTTCCCTTCCATTGAGCTCTCACATCGGCTCGTAAATAAAACGCAGTTACAGTGTTACCAGCATTATTTATGTACGATTGTGATGTATAGTGCGGATTGTCAAACTATTTGTTGCGTGAAATAGTGCTTATGCATGACGCAGCGGATAATTTTTAACTATGATTTATTGGTTTTAGTTGTTGAGTTTGGTTTTTGGCTACCGTTGTTTCAATGGAAAAAAGTTGAATATTTTTGTGTCAAAATCGTATCGCGGTGAACATAATACATCTACTTACCAAGTTCCAACATTATAGTTGTAGTAGTTTCGGTAATAGTAGCTGTGGCATACAGACTGGCAGACATGACGAATCTATAAGGGTTTCACTTTTGCCATTTGGCTACGGAGCCCGTTTAAGCATAAAAATCTTCTAGAGCTCGTCTGTCCTCATCCAAGTAATTACAAATACATCTTAGAAGATATAAATAATAAGATTTTCCTCATCTAGTCATGTCCATTTTTTAAACTATTAAAACGCAATCAACAGAGCACGGTATTATATCACTTTATTAATATAACCAGGCAATTATTATTTACAAAGCCATAATTATAAATTATCAGTGATTTTAATTCAAATTACACTGATTATCACGGTTGACAACATAACCTAACTAATTCATCACACAGCAATCAAATAAATTGGCTTTTCATACGTGACTTAATGTGATTTGTCATTTTAACTCCTAGTCATTAAAAATATTTACATTAACTATAACTATATCCAGAGATAAGTGGCAGGTAAAAGGGGGGGAGGACTGTACTCAGCAGTGGGTAATTCCAGTCTGAGATGATGATGAAAATACTATGATGGCAGAAAAGCTATGGCTTTGTAAAATACATAGGAAATTCAGTTTTGTTAAAACTGTCTGTAATTTACATACATACATACATAAACGTCACGCCTCTTTCCCTTGGGGGTAGGCATAGATCACATCTTTCCATTTGCTACGATCCTGGCATACCACTTTAGCTTCATCCACACTCATCAATCGCTTCATACACGCCCGTCGGTTTAGGGTGCTCCTGACCTGACCTTTTTTTAGGACTTTCCCTATTTGGTCATGAAACGTCTGTCGTCGTCTTCCCCTCCCAACAACTCCATTCAAGCTACACTCATATATCTGTTTCGTTAGTCTTCTTTCATTCATCCTCTCAACATGCCCAAACCATTTAAGCATCCCTTTCTCAATCCTTGTGACTACATCTTCTTTCACGCCACATCTTTCCCTTATCACATCATTTCTAACCCTATCGCTCAATTTCAGTCCTAGCATACTTCTTAGAGCTCTCATTTCAACTGCATTTATTCTACTGTCTGTAATTTGATTTAGGTATTATTTAAGCAGAATATTTATGCTGTTGCTAAATTCCGTCTTCATATGTAAAGAAATACCTTTGCTCAAAAGTGGGTAGTAAGACTGCTATTAAAATAAGGATGATGTAATTTTTACTGTGTTTTTACTTTTACTTGTTTTAAGTTTTTTTTTCTTTTTCAGGACAACCATAATCTGCCTGCCGGGGGCGCGGTGAATGCGACAGCTAATCCCATGCCCCCGGCCACAGGCAGATGAAGACGCTCCAGTGGTTTAGCCGGTAAGAGTCCTTCACACTCCCCAGTCGACACCCCGACGGCGGATAGTCCATGAGGATTTCCACTGGGATACACAAAAAAGGACAACCATAAAGATATAAAGTTAACCATATTCATGAGAATGGAAGCACATACATAATATTAATTAATCTAAACCGCGATTACATACCTGTATTGAATTATCATTTATTTATTTTCAAACTAAGTCTTTTTTTGACGAATTACAAAACTCCAAGTAAATGTACTGTAATACAGGCGTAACATTGTAATAATAACTTGGGATACCTACTGATGCGACCACGGTACAGCCAGCAAAACAGTCTTTAATAAAATCACATTTATTTTGTCCTTACCTATAATACACTTTCATAATTGTATAGAAACTCAAACGCTTCATAATACTTAATATTAAGTCACCAGTAACACTCTTTCTGTTCTGTCCTTATTATCATATGATAATGAAAGATTTTCTTTTTCAAGCAAACCTAATCGGTATAATTCTCACTAGACACAAATATATCAGTTTTTGCCAAGAGTGTAATCTCCATTTATAGATATTAAAACTTCTCAAAATAAGACCACATATCCGTAAATGGCATGAACGTGGATGAATATGAGGGAAGAGGATAATCAAAGAAACGATGGACGGATTGTGTAAAAGATGATATTATTATGGCTGCAAAGAGATTTACTTGCGAGATGACGTCAGATAAAAACGTGTGGAAGAAGAAAACACGCTGCGCCAACCCCAAATAATAATTGGGATAAGGGCAGGGCAATGATGGTGATGATGATATCCGGAAATAGCAAAAGATAAATTTGCTGCCGTTGCTAACGGTACACGTCAAGCAATATGTCCGTCAGTCCCTCGTTTGTATAATAATAATTGGAAATCGGATTATGTCGCATGCCGCGCGGAATGTTTGCTTTCATCAAGTGCTCGCAGCCAATCCTGTTGTGCTAACAATGAGTTTTTAATATAAACAATGGAATGCACCTAGTATGGTAATTGTTTTTTTATTCATTTTACTGATTGGCCTAGTTCTGATGTGACGGTTTTGTAGGTTTGAGTAGATAATAAATTTGAATTTAAAATATAAAAAGCTTTTTAATTAAATTAATTTAATAAGACGAAGTAGAATTTCTTATCGCATTTTGTTGCCGGGTCGTATGAAAAAAAAAACAAAAATTCGGCCCTTCGTACAGAGAGAGGGACACCTCGTACAGGATTATGCACGAATCTCTATAAGTTAGTTTGTTTGTTTTGCTTAAATAATGAACTGAATAGGCATTTGAATTTTTGGGCCTTTTTATATGAGGCAACGCAAGACTGTCATCATCATCATTATCAGCCTATCGTAGTCTACTGGACATAGGCCTCTCCAAGTGCACGCCACTGAGGTCTGTATTCAGCCAGACTATGTAAGTGAAAATGTTGTGATAGTCGCTTGAAGTCTAAACACATCTAGTATCGGATACTTGCATTGTCTCGTGCACAATGAACCTTAATGCACGTCTTTGAGCTACACAGAGTCCATTGCAGCTACATATTGTATCTTTACGATGGACGATATTGAAACGTGTAACATGCTCACAGACTTCCATTAATGACGTCACCAAAGTTCTGCGAAAAGCAGCGCGATGCGGTGGAGCAGCGGTTTGCAACTAGTGCACTGCCGAATGTATTACAGTTTATAGTTTGAATGTTACTATATCTTTCGGTGCATACGTCGAAGGTTCTGATAAATTATATTCTGTATTTCATTTGTTTTTAATCTGTAGAAGAATTAATAAGACGTGGCGGTTTCACGGAAGCAGAAACCCATTTTTTTACAATAATGTTCTTCGAAATTGTGAGTCATACTATAAGTATTTTAAAAATAAAATGATTCGAAAGCCATTACTGGTAAAATAATTACTCCTTGTAAAATCTTTTTTCGATTAATTCAAATATATCGACATCACATAAAAGGGACAATCATACACGACATAGTCAGTAGCGCACAATTTCATTCGTCCGGAATTCCGTATCCCGGCCAGATTGCGATCACGCTACTTCAGCTTGATTACAATTCACGCTTTTGCAGAGCCTGGCTGCTTTGCAAGTTAATAACCTATTTGGTGTGGTTCTAAAGGCTACATATTCACAATGGCCGGTTTCGTCCGGCGTGCGGCGTTCGGCGTCCGTCAGGAATCGGATTTGTGCGGAGAGCGGGTCACGCTAGCGATAATGGAAAACGGATTACCGCGGACTCTCCAACTAAATCCCGTGATCCGTTCATGTAGGTCGACAACGTCTAACAAGCCGGAATTTGCATTGAACCTTTATTACTGGTGTTGTATAGACTTGGGTTGGTTTGATACGTTTTATGCAGGATTTATGGTACAGGGTGATGCTTTTGTTACGTGGAAATATTGTGCAAGGAATTTTCAACGTGAATTCAGCTTTCGTGTCGGATAACGCGCATTTTCATAGACTTTCGAAAGGAGATTTTACGATTTCTCAGTATTCTCAGTTTTATTTATAAAATCCAGATAAACGAATCAAAAGATTGTGTAACTACACGTAAAAATTGGACGACACCAATGGTCATTCTTGTCACCCGTTCATTAGAGCTACATCACCCGTGACCGATATGTGTATAGAGCCATAGAACGCAGGCGGCTCATTGCTCCATCTGGTTATTACGACAGTGAGACGTGTGGTCGTCTCATATATATGCACTGAATATCTCTATTAGACGGAAACGATATATTGCAGAAGACGTTATAATATATGTATAGTACGAAAGCAAATGATAGGTTTTGGTTTATTTAAATGCTAGACCTTTGTTGTAAGATTAACGAGGAAGAAAAAATATTTTAAACCTGTCATATTATATTCGGCTATATTTCAGCCATGTAACCATGAAGTTCTTGAGCTCTAAAAGGCGAAATAATGGCGGCATCATTGGCTTTAATTAGGACATCCATTGTATACTATACTTATATACTACATATCTATAACCTGTTTGCCTTGCCCATGAAACATACTCGTGTACTCTCCCTGTCTTCTAAGTACCCAGTTTATATGTTTTACCGACGTACTAAACTACTATGAAAATCTTACTATGTTATTCCTCCACACATATATCATGTTGTACCATTACGGAATAGGTTGTAATACTCGCTGTGGTGTGTACTGCAGTGTGGGTCGGTATAGCCATTGATACACTGCCGTGATATATTACTATCGCTAGCCAATCGTGAATATGACTTAATCCTAGAAAGTCGTTAATCGTTGTAGGTAGGTACCATTTGTATTGACTGGCCTGTTGGTCTACCGTAGTTACGAATACCTGCGATCCATGATGCGTAGAATTGACGAATATTGATGTGAATAGAGAGTATCAAGTGCAGCATTGTATTGTTGGTCTAGTGGTTAATGACCCTGATTGTTGTACTGGAGGTCGTGGGTTCGATTCGAGGACAAATGTTTGTGTGATGGGCATGATCATGTGTTCTGAGTCTGCGTGTATTTTATCTACAATAATATGTATTTAGACATATGTAAGTATGTTTATCAGATGTCCTTGTTTATCATACTGACTGATATAAAGGTAGACAAGTATGTATACCACAAACAATACGAACATCAATATCACTCGTATAATTAGTTGACCGCCTACAATTCATTCCATCCGAGCGCCAATAATAACATTACTAATTTGTATAATACCTAATGTGTTAAAAGCATTCATTATTAACTTTTAATTATTAATGATTTTTATAAAAGGTTTCATTATATAATTATGGTATAAAGAGCTTTAATTAACCAACAGAATTACAGGCGAATATTATTTATGGAAAGAAGAAGCTTTTGTTAAAGAAAGAAAGACAATTAAAAAGACCTTGTTAGCCACTCATTAGCAATGTCGTCGCAGATCTAGAGAATACAATATTCGTTTGTCATGAGTATTTAATAGGATATTTAACTAAACCCATGAAAAAAAGATTCATTACTCCTTCAGACGAATTAAAAAATCGGCTAAGTGCGAGTTGGTCTCGCGCACGAAGGGTTCCGTACCTATACACAGCGAAAATTTGAAACTTCTACCTGTTACTGTTTTGATATTGAGCAAAAAAATACGAATGTATCGTCGATTATTTTTAAAATCATAGCAAAAGGTTTTTATTTCGAGTAGGCCTTTTCAGGCACTTTGAAAACGTTACTGTCACTGGTTGCGTTGTTATGTTTTCTCAAAATGTTTTCTTCCTCATTTGTCGGTATTATTATAGGGCGTTTTAGTTAGTACCTACGTCTAATTCTGTAAGAATCACAATTGTACTAATATCAGAGGGGAGGGGTTCGATCTGTTATAATGCTATAAGGATCTTTTGGCACGTGGCTGAATCAGAACTAATGCCAAAAAAACTACTTTATAAAAAAAGTTAAGTTCTTTCTTGTTGCGAATAATACGCACGCCATGTTAATATCAGCTATATAATTACGGGTACGTATTCGGTCACTGAACTGACAGGCCATCACAACAATTTGAGCATTAGGAAATAATCCGATATGCGTAAAATATGCATGCAACCACAGCTACAATATGGACCGTCATACATCATACAATATCGAATGCGGCGAGCGTTACTTACTCATACATGTTTGATTCGAAATGCCATTTACGTGCACTTTAGATTTGAAACCAATACCAAGGCTGACGCAGTGCTGGTAATAAATTATCTAGGTGTGCCACGTGATGTTTAATATTTATAGGCACTATATAAGTAACAAAACTAGATCAAAATATTATAAACCCAAATTTAATAGTAAGATTACAGCTGCAATCTCGATTTCGGAAAAGAACAAGTATAAAAAAAACAAATAAAATTTGCTAAAAAATTAATCGCAATCGTTAAATAGTACCTACCTACATGTATGAAGACAGCTCTTAAACTGGTCAAGATTAAAAGTACGAAAAGAGCTACGCAAAAACAAAAAATATGTTGAATGAGTGTAGCTAAAAGCTACCTAAGTACCTAATATTTACTGGCATTTTTTAAGTTACTACAATATATACATAGGGATATATAGATGCATTGATTACCACGCACGCCTTCTGCCCTGTAAGGACAGCCCGAGCAGTCGATGGCTCTTGAGAATCACGCACGCCTTCTGCACTATCGCTTTTTTTTTTTCAACCGTTTGAAGTAACTGAAACTCTTTGAGTAATGTCTCCAAAATATAATCCAATTATTAAAACAAACGACGCACGTGTAAACCTAAAATTCGAATACAACCTATTTATATTTGATGATCCAGCATTAATATTATTTTATTAAAAGTATCGAAAGCCCATTAACGGAGAATTCAATATTGGTATCCTGTATTCCATTACAGGGAATATTGCTTTCATAAAATCTCTGTGGATTTTGGTTATCCGGATTTCTGTTCTGTAATTAAAGTTCTGATTATTGTTTATTATTTTTTCTTGTCGCATATAATGTTTTATTAGTGAATTATTTGCATAGGTACTTTATATTACTGTATCTAAAGTATGAACACGAATAAAGAAAACGTTAGCGTGTAAATTACTATAAAATATGAAACGAACAATAGAATAACGACAGTATAAAGTGTTCACCTGCAGTGTAGGCTAAAACTGTGTGTATTTTTTTTATTTATGTGTGTTATCATAATTTACGGACAGCTATGGCAGTTCGTAAGAAAAATGCGAAATGTAACCCTAAAACCTCTTCCCACAATTGAGCAGGTGTGGTTATCAAAACTGTTCTGTCTTTTTACGAGAAGAGTTGAGTTGTTAAAAGCAAATAAGAATATTGATTAATAGAAAATGTACATTTTACAACTGGCTGTTATTGTGACTCATTTAAAGCCACCAGCTGCGAACATTTAATAGCGTAAATAAAAATAAAACGTCCCATACCTTCATGAATAATTCACCCTAGACGAAGAGTGCTCAATTAAACAAAATTACCCTATATTATAAGCAGAAACGTTTGTTGTTGATACTTGTGTCCGTAATTATGCGTCTGTGTCAGTTCACTTCTCATACTTGAATAATATCACCATAAAAGTGATACGCGTGTCCGCGCTAACGGCTTCACACGATAAAACTCCACAAGCAATTATCGCCCGTGTGCCGTCGGTATAAAGAAGAAAATTCTACTTAACTTAAAATGAATTGGTGTGTTTTCCTTCAGGGTCTGTACTAGATATCCAGAGTGGTCTCGGTACGCCACATTATGTTATAATTAGAAGAAATTGCGATGGTATTATAGTTGGAGCGCTAAGAGGATTTAGAATCTCCTTCAGTATGAAGTATGCGGTTGATATAAGCTAAGACCTAAGGACATAGTCGTAAAGGCGTTCACTTTTGGTATTTAGGTTAAAGAAAGCTTTTACTGCTCTCATATTTTTGAACAGATAACGTTGAAGATTTGAAGAAAAACGTTGTTACAATATGGCTTTTTGGTAAAACGTTATTATAATCTGAGTCATTCTCTTCTTAGTTAAAAAATGCTAAGACATGTGGTGCCTAGATGTAACCCTTATGGGCGCTACGCGATCCAAAATTAGATCGATACTGGAATTTATTTGTGGCGAAAGTACATTTGATCCATAATAATTTATACATATAAATGTAACCCTTTCATATCTGAAGCACTTAGACATTAAAAAACGATTTCAGTAATTGAAAGTTACAATATCAGGTGTAACCACGGATCACCAGTTACACAATATATAAAATCAAACATTAACAATACAGCTATCTACCTGACAACAAAAACCACTAACATAAAAACAATTGAAGTTGTAAACTGTAATAAACAAACGAAGCACGACCTTTGAACGAGTCTCTAGTATTATTTGGTACGTGTAACTGGACTTGCACATAAATCGTGTAGTGGGCGGCAAGCAAGCTACTCGCCAAATAATTCACACCCAAAGTGCTGTTATAGCCCTATGAAGGGGGCATAAACAATAAAATGCTATAAAAAAAGGAGAGTGATTTTAAGAGAACGAGCGAAAGCTTTTTACTGGCAACATTATGTTAATAAAATCACCCTTTAATTTTATATTGTTTGCATTAGTGTGTTGTGATACGTTTAATGTTGTAACTTTGTTTGATGAATTTTATACACACTGTTATCAACATTATATTGCATATTACTACCTACATCAGACTTAACTTTCCCCCTGTATGCTTTGAGCTGTAAAAAATAATATTACTTTATTTTTAAAAACAGTGTTAATGTGCTTCAAAAATACTTTGTAATTATTATTAAAATGACGATGTCATGTGTTAAGTAGAGTCTTAACTGCAATAATGTCGAGATAACAAAAACCATAAAGTAAATGAGAACTCTTTATTAAAATTAAGATAAAGCCCACAATTACAGTAGAATACCTTATTCGCTCATATCTAGGATCACATTACTATAAAATATTCTGTTAATGTCATGTCTTATCTACTTAGCGTAATGTACTCCGGAGTCCAATAAAATTGCATTTTATTCAAGCTCAGGGGCCCTGCCATATACCTCTTGAAGTAAAATTGTTGCAGTTGTGGGAGCGAGACAGCTTACTATTCCACGTAGAGTGCCGTCTCTTTTCCACGACTACAACAGTTTTACTTTAAGAGATGTGTTGCAGGCCCTCTGAAACTGTCGCAGTATTAGAAAGAGACGCCGCTCTACAATCTGTAGCGCGCTATCT
Source organism: Chrysodeixis includens (assembly GCA_941860345.1). NCBI lineage: Eukaryota > Metazoa > Arthropoda > Insecta > Lepidoptera > Noctuidae > Chrysodeixis > Chrysodeixis includens. The sequence continues at coordinate 9,399,218 of OW796097.1, forward strand.
CGCTCGCACAATTGCAAGAGTTTTACTTTCAGTGGTGGTGGTTATGGTGGACTTTCAGTAATTACAACTCTTAATAGTCACGATAGTTATATTATACGTATATTAACATCCTCCAGCGAACAATACAGTGTGTAAAATTATATGCAGTTTTAACCCAATTAAAATACGAATGGCTACTGATTTAAATACTGTCTCGCTGCGGACTGAGTTAACAGTTAATTATATAAAAGGTATGTACTTAATATGGGCTGTCATGTTATGTACTATTATGCAACGTACCGAAAAGTATATTAAATGAATAGGGCCGGTGAATAGTATAATTCTGACATTCGCTTTTGATTTATAAACTTGGAATGAAAAAACACAATTAAATGAGGCAGCACATTTTTTTTAATGTAACAAACATATTATTATTTCATATAGTTATTTTAGGACAGAAAAATAGTCTTTTGACAAATTTAGGCATGTTTATGATTTCATTAAACCTGTAGATGTAGATAACTGTGACAAGTAGAAGTCGTCAGTGGCAGCTATTACGTAACAAAAGCAAAGCGATCGATGTACCTCGCAATCGACAGTTCTTTTCATGTAAAAAACGGCCAGCGATAATTGCACCGTTTTCATAGTAAAAAAACAGAAGGTTTCTATCTTAAGTAGACACTCACTTTTGAAAAGATAATTATTTAATTGATTCTAGTAGTGCGGTTCCAAACTGTCATTCTAATAAAGAAACTCCATAAGTTACTGTAAAAAAAAAATAATGGTACAAAATTTCGTGTACATTATTCAAGTATGCAACAACAACGGAGGTTAGAAAAATCTGGAATTTGTCAAATAGAGAAAAAAAAAAGAAAAATTATGAAAGAGAATTAAATAATGTATAGGATACGTAATACCACCATCAGAAAGCGCTTTTTAGCATGTAAGCATAGCGGTTATATGGCTGGAGGTTGTAGCGTGAACCATGAAGTGCGGCGTCTCTTAGCACTGAGAATGCGTTCCAACCTCCATACTATAAACTCTTCATATAAGGTTCTACCAGTTGTGGAAAAGAGACGTCGCTCTACACCGTGTAGTGTTCTGTCTCGTTTTCGCAATACCATTAGCCTGGATTAAAGACACCGTGGTAGAGGTATTGTTTACTACAAAGGTTTGCCGTCACTGTGCTTGTAAGACTAAGGCTTGTCGATCGCTTTGTAGGAGAAATGCTATTGAGCAATTTTAGATACAAAACATTTTTGTTCGGATTGGTAATATTTTGACTTTTGAATATGTTTGGATCTTGCTTTTCTTAATTTAGTTTTTCTTCAGGCCCGAGAATTCGAAGTGTTCTGAAAGAGTATTACTAGGTTTAGTTGACAAGACTTATATTTAAAAATGATGTTTTTAAATGAAATAATGTCTTAGATCTTTTTACAATGTATTTTCTCTTGTTTTTGGGCAGTCTTACCAAATTAAGAGACACTAGCTGTGTTATCTTTTTACCGACGTGTATAAAGGAGGTATCAATACAATGCTGCCTAGATACTCTATATTCACAACAATTTTCCTCAGCCCGATGCATCGTGGATAGCAAGTATTCGTAACTATGGTAACAATAACAACCTATGACTACTTATGAATCACGAATACTAACTAGGCTTGGTAGAGTCTTCAAACTGTTGATATTGTGTGAAGAGTTGCTTCTATGAATACTTGCTAAAGTACTTCGGGAAGTCAGGAGCACGTTTTGCTGTAATAGTTTTTGAGATAGATAATATATGTGCAATTTATTTTGTATTGAATTGATTGTAAAACAGAACAATTACTTAGCTGTGGATCATACATGTTTATCTTGGCGTATTATATTTTAAATTAAAATTTCTATAGTGCCTCTTTCATAACCACTAGATGTAAGAAGTTTTGAGATTTATGTCTGGTTGATTCGTAATCTGGACCAACCTGGACAGTAAGTCCAGGTACAACGTACTACGCTCAGTTTAAAGGAAATTTCATAATAAGAACAGAAAAAAACGTCCTTCACTTTTACGTATTTATCTTTAACAGTCCTATTCAATTTCGTTGAGATAAATAATACAAAATATAAAATCTCACCGGTACTCTTGAGACCAAGGTTTTTGAGGGAAAAAATTTAGATAAAGCACACAAGACTTGGCTTCGTATTTACAGAGAAATGTTGACGCTTCTCCAGGATTATAAGGATTTAGTGTTTCGCCACCGGAAAATATTGCGGCGAAACAAAAGGTAGGTTTTATAAAAAGTTAGGTGCTGCTTAAGTGTTACGGCTTGTTATTAGAAAAGGTAGACGTAATTTATGTTTATTGTGCTTCAAGGTGTTAATATTAAAGTTGAGCATATTTCTTAATTTTGATAAATTTAATGGTAATAGTTTATGTACAGGTTTGATCATATTAATACTTAATTTGTACACGCTACCTATTTTCATACCAGTCAGCATTCAATACGTATTTTAAAATAATATCTTTCAGTTTTTATTTCACTAAATCACCTGCCGAAGTACACTAAACCTATGCGTATAATTGAAATCTAAAGTATGTAGGTGTGTACGTGTCGAATCCACACTAACATTCATACAACCAGCTTAATATGCTGGTGAGTCAGTCCAAAAATTATTCTCATTAGCCTATCTCACCAGTGAAATTTTGAATTTAGCCTTATCTCAAACGACGAGGCTAAACAGGCGCGCTACGCTGCTACGCCGGCTACGGCGTAGATATCCGCTACGATGTCGCTATTCAGCTACGAGAAGGTTAACGTAGTACGTGCCGCTATTGTTAAGCATGCTTCACATTGATAGCGATTTGCACGAAAAAGGCTGTCTGCGTCGGCGATGTTTCTTGTACCGTAGTAGATTTTTTCATTAAAAAGGGAATGAAAATGATTTTTGCTCTACTAAATAATTTATGTGATTATTTCAGCACATACATCATTATAAAAATGTAATGTACATTAAAATTTTAGAATCTTATCTTTCGCCTGCAAAAATCCAAATATTTAATACGTAGGCAACAAAACCTGATGACGTTGACGTAAATATATTAAATATTTAATTGATTTGTCAGTACAAAAATAATATTGTATTTAAATGTAAAAACAAACTTATACTTACTTATACTTTAATGTATACATAAAGTTCCTATCAAAGATTTATTTTGACTTTCATTAAACGATAACATAATATACAGCTTTCAATATTAAAGCATCAATTCTATTATCTGTAAACGGCAAGGCTGATGCTATTCCACGAAGTTGAGTGTACTTAAGGTTGGGAGCACACAGTTGTAACTAAACATAACTGGAGCAGTTATACGTTTCCGTTTAGTTGGAGCATTATATGTGGTGGTGTGGGTGTAACTACTCAGCTTTATGTTAATTAAAGGATATTCGTAATTGCGTTGACTGACTTGGGTATTTAAAAAAACTAATTAGTCCGTCAAATAGATTTACAAAAAATATTGTGCACTTTTTTTAGACAGACAATAATTCATCTATTTAATTAGTATGTAAAATGTATAGGATAGCAAGTAAGAGTTATTTGTATTTAGGTGGTGTAGTAAAATGAGTGAAGAGTTTTTATTATCAACCGTAACGATTTATGTTAATTCAGTCTATTTTGCGCCATTGTCGGGTAGAACTGCAGAATATATTTATTTTGTTACCCATTAGTAAGGGCATCACATGTAATAACTATAACGCCGGCATGTTACTAGGCAAAGACTTTGTCACATAAAAAAGGACGTATTTGTTACAAGTGGTCAACTTGAAGAAAAAAAAATATGTGAAGTTTGTATTTTACGATATTGAGAATAAGATACCCCACTATTTTTAGTTTATCTATCCATTTTATTTACGCGAAACAGAACAACCTTTTTATGGTTATTACATGTTAACACGGAAGCTGACGTGTGACGTCACGGCTTTATCTTCGGATTTATGACGTCACTAGGCAAGTTTACGACGTGTCATTAGAGATTCTGTGCTTCTTTTAGATTACCTTGAAGACCATTAGATTTATATTGTATTGGGAAACCGTTAAGTTAGTGTTACACGTTTTAGACATTTACCATTTTTTGAAATAATTACGTTTCGGACTTTTTACTCCACGTTTCACTCCAAAGCAATCGGAGTGATTTCTTAAGAACACGTTTTGGAAATGCTGGTTAACTTTTCATAGGTATCTGTATAAATAGAATTTTAAGCCGAATGTTATAGACCTTAAGCTTTTGTTTGTTTATTTATTGTTACATGTTATTTTAACTTCGCTTTCTTCATAAGGTTCAGGCCTTTGTGTTGTACATTTTTGCATCCGTTTCTTGTAGACGTATTAATTAGGGTCAAATTACAACTTTTTTTTGTAGTTTGTACCTAAAGGATTGAACTTCATCTTTGATTTTAAGTTTAATAATAGACGTAATAACCCGGAATTCACTTGCAAATAACCTAATTGATATCTAATAGCTACATTCACATAACTTACTATAATAACAACTTTAAGTAATATCAAAGTCAAATCCAAACTCAAATATTAGTCCCGATTAAAACTTTCACATCACATCGTTAACTAATTGACATGCGATTGCCGAGTACCGAGTATCGAATATCGATACTTCTCGATACTACAAATCGGTTATATTGAGTCAGGCCGTGCGTACAGCATTTCAACGCTCCGGTTCACTTGTATTGCGGTCGACGATACACGTACTGCTACAAAAGAGTTATTTCAAGCACTTTGTCACGTATTCTTTGTGTTAAGATTATTGTGTGTGAATGCATTGTCTGAGAGTTAATGTACGGTTTAAAAATCATGTGATGTGTAGCACAGTTTGATAGTGGCTGTAGGAAAATTTAAAATATAAAATTTGATGATTATGTGGATTCCCGTTGTAAGCTTATTGTGAAATTTCTGCCATTTTAAGTCAGTTAAATGGCATCATTATTAGAATCAGCAATTTGGCGAATTCGATGACATGAAATGTAAATAATTATTTAGTTCAAGAGCTGATTAGTTGAAGAGAACTCTACATTTGTTAGGTTACACTTTTGAACATAAAACTTAGGAGAGCTTTGATGCCCCACAGTTAAACAGCATGCCAATAACTCCTTTTTCGTTCTGTGTTATCAAATATTTATTTATACACCGTAAAAGAATCGAGTCCGTCCATCGAATAAGAGCAAAACCAAATCCTTTTAAAAAGAAGACCCAACCAAAAAGTATTTAACATTTTATTAAACCTTTTTAATTAAGAGCTTTACTTACTTAGCTGTGTGAAGGTGAGTTTACGGTAAACAGCAAAGAGTATTAGCCACAGAGGTCTTTCTAAGGCACGCTTCCTTCGTGTTTGCTCTGACTGCAAGTTAGATTTTATCTCTCCATTCGCCATACGGTTGAGGCCACGATAAAAAAACCTCTCACGTTCTAGGTGCTCTATGAGTTTTTTTTGTTTAGTGTATTATGCAGAAAAATTGCTTAGTTTTGTTGAATGTCTTATTGATAGAAAAAGTGTTCAAAATTAAATTAATTTTAATTTAAAGTTCGTTTTGTTTAAGAAACTGTTCCAGAGACAAAACGAACTCTAAGTTCACTTATTGTAAACTCTTAAATTTTTACTCGTTTCATTCGTTTCATGATGTAATGTTTCATTTATATTATCGCACATGTTCTAAGACTTCGTGGTACAGGTGAACATTAATTTTCAGTAATAAAAATCATTTTCTTTTAACAAGTAGATGATACTACATATCTTACCAGAACGTTGCATTTCGAACTCTGAATCCTCATTACACTTTTCTATTTCTGTGGCGTCTGGTTTAAGTAAATGTATACTTATGTATTCTAAACTTATCCTGCAGTTTCCAGCACAATAGCATAGTTAAAGCGTTGCTTTCATTATCCTTTATTAAGCCCCAATTTGCTGTAGATTGCGGATACGGTTACTATTGTGCAGCTGTTGTTTTCTCTTATTGGAGTTAGTTTTATGATTTTATTTTGAATTTAGTTTAGGTATGTACTTAATAAAGTTTAAATAAATTTTATACTTGCCTGAAAATATATTTTGTTTGGTTAACTTCTAACGTTTGGAAATCTAGAGCTTAACAAAACCTACTATAAAACGATTTTTGAAACAAAACAACATCAAAACTGGATAGCAATATTTCAAAGCACAATGCTTCATTCAACAATACCACACAATAAAACACCAACGTACTCGTAACTCACGTTTTTTAAAACCTCCGCTAGATAAGGCTCTTACTTTTCTTATCGTAAATCTTGAGATTATATCACATCTAACCTACTTAAAGGTATTCATCGTGTGTCGGATTTGTTTGCGGCCGGCGCTGGCACTCAGGGCCGGCGATAAAAGCCTCTTTGTGCGAGTCTATGGAGCCACGGAATAACTCTTTCAATGCAAGATTGCGCGGGAAATAGGGATTTTGAATACACATTGCTGCTTGTGTTATATATAAGGGTGATGTGTGTTTTGTTTTGTAAGTTTGGTGGTCGAGTTATATAAGGGATAGATATTCTATTTACTTGTAAAATAAAAGATGTCAGTTTTTATAGCTTTACACAGTCATGTAAAGTACTTTTTTTCGAGCAGTTGGTGATTAGAAGATAAATGAACACATGAAAATTAGAAACTATTATTATTTATAACGTATCTTTAAACTCTAGTGAAATCTTACAATACTTAAAATGTCACACGAAACTTAGAATATACTAATTCGAATATAATTTGGAACAATAATTCCTCCTTTTTGTGACCTGTGCAATACTATTCGACAGACAGGACAATTTTCAATGTTGGAAGCGAGATAGCGCTTTATATTGCGTATAGTTGCGTCTCGCTTCTAACAACGGCTGTACTTTTTTCTATAGCTCATAGTTAGCAATCTGGTTCCCCAAGTATTTTGTTGTAACAAGTGAAAATTCCTCTTTACTAAAGCTAGTGCTTTATTAAACTGAAACCCAATTCGAAAAGTTATTTCCGGAGCAGATATTGAAAACCTTCAGTTTTATTTGAGTACATTCAATTCTCGACAGTTGTGTATCGGTTTAGGAAGCTTAAAGAGACTAGTAGTTGGGATTGTTTTTAAGAGCTAATGTAAGTGTTCCAAAATATGTCGTGTACTTGTATGTGAAATTATAATGTTACTTATCCTTTTGAGCTGTGATAATGGGGTTGATAATGTGTAAATGTAAATGAGGATTTCCCCGCCTTCTAAAAAAGGCTCTCTAGACTAGGCATAAAAGGATAAGTAATAATGTCCGGACCGATTTCAGCCACGGCGGCTAGTGTTACTATGACACCAGCCAGTTACACAGGACATATTATAGTGCACGAGCGTGTGCGCAAACACAGGTGCACTCTCTATTCCTTTTGCTCTCATAGCCCGATGGGACGGTAATCCGACACGACCGGAGAGAAATCAGGCGCAGGACCCACATCTTTACGTGTCTTCCGAATACGGAATCATAGCGCTGCCATAATACATTTTCATAACAATAGTACGCGTTTTAATTTTTAACTTATTCCTAAGACAACATAATAATAATATATTCTGAAAGAATTTCTTTAAAACAAAAACCGACGCTACAAAAACGTGTAATTATATTACGGTTTTTTACAACACAATCCGTCATCGTTACAAACATTTACCACGTTACAAGTTATCCATCCTTCATATTAGATCACTCTCAAACTTTCCTCTCTCAAGACACGAGACAGCGGCGTTTTAATGTCACATTCACCACGCACATGTTAATGCCTCGAGTAACACAATACAACTTTTCTTTATCCCCCAATGTAAGTGATCCAACATTACTTTCGTACATAATTATTACTTTACAACTGTAACTTGAAAACGTTAAGGCCTGTACAGACTGACGCGGAGTTTGATATTCAACTCACTTGGGTATTCAAAAAAATAATTATTTCGTCAGAGAAATTTCCAAAAAAAAAAACTGGAGAGGTATATTTTTTCTTTTACCGCTCAAATTAAAAATTAAGACAGGTAAAATCTCATTTGACGTCACGTCTTTTTAATGATGAAGTTAGACGGGTGAAGTTAGTACCAACCACTTCCACACGTTTTTGATTCGTTACATTTTCCTATTTCTCTATTGATGTAATAAAAGAGAAAATATGTATTCAATGTTTTAAGGAAATTTCTCTGCCGGATTCAATAGATTTCTTAGACAAATACCCAATTAGTCATCGTACCCGTGCGAGAAAAATCAGCGAGTGTACTGTTATATTACTGTCCATAACGATTTTGCTACCATGGTGGATGAAATACTGCGTGATATACGCTCCAGCCGTGCAACTTGATACTAAATACCTGAGCATAACCCGCACAGAGCTACCAACAGCGGTAGTGAATACAGCTCTGGGGGCCAACTATTGAAATACTATTATAGTTGGTAATAAAAAGTAACATTGTTGCAGTAGTGTAAGCGTGAGGGTGCACCACACGGCATAAAGCGGTGTCTTGTTTTTCACGAATGCAATTATTTTACCTTCGAAGTAGGGGTTGGCCACATGAGTGAAGGTGCGTGATGAACTGCAACGCGTTTTTCAACTGCATTGCCGCGCACCGACCAAGCGCTGGAGACGTTGCATGGCGGTTCAGGTTTAGTCAGTAAGAGTCTGACGCTACCCACTTCCTACCCCGAGGAGGTGGGTGTTATTGAGGATTCCACCCCTTCACTAAAAAAAAAAAATACCGTCTGAGTGAAACCTACATGGTACGTTCTCAATAGCGTTAGCAAATACCGCACAGGTTTGAATAGGCCTTAACGTTGTAACTTGACATCGTAAGACGGAATAAATTGACGTCGAAATAAAGACGAAATAAAGTTAGCATAATCAGAGAGGCCACTTTCAATTCGCTGAACGTCAAATGATGAGCACTTTAGTACTTTTGTTGTATGCGGTGTGAATGTACAATCGCGGTGGGTATTCAGAATAAGGGCACAGCTGCACAGGTGGACAGTCGCGCTAAAAGCCAATCCGTGTCGCGCGCGCCGCCCCGCTCGTATCAAGCATTTATCATTGAGTTTACATGCCGCATACATTATGGTTAACTAAGCACCTTTTTAGTTTCGCAGTCCGGAAAAATTGTGACCGAACATGCTCGGAGTTTATTATGAATTTGTATGAATATTCTCACCCTTTTGTGTTGTACATTTTACCTAGGAGTAGTATGTTTTTACATGATTTTCGTGATACATAGATACAGTTACCACAACTGTGATAAACTAACTTTAGTAGTTCCATAATGCGTATTCATTTCCAGAAGATGATAATAAGTCATAAATTAGTGCACAAAGAAGGGCAAAAAACGAGAATCAGCGTCAAAAAACTCTATGTACTAACCTGCTAGCATTTTGCGTTAAACATTTTACAACAATATAGAATCATCCCTTGAGTGTATTACAAAGCCTATTTATAGCTTTAAACTACTGATAACACTATTTTAGTGTTGCTGCTGGACAATAATTTATTGGCCTATGTTAGTTGTAATGTAAATTAGATTGTATACATTAGTTTATAATTAAAAAATATCATGACCAAGAGCTGATCGCCTGAAAGTAAAAAAAAAAACAAAAATGTCATCATCACAGTTTAAATATCGAATCTATGAATGACCGCTAATTTCAAACAATGAATTTCCATGTAGGCCAAAAAATTAAAGTAAAATATTTATCAAACTTTTTACATTTTGTATTTAGAATGGAAGCGTTCTTGTTTGCTTCTTTATTTTTAAAAGAAAGTTCTTTTATTCGGTTGGTGGGTAAACAAATATAGTTTCATACAAGTGTCAGTCATACATCGCGAATGCTTAGCTCTCTGTGTATCCGGGTGAAATCCGAATGGAATTCGCTAAGAGTTCAACAAAGCGCGGTATGGAGATTTGGAGAGCACTTCCAGTCGCAAGGTTAAGTGAGTAACTGATTTTAAAGTTATATCTTTATGTTGTTTCTTGATTGTATTTTTAAAATTTTACATGTAGACGGTGAAAAAGCAATGTAAGTGTAGTGTTTTATTTAGACGGCGCGGTGTTTTGAATTATATAAATTTTCGCGACGTCATCTGCACTTAATTATTTTTATTAAGTATGTTTAGAATAAGACTAGTACTTTTTCAACTCCATTGTTTACTGGTAGAGAATGTCTGAGGTATAATAAGTCACATAAGTCCGCTGTTATCTAATTATAATATTTATTTAATACTTTCTATTGTATAGTATTCATTAATTTGTGTCATCGTCATATTACGTCATCGGCCTTATTTGAAATAATTGTGTATTGTTCAAGAGCAAATATTCAAAATTCGAATCAGGAATGTGTAATATTAGCGGCCAGCAGGCTTTTATTAAATATCAAATAACCAGTACCAACAATTTATTATAAGCAGCATTGAATTAATAATAACTATTTTTAAATGAATTCATATTTCGATTAAAATTTCAGTATAAAACATACAAATATGTATTTTAAAACTATTTACCGACAATATTTGGGTTTAAAAGCAAACACAATTCCCTCAAACGGATAAAATTAACTTTACATTTTAAAAGTATGTGTAGTAGTAAAATTCTGTGCAAAACTCTGTTAAATCACACAGTACCTAAGCTCTCAGCTATTTGCGGTGAACTGGGTTAAATTTGAATAAGCTCACAACTAGCTGGTCTTTATTCCAAAGTTTCACTATCGCTTGCCACAGGGTAGCTATTCAAGTATCCATATGTATAACATATGAGAAGAACGGTATTTACGAACCTCCCGTACCGAAAGTATATTTTGATTCGGACCTCCTTTATAGATACTTTTTGGTACTCAATTCTGATCACATAAATATTGATTGTCGTTATTCATTTTTTTTGGAGGCGAACGTTCATAGTTCTTTATTTTCATGACACTGGATTAAGTTTAGTAAGTCAGTATGCTGTTATGTCACGTGACGATATCGCATATAATATCAGCCAGCCCCGTAGTATACTTTGGTGGCATTCTCCTGATCATCAGCACAAAATATGAGTAATTGGGCGAACAAGAGTATATTCGAAAGTGAACTATGAATCCTAACTGGAATTATAAGTACAAATGTAAATTCGTTTCTAGCCACCACTAAACCGATTCTAAGAATTGCTCCACCAATGGAAAGCTATGCTAATAGTGAGTAGCATACCTAAGCCATATTTAATTACATTTTCACCGAAACACGAACTATGCAGGCTAGATTGAGGAGTTAATGTCAAATGTAAGCCATTGGCAATACAGGAACATAACTAATTATAAGTAAATAATAAATAAATATTCCGCTACTTTCACAATACACCATCTATTCTCAAACTAAGCAGAGCTTGTATTATGAGACAACTGACAAACATACTTATATACTTCTAAATACATACATATTATAGATCATTATATAATTACACCCAGACACAGAACAAATGTTCGTGATCATCACACAAAACAATTGTCCTGGGTGGGGATCGAACCCTCTGGTGTGACAGTCAGGGCCACTAACTACCAGACCAACAAGCCAGCCTAATGTCAATTATACACGTAGGTATCACTTTAATTGCCTCCATTCGATACATCAAACTGAAACGTGTATTATCTTCTCAATTCCAAACTGCATTTCGCCGATAAAGTGTACCGTCCAGTTCTTTGACACGGATTGTTAGCAGTTGTTCAGCGCTCGCTGTTCATTTAAGGGAGACACGTGACAGAGACACTCGCGATCCCGTTGTCTCCACCAACTGTTGTCAGCTCCATTGTTGTGAACAACAAACTATTCGACGTTAAATGCTTGTGAAATGGTTTTATTTTGACGGTCTTTAGTTTCGGTTGTTGAGTTGATTTTGTTATTGTGTTGAGTCAATTCTATTCTTTCTTATTAGGTACTTGATAGATAATTCGTTATTAAAATAAGGATAATTATTTTTCCGTGTATACGTAATCTAAGTTTACCAACAGTTCATTCTATTAAAGTTTAGCGTTAGAAAAAGTGAGATGAAAAACGTCTTCTCGTAATCCAAGAAAGTAATCCAACAATTGTTTAACCTACATCACAAACAAAAATCAAAAACTTATATGCGATAAAAAACATAGATTAAACATACTAGAGTCACTGGTAAAGGACTACTCAGGAAATGAAGGTTGTCTGTAGGGCTGCGCCATTTCCGGCCGGCCCGGACGCGCGCTAAACAGGGAGCTCTATTATCGCGGCGCTGTCATCTGCGATGCGCTCTCGCGTCGCGCCTCTATTGTGAGACCGTCTTTTGTCTATGCTCCTTAACGCTCGGCGCGCACTATAATTTTAACAGCAATTAACGTTTTCTTTAAAGAAGTTGTTTTAGTGCTTTTGGGGTGTGATTTGTATCTACTTATTTTTACCCTTGAATCATGTATCAGTAACATAATTGTCTTGACTAACTTTCTCCAGTGGTATCACGCACTATATCATCACGCGCTCAATATCATTTACTATTGTTGAACTACAAGCTTTATTTCAGTGGCTTAATCGAGAATGTGTAACAGATTGACAGATAGACTTACTTTTTATTTTTTTTCAGTCTTAATAATATACGAAGATTTAAAAACATTACCAGTAATCTTAAATTGTAAAAGTTGTGAAATCTAGCAACTAAACGCTTAATAAATCGCATCGCGTGCGCGCCACCCGCTTATCGTGTGTCCCGGTCATGTGATGTAAACAGACATTTCCGTACTCCTTAGTTCTGATCTTTGTGGTGTGTTTGCGCCATTGAGCGGACCCACTCGACCGTGTAATTGCCAGAGTGGTGGAGCTTTAAACTTGGAACAGATAGTAATGACGTATTGTTTATCTGGCGGAACGGGTGAGAAGATAATGCTAGGCCCAGCTAACACTAGATCTATATGAGACTGAGAAGAAACTTACTTACAGTTTTGCTTATATACTCGCTTTTGTTTAAATAAACTAAACAAACTATTTCCCAACCTTCCGTACAAATACACAGCAAAATGGTACACGATTTTCATAGAACTCTGAAATACTATTCCGATTTCCCTAAACTGAAATGTAAGAAATATTTCAAGCCAACGTTTCCTCCTAACTTTCCGTTACCACAATAAAAATATACAACCGAATATCTAGATATTTTACCCAGTGACCGTCGAAAATACGTAACTGTCAATAAAGAAGAGAGCATAAAGGGAATCGCTGGGTATAATCGCGCACAACAGGCTTGAGGAGACGGATACAAGTGCGGCTTATCTGCGCCGGATGCGAGCCGTACACCGGCCGATATTACGGCCTTGCGTATCGAACACAGATTTACCTAATACGGGAATAATGTACGGCACTTATATTGTGCTGGGTTTTCTTAGACTGTTTTTCTTTGTATTTATAGATTTTTGTTTGTGACTGTACTTTTAGGCTTTACGCTAAAGGTATGGAGGTTGTTGTTTTGTGTTTTAAACGTCTATTGTTATTTTAACCTTGAGACGAGATGTGCGCTTTGCTTCTTGTACGCAATTTTTACGTAACGTCAAAACGGACGTCGAATATAGAAATAGAATTTATTTACATAACTCTTGAATTTTTCTTTTACGTATACATATTGAACTAAGAATTAGTTAATTGTTTCTCAAAAATAAATTGTTTCTATCGCTGTATACATTTACCGAATAATGGAATAGAGCCTTTATAAGTTAACATTTGTCTAAAGTCAATCTAACCAAAGAGTATGATTACGTTTCTGAATGTCCCCAATCCTAGCGTTCTGCTAAGCCGATAGATTTAGCGAGACTAAGGACAAGCGTCCCGCCATTAATACCGGTATGAATAAAACGAACAGTTTGCTTTAGACGGATTAATAGATTTTGTTAAGTAAATGATGACTTAATTCTGAACTAACTTTTACTTGGATATCTGAAAGTTTTAAAAAGTAATTGTGGGGGTAAGACTGCGCCCTACATGACGCAGTGTCATTTCTTTTATAAAGTATGTATCAACCTGTCAGACTTATTAAGACGTAGACTCGCGTTAGATAAGATTATTTGAGGCTAATATTTGTCGTTAATACTGTAGTAAGAAAGTAATTGTGATGTTTTATGAAATTTTATGTTTTTTTTTTTGTTTTATGAGATTTTTTTTGTATCTTTAACTAGTCATTGATATGTACTTAAAGTGACGGACGGGGATATTTGATACAATATACTGTGTACCTGCAATATGGGTGGTGGCAAATCGACAGACCCCCTAAACAATTTCAAAAATGACAAAACAGCTGATAACTTTGGAAATTACAGAAATCCCTTAAACAATAAACAAATATTGCTGCAAAAAGTTTTATGTTATGGATAGTAGGTATTAGTTTATTCTGCATCATTGTGATAGCTCATTAAGTGTATCTCAAGCTATAAATAGAGCCGCAGATGGCTAACGACCTAAGAGATTACCTACCATCCATTTGAATACACGATGAATTTATATCTTCAAGTGATTTGGATACAGTAAATATTCAGATAAAATTGGGAGCCTGAAAACATTAAGGAAAAAGGCTGAAAAAGAAAAGTGGTTCTGGTTGCAGCATATAGGTTTGAAAACTCATCATTTGCTAACGCAAAAAGTAAAACTCTCCTCATGCAACTTGCATGTCGTTCTGAACTAAGTTTTCTATTTCATATGAATACTAAAACTACTTTCGTTATGGATTAAAATAATAAGTTGGACAAAAAAGATATACATAACATTACTGGATAGAACACGCACTTGTTAAAAAAAAGGACCTTTAAAAGATTTGGACATCGAGAGTATTAGAGTCGAGGTAACTGTCGATGTCATTAATACATCTTAATACTCGAAAAACCGAATTGGCAAACGATAAAATTGATTGATTAACGAATTGATAAAAGATATCATAAATTTCGCCCAATAAGCAAATATTGTACCTCAATATTATAACATTTGTATCAAATATCAGGCATCTTAGCATTGCCCTTTAACAGTTGTAAAGTTTAGCGAGCGCGACAGTGCAAGTTGCCGACAGTTGCATTGCTGAAAGTGCCTTCACTGAAACTGAACTGAAACTGTTCCACAGAGAATTGATGCCACAACATTCAGATATGTTATGCTATGGAATTATTAATTAGGTAGGTACGTCAACATCGATAGTGTGTTGGTAAAGTAGTTACTTGATTGGGGATAAAATATAAGGAAACGGGTTTTGTGAACAGTGATGCGATTTTGTTTTTGTTTTTTAGCATATAAAGTATTTCATGGTCAGGGTTCCTATAAAAAGTCTTTCGCAAAATAAGACTACAATTCTACCAAATTATTTTTTGGGAAATGGTTTTGTTCATGGCAATTCAGCACCATAACAAAATCGAATATTATTTAAAACGACCTATTTACTTTGTTACAGACCTACATTATCCTATTTGCAAAATCAGAGTTCAAAATTGTCCTCACATCCTTGAGTCACATCCAATAAAAGTATTTGTAGTATTAGCCCAAAGACTCCATCGAGCTTGACCGTAACGAAAATTGAGTTACAAGGTTCGTTTGCCCCACCCCGAGGACCATTTAGAGTTTTTTTTTATAAAGGAGTTCCTCACTGGGCAGTTGTTCAATATTCTACTGTAAGCGACCATATTTTATATGGATAACAACTAACATACGTGAGTGGAAGTTCGTATAGTGCGTTTATCTATAAGAAGAATGGAAATTGGTATTTTGTATTTTTATTTACCCGTGATATGTTTTAAGTTTACTCAAGCTATAGGTAACTTAAGCTATATGGAAGATTTGATTCAATATTCTATTTATCGATAGGTTTTTTAACGAGACATGTAATTGCGAGTACGATATTACCTTGTTAAAATTATATAGATATCTATATCCTACCAGATTTGTCCATATACATCGTATTGAAAATGGTCGTTAATCTGTGACGGAAAAAAATGTTTACCTCAATCTACGTTAGGCGTTATTAGAAGCTTTGAAACGAGCGCTTTTGTTGTACTTAATAGCAGCAAAGTCGTAGATCTATTCCCACAACAACGTTAAGTAAAAACTTAAACAACTTAGATACGAGCTAAAAGAATTGCCATCGATACTAACAAGCAAAGTGTTCTTTAAAAACAAGATCCGACTACCTGAGAAGCATTAAACGAACTAACTTTCAAATGTGTTGTACATTACAGAGTAAAAGTGGAACTCCTAAATTTACATGGAACATGATTGCAGACCGAAACTTGGTAAACTGCTCCACATTGAAAGAACTTAGTTTAACTCAGTCGCGGCGAATTTAGTGACGAACAGTTGGTAACGATGGCATAAAACTTTAGTGTCACTAACATGCGCCTTTATATGGCGGAACTAATTGATTTTAGTTTGCAGTATCATTTTAGAGGACTTTGTAGTGGAGACAGACTTTGTATACGTATATGCCTGTGCATAGTTTTAGTACTGCTATAGGAGTATGAAGCAAATGGACAAGTTACCGTCCGGAAACCAAGCAATTCTTGAAAAATTGGACTGAAGTCATCGAAATTTGTATCGTATACTGTGACTGTGACTTAAGCAAGTCTGCGGGCCCTGATGGTATTCCTCCGGTTATAATAGTTAAGTGCGCTAAAAGTTTATCCACTCCCTTAACCATCTTATACTATAATCGTTCCCTTAAGGAAGGTGTAATACCCATAATTTGGAAAACGGCCTACATTACCCCTGTTCACAAAAAAGGTGCCAGGAATAGGGTTGAAAATTATAGACCAATTTCTAAACTCTGTCTATTTGCTAAAATAATCGAAAAAAATATTTACTCTCAGGTCTATAGTGGTATACGGCACTCACTTACAGATTATCAGCACGGCTTTTTAAGAAATAGGTCTACAGTTTCCAATCTTCTCGTGTGCTCAGACTATCTGTCCGATGTTATGTCTGAACCCTCCCAGTCGACGTGATCTACACGGACTACAGTAAGGCATTCGATCGAATATCCCACGATATCTTGCTGCAAAAGTTGCTTGGTCTGGGTATCCGGGGTAACTTATTTAGGTGGTTTGCGTCTTATATTTCAAATCGTTGTCAGATTGTTGCCTTAAACGGTTACAGCTCAGTTCCTTCATCTATTCCCTCCGGTATTCCGCAGGGATCCCTTTTGGGTCCCTTATTATTTACAATTTTTATAAATGATATTGAATCGTGTTTTAAAAGTGCAAAAATAATTCTATATGCCGATGATATGAAAATTTTGTTTCGAATTACTGACGTTGGTGACTGTCTCGCTCTTCAGCAAGATCTCGATTGCTTGTTAAATTATTGTACCATGAACAAGCTGGAGCTCAATGTATCTAAATGTTTTGTAATATATTTTACTCGTAAGCCCAATCCTGTAAGCTACCAATATAAATTAAACAATGTGGAGCTAAATAGAATTGAAGCTGTAAGGGACTTGGGTGTAACTTTTGACTCCAAATTGCTTTTCGACGCGCATATTGACAATATCATTAAAAAGGCTACCAAAGCACTGGGCTTCATCTTGAGGCTGTCAGCTGATTTTAAAAATGTTAAAACATTCAAAATACTTTATTGTGCCTTTGTCCGCAGCCACTTGGAATACGCCTCACAAGTATGGAACCCAAATTATAACATATATATTGATAGGATTGAACGGGTACAGAAACGTTTCCTTCGATTTTTACAATTTAAGACACGTAAATATTCTTCCAATTACATTGTCAGGTGCAAAAGATTTCATATTTTACCTTTACAACAGCGCAGACGTATAGCTGATATTACTACTCTCTTTAAAATAGCTAATGGTGAGATGGATTGTCCAGAGCTTCTCAGTAAATTAGGACTAATAACACATGCTACACTGTTAAGGAACCCGCGCCTTATTCATGTCCCACGAGTTAGAACAACATACAGGCAAAATTCTTTTATGTTAAGAGCAAGTAAATCTTTTAACGTAATCTCGCGTAACGTTGACTTAGATTTGTTTAATACCAGTGTTGCTCGTCTTAAGCGTTGTATGGTTAGTAATTTCTTTAATTAGTTTTTTTTTTTTGTAGTCACATGCAATACCTAAATCACTATTTTTCCACCAATCGACAATTTTCTGTTAAACATGATGTAAACCCTATTTGTGAAAACTTTTAAATGGCCTTCAAGTGTCATATTATTTATCTTATATTGTTTCTTCTAGCTGTAAGTTTTCCGAAAATGTTAAAATAAAATAAAATAAAATATTTTTTTTTCCGAATCAAATATTGCTTACGAAACTTTTACGCAGTGTCGTTACAAAAATCGTTTAGCCCATTTAAAATATGTTTATTATTAATTATCAGCGGTGCCAGTCTTCTAGAACTACAATAGTATAATCTTACTTTTAGTGGTGAACTCGGCGAGCGTGAACGTGAATGATGAAGCCTTAATGCCTTTCAACCTGCGTAGGCCCAATCCAGCGTAGGCGAAAGGTTTTCGGACCACTTAGTAAAAAGATAAAAGTTTTAAAATAGATCCTATCCTAATGAAGCGAGGTTTAATTTAACATTCAAAACTGTCTGAAAGTTTAGGATGTAATCGGTCTTTAAAAAGGTTAATTAGTATACAGTGTTTCTCTAACCCTTTTTTAGAGTAACAGTGATGATTATAAAATTTACAAAAGGCTTGTATTTTTTCCTTAAATGTTGATATTAAAAACGACAAAAACGAATATCAAATGCATCCTTTTAGCATCTATGAGTGTAAATAGTAGTTACCATTAAAGCACATCAATACCGAGATAACGTGTGGAATCACGTGCAGTTAGAGTCCAGCATAGTTCGGTATAGCCGGGTACAAAGCAGAGTAAAGTCAATTATCGACGAATCCCGGCCCTTACCTGTGAACTCTAGAGCAACGGGAATTCGGGGCAAGTAAATGAAAATATACGACATCTCGTTACAGTTGGCCGTGCGTTCCAAGTTCCGGATACCGGGATTTTCGTTTGATTTAGATATTGACAATTCTACGCTCTATAAGAAAGAAACATAGACCCCATAGTGTTGAAGCTCATATAAATATATATCCTTTTCAATGTGTGATAATTTATGCATCGAAAAGATAGGTATGCGTTATGTCCTTTAAACATAACTGGGGAAAAATAAATATAAATTTTACTGTTTTTACTAGCGAAAATAAAACATGAAAGACTTGAATGTGTGTATCTTTACGTAAGTAAATTCCGAATGTAAAAATCCAGAAAACAAAAACATGTGATACCAAGAAGCAATGAGCTCCAAGATACGAGGAAAAATAATAAAGGCTCTACTTGTAAAAAATAAGCAAACTAATTTCGTATATTTTCATGCAAAAATAAAGTTTAATTAATATTTTTAACAAGATACGGCTCATGGGATTCGCCGGGGCCTCCTCATCTTACCACAGGAGCTATAAAGGCCGCATGAATTGGGTCAACGGCGCATATTCCCGCATGTTACCGCATGTAGATAATTAGCCTGCAATCTGAGGTCCTACCCCTACCTATTAATGTAACATAATTGCAATTGTGGGAAAGAGACGCCGCTCTACACCATGTAGTTCGCTGTCACGCTTCCACAACTACAATGATATCACTTTAAGACGCGGCGGTAGGTAAGTTCTATCGTGTACTTTATACCTATTAAAGGTATGCGCTAAGCTTCGTCGCTCACCGACTTTATTAAATAAGTTTGTTTCCTTTGTCGCTTTATTGCTTACATGATTATGGGAAGCTCGTTGCTAATTAAAATCTGTTCTTCTTGCGAATATCAAAGAGCTCTAATTAGTTTGACCTATATTACTATAAGATTTTTTTCAGTCTCAAATTCTTGTGATATGAGGAGATATTGTTTTACGGTGATTACATAATACTACTTCGATTATTGAAATTTTGTCTTACATGATTAAAGCAATGGATTAAAGTATCTAACTACTGGAATGGCAAAAAAGGTTTTTCCAATGTTTCAGCAATTAGTTACAACAATAGGTGGTTGGGTTTGGGCCCTTTTAGGCAGAAGGTGACTGTGTTATTAGACCCCGAAAATGTTTATTTCTGAGTTAGTCCTACTTAAAGTCAAACTACACGCGTATCATAAACAAACGTCATAAATGCATGAACTTCGAAACTAAACCGCAGCAGAAAGAGCAATATCTTTTGAAATATTGAGATCAATATTTATACACTTAAGTTCATTTTCTCAGGTCCGAAAGTAAATTATGTCGCCGAAGCACAAAGCGGCCTTCGCAGCTGCTTACAAAGTTAAGAATAACGATACTACAGTTTCGGCGGGAACTTTCGCATAAACCTGCACTTAGCAGGGGACGCCCAACTTGACTGTTAAATAATAAACTTTAATGGACTTTTGGTCATTTCACTTTATTGTTATTATTTTTTTGCCGTCTGAATGAAAGGACTTTAGAAATTTTGATAGTATCTCGCGAACTAAAGTTTTAACGAGGAAGAAATTTAATAGGGCTGAAAGACGGAATTTTTAAATGGCAATACAGATAAAAAATATTGTTTATGGAGAGAGATTGTTAATGGAATATTTTACTAAATATAGCCAAGAAGTTAGTCGTAAATAGACGACAGATTTATTTACGATAACAATATAACGATTTTTAGTAAATGTGGGATTTGCTTAAAATAGACAACCAAGGGTTTCTGTGGTGTAACGTAATTATAATATATCTACAAGCGTGGGTGGTTCCGTCTTATGCAAAGTATGTTAATACTGTCTGTGTACATGTAAATAAACGAATTTCTCCAGAAAGTTACAGTCTATTCTGAAAATTCATATTGTTTCCCCCGAATCTGTCCAAAACTTTATGTTTGATTACTCACATGTTCTGCTAAATGCTTGAGTACTAGGAATAGGTATGTATAGTTAGTTCAAATTAGTATTATTTTCGGCAATGTTGAATGGGGCTTAGAATATGATACCTAAATCAATAGACCTTTTATAAATTCCGAAGTTATTACAATGACAAAATATTTTGAATCCGTTTATCTTGTGGGTTACTGTGGTGATTTTCATGACTTATGATCTTCAACATACATTATTTCCGACATGCTTATATTATAAATTGCTTCTATCAACAAAATCTGCTACTTCCCACATTACAAATCATTATTTTCACATTCCATCGAAGATAAAATAAGTTCGTGATACGGCATTTATTTGCACCACTCACGCTAGCAATGAGAATCTTTTGCGTAAGCATTGAAAGTAGATCCAGCACCGGTGTTCGCTGACTCAGCTCGCTAAAGATTCACCGAATACTTACAGCGGAGATTTCCTCGAATATCGCCCAATTGAACTGGGTAACGTTGATTTACTATCTATAAATCTATATAGTTTGAGTAGGTGATAGAATATACACATGTATAGTACCCTACTAGTACTGTAAGTTATAGTTATAGTTATATATATAGTTTCCAAATGCTTTATAGACATCACCATCAACCGCCCTTATAACCCACTGCTGAGCATGCCTCCTTTTGTTTATGCCGTTTTCCTGTTTCTTGCCCTTTGCATCCACTATTTTTTCATTTTTTTATTTCGTTATCTCATCTTATTCTCGGCCTAAAGGGAACAGCGAGTCTAAGCCAAGCAATGTGTCTGTAGCTCAAAACTCATAATATGAGTTTGACACATTTCAAAGACTGTGAGACTGATTTTCAAATATTATTTGAAAATCAGTTCTCCTTCCTCAAATCATAATCTCTGTTAATCCGAGCTGTTAGCGAGTTAAAAGCATAAAACAAAATATTACTTTTCACATAAAACAATCTTATTACTGCTTTCAGCATTCGCGCTAACCGAGTAATGTACATTTTTGTAGTTCATACTTTTGCTAATGCATTTACACAACAACTGTAGTAATATTATTTTTCATCATAAATTACATTTCTTGTAAAATGAGATCTAAATATGAATATTTTACTGTATTATTTAGCTTTGCCCGTTATCTGTATGTCTGAAACCAAATATTGCAAGCTAAATGAGACCCAATTTCCTTTACTCGGCTGAGCTAAAATTTCCACATACTAATGCAAATGGGATGAAAATGCAATATTACATTTTTAAACTGGAGTCTACCACTACCACCTCTATTAGGATTTTTGCAATCGTGGAAAAGAGACACTGCTCTACACAATATCATACGCTGTCTCGCTTCCACAAATGCAACAGTTACACGTTAAACGACCCAGTTTTGATGATGGAAACTCCATAAAACAACACAATGTTGCCTTGTTTATTTGTCTTCAACATTACTTTGAGCTTAGCCAACATGAAAACATATTTCATTTTTAATAAAACCTCGTTCTGTATGATTACATCCATCTCTACATCATACATACGTACATCATACATACACGGTCGGCGTAACACACAGGTATCTGTGAATACGACTAATGCATTAGCAGAATTAATGTTCCGCTTTTCAACTTTGTCCGCCCATTTTGGGATAAATCGCAGCTTTTCCGATGAATTGAATGAGGAATCGATAATCTTGACGGGCCATCTAATGCCTACTTATTAGGTGGAGGGAACGGATTCATCCCTACCTCGTTCTCAATTGATAGAATATGTGTTTTAAACCAAATTGTGATGTGTATCTTTTGATTATGTTGTACTAAGAAAGTATAGGTGCCTATTATGTAGAATAATTAAACACTGAAGTTTATTTTACACTAGATATTTCTCGCGGCTCCGCCCGCGTGGATGTCGGTTATAGCTGCAAAAACATTGACCTTCTATTTTACAGTCGGATAAAAATTAGCTTATGTGTTATTCTAGGGTGTCAGCAACGTCCGTACCCAATTTCATATTTTTTTATAGCCGTTTATGCATAAAAGAGTTACAAGCATCCATCCGTACTCACAAACTTCCGCATTTATATAAGGATAATTATGAAATAAAAAGCCTAAATAAATAATAGATATTAATATTCAGTAACACTAAAACTACTATCTTGTAATAATTTCAGTAGCCTGACAGGTCTGTCAAACAACACTTTCACTAAATATGTCAAACGCAGTAATGCCTGTCAATCTACTTTAACATCAATCAACGCGAAAATCTAAAAACAGACATCCCGTACTTAAATTGTAAAGCCTTAAATTACACTTTAATGACAATAAGAGATTTTCTGGGCATTAAACAGGTAATCTTTCGAACAACTTGGGTCCAATAAATTAATGCGAGAGCGACAACGGACGATCAGCACGTTCCGAAGCACTTTTAATAGAATTAATCTATTTCAGTAAAGGCTTAAAGATGCCGTTTATTTCAAACTCATTTGAATAATGGAATGAAGTGTTTATTAGAAACGGATCTTACGAGTACTTTAATAGTTATTGATGACAAAACAATGGGCTATTGGATATTTGACAAAAAAAAATTGTCGGTCAGATAGATTTCCAAAACATTGGATGAGTACTTTTTTGTCAAATCAATACCTAACAAAATCCGAAGATAGAACGCATCACAGATGGCGAATTGAATGGAAGTGAGAGACAGTATCATTACTAGTCAGTAAAAGGTGCACTGAGACGTGAGTACGTGACGTCACACGAGGTTTCAACTTACTGTATCGTCGATTTTTTTTGTTTACGAGATAAAAAGTGTCACGCATTTTTTGGAAATCCCTGTACTGTACCGACATCTGCTAACAACACCTATGGTAAGTACCTACTCTACATCCAAAATGCGGTACAAAAGAAATAAAAAGCAAGGATATAATATATGGTCTCTCTTTTTTTAGAGTCGGTTAAAAGGTTCATACAACTCCACCCTTTTTAAATACTGAAACAATAGAATATACGTGGCATCAAGCATGTCTATTTTTGCCCACAATTGCAGGCAACTCGAAGCATTTAAGGCCAGTAATAACCAGTATGAGGCTATTCGAATGCAACGGTGCCCAATGGCCGTTCAACAATTAAATGTTTCCATTTCAACGGTGCTTTGAAATGAGTAAAATAAGACAAATCTTAAAAGCCTCCAAAGTGGTCGTAGTTACTTCGTTTGTGTTGTGATAAAAGGACAAATTCTTGAGTGAGTGGGTACTGGGCAGTCTTAAAACGTGCTAAAACGTTTTTGTTTGGTGATTTTGTATTTTTTGAATTATGTCATGGTGTTATTGATTTCAACCTTTTCGAATGAAAATCAAACAATATTCTTACATAGTTGTTTTATTTCATTCTGAAATAAGAAATGTTTTTAAAAACATAAAAAAATATTACATTATAATTATAAATACCTATTTAACAAAATTTGATTCGGATCCAAATATTGAACTACGATAAGTTTTATGTTATACTAGCGACCTGCCCCTGCTTTTATTTATAAACGTTTCTCTTGAAATATTCTAAGTTATTCTTTTGCTTTTTACATAAATTGTGTAAAAAGAAAGATTCCTACGAATTCCGAACTTCTTTTTTAGAGTTAGTAAAAAACAACTAAGCTTACTTAGGAGCACACAGGCAGACGTAGGAAGCGACATTGTAACATACGATGTAGTAATCAGTACAAATTACAATATTTGGTTAAAAAAAAAGCTAAAGTTGTGTCCTGTTTTATGGGAATGGTGGCGCTGGGTATAATCCCAGGTCCTCTCGCGTGCTAAGCGAGCGCTCTCCCAACTGAGCTACGCTTCCGGTAAACTGAAATTCTCCTCTGCATTCAGCAAGTTACGTCATATCTTTGCAGAGTATCTGTAGTCGTTAAACACCTTTTGATCTCGACTTATACTCGTATCTTGTGGGAGAATAAACAGATATTAATGACAGCCTATCAAAACACTTTTGCCTATGCAATAACCCTATATTATGCAATTGATGCACAATTGTGATAGTGTATAAGTACTATCAAATTTCAAAACCACGTGTAACACACTACAAAATTGCAGTTCGCTAGTTAATAGAGTATAATATATCATTAAAATCTACCATCCAAACTATTTTTGGTTTTCTGTCATTTCAGTAAATATACACAGCTCCATCTAAATCCGATGAGACTGTCGCTCAAAGAGTAAGTAAATATCATATAAAATTATTTTGAAGAACAATTTTATATTAAAAAAGGTGCGAGGTGCTTCTTTCAATACTTTTGTACTACCAAAAACGATAGAATAAAAGTTAATGTTATGTTTGACTGAGATTTGAATTGGTATTAAAAACTATTAAAAGATAAATTCAAAAAGTGTGTGTCGAAATGAAATTTTAACTTGGAGTGAAAAAGCTCGTAATTCCCCGACCCGGCTATTTGTATTGCTATAAGTATTCTATACCAAATAACATGTTAATATTAATTATGTCAAAACATAAAATTATAGCAAAAGTATTTTGGTCGCTATGGTGACTCGTAGGTACATAGCTATAGTGACAGTAGACCAAAAATTCGTGGTTGCTTAAAAATTATGTTAGCCCGAACTCTTTATATTCTAAAAAAATAAATCAAAACTATTCAGTATTTTCGGAGATTATCGTGGACGACTATCTGACGTTTTAACGATTTTATTATATGTATAGATAAAAAAAAACTAAAATCCAAAATTCGTGTCCAGGACATTTCAGTGTGCTACCAGAAAGGGGGAAAAAAGACAACATCCTCATTCACAATGTTGCAATAAATCGACTTGGGAACGATTTAAGCAAAAGTTTATTTTCAGTATGAGGAAGTTATTTAACTAAAACGTCGTTTAGCGGTTTGTTTATCCAAACAGTTTAGTTGTAAACATGTTGACTTCCTAAACTACTCCGATGACAAACATCACATTTTAATTATATTGATGGCATCTATAAATCAGTCAGGTTCATTTATTGCCTTGTTTTCCCGAATTCCATGGTCTAAGGCTAAGATAAGGCTTACGTAATTACGTCTTACGTCATCAAGTCACTCAGATTGAATGATAGCAGTTAGGCTGTATTTTGCAAGACAGAACAACGAAGCCTTTATTGAAATTTAGATTTATTTTACCTAGAAACTTAGTTCACGAATGTATGAACGAAAATTCACCTTTTTTATCTCCGGTTCTGGCTTTCTCCACTTTTAGTGTACGTTCTGTATGTGCGTTATATGAATACTTTCTAATAAACAAATGAACACAAACACCATTTATACAATCAAAAATAATTTGCATCACAACTAGTCCAAACTGCGCTTAATCATTTCAGACTGAAGCTCGCATACCGTTGACCGCAAGAACTCTATTCTCACATAAAATCAAAGTTAAGTCGCTATTAAGTTGTGAGAGGAGCGTATCAGCGTGGAGCAGTTGAGGGCGGGCTTTCAACCCCCGGCTCGTGGCGGGAAGACGGGCCTCGCGCTTTGCCAGTCCGCGTGCGAACGCCGCCGGGGTAACACGCACCCTCCTGTGCCACTTTTGGAGGGAAAACTTCGAACGAACTCCGGGCATCATGTTTCATAAATGACGTTTACTGTTTAAAAGGAACTGCAGTGTGTTTTGAAGAATGTAGTTTTATGAATGTGTTTTAAAAATGTTTATTGACTTGGATCGTTTTGGTGTTGGTGTACAGTGATTGCGGAATGATGAAAGGTTTGTGGCACTTTCTATGAAATTTATATGTAGCGCAAAAAAAAGATTCTAAAATTAAAATCTTATGTTTAAAATTTCAATTAGTTTTTTTTTTAATATTAGGTAAAATGTATGATGTGACAATGTATCAGTTCCAATAGCTTTCCTCAATAGTTGTTTAACCATGCACTGAAATCTTGCTAAATAACAAAAGAGAGCAAGCAAGGTAATAAAAACGACCACGAGAACTTTACAATTTGTTTTAAGTAAAGCAATGAATGAGTATTATTATATCCAGGGAAAAAATCTTAAGTTCCTCAAAGTTAATTCTCGGGAGTGCTAAAACTTTTAGCATCTCACTTTGCAACAGTTTTACATAATTTGATAGCATAAAGCTTTTCGAAGGAAAGGAATTCTCAGGGGTTAACATTTTTGCTTCTTACAATATCTTGAAAATAGTTTTGAAAATTCATCTTTTACCTATGTCAGGCAAGATGAAAAAAATAAAATACTTTACAGAAAGTATTTAATTTTGAATATAAGATTTGTACCTTCGCAGCATTATTTAAGAAGGGTTATTGGTAAACAAATAAAAGGGCTAGGACTGACAGAAACAGTTAAAAGAAAAATTCATGAGGAATATAAAAATCTTTGTAGGTTGGTACTAAGAAAGAAAATTACAACATCATAATAATTCAAACTCTTTGATAAGCATCCAGGGTGTTATCAAAACAAATAAAGAAAGCAAGAACAACACTTAACAACATCGCAGTTACACCTCGCACCAAAACAAATTTGCATTTCACCCGCGAAAAAACGTAGAAAAAATATATTGATTTAAAGCTGAGCAATGTTTTTAGCAAGTAGGTCACCGGGCTACCATGATAGACGCAGTCAGCCTGATTTATGTTATGGCCGACATCACAGCTCGTCTCAAAAGCCAAAATTAACTTAAAATGCGCTGACTTGAAGCCTTTTGCCTCCTTTTGCATAAAGCACTTCCCTATAAAGTTTTGAAACGAGTCAGCGTTCGATCTCCGTTCATTTTAGTTCACTTTTGATGGATTATTCCTCGAGTTTGCAATGTAATGTAAATTTTAAAGGGTATTGTGTAGCTTTCTTCGTTCTAAATTTAAATCTTGTTTTGGATGGTCCATTACTTATCGATCAATTTTATAAGGAAAAAAATGAGTTAAATTATTTAAATTTTAGAATAGAGGTTTTGTCTAAACGTTCGAATTCAGGAAGTTTACAAATCTTACAGCCATTTGTCCTTGATTAGAGACTGTTGTTAAAAAGTTTTTTTTTGTAAAAAATATAGTAATTTCTAATTTTAATTATGTTACGTTAATTTTATATTAATACAATTTACTTTTTTACTGTATTTGGATATATATTCAAATGCTTTTTACGATTTTCTTTTTGGTGATATAATATGCTATGTATGTATTAACAGTGTAAATATTAGTGAAATATATGTATTAGATATTTTTAATCTATTTGGCATATTCATGATATAGCTTACTTCTGTTGTTGTGGCTTACTAAAATAATGTATATCAACATTTATAATTTTCCATTTTTAGTAGAGCAACTTATGCAGTTTCTCTCCGACTTTCTATAGAAAAGACATCTTGGAACCGTGCAACAAGAACCAGTAATATTTTATAACGTTTTGAAATTATCTGATAAGGCCGACTTGAAATAAAAGCTTTTCATTTTCAATTCCCTTTGAAACATTTCTCTACTTTTAGATTATCTTGAAAAAATAACTTATAACAAAAACAAAAGAAAAGATCAATTATTTACGTTGGCCCTAACGTTAATTAGTAATTAGTTTGGAATTAACTTGATGATCGAATTCGAAGAAACTTCTCTGTTTTCTTAGAAGTCTAAGGATTTTACGAGACTCTCAATAGATGCTACATTTTATAAAAGATCGAAGCAATTTTCGTATTTTAGGTAAAGATTATTTTCGACGGAACAACAAATTATATATAATTTACGATAGAATTTAATACGCTTTAGTACTGATGATGTTTTGGTATTAGAATATTAATATATTACACAATAAATAAATCTTGTTATTATATAAATACCGTTTAATGGTAATCTATAAATGCGGGTTAATATTATCGCCATTTCAGATGCTTATTTAAGCTTTGACGATAAGGTAAAAAGAGGCTTTACCCTTTTATAGATGTACTTTTACTAAGTTTCATCAAATCCGTTTAGCGGTTTAGCCCCGGAAGCGTTACAGACAAGCATATATTATAAAGAGAGACAAAGTTAAAATTAATTCTTGATACTGTGGCTATGATAGCCCAGTAGTAATGCCGTAGGACTGCTAAGTTAAAAGTCGTGAAGTTCGAGAAAAGTTGTGTGCTTTTTTAAAGTACATTTGCGTGTTCAGTCCAACCTTTTTCACCTACGGTCGTATCGGATTGTCATCCTATCAAGCTATGAGTATAAAGGAACAGAGACAGTTCCTATGTTTTTGCACACGTTCTGCAATGTAATATGTCCAGTGCAGTTAGAAAGAGTGTTGCGACTCTAGCCGCCTCGGCACCGTGACCAAAATCAGTCCGGTCACATATTATAATTACAATAGTGATTTATGTTTGTGTTTGCCGTTTAAAGTTTTTATTTTAGCCTCTAATAACCTTATATGTTCAACAGAGAACACACTCCCGTGTCTTCTAATGGTGTTAGCGGTGCTGGGCGCGGCGGGCGCGAGCGACAAGCGGCCGCGGTTCGTGACGGAGCCGCCGGCTCGCGTGCTGTGGCCCGCCACGCGCGGCGCGCACGCACTCTGCCGCGCAACTGGCCATCCACCACCTGATGTACACTGGGTGACCTCTGAGGGACAGCTGCTGACTACTATACCGGGGTTAAGGTAAGGATGCTTTTAATTTTCTCGTCAGTTTGTGAAAGTTTTCCCGTAGTTACCGACAATAGATAACGGAGAAGCGGTGGTTTTAGCTCGTAAGAGTCCCGCACACCCCTTCACCTTCCCCAGGGCGATGGAAATCCATGAGGAAATACAATGGGGAAAAAAAAGGCAAAGAAGCTTATAATTCTTACAACGCACTTCACCTCCAGGATTTTTTTGTATATCGGACGTTGATCGACATCAACCGTCCAATGATAATTTTGTATTGTAGGCACAGTTTTTTGTAATTAATATTTTTTTAACAATTAATTTATGTGCAAAAGTTGTAAAATATGGCCGGTAACTGCTTAAAATTTGTCAACCATTGATTAAATTATAATAAAGTGCCTGTTAACTGCACCAGATTTACCTGCGTGGGTGAATGCAGCGGCAAAAATAGCCGGTCTATTTTTGGGATAAAATTTTTCTGTATTAATGAAAAATATCCTTTGATTTCGATATGTATATATACCTGTTTATATTAATAGACCTGTTTCTATCAATAGAATCAGTTACACATTCACGAGTTCAAATATTACCTTTAATAAAATCATTCTTGCACTAAATAACTTAGAACAAGAATTCGTGCCCACAAATTCTTGTCCTAGTGGGTATGTCGCGATGACTTCCACCACTCTGCTATCCAAATTGCTGATCGACACGATACGATCACAATTTTTCCACCAAGACTTATCAGCTAAAGATACCAGGATACCAGCAGCTAAAACAAATCTCCTAACAAATACCTACATCATTACATAACAATTTCCGTTTTAAATTCTGCCATCTATACATTGTAAGCTTTATCAGTATCAAGTTTTACAATACTCTGCTCCGCACTAAAAGCGACTGATCGCTTGATCGGACTTTAGATTGCTTCGGGATTGGGTGTTAGCGTACACGCGAAAGTCGACGACGGATCCATTAAATAAACTACTCTAACTTCACCTATATTTTACAAGAAACCGATACGGTTACTAGCAAGTTAATATTTAGTACATCTATACATGTAAGTAAAATTAGAGTGACTGTTTGTAACATTGAAATAACCGTTTGTTAGTAAATGCATATGAAGATTTATACGGTACATTCGGTAAAATATTCCTTTTTATAGTTTTTGACCCTGTGCTTGTGTCAGTTAATTCGTCTTGACTGATTTTATCGGGACTTTATTTGGCAGAAAGCTGATGTAATAAGAAGAAACTTGACAACTTTTATTTTAGAAAAAAATCCTTTATTTAAAAAAAAAAACTAATATTTTCTTTGTTAAATTCCACTTACACGAAGTCGCGGGTCTTGCTAGTTTAATATATTTACGAAACACTTGTAACGTTGAGTGTTATTCGAAGACACGTTTTGCTTTGAATCTTGTTTATTAATTAGGATCTAAATCACCTAGCTGTGCTTCTAGCGGATGAATTTAATAGGCAAGCGTTGTTATTGTTTGTTATTAATTTCGTCCTTAATTAGAATTTGTTTTCGTATTCTGAATTCTTATCTTGGAATTTAGGTGTGTCTTAATTAAATAGAAAAAGGTCATCAGATACAGTCTATCAAATAGAGCATTGTACAAAAAAATAGTGCAGCCTGTTATATTCTGAGACAAAAATGTAGACTAAAATACTTTTCTTGTTATATTCCTCAACATTTTCACATCGCCATCAAGTCACAAATTAAGTATACGAGAGTAACTTGTGTTATGAGTGCCTACTAGACAAGCAAACCTACTAAGCAAACTTATATATTTCTAAATACATACCATATAGATAAATTACACCCAGGCACAGAACAAATTATCAAGCTCATCACACAAACTTTTGTCCTGGGTGGGAATCGAACCTACGACCTCCGGTATATCAGTCAGGGCTACTAACCACTAGACCAACAGAACCGTCAAAATTTATCTTTAATTTATATTAGATTAATGTAATTCATTCTATAAAAAAGTTCTTTATCTTATAAAAGCGAACTTATCAGCAAAAAATACACTCAAATACATGCTAACGGAATAACAATAGCAGATAATTAAAAGAGAGTGAACATTAACGCTACCGCTACACAAAATGTCCGTCGCGACGTAAAACCTTATGACAAAGTTGTGTCAATTAATCTTTGCGGAAATTTCACAAGAAAAATGTATATACTTCAGCTAGGAGCGAGTGTCCCAAAGTTTTTGCCTCTGAGTGTCTAATGACTAACGGCAAGCGCCTGGAGTTTTGTATTTTTAATAAGGCCTTGTGTAAGTGTGCCGGCGACTCCGCAGCTCACTGAAGAGATATTTAAAACTTCGAGGAGAAAGTTTTTCAACATTTTACTTAACACTTTGTAAGTTTGGGTAAATGCATTAAGGCAGTGATCTATTGATTGTTGCGATACTTTGTGGATTGTTGAGTTGTTATTGCGATATCGTTGATATTAATTTAGAAATTTTGATTTGTATGCCCGTGATTGCAGTGACATAATCCTTTCAAATCGCAAGGTAATTCAAAGATCAGCTCAAAGATTATTAATTTATTTAATAGTTTATGTAGACACCAAAAAGTACATGAATACACAATACTTATAACAAATGAGATGTACAAGTAATTCATTCGTTCTCAATCAGAATTTGACTTTGCTGGCAATCGGTGCTGAAACAGCCATACTGTATAATACAGGAGTTC
This sequence comes from Chrysodeixis includens, assembly GCA_941860345.1. Lineage (NCBI taxonomy): Eukaryota > Metazoa > Arthropoda > Insecta > Lepidoptera > Noctuidae > Chrysodeixis > Chrysodeixis includens. The sequence continues at coordinate 9,431,409 of OW796097.1, forward strand.
CAAATATTGGAATCTGATATCCAGTGTGGATATGCGGTGATCAATGCTCATTTTATCCTTCTCTATAGGAACATACCTTTAATCAACTTTTTTTGCGAAATAAAAGAACGAAACAGAAATTTAACAAATAAAGGAAATCGAATCAAACGTACTGAATAAAAGTAAATATAAATAAAGGAAAGGTAGATACGTGTGTGTTTGTATTGTAATTTCGTCCAATTAATAGCAATATATTGGAATTTCGATCTCCGTAATCAACAGAAGCCCTATTTACCTTTAGGGAATTCACACGATCAGGTTGTTTACAAATAAGTATTCCATTCCTGTAGGTAAACTATAAATACGTAACCTTATACGATACATTGTATGTAATGGGACTTTTATGTTTCGATATAAAACTAAATTAGTAATGTAAGTAGCGGGGCACACTGAGAGCTAGGCTGGGTATACAGATGTTCTCATATGACCTTTCAAAGGACCGTGAAGTCGTGAGTTGTGGTAAAAAGGAAAAGAGAGGCACATGGCAGTGGTTTGAGCCGGTTAGAGGTTGACGTAATTTTCTGCCATTTCAACGACACAGAAAGATCATACAGATAGGTATTCCCGAGTAAAAATGTAGTTGATAATTAAAATGATTAGTTGTCAATCTAAAGATGTAAAGCAAAATCAACCTAGCCTCTTTCTTCGCGTCTGACGCTTAGCTCTCAGTGTCAAAGAGGCTACTTCATCAGAGCAACACAATCGCAAAATGATGTGTGGAGTAACTAATTCGAGTTTCCCTGCGGGGTGCCGCTAATAAATTGGCTGAGTTTCCGATCAGAGTCCGTTAGGGGGAGCTCCAAGTTCCAAGTTACGGAGCGAGGACGTGTCGGCGAGACGTACCTATGTGCTGAGTTGAAAACTTCTCCGATCTCCGATACACTTCGGCGGCGCAATTACTAAAGTCTTCAGTGTTCGCAAAGTTTACGCTTTACCAAATTCTCAACGCGATCATGTTGACTTTGTCGTTTAGATATGTGTAAATAGCTGATAATTTGAGCAAAGAGGTTTTATTTAAATAAGTTTTGAAGTGATTGAGCGACAGCTGTGAATTGGTAGAATACTCTTAATTCATAGCTGCATTCATATCCATGTCACATTTTTTTTTAATAAAACAGTTTTGATATTCATGACACTAAACAATAATAAAATTATCTCAGTGTATTGTTACAATCATATTTTGACAGACTGGAAATTTCAGGAGAACTTGAATACCGTAATTGCTAAGAGAATTCCAGTTAAAAGGTTTCATTTTTGATTTTCATATTCTTTTCGCAATTTGCAAAAAATGTAACGAAAAATTGTCTGTACACCGGCAATGAAACTTTGCACCAAAATAGAGGTAAATTGGCGTAATGACCTAAACCACTCGGCTACCCGTCTATTTTCTTACTATTCTGTTAGAAGTCACTATATCGCTTCTTAAATTCATAGTAATACCGCCATTATGTTGCCATGGCAACGTGTTAGCTTGACAGCTATGAGAAGCGCCTGTAACATTATACGACAGCTCGCAGGCAGAAGTTTTCCGTTCGCAGAGTTCAATTCAGACGACAAAGTATTGAATAAAACGCGCACTTTGCAATATTTTACTAAGTTCAACCTATTCTAAGGGGCTAAGTTTACATCTTAGAGATTATTTACTTTCTTTTGTGATATCGCGAAGGTACAGACTTGCAGTGTAAGCTGGAGTTTTATATTTTATTTAAAGTTTGTCTTTTGTAATACCAGTTCACAGCTGTCTAGCATTCTTGAGGACGAAGGCTGCTTTTATTAACGTGATTTATTAAAATACCCATGTATTTCAACGTGACATAAAATATATGCGGTAGTTAAATTATTATTTATACATTTTAGTTTAGGATCCTATAACGCATATCAATATGAATATTATCCTTAGTCGTTGCCCACCAATGGCCAATTCTCAGACCTACTCGATATGCTCACAAAATTTCAAGAGAATCGGTCAAGCCGTTTCGGAGGGGTACGGGAACGAACATTGAGACACGAGAATTTTGTATATAAAGATAACATTTTATTCAAGTAATATTTGTAGTTCCATAGGACGTTTTCATTTATTTCTTTTATAACAACTTTCGTGGAATTTTTTATTGCGGGATCGAAAACGACGACATGACAGAGCTTTTCTATTCCATAATTCCCTTTTTGAATTACATCATTGCTCAATAATAGCACTCAACCCTTAAGCGTAGCGTAACGACATGCATGCATACGTAATGCTTTTAAAAAGTTAAAAGATTAAAATTGGATTCCAGCCATCTATCTTCGCGAGGCAAGCATTATTTACGCCGAGTACTTATCCTGTTGAAAGGCGTTACAAGTTGTAGCGTCTTCGCTCGTATCGTGCAAGTAACCCTCAATGGCCATACACCACTCACGGCGGTAAAGTGGGCATGGAACAAACGATTATGATGTCAGTTGACTTATGGTAGAAGTACGAAGACGAATGAGCAATACCGTGACGCCATCTTGTTTTTGCCTGACTGCGTCAAAGATGGTAATGTTTTTTAGACATATGTGTGGCTATGTCTTGATGCAGCGCAACACTCATATTTTAGGTTAGTTTTAGACATAGGCTATTTTCTTTAATTATGGCGCTCGTAAAAAAAATGCAAAGTGTGCGAGGTAGTTTTTTCTCATCATGAAAACATGGGTACTGAAAGAAAATTAGTAAAATTACTATTTATACATCACATTTACATTTTTTGTATTATGGAATTATCAATTTTGGCAATCGGGTTCTATACTCCATTTAATAAGTGATTTGTGCAAGGATCATTTTATTAACAAGTTTATGGGCAAAATTATTCAAAGGAATATCAGATAAATGAATGGATAAATGAAGCATTTGATGCTTAGTTAAATATGTATATTCTATCAGTTGATTCAGTATAAAGTATCCGTTAATACTTGGGTGTCACACTCAATTGTTTGAGCGCTAATGGAATCTATTGTAACAGAGGTGATAGCGGCTACACAAGAGGGATCCCGTTTAACGTGATTCGACATTCCATTATCACAGTGATTATGTTTGGTCCCTTGATAACAGCAGGGTATAACGTTTCGTTTCACAAAACATCAAAGCACCCGACCGCATAATAACTCCCTTAAAATTTATTCTCTATTTTTGTTGGCGAAAGTTAGCGTAGACGTCGGAAGTGACAAGTTAGCCTTGCCAAGTAGCCTACCTGGATTTAAACTAAGTTTGACTTTCTTGCGAAGACACAAGGGTCATTTTACACATTCCGTTCGGCAAAATAAACGTAGTTTGGGTTAGTTACGTATCACGTCCCACTAGTGTCAGCAGTAAGTAGTAACAAGGCGTTGTTTACTCTCTCCCAGTTGAAAACTTCGGACATCTCACCTGCGAACTCACTTTAAGGTTTATTCGGATAGTCGCCGCTATGTAAACAAGTGACATTCGTGAAACTTGAGATAATACTGACGAAATATTATTTTCAACCGACTTAAAAAGGAGGAGGTTTTCTTAAGTCGTCTTTTTAGTATGTTCTTTTGTTTACTTATAAATTGTGGGTTTATTTCTTATAAACGGAGTTTTAAAATGTATTTATATAGAAGGTACTCGTAGTTAGAGGCATTCAGAAACTTTGCAAATTGGTTTTAGTTTTCAGTGATTAATTTGTCTGATCTATTTATAGCTAGCGAAGGGATTTCTCGATAAATTGTTGTAAAAGTGTTATTCCACTGAGTAATTGTGTTTAAAATATTGATTTTAGTCGGTAATTTAATTGTAGATTTTGTCGACACAATTACCTTTAAGGATTATATTGTTTTTCCCTTTCATATCAACCGAATGGTACGTTTCTCTTTGGTCTTTTAACATGACAAATAATGCCGAAAATAAATACCAATCAAATTATAAGCTTTTTGCTTAAACAACAAATACTTTTCCAATTGAATGATCAGTAAACATAAGAGAAAATTTAAAATGTTAGATGTCAAGTTAAAGTCGCAATTCATAAGCAATAGTTCTTTAGGCAAAATTTATTTTTTCTGCGATAATATACAAAGCAGTTTCTTTGCCATTCGTGTATGTTATAATTATTTGTTTAAGAATCCATGTCCCACTGCGATGCAAAGGTATTCAATTCTTTTTCCAAATTAGTTCAAAATATTGCTGTTGACAATTCACTAAAGAATCATAATATCTCGATTTTTAAAACCCATGCTATAAAATACTTTCCAATTAAACGAAAGTAATACTCATGATATAACCAGATCCAGATATATCTAAATACATATAACTCTGCTTAACGACGTCACAGGCTGAAAATTAGATTTCCACACCCAAAAACTTGTGTTCGAAAAGTTGTGTATAATGCTCGTGTCAGTGGAAAATTGGCAATGATCGAATATCGTAGGCATCTGTAGATAACGTGTCAGCCGTCAGACGTGACGCGCAAAGATTGAATATACTCCGTTATATACATGCTTCTTAGGGTTCCGTATGTAAGGAAAAAACAGAACCCTTGATCATTTTGTTGTCTATTTGTCGGTCCACCTGTGTTTTTTTGTTTTTCTACCTATCTGTCTGTTTGTCTGTCGGTCTGGCTGTCTGTCTGTCTGTCTGTCTGCCTGTCTGTCTGTCTGTCAAAAACCTTTTTTCTATAACACGTAGAGGATATTATATCAAATCAAACTGCATATTATAATAATATCAAATATTTAAGGTCTACCGCTCTCTTAGAACAATCATACTACGCCAAAGACTTTTGAAAGATACAGCCGTATATGCCACAAAATTTTCGACTTTCGCAGGTTAATCTAAACCGAATTATTTTATGAGGAACCTTCAACGTCGCAAGTTGAATGTGCACTTATTTCTAGGTTTGAGCATGTATTTGAACATTGTGTATTGATTTTTCATGTGCTCTACTTATCATCTATTTATTTTATCGATAATTAATCTGTGTAAGTAAATTGCATTGCACGCTATCTGCATTCGACTTCAAATTTAATATATTAACTGACTTTGGACTTTGAGTGTATCTACATAGCCACTTCTCGTTGTCTGTCTGTAAAAATTTAAAGACAAAGTTTTACATGTATAATGCGTCAGTATTGCAGCCGTGCGAAGCTGGGGTGCGGGGTCGACATTGAAAAATGCAGACGTTTGTATTTTGTGCCAAACGACAATCCCTTTTGGTCTACCCTTACAAAATTTTCGGCATCTAATCGTCCTTCCAACATATACAAAACAAAAGAAACTGAACTAAGTTAAACAAAATAAAAAACAAATCCATCCCGTCCGGTCGATAAACCTTAATCAACCGCAGTATAATCCAGAAAAAATCCCCAATTACCAAGTTCTTATTACTGAAAAAAACTTACTTAAAAGTCCAATTTATACTTTTCCGGACTTAGAGATTGAAACCGGGGAAGAAATAGTAGCGGGATAAGTAAAGCAATACTTTATAATGTTAAATAAATTTATCGCGGCCGGTCTGCATTTTATGCTGTCTTTTTATACTGGTTTTTAAGTGGTTAGATGTTATGTAATTCGTATTCTAATTTGATTCAAACACAGTTTGTTTTTCTGAAAGTATATTTTTAATTTCTAAGGAAATGGTTTAGAATCCAAATCATAATTATAAATAGTTAATTTATTATTATACATTTCAGTAAATTTCGATAATATTTTAAGGAGACGAGAAGTTTAAGTCGGCCGGTACATATATTTTTTTTTGGCTTAAACAATTCAGAGACTTTCTAACCATACTTTACAAACCTTTAAAGCTAGTCCATTGCAGCAGTTGTATAAGAAAATCACAGCTCTACGTTATTTACAACACTTCCACAAGTACAACTCTTATTTTAAGAGATGATATCTCTCCAAACTTACCTCATATAAAAAGAACATCCCAACTTCCGCATTTATCCATCATCCCCACACTTTAATTATAACTAGTAGGTACCTATTATCGAGTCGACGCGACATTAACTCCAAGAGGTAATTCGTTCTCGTGCGTTACACTCGGTTTTACGGCCTATCGTTACAACGTCTCACAAATTAAGTTACTATGAAGTTAGCTACCCCTGAAACTAAGTTAGGAAAGATCAACCGACGAAATTAAAGATCGACCTGTTTCGAGTGTAACAAGCCTCGTTCCTTGATAAATATATTACGTATTTGTTTGATGACTATTATCTTGTTTCTACGGCCGTTTAAATTGTTTATTTTATGCGACTTTAAATATTTCAAAACCTACAAAAAACCTTTAATGTTTAAAATGAAACCTAACACTCTGTAATAATGAAATTTTTAGCCTAAAATAATGGACTTAATTTGAATAAATGTAATTCTTAGTGGAAACGGCGTAAGTTTTATCACCCAGCTGACAGGTAGTTTCTACGCCTTTGTGGAATAGTTATTGTTATATTTACTATAAATTCTACACAATATAAAAATGATATGTAAAAGTCGGCTTGTAAATATTGTACTGGGAAAGAGCAATGGTCAATGGCACAACTAGAGTCAGTAACTTTTAAAAAGTGCCTGAAAAGGCGTAATCGATATAAAAAAAAATATGTTAAATGACATTCTTTTTCGACAGGTCACGCGACTTTTACTTTTCCATTCAATATAATTTTGAAAATTCATCAACGTTCTAAAATATTTGGTCTACACGACCACAAAGTCTACCAATTTATCTCCATCAGATTTTACTAAATATTTTACAGTTATCGTGACTCTAAATCAAAATCTTAAGAATGGTGCTCAAGGAAAGTACTTGGGAACTCCATAACATACTTTTTATACGAGTCAAGTTTCACTTTATACTGCGAACGCTACGTTTAGATATCAATAACTCGATACCAAGTTTTGATGACCGTCATTTGTTGAAGTTTCGACGAGAATCGTAAATATCTTCGTGACTACAAGTGCGTTAAGTATCAAATGACAAGATACTCGTAAAGCAAAAGAGATGGATTTTTGTAGTCTTTTCTTCTTTTTTTGAATAAGAAAATTAACCAGTTTTTATACAGCCAGATCTTTGTTACTATATTTTGTTTGATTAGCGTCATCAACTTTGCGTTTTATATACGGTTCTGTGGAAAAACGTGTAATATAGTTTAACAGACGATATATACTTTATGTACCGAGTTATGTCCGCATAAATAATCAATGCGTTTTGTTCGACGATGTTGGAATGTTAGAATCCCTAAATTTACAAAAATATCTGGATAACTGTTTAATACTAACTTAAAAACATCTGATGTGTTTTGAACGTCTGGATTCGGATTATTTTTTGTCTAATATTTTTGACTCTATCGTTACCCTTCATCGATAATCCAGTAAAAGGATCATCAACAAATAAAAATCACAGAGTATTTATCTAATCCGGGCTATAAAATAAGCTAAGTCTTATTAGTTCAGTTTAAATGCGACTGCTCCGTCCGATATGAGCGGTTGAAGTTTTTATGGCCTGAAATACGACTATAATATTATGGAAATGAAGTACGTTGTGGAGTAGGAATGGAACCCTATGATAACAGTAAGGAGATCAACGGGTGACGTCGACCGTCGTAAATGTTGATATATATATGTTACAGCCAAAGTAATTAATCTAGATATTATACATAATGACTAGTCATTATGAATAATATCTACGCAATTTGGATAAAGTGATAATTCACACAAAATTAATCACATTAACTAGTTATTATACATAATATCTTCAAAGAATTAGATAAAGTGATAAAACAAGTAGATATTCGTTTAAGAATAAATTTGTATTTCAATTTTCCTTAAGCATACATATCAGAAAGATTATTTTAACAATTAAAATAACATAAGATAATATTTTCACCTCAATAAACATAGATATTATAAAAAAAAAAAAAAAAAAAAAACCTAACCTCACCTAAAGGTTTTTTTTTAGGCAGGAGTGTGGATATCAAATGAACATTATACCTTTTGATCATTAGCGCAAATGTTGATATAGCAAATAAATATTCGACGAACTGAAAATTATGTCAAACGACATTATACAAAGTGATGATTTTCTTAAACGTTTTTCGATTGAGTAATATTATATCAAACGTTGTTCGATCAAACATGGGTGAACCTAAGATAAAGACCGTATTATTACTTTGGCTAACTTTGACACGATATTATGAATAATAACTAGATAATGTGATTAATTTATTACACTGTCTAGTGAATTTAGCTATTATCCATAATGACTAGTCATTATGTATAATAGCTTATTAATCACTATGACTGTAACATATATATGTTTTGACCCTTTAAAAATGTATTTTCGATGATGTGTGCTTTCAACTTAGAATTAAAATGATCTGCCGCTACATTTGTTAAAAGACTGATGAAGGTATGACATACCTATTCTTAATTAAAATAAATTGTTAGTTTTTAGAATTGATTTTGGTTTTGAAATAATTAATTAATTAATATATTAATATCTTGGGACAATATCACGTGCAGTCCATAGATATCCATAGTCGATTTCCCATAGATACCTATAATAATATCTTTTAATGTGGTAAACCCACAATATTATTTTAGTTTTATGTATATTCCCTAATTTATCTTCCACTGTAATATCCATAAATAAAGCAATATAGATCATAATAAAAAATGTGATAAACAAAAGAGATTTATCAGGGTTTCAAAGCCTTTTTGTCTCTGTATTTATATTATGGTGTAAAATATTGATTGTGGAGGTAGGCCAATTAGGCACTTAACGATTATTAATTTCACTAACGTTTTCCTTACGTATGTTTATCGGGATAGCTCGACTAGTTTCAGACCCAACCGGAGTCCTTAATCATGAGCTGACGCGGTCGGGTCGCGAGTCGAACTGGTTTACGATTATAGCTTTTAAAACTGTTACTCTCATGTATTATATGTCCCTATCAACTTACTCCATAGGAGAAGTTGTGAACAAACAAACTAGGAAACTAAAATACGGATTTTAGTTGTTACATTGTTTTATTGAATTTAGACTTTATTCCTATTTAATGTTTGAGGTTCAGGCGAATAAGTAGAAGTAGATTACATGTTAGTATAATATTTACTTACTACTTTACTTTTTGTATTCTCATTCAATACATATTTTCTAAAATAAAATCCACGTTATTTCTATGTCTCCCTGGGCTCCGAAACAAATATGGAATATGCTTTCTTTTTTTAAGCGGCTTAATACTATCTCTTACAGAAACACCCACAATAACCAAAATAATATGTCTTTAAACATATAATTATAACTTTATTCAATTTACAAAACTTTTCGTCTTTGTCACACGGTACGTCATCGTTTTTCACTGATATTTTAACAAGTGACTGTCACACATCGCAGCGCCTACAACGTAGTGATTTATGTCATAAGCTTCCGTTATTTATCATCGTACATCTTCAAAGTAGGTAATATGTTACTGTACCTACTGCTAATTTATTCCATACTTTGTACATTAAGGCATTTTAGCAGTAACATGAAATACACAGATACTGCTATAATTAAACCATTAAGTTTGCATCCAGCTTGCCTTATCATATAAAACACCTATAGGTACGTAATGACGTGAAAATGTAGCCATTTAATGATTTTGACGAAAAAACAAACCTAATTAAATGAAAATACATACTGTGGCATTATGGACACAACTATTCCACGAAAACTCTTTGTCACTCTTTATGCAACACCTTTTTAGTTTTAAAATTCGTCGTAGTGATAAAACAATTAAAACAATAGTAAAATGAAACAACGCTAAATGCTATTCTTGTAATAAATATTGTCCTTTGTCCTTTTATCAAGCTTTTAATTAAACAGCCTTTGGGTTTCTCACTAATTAGATTTTAAATTATAACTACTTTCTTTGACTGAAAACTGAAAAATAAAACTATAATAAAAGTCTTTTGACTATACAACAAGATTTGAAACAACAACAGGCGTTAAGTAGCCTTGTTCATATTTGAAACAACTTTTGAAGCTGTACAATATACACAATAACTTGAGAATCAATAGTTTGTTGCAATAAATATTTTAGCCATTCCATATAATTTTAGTTAACATCTTTAAATTCGTCGAAAAACGACTCCCGAACTAAGGAATTTAATTCTTGTATTGCGGGGAGTTCACACAGGTATTCAATTCACAGGCACAAAACCTCCCAGACTCAGAACAAGCGATTGTGGAACGCACAAATTCTTGTTCTACGCGGGGATCGAACTGGCGAATCGTAACCGTGGCGTTGACGTTGCCGTGGTAACCTGTACCACTCGGCTATCCGTCATATTTACAATACCCTATAATAATTACATTAGTATTATTCCTACTAAATTTCCTTTTCTTCAACAGGCACGTCCTAACAGACGGTAGGCTGGTGGTGGGGGCGCGTCGATCATTGATGGACGCGGGCAGCGGCGCGGGCGCACTGCTGCGGTGTCGCGCCTCCAACAGGGCTGGCACTGTGCTCTCCAGACCTGTTATGCTGCAACCTGGTGAGTTTAATATAGCTAAAACAGTAAAATGGTAGGTACCTAGGCCTACAAAAACTGCGCTTTCGCGTCGCATCGCAGTCTAAAAAAGCGTTGAACGTTTTTATTCATTCATCATTCGGAATTGTAAATCTGTGGTTGGATTTTCACTTTTAAATGTTGAATATTGTGAAATAGGATTTTTGTTAAACAGTGTTTATAGTTTTTGGTAAAATTTCAGTAATTAATTTGTAAAATGTTTCTTAAATATTGGATTTTTTTAGTAATATTTTGTTCAAGCAACCACGTGATCAATTTGATTGAGTAAGCAGTCTCGATACACTGATATGGTTATATGCATTAATATTACGATACTGTCCTATGGTCTTGACCACGACCATAATAGAGTTAAAATTTATAACCTTATTTATTTTTATTTCTTACCTATTTTAATTGTACTGCTACGAGTACTACAGGTATCATAAAAATTGCGAATAACGGACTTACGTAATAAACAGATGTACGGCAAGAGGGTAAAACAAATTACAACTTCGAGTCGAGTTGGACCAATTAACTTTCTGTTACACCAAGGGAAATATGAAAAATGAAATACAACCTGCGGCTAGCCGAGTTTTTACTGAACAACTTTTAATTAAAGGATTTAAAAATGACATTAGAGAGAGTTCGAGGAAAGTTTTCGTATTGTTTTTAGTTTAGTTGTAAGAAAAACAAGGCATAATGAATCAGTTAAATTGGGTTTTGTTTACTGTGTTTATAATAATGTGAAAATAATGAGTAGGTACTGTGGTTATAGGTATTCTAACATCAAGTACAAATACAGTTGTCTGTGACTATATCCATTATTTCATTTAGTGACCTCCTATTGTGTTTATTTCTAGGGTAGTTCAGTAAGAAAGAAAAATATAACTTGATCTTGTATCTAGAAAAAGGAGGATCTGAAATATAAATTAATCGGCTTCGATCAAGTCTAGCTACATTAAGTAATTAATTATCGCCAAAGATGTAATTTCTGTAGCAAAGTCCTAGGTTGACGAAAGTTGGCAGTCAATTTTCGGTTATTTATAGAGTCCATTGATTCTATACACTGTCTCCATAAGCCGAAAATTGAAACAGAAATTTCATGATTTTAAATTACTAACTCCAAAAAATATAAAAAAAAAACTAACGAAGATTAAATTAATGGTCAAGTAAATAGATAAGCCGAATACGAAACAGACCTACTCTATTAAGCCTTGTTAAAATCTTACCTTAGCTCTCCAGAGAAATGGATAAAGAAAAATATCTTCGAACAAAGTTCCGCAACATTCATTAAGAAAACGGAATGTCGGGAAGTTTGTACTTTGAGGGACTTTCAAAACAAAAGTAGATTATTTCACAACTAATTTAATTTGGTAGTTTGTAATTATCTCTTTATTTTACAGAAGTTTTATTTTAGGTGTAATCTAATTTAAGTTGTGCTTCTTTTAGTCCCACTGCTGGGCAAATATCTCTCTCTTATCTTTGCATTTCTCTCTGTCGAAGACAAGTGAAGTCCGTTCTTTCATGTGACTATCAAGGTCATCACGCCATCTCCGACTGTGCTTCTTTTAGTTCTTATTTTATCCATTTATTTTTTAGAATAATTTTATTTGTACATAGATTTTGTATCTATTATAATTATTCTTGCGTAGAAACGGCCACTCCTTTAAACAACGATAACTGACCTCCCTCTTGACTTGTTTTAGTTATATAGGCACTGATGTACAAAGTAGTATTACATTCTTTCTGATTTTTGTACATGGTATTGTGCCAACATGTATTCATGGTTCCATGATGTATGAAATACTTAGAATTACGTATAGCTAATTACTCTGAGTAAACGAGCGGGTGGGGGAATGACATATTAATTTAAAGATTTCGCGCAAATATTGATGAAACCAAAAAAGATATTGGGTGCTGTTTCATTAACATTTATTTATTTTAATTATTTTACCTATAGTGTTATGTTAACTACTATTTGGACACAGACAGACCAACTAAATAATTGGTTTTCTAAATTCAATTTGTGTCTGGAAAATGTATGTACAAAAATCTGATTAATACCTACCTTTTGCAACACTATTTTTTATCTTTTATATAATATTTCATATAATATATTTCTGCAATACGAGTTGATTGAATAACAAGTAAAAATTGAGCGCCGCTGAGTTAATAATGTCTCCAAGTTAGTTAACAAGACTTCATTGAGATTTTCCTAGAAAGAATGCTGAGTACATTTTTATGCAAGCGTTATAAATAGTCGAGAAAACATTATAAATATTAAAACAATATCTAAACGCATTTTCTTTATTTATAGCTCTTGCGTGTGCCTATACTGTTGGCGATACAGGGATGATAATATGATGACGATGACTTTCGGTAAAATCAAACCATGCTATGTCACTTTTCTGCCGCTAAAATGTTAAGACTACTTAACATTTTAGCGGCAGAAAAGTGTGTGAAATGGTTTTCCATCTCGAATATCTTAAACTTATCTATTGAGTATAGAAATATTATTTTAAAGTCAGGCACTTTGGAAGATTGCAAATACTCTTCCAGCTGATCTCCTATAAATAGAAGAGAAAACCGACCAGTAACTGCAGATTGTAAATGTTATGGACCAAGTGATTAATGCGGGCATTATTTATAATGCTTGAGCATTATGAATAATGCCTAGCATTATCGGGCTAAGTGATTAATTACTATCTTAACTTCATTATTATCATATCGCTAGGTCATTATTATATTGCTAAATGATAGTTGGGCAATTTGATACTAATGCTATATTTAAGTTGTATCAAGCGCTAAATAAACCATGGCTGCAATTGGGGACACCGTAAGAGTTCGAGTTCCGATGTTGATTGCGGTCGTAATGTTGGAAGAAATAAAAAAAAAAACCTAACCTAACCTAACCTAAATTAGGTGAGGTTAGGTTTTTTTTTTTTATTTGTCAAAATCTATATTTATTGAGGTGAAAATATCATCTTATGTTATTTTAATTGTTAAAATAATCTTTATGATATGTACGCTTAAGGCAAATTAAAATACAAATTAATTCTGAAACGAATATCTACTTGTTTTATTACTTTATCTAATTCTTCGAAGATATTATATATAATAAGCTAAACAGTATCTATAATATCCAGATTGATCACTTTGGCTGTAACATTTGTATTACTTTGCCCAAAAGGTGATAGGCCATATGTATAGTGCCCGGTCAATTTGATTATTTGAATAATTATTATCAAAGTGCACTCTCATATTGGGCATTTTTCATAGTGCCCGGGCATTATGTATACTGCTCAATTTATCACTTTGTCCATAACATAAATATCTAACGCGCACCCCGCCAGCACCATAACAAATCCATCGGTTTTTCGTAGGAAAGAAATTAGCTAGGATATGTCTCTATGCTAATCCTATTAATATTATAATCGCGTAAGTTTGTAAGTAGGTATGGTCGGATGTTTGTTACTCTTTCAAGCTCAAACGATCGATTTTGATGAAATTTGGCATGAAATTAGTCTATACCCTGAATATGGTTAGCATACGCTTTTAATCGACTGCGTCAAAGGAAGTTAAAGTTTTTGCAGCTATAACCGATATTCACCCGAGTGTAGCCGTGGATAACAGCAAGTAAGTAACAATAGAGTCGTATATAGCGTATCACATTTTACTTAATCATCACGACAAGCCTAGAAACTTTCCTCACATAATAACAACAACCGCAAACAACTAATTACCCTCGGAATGTGGAGGTTATCGATCACGTATGTTCACAGCACTCTAAATGAATGTTCGGGTACTGTTCAACCAATATAAATTGCTTATTAATACATAAATTTAATCCGAGCCTTAATGAAACTATGTCGAGAAGCAAATTAATATAACCCATATCAACTCGATACTAATTTGCTATTCATAACATCCACTCTCTATTCCGGTCGGTTTCAGTCCTTTAATATTAGGAATTTGAAAAGATATTTTTCACTTCAATTACTTTTTCTCGGCGGGTAGAAGAAAGTTTTAATTAAAGATGAAGCGACATTATGTCCCTCATCTTGGAAAAATAACATCGTTATAACGGACGGTCGCGACGGTCTGTAATTGAAAATAATTTTGTTTCTATAAGCCTAGCTTTCGTGTTTTCTTTTGTATTGACCATCAAACGATAAGTTAGCAGAAATGCTTACAGCTTCTTTGTTCAAAGGTTTTTTAATTTTCTCTTAATTGGTATGAAATTCAATTGTTTATAAGTTTACATCCCTTTGTTTTGTGGAATGAAACATACATTTATAACATGTATTGTCTAAAGAAAAACATAGGAGTTGTTATTGTTATCAGATATTTTTACGATTTCATTTAACTATTCCAGTCCTTAGTGACAAAAGTACAATGTCTTGCTGTTACAAAGTCATACATAGGCACTCCTTCCCATACCGACAAAAAAGTTGTGATGATATAAAATTACAAAATCTGGAATTTTCCTTCTATTTTATACCAATTTAATCTCCCAAGATAGCAACACTGTCTTATTGACCTCAATACCTCCAAAGTCTGTATTCCTTAGCATTCAAACCCAGCGCGGGGCTCCCTGAACAACCCCGCGGTAACGACGTCGACAATCGTCTATCGCGGCGAGTAATAACATCCCCTTTCAAACTAGCTCTCAACTTACAGATTTAACTTACCATATTTTAATATTTTTCCCCTTCAACGAAGACTACAAAGGAAAAATTGAAAGGCAACAAATGGAGGCGCAGTAGAAGCTTATTCTCATTCAAATGAGTTTTGAAGAAAGTATTCGGCACTTTGATGTTGTGATATTTATTTATCCCGTTCTTTAAGATGTTATTAATTACGAAAGATCTGGTTTACTACGTGATATTGCAATCTAACGAAATCACTTGCAAAAAACTTTTTGCTTTACGCTGTCAAAACTTTAAGTTTTCCTTCAATCAAGTTTTTTATTGTGGAAAGATAAATCAATCATGTTATATGAGTATACAAACATGAAAAGAAATCATACAAAAGTATTTTTACCCTATCATATTTTGTGTATCAATCCAATATATTTGTGTACACACAAAGGAAACGCAATAAAATTACACAAAAGGCGAAACTTAAATATGGCTTGAGATTGACGGAGTCAAGCCCAAGATGGCTTCGCAAACAAAGCCACGTCGGACGCAATTATTTCTTTATTTATTATTCCATCTCATTTTTGTTTTGTTATTTTCTTTTGACAAGTTAAGAAAGTCTTGAGTTACGCATTATTAGAATAAAAACCAACTTCTTCAACTTTATTGTTAGGTGAATTAAATCGAAGTATCTTGTTTCGGTTGGAGTGCAAGTAAACGCCATCCGCAGTGTTTTGAATTAAAAAGTTTTATTGTCTATTTTGTCAGAGTTCTTAAAGCCGACTCAATGTAGTCAAAATAGAGGAGCGTTTTTAATTATTCAAATGTTAAAAACATGCAGCGGTCGCTGTATGCTTTTATGCCGTTACTTCGTTTCTGCTGCAATGTTTTTTAGGTAGTCCATTACTTAGTATCGTATAAAAATGAAAAACTCTTTATTTTAATGGAAAAAACATCTCATTGAGATCCTTTGGCGTATCTTTCAGCGTGTTCGAAAGAGTTTACAGTATTTAATGATTTGATTAAATGGTCAATGTTTGTATATTTTTGTTATATACCGCCTAGCTTCCGACTCAACCGGAGTCATGAGCCCTACCACCACGTCTTAAAGTAATATTATTGCAGTTGCGTTAATGTTGCTGTTACATGGCGTAAAGCAGTAAGACCCCGCCCGCTGTGGGTACAGCGAAAGGGAGTGTCAGACTTTTACTGACTAAAACCCACTATGTTCCTTCTGGAGCCCTTTGGGTGCCGAGGTCGCGGTAACTCTCACGAACATCCCGCAGCCCTGGCAGTTTGTGTGTAAGCCTCCAGTTCCACTCGTGACCCCGTAAGTTATTACAAAATATTATTTCAATAGGACTTCTTTTGTTTAGTGGAAGACAACGTGCTATCCCATACGTGCCGGCAGCTGACTCCAGCGAAGATCGGCGGCGCGGTGGTGCTGCGCTGTGAGCTGTCTCCGCAGGTCGGGCTGGTGGATGTCACGTGGCTGCAGGATGGACTGCCTCTGTCCTCCGGGTACTTGAGTGGAGGTTAGAATTTAATTTAACATCGTTATTGGTCTTTAAAAAAAAATTACTTTCATACAACGTCATCTAACAAACTAAGTAGAGCTTGTATTATGAGTACTAGACCACTGATACATACTCCTAATTACATACATACTATTGATAAGGTCTGGTAGTGGGATGTTTAGTCTTACAAGTACTTATAGTTTGAATGATTGCGAAAGGCTCCGCAAAAAAGCAATTTTAGGAAAATTATTTAATTTATCCGAAATGTAATGGAAAACAATAATAATAAAATTAGACTTAATTAAATAAAAAGTAAATGTTCAACTACTGTCTCCTCCAGGACAAACTCAAAACATTTTTTGGGCAAGAAGTTCCATTTGCAATCAGATCTACCACATTTAGGTGGATTTTAAAGTACTACAAAAGCAGTCCTTTGACTCCTGTTGAGAGTAACCTGTACTCACCGCCGGTTTATTAGATTGCGGACGTCACGAACGCGCACGCTGACACTGATTCGGATCGACACTGTGTCGCTCTTTTCTGTACAATGTGCATTATGGAGAGCTTTCGGTAAAAAATGTTGGGTGAAATGAAAGTGCTAAGATCTACAGTAAAAAATGCCACGTGGAGAGAAAGTGTCTTATATCTTATGTGGTTTTGAGAACAGTAGGTTACGTTTCAAATAGTACCATTTGTAAGTAGCTAGTAAATTAAATTTAACGTTCAATAATTATACTATAACTTAAAATAAATAAATCCCCAAAAGTTACTTAATCCAGAAATTATCAATGTTTAACGGCTGCATAAGATTACTTAAATTATTTTACAGTATACAATACATTCAATTTATTTTTGACCTATAATCCCACATACATGTCTGCAAGTTCAATTAAACAATTTACAACACCTCACTTCACTCTTTCAAGTTTAAAAAATATCACTTAACATAATAATATTTACTACCCATTTACCCGTTACTCAAACCTCTTCCTCTTCCAGAGCCCCGATGGGTGGCAGGAGCCAACGGCATCCTCCTCGGGCTAGACCTGACACAAGCGGACATCCAAGCAGAATATTCATGCGTAGCCCTCGACACTCCCAGCCCGCCTTTGAAACTCACTACAGACGGTCAGTAATAACTTTATGCATTTAGAACGTCTTCGAATTTCGTCTGCTGTAATGGACTAGTTTGGAAACTGCATATGCTCATCAATTTGGGTAAGGAATTGTATTTGTAGATGTATCTGAGTGTGGTGTGTATGTTTTCATTTTCAATTGGATGATATTATCAAGATTGTTTCATTCAATGCGGAAGCTTGTAAGTATAGGTAGATGGAATGTTTGTTACTCTTTTAAGTTTAAATGGCTGAAGCAGTTTTAACGAGTTTTGGTATGGAGTTAGTTGACACCCTGTATTAACACATAGATTACTATTTATCCGACAGCCTTCGATGGGGGTAGTGTTTTTACAGCCGTAACCGACATTCGCTTTCGCGAAGTTTAGTTTAGAATATCAAAACCTGTGTTAAATGCAGTTGAAAACTTCTTCTACTATAAGTAGATACCACTCCAATTAAAAAAATCGGTACCAGTTACTAGATGTTCGGATTGTTGGCTTTTAAAAGTCTATAAATTGTATTTGTGTAGTACAATTTCTAGAATCAATTTAGGCAATTAAATACTTACTTAACATTGATTAAATTCACACCAAAATGAAATGCCTCCTATAAAAATGGAGATGTCAATAAAAGGTAATATCACCATCACCGTTTGATAAACGGAACGGCATTGCAGAATGTTGTTATATTGCACAAAGGAAGAAGGAAACTGGACTTTCTGAGGTGTATTTTTATGTCATCCAAGAAACGTGATCGAGTGGTACTGAGGGAACTAAAGGACGAATAGGTTTCTGATTACTTAGATAAGTATTTTTAGATGTTGGTAGGGTTAGTACGAAATAACGAAACGGTACCTAACAACGAAATACAGACAAACTAAGAATATTAAACAACCATAATTTTTTTCACCATAAAATTTAGATTTCATTGGAATTTAGAAAGTGTTTAGTAGATAAACGGTGTGAAGACATTTATTTTCAAGATTCTGTAATACCTTATTGCATTTTATGTCAATTTGTATTTTGATCCTACAATTCATCGACTGACCCAGGAGGAGATAGCGCGATGAGCTCGACTCATTTATACAAAACTGGCCCCAGTTAGCCATAGACCGGGATAGGTGGAAAGAGGGAAGGGAGGCCTTTGCCCTGCAGTGGGACACTAACGGCTAGTAATAAATAATAATAATTCATCGACTTTAGTTCCTGGCTGTATATGTTGAGATTTCAGGAAAAATGGTTTATGAGATTGTTTTGTTTGTGTAGATAGCAGCTGGTTGGAAAACATCGAGCTTAATTCAGTGGAGGCACGAGCTGGTGATACAGTGGTATTGCCGTGCATATTAAGACATATCAGTGGACATACAGTTAGGTAAGATTGTCTTAAGTATAAATTGTATTACATGTGAAGTAATGCCTGCCTGTCTTTTAAATGCTACTTTGGTAAAATTTCAGTTTTTCTTATAACATTTTAGGACCTTATGATAGTAACAGTTAGGTTGGGCCGGAATAATTAAATTACATTTTGTTACACGGGAGACCGAAAGTTGATATTATTTTGGCAACTTATAAATTTAATTACTATCTCATAATTATCATTCTCCTGCCCTTTTCCCATACTACTTACTTGGGGTCAACCCAACACGTTTTACTATCTCTGTTTTGCATTACAAAATTTCTTGTTACTAGTTCCCGATCTAAAGGTTACAAGAAAATTTCCAAGATAAAAACAGAAATAAACGAATGAAATCAGAAAAATTGTTCACGAGTTAATTCAAAAGAAATATGGATTCATTTTTATGATTAGTTGGCAGAAACAAGAGGCATCCAGCACATGGGTGGCTGTATCCGGGGAGGGGATCGTACGTGGAGGAGCCCTGGTCATATCCAGTACGAGAGCTCATCACGCGGCACGATACGCTTGCTCCTCCAATCCGGAGTCACCGACAAGAGTCCTAGTTAAACTGGTGGTCTATGAGCCTTTGACTGTTACCGTTTCGCCGAACCCTTTGGTGAGTTTATGCATAAGTATTTCTTTTTCTACAGATAGGTATTTTTATTTCTTTTTCTCGTAACTGTAATTGTAGAGTTTAATTATGCTATGTTTAATCAAGTAAGTGGTAATCTTGCCACATTCCTATTAAATTTAGCCTAATGAAGTTGAAATTAGAAAAATAGTCAACCTCATATCAGAATACTCTCTTACATCCAATTGACTGACTTTTATTCTTTTATGAAACAGCTACATATTTTTATGTCAGTATCAAACTAAATTACCTTCGCAAAAGTGAAAGTTACGCCTCAAAGAACACGAGGCTCAAAATAAAGGCTCAGGTGCTAACTACGCAGTCCATCACACTGGAAAGCCGACTTCGCGCGTTTTACCTATAAAAATCATATTACACGAGATGAACGCACGAACTCATATGACAGCCGAAATCGGCAACCGTTGAATATTTATGCGACCCGGCGCTCGACGCAACGCGCTACTCAGCTGAAAAAATAAATATATTTTAAACCGATAATAAATGTAGGTATTGGTTCAGTTGTGACTAATTCCTGTTTTTTTACTACTGTGATTTGTTGTCCCAATCTAGTATTTACGTAGAATGCTTATTTGTTCATAGTCATTCGTGATGTCATTTACCTTGAATACAAGTTACAACAATTGACTAACTTACCCCCAATTCCTAAAATAAGACTTACAGTTGCGGACGACTTACACTTGTTTCCATAACAAAGAAGACACCTTGTTTAGACATAAGTATCCCTAGTAACGACTCCTAAACATCTAGAAGCATTACCAGTACAGGAACAAAAATGAATTATTGTTACACAGATGATAGGCACTGGTGGGTCAGGCCACTTGAACTGCTCGGTGCACGGCGGGCGCGGCGGCGGCGTGACGCTGAGCTGGCAGCACGAGGGTCGCCCGCTCCACGCGCCGCAGCCACGCCTCGCACTCGGCCCCGTCCGGTCGCACCACGCTGGCCTCTACCAGTGCACCGCTCATGATCATTCAGATTCCGCTGTCGCTGGTGCCGAGTTGGTTATTGCTGGTAATAATGTGTTATTTAATTGTGTTTGGAAATTTGACGAATAATATTGTTTGAGTTGTGGTGTCAGCGTCATTTATACATATTTTTAGCGACATTTTTGGATTCCTAAGTAAATTTAAAATTTTATTGTATTAAAGACAAATATTTACTTTTCATTTTCGAGGAAAATTCTCTATGAATTCAAGTTTTGCGTTTTTGTCAGGCATGACTGTTTTTACTCACTTACTTGCATTGCAGAAAATACACACCGAGTTCGGTATTACTAAGTGAACAGAAATACGTTCTTAGTTAAAAATAATTACCATATGTAGCAGGATGAAACCTATTTCACACTTGCCAAAGACGCACGCGAGAATTCTGTTATAAATTGAAACATGAAGCTCGTTGCTTTGCACTTCGCGCTTCTACAAACTTGAGCAAACGTTTCACTTACTCCAATAAATTGTTTTACAAGACTCAATACTACATCCGTATTGCGTTCGTACTTCCACAGGAAATATGTTATGACTTGATAGTTCTTTAGTAGACTGATAATATTTATTTTTCGTTTATAAGAACATAACCTACGCAATTACTTTTTGACTGCACGGATAGCCGAGTGGAATATAATAGATCACCACGCCAATTACCGCTATACGCAACGTGTCGCGGGTTTCAATCCCCACGTAAGACAAGAATTTGTGCGATCTACAAAGGCTTGTTCTGAGTCTGAGTAACTTTGTGTATGTGAATTGAATGTCTGTCCCTACGATACAAGGATTCAATTCCTTAGTGCTTAGACGTTTAAAAAAAATGAGCTCTAAGTTTCTCTAAGCTTAGGTTAGTTGACATCCCTGCAATCTGTGCCAGTATTTATCGTCACCCCGCGTTCCAGACAGGCCCCCGCGGCTGGTGTCGACGTTCAGCGGCGCCGTCACCAGGATCGGGCAGAGCATTGTCATAAGATGCGCGGCCACAGGTGTGCCCTCGCCTCGTATACTCTGGACTTTAGATGACAGACCGCTGCCGGCTGCGCCAGACAAGTAAGTCCCGAGATATCACCGATTTTATGATAGGAAGTTATAACTGACAAAACATTATGAATTTCTAACTGGCTGATTTTACATGGTTGAAAATTCTTGAGGAGTTTGATTTTTTTTTACCTTTTTTTTCGTGTTCCTTGATGGTTGAAATAAATGTTTGATGGTGAACAGGTACAGCGTTAATACTAGAGCTGAGTCCGTACCAGGAAGCGATGAGGGTACAATCGTTTCTACATTGAGTGTAACAGTCAGGACTGCGGACGAAGGCGGTCGCTACGGATGCAACGCGACTAACTCACAGGGTTCTCACGCTCATCAAGCACGATTAAATGTATATGGTGAGCTATCACTTAAAATACGACTTTAATTCTTTAGCAGAAGGTTCAACTTTGAATAAACGTAATATTTTCTTGTATAGGACCCCCAAATATCAGATATTTACCAGCATTACACGTTAAGACTGACACGGATGTGACAATACACTGCCCATATTCGGGTTACCCCATCAAGTAAGTACCCGAACATAAAATCTTCTTTTGTTTTCGTTGCAATTTTCAAGAAAAAATTTGCCCTTTTTAGAGAAGTAGTTTGGCGTCGAGAAGACGGATCTTTAGTAGAGAGTGTGATCGACTCGAGTGACGACAGAGGAGTCTTAAGACTGAATGCAGTGAGGAGCACTGCGGCTGGAAGCTACACTTGTGAAGTGCGGGCCGAGAGCGGGGAACTCGCTCGGAGAACAGTGAGACTCGAAGTCCATAGTAAGATCCTTCATATCTCTACAATTTCCCATCCCTATTGACAATAAATAAACATTTAGTTTGTACCAACAGAACCGCCGAAGATTGCGCCATTTCAGTTTCCTGAGGAACTTGAAGTTGGGGGAAGTACACAAGCCACTTGCAGTTTGGTGTCGGGAGATAAACCTATACAGTTTACCTGGCATAAGGACAATTTGCCAATACCTTCGATGCTCAAAGTAAGTATACCAAGAGACATGATAGAACCAATACCGGTACTGAGAATTCTAGGCAATCAACTAATAGAGCGAAGACTCGGATATATTTTTTCCAAGTATTTTTAAGTGACGTTAGTTCCTTTTCAGTAACTTCAAAGAAAAACTACTTACTTTATTAATGAAAAAATGTAAAAATACTTCACTGGTCTTATTTTTTGT
Organism: Chrysodeixis includens; assembly: GCA_941860345.1. Lineage (NCBI taxonomy): Eukaryota > Metazoa > Arthropoda > Insecta > Lepidoptera > Noctuidae > Chrysodeixis > Chrysodeixis includens. The sequence continues at coordinate 9,454,496 of OW796097.1, forward strand.
ATCAGGTTGAACAGAAAAACATGGATTTCTTTTCTCTGCTAATCATACAAGACTTGACGTCGGCACATAGTGGCGAGTACACTTGTAGAGCCACTAACGACTTTGGAACAGTTAGCCACAGCGCCTCGCTTATTGTCAAAGGTATTTATTGTCTTACTCTTAAGGTAGCACAACTTTAGTAGATATAATATTAAGGTCCCCGTATGATCTTTATTTATGAAAAACAGTGTACAAACGGTGTAGAATTATCAAAAAAATCGCCAAAGTGTCAGAGAGTTTGTTGGCGATGATAGCGCTCTTTCATTTACATTGTGTAGTTTAATTTTCATTCACATATTAAGTTACTGATGTAAGGATACACCCTTACATGACTAACTTAAAATATGCTAATTATTATATCACAAACTTATAATTCTAACTTTTAACTATAGGAATGATGCAATGGGTATAAACATTGCCATGGAGATATTTTCAGAATAGGATTAATCATAATTTCAGAACTGCATTTCTGCTAAAATAAACGTCGGAAGTAAACTCTCTTTGTTCTCAGCAACTTTTAACTTCAGTTTTCATTTGCGAGTAGTCTTGGTTTTATTATTTCTGTGACAGTCTAGCTACTCAACGAACGTATCTTACTTACAGCATTTGTTTTCACTTAAGCAGCTTAAGTTCATAAAATCGATAATGTGCAATGAGGATTTTACTTTTAAGCTACTTTGAGGTTTTCTCTTATCCCAATATTATATAATCGTGAGGATTTTTATTAATTACATAGATGTGGTCTTTGTCATCATTATTATCAGTCCAATACAGTTTACTGGGAATAGGTGTCGTCCAAGGTTCACTATTGAACCCGAATAATGAAAAAATGTTCACGTGTAATAGAGTCACATCTAGAACAAACCCTTTTTAGGGTTCCGTACCCAAAAGATAAAACGGAACCCTATTACTAAGACTCCGCTGTCTGTCTGTCTGTTTGTCTCCAGGCTGTATCTCATAAACCATGATAGCTAGAAAGCTGAAATTTTCACAAATGATGTATTTCCGTTGCCGCTATAACAACAAATACAAAAAATTAAAAAAAAATGTTTAGGGTGTCCAAATACAATGAACGTGGTCTTTCGTATTTTTTTTGCTCAATGTTAAAAACGGTAACAGGTAGACGCTTCACACTTTCGCTGTGTATAGATGATAGTACCTACAGAACCCTGCGTGCGCGAGTCCAACTCGCAGATTTTTTGTCTATTCTATCTAGCATCTACTTCTTTATCGGTAAGAGGGCCAGCGTAACATATAAAGCAGTCTCTCCGTACAGAATCGCCGACGTGGGTGTGGAGGGCGCAGAACACGTCGGTGTCAGCCGGAGCCGCCTTACTGCTCCCATGTTCAGCTAAAGGACAGCCTACACCGCGAATATCATGGGAATATTCCACCGGTAAGTTCTAGGGCTATTATATTCCAATATTTCGTAAAGTAATTTTGATCAATATCATTCCTCAGGGATTTGTTGTATTTTAAGGTTAATGGTCTGAGCGTAAGCTATTAGATTCCAAGTATTAAAAAGGTTGTCTAGACGTTTTATATTTTAATAATCAATTTCTAGAAATGTATACGGTTTCAAATTTTGCTCCTTTTAATTTTAATTGCATTCATTACGGTACAGCAAAGCGACCAAAACTCATTGTGTCGCGTTGTCATTAACGATTTCATGAACGCGTTAATCCGACTAATGTGGAAATCGCATTTCTGTGACGGCCTAATTTCAGGTGTTGGCATAAATATGAACAGTTGTGGACGTCAATAATGTAGAGAACATTATAGACATTTTTTTGGTCGTTCCTCAGTGCAATTACTAAAACATATATGTATGATTCCTAGTGAACTTAAACCGTAAAAAAATAATATTCATCTCCGTACAGACAAAAAGGAAGGAAAAATATTAATTTCCTACAAATTTTTAATCCTTTCACAATTTTTTTGCTAACTCAGACATTAAGATTGCTACGTATTACATGGATACGTACCTACATTAACACAAGCCCTAACATACAGACGGAGAAAACTGGCGACATGTACTCTGGGGTCAGACAGAGGCCACCGATACTAGTGGAGGCTCAGTCCTCATAGACGGGACCGTCTGGCTCAAAGCCGCCAGCCCCGAGCAAGAAGGCTGGTATCGATGCACTGCGCGAGTGCAACACTCCTTCCTCCACCACTCCTTCTACCTAGACGTGAGAGGTAAGTTCTAAACCATAAATCCTTTTTCCTTTTATTATTTCGTAACACGCCAAAGCACTGAGACCGAACATATTTTTACTTTTTAATAATAGCACGATACTCGGCGAGCGTTATAAAATTCATATACGAACTTTATGGATATGAACTCAACTTTTCCCTCTTGTTTTTTGTTTGTCGTTTATCTTTGTTTTTTGTCGTTTCTCTACGCTTTTATGTCCAAGTACCTACGTGAATTGTTGGTGGAGTACATTAAATAATTGTTTTTATATCCGGATTTTACATTTTAAGCCCTCTTGTAGATTTTGATCTACAAGAGCTTAAGAGAATTAATTTGGATAAAGTTTTTTACCCAAATTGTGTAACACCGATTACGTTCATTTTCAGAACACTACTTTATTTTAAACACAAATTATTACTGCACTCAAACTCCTAAACATTTTAAAAATAAACCCTAACCAATATAGTATAGAGTCCTAAATTGAACAGAGCCTCCGAGACTGAGCAGAAGTGGTAGCGGCGAGACGCGGTGGGTAGTGAGAGGCACTACCGCGCGCCTGTCGTGCACCGTCCGCGGCGAACCGGAGATACACGTGCATTGGACACATGACTCCAGGCCATTGTCACTGCAGTAAGTTGAGATATCAAACCTTTTCTTATAAACCTATATTATATCACACTGCTGGATGACGCAGACTTTCTTTTGTTTTAAACCTCTCTTACCTAACCTGAAGTTATCAAGCCTTTTCTTATTTAATAAGCCTATATTATATCACACTACTGGAAGACGCAGACGTTCTTTTGTTTAAGCCCCTCTAGTTTTTGGGATTTCTGTCCACATGCGCCTTATATTTGACAACACTTATCAATTATTGGTTCTTTTCGTCCCACACCAAACAGATTTCACTGAAGTACAACTTTGATTCTATTATGACTTTCATTTTAATTTCTCCTTTAAACTTCTCAAGCAAATATTTAACTTATGTAGCTTCATAGACGGAACGGCACAGTACTTAATCTCTCTATGATTGTAAGTAGGTAATTCTTATTTCCGACTTTCCATTTTCGTGCTTAAACCAGCTTATTTGATAGTGGTTCGGGTGGTGTGGAGAACCGTGAAACAAATGGCGGAGCGATGACGTCAGAGGTGACGATACCTCACGCGGGACCGGAACACGCCGGGGAGTACCGATGTCTTGCTAGAAACCTATACGGGAGCGATGAACTTGTCTACCGGCTGTTTGTAAAAGGTAAGTTTAAAGGATACAGCTGGACATAGTCTCTAACGTAGAGCGATAGCTACTAGTACCCACTTTAGATTCCATTCCAACTATATATTTTTTAACATATCTACTGGAAGAAATTTCTGTAAGAAATCAGCAGGACCTTTGTACTTCAATCAAGAGTTTATATTGTAGTGAATCCTTCTTTCAATTGTTTTGAGAGAACATAAATTGTAAATAAATAAATCGATAATGTTAATAGTGGATTCTAGGTACCTGCATATTACCACGTCTCAATCTTTTGATACATTAGCTAGTAAGTGCAGTGACTCGTTTCGTGTTCTGTCGATCAATGAAGCTGGTTTTAAAGTTAAAAACAGTCCACGTTCTGTAAAAATAGTGTCCAGTAACTAGGTACACCTCGCGTCGTGTCACGTAAAGGACATACTAACAAAATATTATCTACATGTTATGTTGCAAGTTACATTACAACTCCTCCATGCCTAGACTTTGTTACGTCGCATGTTACGAGTACGTTACACAGTTTTATACGAAGCATTATTTCTTTAAAGTGTTATGACAAGCCTGAAACACGGTAGACACTATAACAAACTTGAGTTTATTCCTGTCGTGTAACATATTTTTCCGTCTATTTATTTCGTCTTTTAATGCATTTTTAACGTCTTCGTAATAATAATGTTTTTCGAGTCCAGATTCTGTTGAGAAATGGAACAAAAGAATACGTCAAAAAATGATCTTTTCATTAAACGGTTTTTAGTTCTCCGTCATATTTTGACGTGTTAGTTACTTTTTTATTTATTTATCGTGATTTCGGTCTAATCCCGAGTCCAAAAACTATAGGAGACTAGCTTTGCATCATTATTCGATGAGGAAATCAAAGCCTGCTTAGGCTAACTAAAATAATTTCTATCTTATATGTGATTACAAAACAAAAATTACGTAGGTATATCTTTCTCCAATCTCGCCCATTCCCCCATTATGCTGGTAACCGCTGGCTTACAATAACATGTAAACAAAAGTTAATACAACAATACAATCTAGTTGCTGGTACATTCAGTATCGTCCGGCCGTCATGCACTCGCGTCGAGGGCCATAAAGCGTAATGTGCGCCCGCGATAATACTGAATACGTGGCCCCACTGTTAAACACACTGGGAATGGAATACCAGTAAGTTCCAATAGAAGCTGTGATAGTGACCAAGTCACAGGTTTCGAGTTCGATCCCCACGGAGCGCACATTCTCGAATGTTGTGAGTGGTTCAGAAATAAATATCACAGTTTACGTGTATCGGCAGGCACAGTTAACAATGAAGGACCTGCATCATGCTCAGTCCGGACGAGTCTAATTGCCGTCCCATCGGGCTATGAGAGTAAAGGAGCAGAGAGTCGTACTTGTGTCCGCGCACATCGTTAATGTGCACTATAATATGTGCCACGTAGCTGGCAGGTGTCATAGTAATACTAGCCTCCGTGGCCGAAATCGGTCCAATAGACCATGATAGATATTTTAGACAACAAACGGGTCTTATATGACATTATCAAGGCGATTTCACTTTCTTATACACATATCTTCGCATTGTGGGTAAGAAAACGTTTAACTTGTACCAAATTATTGAGAGTCGAGAGTTCTAGATCGTGAGTCAAATACCTAGGTTATGTTTGAATAGCAATAAAATCTAAAGTCGTGTTAGGCTAACTCAAACTCAACTTCAGTCTAAAGTGCTAAAGAGACAGAGTGGTCCTTCTGCACGAGCCTGTTTTGTCCGCAGCTACCCTTACGAACATGTAATTTATGTCACACGATGTTTCGGTTATGGTTATACGTGGCGTAAATAAAATATAGCGGGTTTAAAATTTTGTTCCCCGGCCAGTGAAGTATGCGACAATTTGTCGACTCGCTGTGTTTTTTGTACAGTATTGTGTAATTCGCAAAAAAAAGCGAATAGAAGTAAATTATTTTTGTTGGAATTGTTTTTTAGACTTAATTATCCTCACCGCTATCAGCATTCATTTTATTAATGTTAGTGCAAAATAAGGTTGTTTTCAAGCTGCCTGGTTTTGTTTTCTGTGGCTACATCTGCGTCACATTTCTGTCCAACAATTTTCCCCAATCTTATGATTCAGCGAAAGATATGACACAATAAGTAATGAACTAATTCAGCATTAAAGTTAACACTTAGTACAAAAGCTGTTAAACATTAAAACGGCTTTATCCACGCAAATTATTTGATAAGCCTCGGTCGGTCGAGTCTCGGAAATGGCATGACACATGAGCTTCGCATCATAACATAGTGTCACATGTTGTAGGTATAGCTAACCCGTTTTACACCTAATTACTCAAAAAACAAGATTCCATATTCTTACACAGAGCGTCCAAGCATCCCTGAAGAGATGCGCGTTTCTGAAGTCTGGTCGCGCAAAGCCCGCGTCACGTGGCGCGTTGCTCGCGGCGCGCTAGTCTCGCACTACTCGCTCCAATATCGCGCCTTGACGCGCGACCTCTCGCACGCACCGCTCGACGCGCCGCTCCCGCCACTGCTAGACAACTGGGACACACCAGACGTCTTGAACGTCACTCTGGCTAACTCCGATTTACTGCATATTGCGTAAGTTCGTGCTGTTTTTTTTATTACTTTTGTTATGTGAGTTTATGATTAGCTATTTGTTTGTTTAACGATGTGTGCCCATTTTTCAGTATTTTCTGACTAGTCTAAGAATTTTTAGGCGCACAGCACGATAAAGTATATCTTATAAATATTTAAATATGGGTTTGTGACATCAATCAAATTGCCACAAATCCAAAATTTACAAAATCGTTCATTTTATAACTTAGCAAGTAAAAGCAAAAATTGCAATTTGTAACATCGTTACTCCTTTAAAAGTGTTGTTTATTTACGCATATTTTCTATACATTGCATTATTTTGTTACTACTGTGTATCATTCCAATTTACATCGATCTCGTAGTTTCAAAGTCGTTAAGGGGTGATATCATACGTTGGAGTTACTTATCTACTGTATGACATGTACACAACTTTATTACCAATTGATACCTATCTCTAGTTCAGAACTAGTCCCGAACTTGGCAGACTAAGTTAATTAGTGATAGATAGTAAAGGCAACTGATAAATTTATTGGTACGTTTATCTTTGATTGTGGTAGATACAAAGTAAATTGCGGTTGTATGACCGATTTTACTATATGAGATTGCAAATTTATTTTTATATTTTTTTTAGAATACCAAATATTAAATATTTTTTATAACATAAGACGAGATCTTTTTCAGTATGGCATAAAAAATAAAAAAAGTTTTCTAGACTAAACATCAAATAGTATTTACAGTTTGTTGTCCTTAGTACCAATGCCTAATAAAAACTATGTCGAACCCCGAGTTGTAATAGAAAAGTACCGAGTGCGGTGTAACAGTTGCTTCGGATTTAAACTTTAATAGCTTTTAGGCCAACAGGGAGCACTGGAATTTTATAACGCTTTGTACAACTTGGGCACTCGGGTAAAAAATCAAGCTCAACCAATTAATGTTTCCGTAAATTTTGCAAAGTTAATTTCCAGTTCATAATACTTTTTTTTTCGTAATCGAGATGCTTAAAATGTTAAAGTACCCATTGCTCATTAAACTTAAAAGGGTATTAGACTTCTGGGAATTTTTGTTTTGAGATATTTTTCGCTTTGGGATCGAAGGACTGGAGTTTCTTGCCGGTTCTTACCCCTAGGAATTCTATTTTAGAATCACGGATTAATTTTACCTTTCTTAATTGCCTTTGGGTTTTTATCAGAATTGTAAAACTCTTCTTCGTTCTTAATCGCTAGCCAGTTGAATACTCAGAACGAATATATTGTTCGATATAGGTCAGAAGGACCAGGGCGCGCGGGTGCATCTGTGGCGGGTCTATCACCCGACACGCGCTATGCACTCCGTATGGCAGCATACAATGATGTGGGTGCCTCACCGTATACCACGCCTTTACATTTCACAACAAGAGAGGAAGGTAAGGAAGTATTTTAAGACGGTTTATGAAGAATTGTAGATTCGAGCACGCTGACCACAATTTTCAGATATGAGGGACTGGCTCTAAAGAAAGATGGATGATAATATATGTAGAAGGTCTAGCAACTAAAGGGTAGATGAAGTAGTGAATAAGTATAAATATTTGTTTGGAGTGACGAAGAAATTGGCATAGTTTTAGGACTAAATGCTATAACTTCTTAAAAAACGCTCAGTGCATCTAAAACTCTAACTGAATAGATGTAGGTTTAACAGAGCAAATTCCTAGAAACACATCGGAATTAACGTTTCCGCCGTTTGATTAGAAATCCCGGTATATATAGGTATTACTTACTTCAAGCTCGGAGTAAATGAAACTAAACGAGATTTTCCGCCCATTAAAAAACAGTAGTCTGCAATTTCCGCAGGAAGCTTCGTAAATGCGTGTAGATCTGTGGAATGTGGTCCTTGTTCAGAGAATAAAACTTTTTTCAAACTACACATAACTTTCAACTCTATTTAACGTACCTTAAAGTTCAATATTGTATGTCACCGGTTAACGTGAGGATAGTTTTTTTTGTTGGTCTCATTTCTAAGTTCGTTTTTTTTCAGCACCGGGAGGAGCACCTCGTGACATTACGGTGCGGGCTTTAAGAGCTCGCGAACTTTATATTACGTGGCAGGTAGGTTTTACGAGTATATGGACTTCATACAAAAATGTACTTAGGTTACAGGACAGTATAGTTGCTTCAAAGTTTATTATTCATAGCACCGTTAGATCGGAATAACAAGAAAAGTTTAAGTTGTGTGGATCTATTCCGACATCTAAAAAGTTACCCAATCATCTGTGTTTCATTATGTAGTTGACGCAAAGGTCAGAATTTACATAACATAGTCAAATAGTTTGCGCAAAATGTTAATCGATATTAATATTTTTTATTGTACCAATATAACCATTCCTTTTAGGCGCCACCCCGTGAAACGTGGCACGGCACTTTACTTGGTTACACGATCCGTTGGTGGGAGGTCTCCGAAGAGGGTAAAGGTACTTTAAGTGACAGCCCGGGGTCAGAGAGCGGGGCCAGTGCTGATGCCACGAGTACCACGCTGCGAGGGTTGAAGGCGGCGACCAGATACGGAGTCACCGTCAGAGCGTATAACGCAGCTGGTACCGGACCGCTGTCACCACCACATTATAGACATACGCTTGAATCACGTAAGTTTATCTAACTTTGACAGAATTTATTCAATGGAAAATATATTTTTTTTAATTGGTCAGCAAAGTTAATCCAAAAGAACAACAAAAACAACCGATAAACAAAGTTAAAACCGATTCATTTCCTCAATAATCGACTTCAAAGCGATATAAAATCTTAAAACTTGGAAATCATGAAGATCGATTTCTTTAACGTTAAGAACAGTCACCCGCAGAAGCGTATCGAAGTTGAAACTTGGACGAGACAAGTTTTGTCGTAGTGGCGTAAATAACTGTGCCCGGCTATCGACGTGAAACGACGATCGTAAATTTTCCCATCAAAATGCAAAATGGCTTAATTGGACTGTGGCCTTCTCGATCTAGGTCAAACGATTCAGTACAAATTGATGGCACTTTTGTACTTTTGTATTCAGCATTTTTATTTCGTCATGCAAAAAATAGAAAATTCAAAACAATTCTTTTTAAGCTTCCATATCTCGGGGCAAAAAGGAATATAGTTTCGATTGGCTGTCCGTCCGGCCGGTATTGCAATCGATCAGAAAGGATTACGGGGAACCGTTCCTTTTCAATTACACGATTTATTTTACCTGTGTTTTGTGTTTTCATTGTTTTTTTCTTTGTGTACGCATTTCTTTGAATAACGCGAAGACTTGTAAAACTGAAACAAAACAAAATAATCTTATATTTAAGTAGGTAATATTTGTTCTCGTTCCCAAAAGTAACGCCATCTTCTTCTGTGCTAAAACAAATCCAGGTAAACAAATAAAAGTAGGTAGAAACAACTTAGTTCTTACTAACAGATAACATTGGCTTAATTAATCAGTCTGATTCAAAGTCCTTTATCAAGTGATAAAGCTTAATTAATGCTTTCCATAAATTAGTAAGATTAACAACCCTTTTGTACAATTAATCTCGAAGATTGTTATTAAAGAATAGGTTTGAAACAATGAAAACAGAAAGCTTTTCATAATGATGGAATTAAATTATTTAACGATAACATCTACACGAATTTTGGAAAAGAATATGTCTTAATTTTTAAGTAACCTCATTAAAAAGCCTTATTGGTCAAACATTATTTGGAGAAAACGTTTTTTTTTTTATTGTGTACCTGTATTGTGTTTTGATTCTACTCTAAATTGATGTTTAATATTATTTATCATGGGAAGATGACAAAATAAATATACCCTGTTAAAATATTGTATCATCTTTATGAAATTGATTGTATGAATTTTCATTAATTTATCATCATTTGGTTCAGATTCCATTAGTTAATTTTATTCAGCTTAGGTATTTAAAACAAATCCATCATTTTTACTGCACGGATAGCCGAGTAGTACAGGTCACCACGCCAAATACCACTGTGGGTGCGGTATCGCGGGTTTGTTCCCCGCGTAGGACAAGAAGTGCGTTCCACAAATGCTTGTTCTGAGTCTGGGTATCTCTGTGCATGTGAATTGAATGTTTGTGAAATCCCCACGATACAAAAATTAAATTCCTTAGTGCGAGAATCATTTTTCTTAAAATAAATACAAAATTGTAAAATACTTCTGACCAGCACCAACCGGGGGCCCAGAAGGAGTGGCCTGCATATCAAGCGGATCTACGTCACTCCGGGTGTCATGGCGGCCACCCACCATAGACAGTAGAGGAGGGATCATAACGCACTACACTTTGCAGTACACTAGACGAGATGCGGACCCCATGCTGCCGACACAGGACGCGTATTTGAGGATACAGGTTTGAGATATTTTTAGGCATGTTTAGATTAGTAACAAAATTTTTAGGACCTACTATCATCTATTAGATGTGTGTGCCGTCGATAACCGTTGCCGTGTGTTGAAGACGTAGTAAGCCTTGTCATCTTCAAAATACTCTAGTATTAGAGACAACTACGTGGCGATTTCAGTGATCATCAAATAAGCCATTGAGTGCTTTTGTAACCATAACAACACTCATTACGTCCTATATAGAGTTGCTATTTATGTAACCGTTCTTCAGATCTTCATGAAATTATTTTACTCAAAGGGTGAAGAAGCAACAGTTTCCCGTTTAACTCCGTACGCGGAGTACGAGATCCGAGTGCGTGCGCATAACGCGGCCGGCGACGGCCCGCTGTCAGCTCCTCAAGTGTGCAGGACTGATGAAGATGGTAAGTCAATAAATATAGCGAAGTAACATGTTTTGAAGTACCAAAGATGAAAAGAGTAGAAGTGTATTTGGAACATAAGCTGTATAATAAATTCCCAATAGTTGTTGGTTAATGAGTTTATTCATTCATCAGTTTACCAGTTGCGAGAGGAAAATAACAATTTCTAAAAAGATGCCTCTTGCTGCTTTATCTTTTATTCTTCTAATAGCTTTTCGTTTATTTTTCCATCAGTACCTAGTGCCCCTGGTGGAATGAAGCTAATAGCTTTGGGTGAGCGATCACTCCGAGCCTCATGGCTTCCACCTCCAGAACCCAACGGGAAACTCACACATTACACACTGCACGTCAAAGATCTATCCGGGTAAGATTTATATTGTATTTTTATTATTTGGTACAATTTGTAAACCTTCTGCGACTGTCTACAGGTTGGCAATTATTTTCATACCGATCCATTTCCTAATAATTGAAGTTGATAGATAATATGGAAAGTTACTCCAAATAATACGGTAGATAGGTATTATATTTCATTCGTTTAGTTTGTATAACAGTTTATTAACCAAACTAAAGAGATTATTTATATTATTATTTGAGTATTCTGGGAATTCTGGGAGTCGAGTAATTGCTTACAAAGCCCGCTATACGAGAATATTTGAAAAATAATCGTAATCTCTTTCCTCCAAATTCTATTTGTCCGTTATTAGAAAAGCAATTATGTGTTAAACCGTTGTATGGACAGGATAATAAATAATTCAGAGTTCTACCTGACAGGGGAAGCAAAGTTTACCGTTAATCAAAGTTAAATACCGCTTGAATTGAGCTATTTGTGACCGCCTCCGCCCGCCAGTTGGCCGGACCAACTAGTTGTTCTGGTAACTAAGTTGTGTTCTGATGTTTTGGTCAGTCGGGACTATGATTTGGTTGCAAGCCAAGAAATTGCCTTAATTGCCTCTCAGAATGTAATAGGATTTAAACTTTATGGAGGTTATAATGGCGATCATGAAGTAAATAGGTTGTTTGGGATAACATGTTGACACGTCGGTTATATTTTTTGATGTTCTGTTGTTTTAAATTTTAGTAATTTATTTTAATTACTATTGTAACACGACAACTACGCGACACGTGAACGCACCGCGCAGCGAGCCCCACTCAAGCGCATGACTGCACCGCCCGCGCGCACCGCCGCCTCCCCGCGACCAGCTATATAAGGCCCTGCGCGCGCTCAGTTCGCCAGTTCGGCTTGCACGGACCGCTTCCTTCGGAACGATCTCGGGCAGTTGAGCGCACCCCGGCTAGCACGGTCGGCATCCGCGTCGGATCCGAATACGAGCGGTCATTTAGTGTTTTAGTGTTGGAGACTTTTAGTGTTCAGACAGACTATTGTTTTTACCTGTAGTGTACATAAAAACTATTTGCGCTGTATATGTATTGACTGGAAGGAATAAACTTGTATTTGTTTACATCTGGTTTTACGAGTGGTTGTTTTAATTACCAAGAACCCCGTTATAAGTGGCGCGCAACGTGGAGCCTAAAGAAGAAAAATACTTAAGGCCACGGCCCACTCGTAAACCAGATCGGTACGAATTACCAAGTGTTCCTGGAAAAATGGCTGTCAACATGTCAGACAGCCAATTTAAGGAATTGATACTGGCAATTACCAACGGCACGCGCGAACGGAGCAGCTTTGCTCAATGCCCAGCCAGATTTGGAGGCATAAAGGCGGAAGTAGAAGTCTTCCTAGCAGCGGTGACTGTTTTCAAGCAAGTAGAAGATATCTCGGACACCGACGCACTTGAGGGTCTGCCATTGGTGCTAACAGGCGATGCTGCAATCTGGTGGCAAGGCGTTAAAGGCGACGTGAAGACCTGGGATAGCTTCAAGGAACGCTTGCGCCACACTTTTTCGCCAAAGAAACCTGACTATGTTCTATACCAGGAAATAGTATGTAGTAAACAAGATGATCAGACCCCCACAGAAATTTTTATTGCAAAGAAGCGGGCGCTGCTTTCGGAGATGTCGGAAAAGCATACCGAGGCGCAAGAGATCAGCCTAATATTCGGACAAATAAGATTCGCGGTAAGGGAAAAAATCAGTCGAGACTCCGTGAAGACGTTTGACGAATTACTAAAAAGGGCAAGAGACATAGAAAGCACACTCACGGAAAAAAATAGTCTGAAGAAAGAAAACCCAATAAAAACAGAAACAATACAAAATAAAAACACAAAAAAAGTAAATAAAATACGCTGCGGTTACTGTCGACTTTTTGGTCACACGGCCGAAATCTGCCGAAAGAAGGCCAGGGAGGACACCGCACAACATGTTTCTGTAAAAACAGAAACGGATTCAAGTGTGCAACTTGACGACAAGCCGAAGCTTGTTTGCTATGGATGTGGAGAACCAGGGGTAATTCGTAGCCGTTGCCCTAAGTGCAAGAACAAGCAGTCCGTCACAACGGTTGATTTTTGCTTTTGTGCAGCAAACATGACTGCTGACGTTCGTCCACGCCCCACAGTGCCTGTCAGTATAGGAGGTTTGAATGGCATAGCATACCTGGACACATGCGCCAAGTCGAGTATCGCCTCCTACCAATTGTACAGGCAACTCGAAAAGAAAGGCGTACACTTTGAGAAGGAGCTTATGTACATAACGCTTGCTGATGGTGTGCCTAAGAAGCAAAACGTCTTCACTTTAAAGACGACTGTCACACTCTACGGTCGAGTGATACCTACATCGTTTGTGGTGTTTCCAGATGCCAGAACAAATAGGACGCTGCTTGGAGTAGGGTTTATCGAAGATGCTATGTTGGCCCTGAACCTACCCCAGCGCACTTGTAGCTTTGTCGACGAACCACATAAGGAATACGACCTGAACCCGGAAACCATCGATGAATCAATGGACATAGCTGGTGTTCTGTCCAGCGTGTGCTTACCGGATATGGAATCCCCATTAATGAGCACACCCAGTTGTCTGGAGTCGCCTGTTAACATGGAGGGAGTTGACCTGAGGCAGGAACAGGGACTACCTCCTCAAATAATGACGCCTCCTCATTCTCCGCACAGGAGTAACGTGATGGTTCCTGGCGCCACGGAACAAGCCCTGGAACGGCCTTATGGTCCTCTTATACCCATCACGTTCGCAACTCCACCAAAGAGACCTCGAACAATCTTATTCGATGGACACTCGCCGGTTATCGATGCCCTATACGCCGATGCACGTAGGAGTATAGATAGTGCCAACGTCGAATTGTCACCGGGCTCTGCAAGTTTATTCCCGGGAACTGAGATCTCCTCCGTAGATATAGGCGCTCAAGAGTACCTGCTGACTGAAGAGGAGAACAACCGTCTGAAGCGTTTCCTCGAAGCAAACGATGCTGTCTTCGTCTCCAACGGTAAGCCAACTACAGAATCTGAACATATTATTGACACGGGTTCTCATAAGCCCATATCTACCCCTCCATACAGACTATCACCAGTTAAGATGCAAATTCTTAAGGTAGAAATAGAGAAGATGCGTGAGCAAGGAATTATAGTGGCATGCTCCTCACCTTGGTCAGCACCAGTCGTACTTGTACCAAAGAAAGACGGCAGCACACGAGTATGTGTCGATTATCGTCAACTAAATGCTATCACCACGGCAGATAAGTATCCCCTGCCACGCATCGACGATCTTCTGCATAGTGCTAAATCTACTCGTTTTATGAGCACTATAGACCTCCGCGCAGGGTACTGGCAAATTAAAGTCAGGGAAGAAGATCAAGCAAAGACAGCCTTCATTACTCCTTTTGGAATGTTTAAGTTTCTGAGAATGCCATTTGGTTTGCGAAACGCACCGGCCACTTTCCAACGTCTCATGGATAGGTTTAGGATATCCCTTAGCCATATTAATCTATTAGTGTACCTTGACGACCTAATAATTATGTCGTCAAGTCTTGATGAACACTTTTGCAACCTGCAAGATGTTTTTGACCGCCTAAAGGAATTCAATCTCACAGCAAACAAGGATAAATGCGTGTTCTTCTGTTCAAAGGTCAAATATTTGGGACATTATATAACCCCCGACGGACTCCAAGTTGATCCGACTAAAGTTGCTTCCATAGTAAATATGGCCGTGCCTGGAAACATAAAACATCTGACGACATTCCTGCAGATGTGTTCGTGGTATAGGCGATTTATTCCTAATTTCGCTAAGATAACCGAACCTCTTTCCCGTTTGATGAAGAAGAACGCTGTCTGGACCTGGAAAGATGAGCAGGAAGGAGCGTTCGAAGAGCTCAAGAAACTCTTAGTTACAGCTCCGGTATTGGTTCAAGCAGATCATACCAAACCTTTTACGATTAAATCTGATGCAAGCAACTATGCTATCGGTGCTGTTCTGGTGCAGGGGGAGGGGGAAAATGAACATCCCGTAGAGTATGCTAGCCGCCTCCTGACTCCAGCCGAAAGAAACTATTCTACAACAGAGCGAGAAGCATTGGCAGTGGTCTGGGCCGTGAACAAATTTCGTGGTTTCATTGAAGGTACTGATGTCACAATATTAACCGACCACCAAGCCTTGAAGTGGCTAATGTCGTTGAAATCCCCGACAGGCCGGTTAGCACGATGGGCTCTGCAACTGCAACCATATAACTTGACGATTAAATACATCAAAGGGAGAACCAATGTTGTCGCTGATACCTTATCACGTCCGAATTGTGACCCTGCAATTAAACAAGACTGTGGGGTTTGCAGCATAGTTATTGATATGCCAAGAAAGAATACAAAAGAAATAAGGGAAGAACAACTTAAAGATAAGGACCTAGAGAAAATAATACATGATTTAGAAGGAACGCAAAACGAAAACGGAAAATATTGGAGTATAAAAGGATACATTATGAATCAAGGAGTGCTATACAGATACAAAACAGACAATGATACTGAAAATGCCCAACTGGTTGTTCCCCGGGAGCAGCAAGCAAAGGTTATCGCGGTGTATCATGACGAAGCCTCCGCTGGTCATTATGGGGGAGAAAAGACTATTGAACGAATTGCCAAACGATACTACTGGAAGGGAATGAGAACCCAAATAGAAAATTATATTCGGAATTGTATTCAATGTCAACGGTACAAACCTAGCAACCTTAAACCAGCTGGACTGCTCCAAACTACGGCACTTAACCAGAGATTCGAAGTCGTTTCCTTCGATTTATTTGGGCCTTTGCCAAAAACGGCTAGAGAAGAGACATGGATCTTCATTGTAGAAGACATGGCTACTAGATGGGTTGAATTATTTGCATTGAAGCAAGCCACCGCCGAGGAATGTGCCAGAGTACTTTTGGATGAGATTATTTTACGATATGGTACACCAAGACGGTTCATTAGTGATAACGGGTCTCAATTCGTTAGTAGTGTGATGCAGCAGCTGACTTACTGTTTGAATATTGATCACGGGTTTACTCCTGTTTATCACCCCGAGACCAACCCTGTCGAGAGACGCAACAGGGATCTGAAGACACAGTTGGCAATACTGGCAGGAGACCAACATACTAAGTGGTCAGAACATTTGCCAAGCATACGCTTTGCGATGAATACGGCTGTTTGCTCGTCTACTGGGTACACGCCAGCCTATTTAACCTTCGGTCGAGAGCTTCGCACTGTCGACGACACCAATCATGATCTGCGACAGATAATACAGAATGAAAACTTCATTCCTGAGATCACCCCGAAGTTACTGTTGATGGCGGCGACATTAAAGAAAGCCCATGAAATTCAAGAGATGAAGGAAGAAAAACGCAAAGAATACGCTGATAAAAAGCGTTTACCATGTCCTAATTATCAACCAGGCGACCAAGTTATGGTTGACGTTCACGTATTAAGCAAATCAACACAAGGTTTCAGTGCTAAACTGGCACCTCGACGAGATGGCCCATACATTATCAAAAGTATTCATGGACCATCTTCTTTTCAGATTGCTGATCCTGCCACACCAAACAAGACTGCAGGGCTATATCACGCCTCAGCCCTGCGTCCATATCGAGGGGGAGCCAGCAACTGACCTGCCCGAACCGGTCTTGCCCCTGCGACGGCGAGGCCGCCCGCGGAAGAAACAACCAGCACCGCGGACGGACCTGGCACCCACGGCCAAGACCCGTCCTCGCGGGCGACCTCCAAAGAGACCGCAGCCTGCCTAAGACCTGTCTTCCTCACCGGGACGTCTTCGGAGACAGAGGGGGAGACTGTAACACGACAACTACGCGACACGTGAACGCACCGCGCAGCGAGCCCCACTCAAGCGCATGACTGCACCGCCCGCGCGCACCGCCGCCTCCCCGCGACCAGCTATATAAGGCCCTGCGCGCGCTCAGTTCGCCAGTTCGGCTTGCACGGACCGCTTCCTTCGGAACGATCTCGGGCAGTTGAGCGCACCCCGGCTAGCACGGTCGGCATCCGCGTCGGATCCGAATACGAGCGGTCATTTAGTGTTTTAGTGTTGGAGACTTTTAGTGTTCAGACAGACTATTGTTTTTACCTGTAGTGTACATAAAAACTATTTGCGCTGTATATGTATTGACTGGAAGGAATAAACTTGTATTTGTTTACATCTGGTTTTACGAGTGGTTGTTTTAATTACCAAGAACCCCGTTATACTATCTATTTAATCTTTATATTTACTAGAATATGCTGATGTACACGACACATTTTGTTTGTATAAATAGGTACTATTTATTTGAATTATTTAGTACAAAAAAGCAAAGTTTATTCAAAACGTTCGAGCAAGGGGGAAAAAGTAAAGCTAAACAAAAGTGTAGACTGACAGGTTTTCAATTATACTGTTTTGTGTCTGTACCTATTTCGTCCAACAGGGCTTCACACTTTTATTCTGGACTACCATGTTAACAGCAGTTTAAACATAAATCTTAGGTCACAAGAGCCGAACGTGACCCGTGTAAACCCATGCATGGAAGTTGAAGGCACTACTACGGAGTGCATGCGGACCATGCGAGGGCTGCGCGCCGGTAGGACCTATGAGGCTTGGGTCCGTGCGGCTACTGCTGCGGGCGAAGGACCGCCCTCACCTGCTGTGGCCTGCCAGACCAGCTCTCTTGGTGAGTAGTATAATGCATCTCGTGTGGACTGGTATAGGGATCCGGCATCTACTAAATCTATAATCTGACTGGACTGTTGGTCTTGTGGTTAGTGGCCCTGACTGCTACAACAGAGGTCGTGGTTTCGATCCCCATCCAGAGCAAATGTTTGTGTGATTAGCTCGATCAATTGTTCAGTGTCTGGGTGTAATTTATCTATAATATGTATGTATTTAAAAGTATATAAGTATTTCATCAATTGTCTAGTAGTCATAATACACGTTCTGCTTAGTTTGAGACTAAATGGCGTCGTGAAATATTTATTGAATTAAGGTGTATGTGTATTTTAACAGCAACCTTTGCTCAAAAACATAATTACATCAGAATTTCAAGATTTTTATTCAAAGGTAATTTATCGGAATAGAATTTGTCTTTAATTCAGCAATATAATCCACGAAAGAAAATAATGAGTTCTGCCTGCATTCTAATTACACACTCACGCGTAACTCGTTAATGGATGTTCATCAATAGATCTTGGGTCGGGTTGCCTCCTCCTCTGATGTAGCGAGGGAGGTGCTGAATTGACGACTTGCCTTTTTATGAACGCAAACGAGAGTTGCTTGCGGTGATCTTCCGTTATACAAATCTTGATGTCTATCGTTTTAGCTGTGGTTATATCCGTTTCATTTATTTATTGTCTAGTAGGAGTATGCCTAGAAGTATGGATGCACTGCCTTAACGTTGTCAAGTTAAGGCAGTGCATTTATGTTAATGATACTTGAATTTTTTGCGTCAATTATGACGAAATTTTGAATTCCAAATTTTACAATTTTTTTTTAGTTTACTACATTATTTATTAAGGTATAATATTCTTATGAGCTAAGACAGTGTCTCATAAAACAGTACGAACAGTTTGACTGCGGAACCTTTGTTTCTCTACGTTGTTTTTTTCCGTTCTTTCAATCACCACTTAGCTCCTGCCCGGATCTCATCATTCGGCGGCGTGGCGCTGGGAGCAGCCGGCGGCGCACTGTCCCTACGCTGTGTGGTCGGTGGTGCCCCGCCCCCCGCCAAGCGCTGGCTCCGAGGAGGCACCCCCCTACACCTGCGCCCCCCTTTCCACCTCGACGGAGATACCCTACTTATAAGAGGTAATCGCTTCAAATCGGTAACTACATTAAAGCTTCTTGAAAAACTTTGTAAGAATATTTTCTTAGCTTTTTCAAGTGAATAAAGTGTTTACGTGAATTACTTCTTGGTTTCTTCGGATTAAAGTACGTTCTCTATAAACTATGAAAAACTTTGTTGAAGTAATAAAAAGTCTACTTTCAAACTTCATTGGAAATGTAAGCCAACAGGTATTACGTATTTAAAAAGGCGCGTAGTCATAATCATAATCCTATTAAATTTTAACTGTATCCAAACGCTTAACATTACCTAAACAGTTTATCCATACTGTTTTACTAAAAGGGTTCAAAAACAATTAAATACCCGCAAAATTAAGGAGCATAGTTGTGTTTAGACCTTTATGGTTCGAAATCAAATAGAGAAGCTAGGCTGACATGGCAAATATGCCAGTTTCAATTTAACTTTACAGCTACGGCCGGCTACGACTGTTATGAAGCCAAATATTGTTGATGCCTGATGTATTTCGACCCATTTTCTGTTTGTAATCAACTTTTTGAAATTACTACTCGATATGGTTCATACAATTGATTTATGATTTTTAGAAGCTGTTGTTGCTTTCGAAATAAATTTTGTATAGATTTTTAGGTAAAACAAAGATTATTATTGTTATTACTAGTCTAAAATGCTCCACTGATGGGCAAAGACCTCCCACTACTTTTCTTCCACTCACCTCTCTCAAAAAAATAAAGATATTAAGCAAATTTTTTGTGGTCTCACGATTGATACTTAGACAAAAATAGTTCGAATATTCCAGGATAAATAAAAGGCTCTAGTATCCAAAATGTTAATTCTATTACTTGCTACTAGGTTTGGAACTCTCGCATGCCGACAATTACACGTGTGTGGCGGAAAACCCTCACGGTTCAGACTCCACTACTTGGCGGGTGATAGTACTAAGACCTCCAGCGCCTCCCGGCCTCGCCTTACTGGAGGCCAGATCGAGAGAACTAGAACTGGAGATCAGACCAGCGCCCAGAGCCCCTGGACATGCTATCGCAAAGACGTATACTTTGAACTGGCGATTGGCGTCACCAGAGGTTAGTACTATTAGGAGGTTGCAATCATGTACATACATGTTATTTTTGCTATATCTTGTTAGTTTCCAGTGTAAAACTTTGCTTGGATTATTTTCCACATTAAGCTTTGATTACCTCGTCCTTACATTTTATTTAAGTTCTCGCTGCCAACTTCGAACTCTTTATCAGATCATAACCCCTGAAATACTTTTTAGGGTGAATGGCGAAAACAGTTAGCCACTCCTGGCCCAGTTACACTATCAGGTCTTCGTTGTGGTTCGGCATACCGCGCTTACGGTGACGCCGGTGGTGCCCCGGGGCCTGAACTGGCAGTACGGACCTCTGGTGGTCCGCCCACAGCTCCTCCAGACGTCAGATGGATCAGGGCAAACGCGACACATGCGAGGTTTGATACCAGTACTTGGACTGACGGGGGCTGTGGTCCAGTGGCTTTAAAACTGGAGTGGGCAGGGTCTGGAGTAGCCGGTGCTAGGGATGTACCTGTCGGGGGAGAAGTTATTTTGGGAGGTGAGTTGTGGAACTGCAAATGTCACAGACATCGGGATATAAACTTCTTCTACAGCTTTTTTGTTATCCAAGGTCTTACTCCGGGTTCACGATACCGCGTGGCGGCTCGCGCGTCAAACGAGGCGGGTTGGACGCGCGAGGTGTTTGAGTTCGCGACGCAGGCCGCGGACGGTCACCTGGCCGAAGAGGTCGATGCCCCCTTCCCTGCTACTGCCGGGGAACTGGCGCTGCTACTCGCTTTGTGCGCTGCACTCTCACTCGCCGCACTCACTATACTCGCCATTTTATTGAGGAGGAAAAGGTAAGTGATTAATTTAGTGTTTAACGATATGACGTGTGTTTTACAGTCAATAAACTAATCAGGTTTACTACGTACCAGTGTTATTCAATGAAATGTAGAAAATTGGTGAACCTTGAAATCAAATTCTTTATACTGTAAATAGGATTATTTGATTTATCTAAAGCTGGAATTAACGTTTCCTAACTGGCTTGCCTGAGCATAAACGCCGAACGTCGATATAACGTTGTTACTAAACTTTAGTGTCAGTAGTATTTTGATTCCTAATATCAGAAACACAATTCATGGAATTTTATTTTCTAAAGTTATTATGATAATTAAACTTGTTGGTATACTTTTGTTGCTGACCGTACATATTTCAATTTCCAGATATTATTTATGTGAGTTTGGGCTGTTGCCTCTTTCACAAGGGTTTTTGAAAACTTTGAAAGAGAGAAGTAATTCTAATGAATACGCTTTTCACCCTGTTTGTATTTCGCGATGCTTTCCCTAAAAGAGTGCTGAGATATTTTCTTTTTTGAGTTCGTGTTTAAATTAAAAAAGGGTCTTTTTAATATTGTTGAGTAAATAGTTACAGTACTTTTTAAGTTTTGATATAACTGATTTTTAGTGAATATTTACGTACCTACTGGAAACAATTTATTGCCATTTTAAAATGCTTTTCGGGATACCTAAAATAGAATATAGATCGTAAAAAAATAATAAAATGTAGAATGATATTTGCGTATCGGTTAGTCAGTCTATTTCTGTAACGAATACTTTATTTTGCTATACAAAAGTCATAAAATATTTTGGCTATTTTGTCTGTAAAGCTAATTTCAAATAAAATACAAAATTCATAAAACCTTTCTTCCTTTCTAGTCCAAACCAGATTCACAAATTATATTAAAAATCGTACCCGTACCGACCTAGGTACGTATTTTTTACTGACTTCAAAGGGATTGAAATGTTGCTTGATCAAAGTCTATATTCTGGGAATCGTTAAGCTGAGTACAGCAAATATAATTAGTAGGAATGAAGGTGAGTCTTTACTCGTTTGTATGGAAAATGGAGAAGTAGAGGGAAGTGCAACTTCATTGCAGTACTGAAACTCGTGTTATCAAACTCATTGAAGGGTGGGCGATGGGGTGCTGTCTATAATTTATGAACATAGACGTTCAAAAAGTGCTACATTGTTGCCTAAATTTAATAACTGACTTGATGTGATTTGATTTCTACTTTAGACAGTATTCAAACTTGATACGTTTTAGATCAAACCCCAAACAGCTACCCTGCTGTTTGGTATTTTACTAAGCGGTTGTCTGAGTATATTTATTTTCTTGGAAGTTTCCGCTGACTGACAAAAGGCCGTGGCCAGTTCAGTAGACTAAACCATGCAAAAGTCGGCAGGACTGATATGACATGGCCATGACAGTCTTCATTGTATAAAGATTGAAGTTGATCGTGATCTCCCAATATTGCCACACGTTACCTAAAAGTAACTTCCTTCTATATTCCCCTTCTACACTCTTTACTCGTTAGTATTTGCGATCTGTGCGTGACAGAGTGCTAACATAAGCGATGTCACATCGACCCTTTTCACTCGCACCGACTTTGAAGAGCCCGTCTGACGTTTGCAAGTTTCTTTGACTCGACTGATTCGTTCCATGTCAGATTTGACGTGAGAATTATTATAGAAATGATTTTAGCTGTCGAATATACGTATTTGATGTCAAAGGGTATTTTAATCGGATTTACACGAGTATATGAGGTATCTTTGTGGTGTTAATTAATATGTTTTTGATGATTTTAAGCTTACTGAAATAAAATAGAACTCGTTATGGTAAAGTTTTGCTAAAATTAATGTGAATTCAAACACATTAAATTTATTTTTAGTAAATCTATTAGGTACTCGGGTTTTAAAAAACTTGTTATGTTCTAAAAATAACTTATTTAATCGACCTATTTACTTGGTAAATAAAGGTTTTATATTTGTTTTACTCTTCTATTTTTGTACGTTTTTTTATTTTTTACTATGCTTTCAACTCAAACCAGTATAGTGAAACGTGAAATAAATTTTTAATTTTTTGAAACATGTGTTGTGTTACGTCACACATTTACTACCCTTCGGTACAGGAGGAAACTTTTGGTTTCAATGTTTTGCAACTTTGTTGGAACGTTGCCGACAACTTTAACAATTAACGAAGACTTTTGATCATGATTGATTTGATTCGTGCACATATTATTATACTTTCATATTTAGGAACCTGATTAATTAAAATACTTACGATAAAGAGATACAAAATTATGTTGTGTACTGTACACTTACAGGTCTAACTCTATTATGGTAGTACCAACCTAAGACGTCCCACTGCTGGGCATAGGCTTTTTACCATATGACAAAAGTTTGAGCATTGATCAACATGCTAGCTCACTGCAGATTTGCGAATTTTGATTTCAATATTTTGAATCCAGATTTCCTTATGCTGATGCAAGTACCTTTTCCTTTCCTTCACCAAGTACCTTATTGTGACTTGAAATTCTTGTGTTTATTTATTTTTTAAAGCAAATTGAAAAGCGTACAAAAAAATAACTTGAGCGAAACACATTACGTTCATTCATAATTAAGAGTATATTCAGCCAGTGCATTTATAAAATAAAGTAAAAACCTTAACATTTCTGTATGTGAAGAAATAAAAGGAGTTTGTATGCGGGTGGAAGTTAATGGTCCTCCTTGCTCTAACAATCATTACAACTTTACGAAACAATGGCAACGGCATTCAGATTATACAGCCCGTAAAATGCGAAGTAGTTAGTGAATCAGGGGTAGTGGCCTCTATTATAGTACGCTGTTCCTTGCAAAATACAACAAAAGACAGTCTGTGGTAACTTTGAGTGATTTGATCTTTACTACAATACTCTGGCTGTGGCTTACGAAATAACAACTATCTGTTATAATAATTTGAGTGAACCGATTAAACAATTAGAGAGAAAATGCCCATGTTATTATTTGTCAAATATTAGTTACAATACTACTGCTTTTTGACTGCTCTGAAAAAAAGTCTAAAAAAGCCCTATGTTCAAATGGAATTCTAAAAATCGTATCGACTAACAAACTGCTGTCCTGCGTAATTTAATAAAGGTCGCGGGGATGTGACGTAATAAATACAGATTCAACATAGTATGACTATGAATATTCTGGTTGAAATAAATGGTGTTCGCACGGTTCAAACTAAGCGTGACCCAGATACCTTTTGTGTAACATTGTATAGCCGATGCACTATCGATAACCATTTTGATAATGAAAAGTGAACGCTAAAAGTATGCGCCGATATGAATTACTGCGAGGTTATTCGCGTGAATCAATGCAAATACATTAATTTATTATAATAGGACTGCATTTTATGTTTTTATATTGGGTCAAAAAAGAAAAAGAGATTTTTTTGGTGATTGATGTATTTTTTTAATATAACCGGACTTTTTCGTAATATTTTTTTAAAGTTTCCAATTTTATACTGAAAATAAATATTCTATGAAAAACCTTGCAGTAATACATTCAAATAATGTACTCGTTATTGGAGATTTAACTTTTATTTTTAAACTCTACAACATCATCATCATTCCCCTGCCCTTATTATTATTTGCCATTTGCCCAATTATTATTATTTGGGGTCGGCGCAGCATGTCTTCCACACGTTACTATCTGACGTCATCTCGCTAGTGATACTCTTTGCAGCCATATCATCTAAAACTTTACATAACATTGACTTTTAGTTACTAGTTTAAGATTAATAACTAATTTACTATCTTTTATATTCGTAACGTTTATTATTACTGTACCCCACTAGGACTGACGGCGCTGTAGCCAGAGTATCGACGAGCGCCGAGAAGCCGCCGTGCGGGACATACAGGGCGCCGCAGCATCAAGCCACCAAACTGCCTCCAGACCCGCCAGGTACGACATAATACTCAATAAACTGATACGATACTGACTTATTTATCTATAATATGTTTATCATCATTAGTGGCCTCTAACATCTATGACAGATTATTTAAACAGCAGCCGTGTTAATTTATTTGCTTTTGGCAAATAAATAAAATATATCAGTGTGGCACATTTTTACCACCAAAAAGATTTTACTTATTATACTTAAACCCAGATGGGTTTTCCGATTTACACTAAGAAAATTCTGCAATATTAATACAATACTTTTCCATCTGTGTACAGAGATGTAATTCTCGATCATTTGTTCTGTACTTATGATATTATCTGTCATAATGCTGAAATTGTGCTTGATACTAAACAATGTTCATTTCACATCTCCCCCACCCTATTTTCATTAAAACGGTTTTTGTTTTCACTCAGCTCCAAGTTATCTTAGAACCTTACATTCCCTTACCTAAGAACTTTAGCTTAATAAATGGAATAAGAAAGTATTTGTTGACATCGTTTCGTTTGGTCTAGCACTCTCTAGTAACCAGCCAAAGCGGATTCTGTTTCGAGAAAATTTCCGGAAAAAACGCCGATGGAAAATCGAACGAAAATGAAAATCGTACCAGCTTTTGTTAGCTTTAGTTTTTTATATGCATGAATAGTGGTATAAGAGAGGTATATTATGTATTTCGTGTAATAAAAGTGTGTTGAGATATTAAAGTATTGTGTGTACATCAAATTTAATTTTCGAAGAATCTATTAAATGTTTGTGTACAATACAGAAGAAATAAAAAAAATCAGCCACGTGTGTGCACTAAATGCGATCTTTTTTGTATCCTATTTTCTACCCCATTGATGGACGTCCAAATCCTTCGTAATTTCCTATCTCATGTCACCTCGAATTAAATCCTCGTAGTGCGCTTTAACATTGCTAAGAGAATAACAATATACCTAATTAACTCATTTCAGCTCAATTTTACAAATTGTGGTCTACATTTTTCTGGTCTTAACATTTTTGTAACGTGAAGCCACCTTACTCAAAACTTGTAACAAGATGACACTTTGTAAACTTTCCCCTTTTCCCTAAAGTTTTAATTAATACTTGACATTTAAATAGGTCATTATGTAGGAAAGGGCATTTGTTGCCAGTAACTCATACTTAATGTGTACGCTTTTGACTTAAATTAGTTTGAATCAATTATGTTGGTATCTACAAGATATTTCAGAAAGAAAAAAAATCTTAATGAAAATTGTTAATTATAACTTTGAATTCAAACTTCTCATTAAATGCATTGATTTTTTATATATTGTTAAAAACATGTTTTAGTTCAAATTATTTTTGGTACGTAACTGAATTGTCTCAGAAATCGGTAATTAAACTACCGTAGGACTTTATAATATGAAAATTAAAATCAAATAAATATCTTAAGACTTATTTATCATACATAGATCCAGTATAATTTAATAAAAGAATTCTACCACAATACAGGCATAGCGGAATTTACTCTACGTACCATTTCATTATCAATTTTCTTTCAAAACTTGGAATAAAAGTAACTTAGAAAATGCGTCGAAAACCTTTTACAGGCTTTCAGGACACTTACTCGGGGGATTTAATATTTAATACTCTGGTTCCAATTTCATAAGTCCTATCGCGCTTCGGGGAAATACTCAAATAACAGGAGTTTTAAAATACCACGTCATTGTAGGTACTTAGGAGGTAATTAATCAAGAGATATTACCTTTTTTTATTTATATATTGAGGCTAGATTTTGTCGATATAAGATTTCTCTTTTTAAAAGTCTTTTTTTTGTATTAAAATTTTTAAAAAATAACGTTGTTCCTTATCGTTTATTGGCTAGTTTAATAATTTCTTTAATATTGTGTCGAAATCATGAACTAAGCTAAATTCCGGTTATCATATTTAGAGCCTTTTCTGGAAGGCTATTTTATCTATCCAATTCGTGGTAATAGCGAAATGAACACAAAATTTGCTCGTATTTTTTTATGAATCGAATAAAAACTACGATCTTGTCACGTAGCTAGCTAGCTGTTTGCTACGGCGTAGCTATTCTGTAGTTCAATTTATGTATATAATATTTTAGGTTATTTTATAGAGAGATAAATAATTTATAAGCCATACGTGTTAATAATACAAACTAAACCACACTTAAGGGCCCCTTATTCCGAAAGTTTAGGCATTTAACGCACCGAAACGGCTTGCGCCCGCGTTGCCCAGGAGCCGTCGCGATTTGAACTCCGGTGACCTATGGCGGCGGGCGGGCACGCCACAGTATAAATAAATAAATCAGTAGTTCATATATATATTGTGCTAGTAATAAGTAGTAGTTTGCAACAAAAACATAATAATATACTTAGCTTGATGTGCTGTCCACTAAACTATTGATTGTCAACACTAATATGTTATGAATGTGTGACTAAGGAAAGCGATGATCATTCTATAGAATTTAAAGAATGGTTGTAGAAGATTTGGTGAGTACTATACAGCGTGGCGCTACCACCCCGACATTAATTTAACACGGTTAGGACTAGTAACCATGAATCATTTGAATCATGATACGTTTTGATATTACGTAAACTGAAAGACTTTTTTTTTCAAACAAACTAAATAATAAAACATCTATCTCCAATTGTGATCACTCTGTGCGAAAGTTCATTCATCAAATAACTTACCTACGACTAGCGGGCTTACGTTTACTCGGTGCGGCAACGTCGCACGCCGCCGCCCGCGTAGGTACAACAGCTGTGCGCGCCAGCTGGCAACAACGCGTCGCGACTTGTAGGCATAAAATGTCTCATGTTCGGTCCGATTTTGCGGCACAATATCACAAACACAGATCGTACCTAAAGCGAAGGTGTATAGTTAAACATCATAACACGCACTTTTATTTGGTACTATTAGTCCATTAATCACTAAAGGAGATTGCCCGTTTTGTAAGAGAAGTTGGGTCCCAGTGAAAAATGTTTGTGCCCTGAAGATTTTTATTTTAACTAATAGGAAAAACATTGCATTTTCATAATCAGAAACCTTTTTTCATTTATTCACCCTGGTTCAAGAGATATCATTATTTTTCTGTTTTAAGAATATAGGTTATAATTAGAAATTAACATGGACTATAGATCACTATAAGTAAGTACGCGAGGAACTTATTAGCTCAACTCGGTGGTAGCAGAAAGGCACGTATCGTAAATGATAACTAAGTAAATACGGAATTCAAAACTCAACGTATTATACAAAGAAATCACGAACACACAACGAACGATCGTCCAAAGTGATGTGACATGCGCAAGTAAATGTTGCCAGAGCAATTATATTTAATCATTAATAAATCGATATAAGTTTTTAAATTACGTAAGGCTTTTATATTAATTTAAAATCGCTCTTATGAACATCTGTTCAACAATATAGACTTATCACTTATCATGAATATAGTTAGAATAATAATTAAAAATAATTGTACTTTTTTATTTTTAATAACTGTTTTGTTTTGATATCGATTACTCTATTGATTAAAATACGTAATTTTCAATAGTTATTTGATATCTGGCAACTTTTTTTGTTTACCAATCAAACGGATGTCGACGTAATGTTAAACTATTAATTAATTTTAACTTTATTCCCAGGGTGAAAGAAATTGTATAAAAAATAATTTGGAAACAAAAAAATAAACAATATTTTTAGGTTATTATTCCATTCAGGCACACGATACCACAAAAGGGACCTACCCCGTGGCAATCTCCTTTATTTAACTGCATTTATTTTAAAATTTATTTGTTTGCACACACAAAGAGCTAAACGCCGTTAATTTCGTTAAATTTTAATGTGTGCACTTTTCTTCTGCGCATGTCAAGGCCAGCGCTCAAGATCCGTGCCGATAATTATAAGCTATCGGTTTCATACATTTTTTTCATTTAATAAAAATAAATACATTTAGTTTTCGACATACCCCGCGCCGAGTGTCGAAACTAAATGTATGAAACCGATAGCTAACCCAGGCGTGGCACACGCACGCGGCACGGCGCGCGGGGCGCGCGGGGGCGCGCTGCTTTAGTGTCGACGGTCTGTGCGACGCGCCGCCGCGCCGCGCGGCCGGCTTATTTCTACCTACTAAACACATCGCGACCATAAACCGTGATATTGTACCTACCTGAGAGTGGTATCGGTGAGTTGTGATCGATAGCCATGTTCAATTTCTTTCAAATCTTATACGTAATAAAATAATGTAATAATAAAATCAAAACACAATATTAGTAAGTACATCTCCTTGAATTTGACCAGGATGGAAATCTGCACCTTATAAAGGTGAATATTCCCATTATAGATTTTAAATTCTATACTTACTGACTTCTCGTTGCTCTGTGTATAGAAGTAATCATATTGTGACGTATTTATAGAATAAGTACTTACGCAATACACTTTCGGATTATCTTCACTTCAGACACCCTTCTTTTCTTAATTTTGTTTTTTTTATTTACCCATTTCAATCACTTACGTAAATTTGTGGTCGCGAACAAAAGTTGCATAGGTCCTACCTCGATGGCGTCCGGCCGGACACTGGCACCGAGCGCGCGGTGCGCGCGAGCACTTTTCACGTATTTATTTTATTTAAAAAAAAAATAAGCGCCATATTAAAATTGTATCCAATAATATCCCTGGCAAATCCGATTAGTAAATGAAATGTTAAATTTATATAAAATTCGGTTCAGTCCAAGTCTTATAAAACTAAAAATACTTCTAAAATCGACCTTACTTCTGAATTTTTTTTTATCGAGCAAAATGTTAAATATTTCGTTTCTATCCAAAAAAGTCACTAGATAAAGCATGCAATCTGTACTATATATTTTTTTAAGAATTTAAATATGGTGATTTCTCTGAAAAAAACTCGATCTAGAAACGTAAATTTCGAATAAGGGGCCCTTAAATGTTTAAATATCTTTATTCAAACATCGCACTGAAATCTTTACACTAAAGTTTGAAACTATGTACAGGTTTTCGACTTTCCCTTAAAACAGGCTTCTTCAACAAATAAAAAAAAATATCAATAACCCTTAAAACCTTACAATAATATTATTTCTATTATTTATATTAATTATAATATTTCTTATTATTTATTTTCATCTAGATGTATACGAGATAAGTCCATACGCAACGTTCGCGGGGGGCGCGGGCGTGACTGCGGGTGGCGGCGCGCGCGCATACACACTGCAGCTGCGAGCGCTCGCGCGGCACGACGACGACGCCGCTCCACCGCAACATCCCGCCTGCTGCGACGGTGAGCTATATACAATGTAACTGACTGGCCTGTTGGTCTAGTGAAAGGCGAATCTCAACGTATTTTTTCTCAAAAACAACAACAACATTTTTCTCAAAAAATATTTAATGAGGTCGTGGACGTGTCCCTGTATTCAAAAAAGAGGTCGCGAGCACGCAGACGACTTTTTACATAGCTTCAGTTCAATCTAGCGACTCTAAGTGCGCGGTTCCAAAACCATTGACAGTGAGAAAAAACCGGCAAGAAATTCCATAGGTTGTACTGTCAAAGACAACGCCTTATCATTGTGTTTTCTATAAAATAGCCGAGCCAAGCTCTCATAAACTTTTATACAATCGTAGTGACTATCGTAAAAATACCGAGTTGCTTCTGTCATCTTTAATGGTGCACTGGATGTTTTGCAGACGACAGGGCGTTCTGACCTGCTTTTTGCTTAATGACTGATACATTCGATCTTGGGAAGAATCATTGGTAGCACATACAAATAAATAAAAACTGGTGTTCTGATTCATGCGATTTTCTATAAGAGTATGCTAAAATGATTATTCTTTCCGCAGAAGAAACGTGCGTGGATGCCTGCGATGCTCAACGCCGACGGAGACGCCGACGACATTACTGCCCCGACCACGGTGAGAACACTCTGTATAAATCAAAATTATTGTATAAATTACTAACTCTTGCCCGCGACTACGTTCACGTAAGAAATAGATGTTGGTCGATTCTCAGATCTACTGAATGCATATACAAAATTTCAAGAGAATTAGTCCAGCCGTTTTGGAAGAGTATAGTAGGTAACTAACATTGCGACACGGGAATTTAATACATAAGATACTATATGCGTTTTATACTAAACTTTTAAATAATAATAATGTTTGTTTGTCCACAGGTTGCTCACAAGATTCAGGAAGTTGAGAAACAAAACTGCCAAATTGCTTAGTGAAAAATATCTAGTCAGTGTAATAATATAGTTAATTCGGTTATACATATTAATATGTATACAAAAATTTATACAATAATATTGTCTATTTATATTACGATGTTTTTCTTTACCTATTTTCCCGAAATTTTCAATAAAATATAATGTTACACAGTAAATAATTGAGATTATTTTTCCTTTAGTCTATAAATAGCAACGCAAGCATTCTGTAAATGTTTCTTTGAACCGATTGGGAAAGATGAAAAAAAACATTACGATAATACTGAATTTATGAAATGCTAACTTTTATGCGTGGATAAGTACAGCCAAATGACGTAGTATATAGAGGAAACTAGAAAAAAATATGATTGACGATTGACGAGGAGATTTGAGTTTAAAACGAAGTAAAAAAATGTGCCTCCAACGTGAGTGTGACATTTATGTAGTAGCACGTACGAGCCGCTGAGAGTGGCCTATGACGTCTGTTGGACACAGCTTTTATCCCTACATATAACGGATATACGTACAAACACACGGATTCCCATGAGCTTTTCTACAAATATTGTGTTGTTAAAAATAGGTTCGAGTAACTTTTTTAATGAGTTATGAGAAAAACTATAAAGTACGAGAATGTCTGAAAATTTAGAGGCTTTTAAGCTCCCACTAAAATGGGCGACATATTTTGCAGCCGCAACAAACTCAGCTTTCTGCACTTTATTGGATCCTAAGGCTGTTATTTTGTCCACGACAGGGGTAAGAATACATACATACATAAACGTCACACCTCTTTCCCTTGGGGGTAGGCAGAGATCACATATTTCAATTTGCTACGATCCTGGCATACCACTTTAGCTTCATCCACACTCATCAATCGCTTCATACACGCCCGTCGGTTTAGGGTACTCCTGACCTGACCCCTACACTGGGGTAAGAATTAAAGTATTTATTTATTTATTAGGGACTAAAAAGCAGTAACATGGTAGATAAAATGCAAGAAATCACTAAACTTAAATAACCATGTGTTGAGTCCAGTAACTCAACAGCGTCGCGCACACGGGCCACGAGAGAAGCGCGGCGCGTGAGCGCTCTGACGTCACTTCGACCAACCGGTTTCGAGCCGTTGCGCGGCGATCGGCACACACACGATGGCCGACACATTCGCTCCGCCGCGATCGCGCTTAACACATATTATTAATTCACAAATATTGTTTGCATTCTAACCGAAATTTCCTAATTGTAATTACCGTTAAATTTAATTCAATATACATTTTATACAGTCCGCTCGTATCTCATTTATAAATACGCTGAACCTATTGAAGGCCCCATCACCATGTAACCTACACCATTGTCCACATATTAATAAAAAAAATGAAAGAAGAGAAAGACAGTGTGTATGTACACTGTCTTTGTCTGTCTGCCTCTGTATACTACAAGCATGCAGTCGTGAATTATTATTATTGTAGTGTAAATAAACTTAGTTAAATAAATTATTTTGGTTAAGTTACAATTCCTACAATTATTACAAATTAAAATTATTACTAATCAAAACCTAACCAAAACCTTACCAAAACTAAGGAACGGCGATCTATTTTTACACATCTATATAAAAGATAAACTTAATTCCGATTCCAGCTTAATGAAAGACCAACCTTATTTCACGTTGTACGCAAAAAAAAAAACATTGATAACAAACAACAGTATTATCGTCTTCATTACTTTGTAATGTGAAAATCTTCCGTTACTGACTGACTGACTGACAGACAACGTACAGCCGAAACTACTGGTCGTAAAAAGCTGAAATTTGGCATGTAGGTTCCTTGAGATATGTAGGGGAGCACTAAGAAAGGATGGAAATTCAACCCCTAAAAGGATAAAAGGAAAGGGTAAAAGGTAAAGGTATAAATGAACGAAATGAACGATTTTAACGATTTGAATAATTTTCAACGACTTGAACAAAATGAACAAAATCAACAAAATCAACGTAATCAACGAAATGAACAAAATCAACAAAATCAACGAAATCAGCGATTTGAATGATTTTCAACGATTTGAACAAAATGAACGATGTTAACGAAATGAACGAAATGAACGACATGAACGAAATGAACGAAATGAACGAAATGAACGAAATGAACGAAATGAACGAAATGAACGAAATGAACGAAATGAACAAAATTAACGATTTTAACGATTTGAATGGTTTTCAACGATTTGAACAAAATGAACAAAATATACGAAATAAACGATTTGAACGAAATGAATGAAAAAAACGAAATGAACAAAATGAACGATTTTTAACGATTTGAACAAAATGAACAATTTTAACGAAATTAACGGAATAAACGATTTGAACGAAATGAACTATTTAAACGATATAAACGATGAGGGTGAACTTAGCAGATCAATGTCCAGCAGTTCAAAAAAAAGAGAGTTCTATTCGCATGCAGCTGAGTTCTATAGTTCCTGATAGTTTTTAGAAATAGTTCTGCTGTTTTTACCCCAAAAAATTTAAATTAATGAAATGCTCTGCTAACTTCCCGTAGCAGATCAATTTGCAGCAGATAAAAAAAAAGTGTGTTTCCTTTCGCATGCAGGTAAGTTCTATAGTTCCTGATAGTTTTCAAAAAAAGTTCTGACGTTTTTTGTCCAAAAAAATGACAATTTAAAAAATGGTCTGCTAATTTCCCGTAGCAGATCGAGAACTCGAAAATATCATTTTCATTGCCTTATAATATACTAGCTTTCCGCTCGCGGCTTCACCCACGTGTAATTTGGGATTGTGGCATTTTTAACGATCTCGACAATCTTTCTTTCATAGGCTAAAAAATTGTTACAATTTGAATTATACAGCTTGATTTACTCAGGGATGATGTAGCTTTCTAATGGTGAATATTTGAAAACGATAAGACAGTAGTTTTGGAGTTTGTCGATTACGTTATGTAACAAAAAGTAAAGCGAGACAAAAACATCGTCTAGAAAAATTAAAAGTATCAGTTGATCTCCTCCCCCCCCCCCCACCCGCTACCTAAGGGCTTGCTACTCCAAAAATTCCTTCTTAGTGGTCAATTGTGTTACTAAAGGAAGCCTTGTTCAAAATATCAGAATTCTATACCGAGAGGTTTCGGCTGTGCGTTAATCAATCAGTCACCAAATCGCACCCGCGAAATCACGATTGGAGGGTAGTTTGGAAAAACTTACATTACCGTAAAATGATCCTACTCTACTCTAATATTTGCTCCAAAATAGAGAATTATAAAAACTATTAATTGTAAAATATACGTAGATGTATTCATGAAAGAAAAACATGTTATCTAACGTATTTTTTATATGAATCGATGTAACTAAGGATTCTATAGTATATATAAAAGTATGAATAAAGAGCAAAGTTACCTATGGTCATAGCTAACTTTGCTCCTGGGTATACTCCACACGCCATCTCCACTGTAGAAGCATTTTGAGCAAAATTATGCTTATAAGTAAAATATGCGCCGATTTAGACATGTTAGCTGATAAACCATTTAAAAGATTTGGAGCATAATTAACTCAATAGGAGCAAAGTAGGAACATTTTACCGTACCCAACTTATTTACTTGCCTACGTACGTTTTCGTGTCAATTTTCAAGTTTATAAACCTAAGGTGTAACATTTTTCATAGAAACGTTTTTACCCCTTTTCGTCCCCTTGGGGGTACAATTTCCAAAAATCTTTTTTTGACGCTCACTCCCGTCAGTAAGGGAAGCTTTGTTCAAAATATTAGACTCCTACACCGAGCGGTTATGGCTGCGCGAAAGTCAATCAGTCACCCAATCGCAACCCCCTAAATAACTATTGGAGGGTAGTTTGGAAAAAATTATAATGCCAAACTTATTTACTTGACCATATACGTGTTTGTGCTAAGTTTCAAGTTTATAAACCCAAGTAATAAGATTTTTCATAGAAACGTTATGACCCCTTTTTACCCCTTTAGGGGTTGAATTTCCAAAAATCCTTTCTTAGTGCACCCCTACATTTCTCAAGGAACCTACATGCCAAATTTCAACTTTCTACGACCAGTAGTTTCGGCTGTGCGTTGTCTGTCAGTCAGTCAGTCAGTCAGTAACGGAAGAGTTTTTATATATATAGATTACCACAGCCTAGAACTTTTTTGTTTTAGACAGAACTATAGCAGAACTGCAATACACAATTCGATTCGAGTCCAAAACTCATGTCCTAGTGCCAGCAGAGCATGTGCGAAAACTTGAAAACTCGAAAAATATATTTTTTATCATTTGTAAAACTGCTCACAGGCTAGAACTTTTTCGTTTTAGACAGAACTATAGCAGAACTGCAGTGCAAAATTCGATTCGAGTCCAGAACTCACGTCCCAGTGCCAGCAGAGCATGTAAGAATGTTTCAAAACTCAAAAAAAAACATTTTTATCATTTGTAAAATTGGTCACAGGCTATCAGCTCTTTTGCGATCCGCCCACATCTGCAACAGTGGGCGGAGAGGCGGTATGGAAAACTGACGTTTTTAGTTAGGTTAGGTTAGGTTTTTAGTTACGTTAGGTTAGGTTAGGTTTTTAGTTAGGTAAGGTTAGGTTTTAAGTTAGGTTAGGTTAGGTTTGGTTTTTAGTTAGGTTAGGTTAGGTTTGGTTTTTAGTTAGGTTAGGTTAGGTTTGGTTTTCAGTTAGGTTAGGTTTGGTTTTTTTTTTTTTGTTTTTTTTTTTTTAGTTAGGTTAGGTTAGGTTTTCGGGTGGGGCGGCGAAGGGCCGCGCATGAGCGCGCCCTCCCGCCCTAACCAGGGTCCGGACGGTGGCACGGGGGTGCCACCGTCCGTAGTAGAGGACCCGCGACGGGGGGCCACATTCGGTGCTACGGGTGTGGTCCCAGTATCAGGCGAGGAGGCCGACGCCCTTTACACGTCGGCCTCCAACAACAGTGCGATTTTGCAACCCGCCGGCTCTCAACTGGCCGGCGGAAGCCCGCGGTCGGTGCATGAAGTAGTACTACGCGCTGCCATGCACCGACACAAAAACGCGGATGACGTAGCACAGCGGTTCAGGTTTAGTCAGTAAGAGTATGACACTACCCGCGGCTCCCCCCGGGGTCGCGGGTGTCCATGAGGATTCCCCCGCTTTACCAAAAAAAAAAAAAAAAAAGGTTAGGTTAGGTTTGGTTTTTAGTTAGGTTAGGTTAGGTTTTTAGTTAGGTTATTTTAGGTTTTTAGTTAGGTTAGGTTAGGTTTGGTTTTTAGTTAGGTTAGGTTAGGTTTGGTTTTTAGTTAGGTAAGGTTTGGTTTTTAGTTAGGTTAGGTTAGGTTTGGTTTTTAGTTAGGTTAGGTTATGTTAGGTTTTTAGTTAGGTTAGGTTAG
Organism: Chrysodeixis includens; assembly: GCA_941860345.1. Taxonomy (NCBI): domain Eukaryota; kingdom Metazoa; phylum Arthropoda; class Insecta; order Lepidoptera; family Noctuidae; genus Chrysodeixis; species Chrysodeixis includens. Next base: position 9,490,902 of record OW796097.1, read on the forward strand.
GTTTGGTTTTAAGTTAGGTTAGGTTTGGTTTTTAGTAAGGTTAGGTTAGGTTTGGTTTTTAGTTAGGTTAGGTTAGGTTTGGTTTTTAGTTAGGTTAGGTTAGGTTAGGTAAGGTTAGGTTTGGTTTTTAGTAAGGTTAGGTTTGGTTTTTAGTTAGGTTAGGTTAGGTTTGGTTTTCAGTAAGGTTAGGTTAGGTTTGGTTTTTAGTTAGGTTAGGTTAGGTTTTTAGTTAGGTTAGGTTAGGTTTGGTTTTTAGTTAGGTTAGGTTAGGTTTGGTTTTTAGTAAGGTTAGGTTAGGTTTGGTTTTTAGTTAGGTTAGGTTAGGTTTGGTTTTTAGTTAGGTTAGGTAAGGTTTGGTTTTTAGTTAGGTTAGGTTAGGTTTGGTTTATAGTTAGGTTAGGTTAGGTTAGGTTTTTAGTTAGGTTAGGTTTTTAGTTAGGTTAGGTTAGGTTTGGTTTTTAGTTAGGTTAGGTTAGGTTTGGTTTTTAGTTAGGTTAGGTTAGGTTTGGTTTTTAGTTAGGTTAGGTTAGGATAGGTTTTTAGTTAGGTTAGGTTAGGTTTGGTTTTTAGTTAGGCTAGGTTAGGTTAGGTTTTTAGTTAGGTTAGGTTAGGTTTGGTTTTTAGTTAGGTTAGGTTAGGTTAGGTTTTTAGTTAGGTAATGTTAGGTTTGGTTTTTAGTAAGGTTAGGTTAGGTTAGGTTTGGTTTTTAGTTAGGTTAGGTTAGGTTTGATTTTTAGTTAGGTTAGGTTAGGTTTGGTTTTTAGTTAGGTAAGGTTAGGTTAGGTTTTTAGTAAGGTTAGGTTAGGTTTGGTTTTTAGTTAGGTTAGGTTAGGTTTGGTTTACACGTCGGCCTCCATCAACAAATGCGATATTGCAACCCGCCGGCTCTCAACTGGCCGGCGGACGCCCGCGGTCGGTGCATGAAGTAGTACTATGCGCTGCCATGCACCGATACAAAAACGCGGATGACGTAGCACAGCGGTTGAGGTTTAGTCAGTAAGAGTCTGACACTACCCGCGGCTCCCCCCGGGGGTCGCGGGTGTCCATGAGGATTCCCCCGCTTTACCAAAAAAAAAAAAAAAAAAAAAAAGGTTAGGTTTGGTTTTTAGTTAGGTTAGGTTAGGTTTGGTTTTTAGTTAGGTTAGGTTAGGTTTGGTTTTCAGTTAGGTTAGGTTTGGTTTTTAGTTAGGTTAGGTTAGGTTTTTAGTTAGGTTAGGTTAGGTTTGGTTTTTAGTTAGGTTAGGTTAGGTTTGGTTTTTAGTAAGGTTAGGTTAGGTTTGGTTTTTAGTTAGGTTAGGTTAGGTTAGGTTTTTAGTTAGGTTTAGGTTAGGTTTGGTTTTAACCTAACTAAAAACCTAACCTAACCTAACTAAAAACCAAACCTAACCTAACCTAACTAAAAACCAAACCTAACCTAACCTAACAAAAACCTAACCTAACCTAACCTAACTAAAAATCAAACCTAACCTAACTAAAAACCTAACCTAACCTAACCTAACTAAAAACCAAACCTAAACTAACCTAACTAAAAACCAAACCTAACCTTACCTAACTAAAAACCAAACCAAACCTAACCTAACCTAACTAAAAAACCTAACCTAACCTAACCTATTTAAAAAACCAAACCTATCCTAACCTAACTAATAACCTAACCTAACTAAAAACCAAACCTAACCTTACCTAACTAAAAACCAAACCTAACCTAACCTAACTAAAAACCTAACCTAACCTAACCTAACTAAAAACCTAACCTTACCTTACTAAAAAACCAAACCTAACCTAACCTAACTAAAAACCAAACCTAACCTAACTAAAAACCAAACCTAACCTAACCTAACTAAAAACCTAACCTAACCTAACCTAACTAAAAACCAAACCTAACCTAACCTAACTAAAAATCAAACCTAACCTAACTAAAAACCTAACCTAACCTAACCTAACTAAAAACCAAACCTAACCTAACCTAACTAAAAACCAAACCTAACCTAACTAAAAACCAAACCTAACCTAACCTAACTAAAAACCTAACCTAACCTAACCTAACTAAAAACCAAACCTAACCTAACCTAACTAAAAACTTAACCTAACCTAACCTAACCTAACCTAACTAAAAATCAAACCTAACCTAACCTAACTAAAAACCAAACCTAACCTAACCTAACTAAAAACCTAACCTAACCTAACCTAACTAAAAACCTAACCTAACCTAACCTAACTAAAAATCAAACCTAACCTAACCTAACTAAAAACCTAACCTAACTAAAAACCAAACCTAACCTAACCTAACTAAAAACCTAACCTAACCTAACCTAACTAAAAATCAAACCTAACCTAACTAAAAACCTAACCTAACCTAACCTAACTAAAAACCAAACCTAAACTAACCTAACTAAAAACCAAACCTAACCTTACCTAACTAAAAACCAAACCAAACCTAACCTAACCTAACTAAAAACCTAACCTAACCTAACCTATTTAAAAACCAAACCTATCCTAACCTAACTAATAACCTAACCTAACTAAAAACCAAACCTAACCTTACCTAACTAAAAACCAAACCTAACCTAACCTAACTAAAAACCTAACCTAACCTAACCTAACTAAAAACCTAACCTTACCTTACTAAAAAACCAAACCTAACCTAACCTAACTAAAAACCAAACCTAACCTAACCTAACTAAAAATCAAACCTAACCTAACTAAAAACCTAACCTAACCTAACCTTACTAAAAACCAAACCTAACCTAACCTAACTAAAAACCAAACCTAACCTAACTAAAAACCAAACCTAACCTAACCTAACTAAAAACCTAACCTAACCTAACCTAACTAAAAACCAAACCTAACCTAACCTAACTAAAAACTTAACCTAACCTAACCTAACTAAAAACCTAACCTAACCTAACCTAACTAAAAATCAAACCTAACCTAACCTAACTAAAAACCAAACCTAACCTAACCTAACTAAAAACCTAACCTAACCTAACCTAACTAAAAACCTAACCTAACCTAACCTAACTAAAAATCAAACCTAACCTAACCTAACTAAAAACCTAACCTAACTAAAAACCAAACCTAACCTAACCTAACTAAAAACCTAACCTAACCTAACTAAAAACCAAACCTAACCTAACCTAACTAAAAACCTAACCTAACCTAACCTAACTAAAAACCAAACCTAAACTAACCTAACTATAAACCAAACCTAACCTAACCTAACTAAAAACCTAACCTAACCTAACCTAACTTAAAATCAAACCTAACCTAACCTAACTAAAAACCAAACCTAACCTAACCTAACTAAAAACCTAACCTAACCTAACCTAACTAAAAACCTAACCTAACCTAACCTAACTAAAAATCAAACCTAACCTAACCTAACTAAAAACCTAACCTAACTAAAAACCAAACCTTACCTAACCTAACTAAAAACCAAACCTAACCTAACCTAACTAAAAACCAAACCTAACCTAACTAAAAACCAAACCTAACCAAACCTAACTAAAAACCTAACCTAACCTAACCTAACTAAAAACCTAACCTAACCTAACCTAACTAAAAACCAAACCTAAACTAACCTAACTAAAAACCAAACCTAACCTTACCTAACTAAAAACCAAACCTAACCTAACCTAACTAAAAACCAAACCTAACCAAACCTAACTAAAAACCTAACCTAACCTAACTAAAAACCTAACCTAACCTAACCTTACTAAAAACCAAACCTAAACTAACCTAACTAAAAACCAAACCTAACCTTACCTAACTAAAAACCAAACCTAACCTAACCTAACTAAAAACCAAACCTAACCTAACCTAACTAAAAACCAAACCTAACCTAACCTAACTAAAAACCTAACCTAACCTAACCTAACTAAAAATCAAACCTAACCTAACTAAAAACCTAACCTAACCTAACTTAAAACCAAACCTAACCTAACCTTACTAAAAACCAAACCTAACCTAACCTAACTAAAAACCAAACCTAACCTAACCTAACTAAAAACCAAACCTAACCTAACCTAACCTAACTAAAAACCAAACCTAACCTAACCTAACTAAAAACTTAACCTAACCTAACCTAACTAAAAACCTAACCTAACCTAACCTAACTAAAAATCAAACCTAACCTAACCTAACTAAAAACCAAACCTAACCTAACCTAACTAAAAACCTAACCTAACCTAACCTAACTAAAAACCTAACCTAACCTAACCTAACTAAAAATCAAACCTAACCTAACCTAACTAAAAACCTAACCTAACTAAAAACCAAACCTAACCTAACCTAACTAAAAACCTAACCTAACCTTACTAAAAACCAAACCTAACCTAACCTAACTAAAAACCTAACCTAACCTAACCTAACTAAAAACCAAACCTAAACTAACCTAACTAAAAACCAAACCTAACCTAACCTAACTAAAAACCTAACCTAACCTAACTTAAAATCAAACCTAACCTAACCTAACTAAAAACCAAACCTAACCTAACCTAACTAAAAACCTAACCTAACCTAACCTAACTAAAAACCTAACCTAACCTAACCTAACTAAAAATCAAATCTAACCTAACCTAACTAAAAACCTAACCTAACTAAAAACCAAACCTTACCTAACCTAACTAAAAACCAAACCTAACCTAACCTAACTAAAAACCAAACCTAACCTAACTAAAAACCAAACCTAACCAAACCTAACTAAAAACCTAACCTAACCTAACCTAACTAAAAACCTAACCTAACCTAACCTAACTAAAAACCAAACCTAAACTAACCTAACTAAAAACCAAACCTAACCTTACCTAACTAAAAACCAAACCTAACCTAACCTAACTAAAAACCTAACCTAACCTAACTAAAAACCTAACCTAACCTAACCTAACTAAAAACCAAACCTAAACTAACCTAACTAAAAACCAAACCTAACCTTACCTAACTAAAAACCAAACCTAACCTAACCTAACTAAAAACCAAACCTAACCTAACCTAACTAAAAACCAAACCTAACCTAACCTAACTAAAAACCTAACCTAACCTAACCTAACTAAAAATCAAACCTAACCTAACTAAAAACCTAACCTAACCTAACTAAAAACCAAACCTAACCTAACCTTACTAAAAACCAAACCTAACCTAACCTAACTAAAAACCAAACCTAACCTAACCTAACTAAAAACCAAACCTAACCTAACCTAACTAAAAACTAAAAACCTAACCTAACCTAACCTAACTAAAAACCTAACCTAACCTAACCTAACTAAAAACGTAACCTAACCTAACTAAAAACGTCAGTTTTCCGTACCGCCTCTCCGCCCACTGTTGCAGATGTGGGCGGATCGCAAAAGAGCTGATAGCCTGTGAGCAATTTCACAAATGATAGAAATGATTTTTTTTGAGTTTTGAAACATTCTTACATGTTCTGCTGGCATTAGGACGTGAGTTCTGGACTCGAATCGAATTTTGCACTGCAGTTTTGCTATAGTTCTGTCTAAAACGAAAGAGTTCTAGCCTGTGAGCAGTTTTACAAATGATAAAAATTATATTTTTCGAGTTTTCAAGTTTTCGCACATGCTCTGCTGGCACTAGGACTTGAGTTCTGGACTCGAATCGAATTGTGCATTGCAGTTCTGCTATCGTTCTGTCTAAAACAAAAGAGTTTTAGGCTGTGGTAATATATTATAAGGCAATGAAAATGATATTTTCGAGTTCTCGATCTGCTACGGGAAATTAGCAGACCATTTTTTAAATTGTCATTTTTTTGGGCAAAAACGTCAGAACTTTTTTTGAAAACTATCAGGAACTATAGAACTTACCTGCATGCGAAAGGAACACACTTTTTTTTTATCTGCTGCAAATTGATCTGCTACGGGAAGTTAGCAGAGCATTTCATTAATTTAAATTTTTGGGGTAAAAACAGCAGAACTATTTCTAAAAACTATCAGGAACTATAGAACTCAGCTGCATGCGAATAGAACTCTCTTTTTTGTTTGATCTGCTGGACATTGATCTGCTAAGTTCACCCACATATACAGCGTGTATATTTGAACGACGGACTTATTGAAGGAGGGTGGTCAGTATTCGATTCTCGACCCAAATATGTAAAAAAACTATGACCTTAATTTTTCATATAATTATCCGATAAAATACAGTATTTATGAACACTAGCGCAAAATGCCTAATATCACGCGCCAAACACGTGCCGCCGCTAAGGCAGCGAGCGCGCAAGCCCCCCCGCGCCCCTTGTGATGTCAACGACGAATGCCGCGCAGTGAAATGCATTCATACCTACGTCGGCGTCGGTCATTGACCGCGCATATGTTCGATAAGCGCGAGGGTGTTAAAACGTTGCGAAGTTATTAGGACTATTTGGAACGATTTTGATCGTCATTAATCAAGGTTTTTTTATTGTTTATACGTTTATTGGTGAAGTTTATGCATAAACTATTGGTGGTTTGAATAAGTCCGTCGTTCAAATATACATACTGTATAAACGATAGAAACGATATAAACGATATTAACGATATGGACGACATGAACGACATAAACAAAATGAATAGATTGAACAAAATGAACAAACAAAATAAATGAATTGAATGAACGAAATAAAATGAATCGACAAACAGTATTCATCCCGCGCTTATATTAATATTAGACGGTCAAATCAATCATCTCCTTGACTATCGCTCCCTCCTTAGTATTTTTTTGGTTGACATAATAATATATGCTTAGATTTAGACCGAAAAAAATGACTATATGTAGTTGTTTTTTTCGGTCTCAATCAGTCCAAACTGCAGGAAGAAAATTAAATTCGTTAATAGGATGCCGTAGGCAGGTAATACATAGACCCTGATGATCTTAGTCAATTGCCATCTTCATTTTTAAGTGTCTTCCATTTCTTCTAAAAGTTTACTTTGCGATGACGATAAATAAGTCTAACGGGCAAACTTTAAAGTCGCTGGTGTTAATTAATTAAGAGAAGATTATTTCTATCATGGGCAACTGTATGTTGCTTGCTCACGGGTCAGCTTTCCCTCAACTAACCTGTTCATACTGGCAAAAAATTAAAAAAAGTTAGAAATATTGTTTTTAAGCAAGTCCTGTAAAGCCTTTTCGTCCTATAAATTCTCATTTATTTTTGAAACGATGTTTTTGTCTACTACTGAATCGTTTTCAAATATTCACCATTAGAAAGCTACATCATCCCTGAGTAACTCAGGCCGTATACAGGGTGACTTTGAAGTCGTGGGCAATATTTTAAACTAAGACACTATTAATGATACTAATTGCGTTAGAGCTATTTTTACTTAAAAAAAAATAATAATAATGCAGGTAGTTAGCCAGGCGCCGGAGGGGTCGCGGAAGTAATCGTCTTGGTTTCCCGTGACCCCTCCATGGTGGCGCACGCCGAAAACCCGGGGGTTTTAGTGGGTATGGGGCCGCCTCACGGCCTAAGCCCCACACTCCACCATTTTTTTTTTCTTTTTTTTTGCGTAAAAGTAGCCCTAACGCTATTAGTATCATTAATAGTGTCTTAGTTTAAAATATTGCCCACGACTTCAAAGTCACCCTGTATAATTCCAATTGTAACAAGTCTTTAGCCTGCGGAAGAAAGCCCTGTCAAGATCGTTAAAAAACGCTATATAACCAAATTATACGTGGGCGAAGCCGCGAGCGGAAAGCTAGTATATTATAGGAACCATTAATCTGGTATCACGTCAGTCAGTGTTCGTCTTAACCGAGTGGAATCAATTAGGATGTAATCCGCTTACAAGCATAAACGTTGGATATATATGATCCTTACGAGGTAACTCCCGCAAATGTTATTATCAACTCTTAATTAAACATAAGCTGACTCTGTTATGATTCGCTTTAATAACAGTTGTGCGTTTTGTGCTGGGTAGTAGATTGTGTTTTAGTTAATCCGTTCAGATGCTAATAATAGTTTGGTGTTATTGGTTCAGTTCGAAAAGTAGTTGCTGCACCTTTCCGCACCGATCCTAGGAATCGTTTTGAGAATAATGTCACACACGTAGACACCTCTAAAATTTTTGACAATTACACAGTGCACAAAACGGTAGAAGGCTACAATCGCGAACGAAACAGTAAGCATGTACTTGACAAACTCTTTATTCCAATAGCGTTAGAAACTGATCAGCGATATCCAATATTCTATCCGAATATTTGAAGTCAATATCATATCACATGAGTAAACTAATTCATATCGAAATCCCAATGAATTATTCCACCGCAGCGCAATCTACAATCCACAGAAGGGTCGGCGAAGGCAATTAAGAAGCGGCAACTCGGAACATATGGCGGTCACACAAAAATGTAAGTAAATTGCCCGCAGCCGTCGACTCGCACGCACTATGAGAATATTTGCTCACGAAATGCCAGACAAACTTTTATTGTATCGAGTCCGTGTTGTGTTTTAGGGTTAAGCTAGGAAATATCGGGTATTTTACTTAGTTTTTTTATCCACTAGAAAAAATCTTAAAAAAAATACTAAGAATTCCTAAAAGGTTTGTTCTAAGTTCGTAGTCAAGCCCATTAAAAGATTAAATAAAATATAGTGATTTGTTCAGTTAAAAATACAATATCTATTTTAAGGAAAGATTATCTCTTAAAACCTACAAGCCCATGAAAATTAGTTAATTTGTTCAAGAATCTCGGAGAAATAGTCGGCTACAAACCTTTATTTTTATATTCTAAAGCTTGTGCCAAAACCGTATCTTAGGGTGTCCGTAATCTCATATTTCGAGGTCACTGGTTAAGGTATCTCGTTTCCTACAAGTTTTATGTTATTGTAGTGTAGATTAATTATATTAGCTAGCCCCACAACTCTAAAAAAGTAAACGGAAAACTGTTACGAATAAAAGCAAGCACAGTTGACGTAGTTCATAACGAGTTGAGTATATTACCGTATATAACACGTTTGTATGCAAATTTTATTCCCGAAATCCGTTCTGATGGAAAACGGTCCCTCGAAGTGCGAGTAGGTATTATCAGTGCGCGGGACAGACCCAGCCAACTTTTGGGTCGATTTGATAACATATCCCGAACGACACCCAAGCACCCACTGCCTCCATTACCTTATCACACAAATAGAATTATTCGAGTTATTCGAGACAGTATTAACTCTGTCACTATTGGGAAAGTCTTGATTGGATGTTTGGTTGATTTGAGCTAATTAGTCCGTCTGATAGATGCTATTCCCAAAGAGGGTTAGTGTCAGGCAGGCGGCCGACTATAAAACCATAGCCAAAACTTTAAGCAACATGTCTAGAAGACGTGTTGCGCCGACCCCAAGTAAAATGGGATAAGGGCAGGAAGATGATGAGTCCGTCTGATAGATTTTCAAAAATGATGACATGTTTTTTTAATTTTAACGTAGGTATATAAAATCAAATCTGCCGTGACGTCACTTAGCCCCTAATATCTTACGAGTCGAGATCATTTTCTTTTTTTATTGGTTTTTAATCAAAAATGCGTATCCAATACTTTTGGGAATCTCTCCGCAATCGCAATTTATTATTTTAGTCCAATATTGTTACAACAATATCTTTTACTTTAAATTACATACGAGGTAATCGTAACTCAAATATTACGATTAGGGTACCGTAATGGAAATTCATCAAACTGAGTGCAGAATAAAAGCGTGATTGAGATCGTTTTGTATAAACGTACGGACAAAGAGGCTTTATGTATTCATCATTATCTTTTCATGAATGTTTTTCGGGGTTTTTGACTTTAATTATCAAATGGGTCTAACTAGACTGGTTAAATGAGAGGGTTTCTAAAAGACATGCCGGTGATTATACAAATGCATTGGTTTATTTGTTCAAGGAATCAAACCTGGTACAAAATCGCTTAAGGGTTTTAACATCAGAAAAAAAAAATGTTTTGAAAGAAACTGAGATACAATATATATTTTCAAAAAATATATTTTGCTGTTTATCTAAAAATGCTCCCGAAAAAAAAACAACTATTTGAAAAATTAAAATTAATAAAACCTTTTCAATAGAAGCAGTAAGTAACACCTACAACGTCCAACAGATAAGTTATAGGTACAACAAAGCGGACAGCAGTTTAAGCTTCATGTAATAACTGACAACGTCAACGCAGAATTAGACCTATATTAATGCTCCGCTAAGATTGATTGAGTCCGGTGTCTTTACAATCTGAAGCTAGCCGTGTAATCCCGGCCTACGTCTAATTGTTTCACTTTGACACAGTTTATTACTAGAAATACGACGTTATTCGTGACGAATTGTATTATTAATATAGACTTAGTAAACTGGTATATCTAAGTAATCAGCACTGAGGAAAGTTATTATGTCTAGAATAGTTTGAATTGACTTCAAAATTATTTTTAAAAGAGGTTTATTTTGAAATCTGTAACAAATTTATATTAAGCGATAATACATCCATTGTATTTAAAACAACATTCAAATTGTACAACCATAATATCTATAACTCGTTCAATATGTTATTATGTCGTGGATCAAAGGATAATTCTTGGAACAATGTAAAACCATATTTGAAACCTTAGTAACATGGAATTGAAATTATTGTAAACATGTTTGCTTATAGACAGTCAATCATGAACAACTATTAAACAGCTGCCGAGCTCTATCAAACAAGCTAATCAGAATCTGACAAAAGCTTGCAAAACAATACATTAATTCCGAAACGTAACCAATCTATTGAAGGTTTTCTAGCTACAAATAATTATAAAAGAAAAATATATGAAAAACACCGACAAAATATTTGTACGGACATTCCTATTGTCACTCACTACCCCACAAATGTCTAAAAACTTTTTTTAATGATACCTTAAAAATACCATCGTGCATCGGTGGAAAACGTTTTTTCTCAGATTATTTATGAAAATAAGGTACGAAAAAGACAAGTGAAGTTCACGTACCAAATATTCTACACAAATACCTGAAGTAGGTTTAGATATATAGCAATCCTCTCGAGATTGGTGTAAGTTTTCAAACCAGTGATTAATGGCCGCAGAAGACGTAATAATCTACAATATCGCACCTGTTCAGGCTAAACTATCACCTTACTATGAAAATATCAGAATTTATAACACCTTTGTAATATTCTGACGTATTATGGATAGTATGGAGTACGCCACATTTAGTAGTTGCCACAACGCAGCCGCAAAAAGCCGCAGTGACACTATTCACGTGACCACAGCCTGACTACATTTAGTCGCTATGGTGTTGTGTGGTTGTAGAATGTGTATGAGGCTTTACTCTGTTCACATTGAAATGATTCCAGTGTCTATGCATTACCTTTTTTTTTGTTATATGCTTATAATTCATCTTTTACATTTGGGAGGATATTTTAATTCATAAAACGTAAACATATTATGTTTTTGTTTGACTATTTTTGTTATAATACAGTTAGGTTTAAGTCAATAAAATTAAGATTTAAATAGTAAGATTGTTGCAAATTACATATTCATAGCATAAGTGACATTCGTAGCAAAAGTAATTAGTACAAGAGTTACTCACGGAAAATGAACTTTGTATAATTCTTTCTACCTATATCATCCGGGACTACCTATCTGACACCCACTTTTTAAGAGATATAAAGTTCATACACCAGTTTTCATAAATATAACTCCCACGGAATGATGTGTGAAATTTAGAAAATTTTATTTAAATTATATTTCTTTGAACTACTTTCACGAAATGCTTGTAGTGGTTGTTTGGCCGGCGTTGCTTTTCATATTTAATATGTGTTGCGGTGAAAAGCGTTATTCAGAGTCCGCAAATTTGGTTTCCCCAGAGCCTTCTATAATGCTGTATTTATAAATCACCCGAATGCTCTCAATTTTGTAAACATATTTTTGACTAGGAACGCTATTTTGTCGAAATTTCAAAAAATAGTTGCCACACAATAACATAGATACAACATCAAGTATAAATTCAAATTTCTTAAATAACAATATCAAAAAAGGTAAAAGATAGCGCTTCACAGAGTAGGCATTTTTCATTTTGATAATAATATTTACAAAAATATATATTTTCTCAAGCTGACTTTTATCCGACTTAAGCCGCTACAGTATTTCACGATTTTAAAGTAAAGCCAAAGTAAGCTGCTAACAGAAAGAGGTGCTTTTAATGTCAAGAAATTTTCTGACGACGCCAATAAAAAAATGTAGAGTCGATTTTCTCTACAAAACAACTTGACCTTTAAACTCTAAACAAAATATGAGACTTATAATATCTTTATTACATCATAATTCAGTTCCTCAAGGGTCGTAAACTATGTGGCGAGCAAAGACATACGTTTAAAATTGAATTGATATTCCGGGCTACAGTCACGGCGTGCGGCGCGGGCGTCGAAATGACACTGTAATTAGATCCACCGCCCGCCGGCGCCCACAGGGCTGGCACCAACTACCTACAATATAACATATATAGCATCTGCTACATGTTATTGATATGGTATAAGGTGTGTATCAGAACGTTATGTAGTTATCGGAAAAATGGAATATGTTTTCTCGATTTATGTTATAAAAAAAATCATATTACATCTGTATTGCAGATACTAGGAGATCATTTTAGGTACGGATTGTTATTATTAAATAATTTTTAAATATGAACATATTTATTCAATATCTTTTTTACATCGTTCTACAGAAATCTCTCCCAGCAGACCCGCAATTGGAGAAGTGGTCGATAGTGGTAGTCATCAGTGTGCGGTCTAGTATATAATAGTTAATAATAATTTTAATAAGTTCACAACAAGGCCTTTGCATGTTGGACCTGTATCCCCATGTAAACCTTTAAAAAGGGCCGGGTTTCGTTCCTTGAAGTTATTCCCGTGAATTAAAAGAGATTTTAATACATTTTTAAACAACGTTTTTTGTTAGATCACATGCAGTCACCTAATCAAGACTCGCTAAATTCACTGAAACCTGTTCCAGCAACGTGAATACTGGCAGCGATACAAACGAGTCCACTATACCTAATGTAATTTGCCATTCAGCACGAGTCAATCGCCGTAACAACCCTATCGGGAGTGCGGTACCGTTCGCAGTGGCAACTCTCAATCAATTTGTCGTCTTTTATGCCCTTTTATCCGGCACTCGGTCCCACACTGTAATTTATTATATTAAAACCCTATTGTATTTTATTAGTTAAGAGCTTTCATATAGATTTTGTTATTTGAATAACGAGGCTGATTGCCTCTTCGAAATTTAATTGGTATGAAGTAGTATTATGTTGGTAACAAGGTCAATAGCTTGTTGATGTATGTATGTTTGTATTCAGTTTAGAAGTATTAGAAGTAAGTTAGTGAGTTTTTACGTTTTCTGAGTGTTTACTGTGAATGCGCGCAAAAAAAATCAAGACATGGTATTGTTTTTTTTTTCTTACAATATTTCGGCCGCTTGGTTCTTCCAATACTCGTATATTATTGGTATAATTGATCACTACAATTCCATATCATGACCACATCTAGTGTTATTAGGTATACTGTAATGCCTAAAATGTGAATCTTAAGGATTAATTCATGGTAAACTACGCCACTTGGGAACTTACTCTAAGAAACTCAGAACTGTAGAGAATAAAAGTAGCATTTGCATTACAAAATGCTTGGAAAATGGTGGTAACGAAATTATACAGCAAAACGTTGAAGAACCATAGGATTCTTGAACAAACTTGTGTAATGAAACATCAATAATGTCGCACTAGTTTATACACAGCTATTTTTGCCAGACGTTCCCTTCTCTGGCGTCGAGGAGATTAATTACAGAATCGGCAGTTTTAATTAGTTTTGTAATTAACAGCCGCATGGCACGCCTTCGAGGCGAACTAAAATAAATTACAATTTAATACAATCACTACGGGATTAAATAGTCAGTGATAGCGAAGAAAAACATTTTTAAAACGAGCGACGAGGGGTTATTTTCCACGAGATATGAGCGTGTTATTTAATTGTATAATGATATTATTGGAAATAGAAAGGAGAGTTTTGTACCTCTGTATTTTGTTGTCATCAAGTATCGTCGTAAGCTCCTTAGAAAATGTGATACAACAGCGATAAAACTCTTCTCAACCCATCAATTTCAAAAGCAGCTCTTAAAGACATTGGAGTTTCAAATTCAATGAGTTCAATTGATTTCAACCTTTTTTGAAATAATAGTCGTTAAGTTCTATTTAATTTAATCAAAAAAAGAATACGCCATATTGTTCCGGGCGTAATTCGTCACAATCGGAATTGTGACAATTCCCTGGCGAGAGCTTTGAGAAAAATTGTCGCTAACGAGCTCGCACCCCCCTCCCCGCGCGGAACCCCCAGCCTCCCCCCTCCACTTTTAATCCGCACCACCCTCCTTTATCCGTAGCACTTTAAAACCCTTTTGCGATTTTCCGCGCGGAGGAATTATCAAGAAAAAGGGAACATTTATTCATTGTCTACCTTTTTAAATTATTCGTTATTAATCTTCAGTTTAATATCTTAATTGTCTACTCAACTTTAAGTAAACTAGAGCACAAGGGATTATCAATAGAGATAAATGTTATATTGCGTAATACACAAAATTATCAATGTGTTTCTTAATTAAAGAAAATTTTCAAGTAATAAACATTATCTTAATGCTCACTACAAGCTTTTACCTGTTAGGATTTTCTGATCTGTTTCAAATTTTCCAATTGTTACAAATGTCCAAAGATCTCATTTGCCCTGAATGTCAAGTGTGCCATAAAGATCGCCAATATCCGATATGCTACGTCGTGCTACGAACGTCAAGACTTGCTACGAATGTCATGTTGACTTGCTAAGAGAGTCAATGCTTGCTACGCATGTCAAGAACAACTACTCTCGTCATTGGTAGCAAGGGTTGACTCAAAATAAACTTAATTGCGAATGTCGAGTCGGCTTTACAATACATATCCAGTTTGCTACAGCTTTCCGATTTTCAATGAATGTTCTATTTGCTACGAGGGTTGAATTTGCTATCTATGTCCCATCCTATAAACTATGTCACTCCTTATCCTACACGATACTAACTTTTTATTTAATAGTATTAGCCATAACAGTGTATACAAGTCTCACTCAAAACTTAAAGGATACAAACATTTTCAGGGTCAAAGGCTAATTTTAGAACTGAACCTGTTACATAATCGTTCTTAAAATCGACTTTGTTGAATAGAAAATACTCATTTCATTTTACCAAATATTTATTTTATTCAGCAATTCATAAATAAATCGTCATAAAAATAAAAGCCGCTATATCTTAGATAAAAGAAATATCCCCGTGGTGTTGGAATAGGCAAATTTGTTCGGAGAGTATGTCCTCTTTGAGTTGCCTTCAGCCTCATTAGCGATTTTCCATCCGAACGAATCGTGAAAAGACGTTGAAAACCCTTATTTTAACAATACTACAACTGCTCACTCCTGGCTCTGTTTGAATGAATTACGAGTTTTTTAGTTTTAGTTGTGGTAATTGTGGGAAAACGTATATAAGGATTTGTTGAGATTTAATAGAATATTTTGGTATTTACCATGCATGTTTGGTATTTATTACTAAAATAGGTTAAATAGCTATGATGGGTAAAATAGATTAAATAGCTGATGAAATTGAAAGTAGTTTGATTTAGTATAAGTATATGTGGTTTTTTTTTTGTATACTGTAAACTTATTACATTCAGTTTTGATTGTTTCCTCAAAGAAAATCGTACCATGCACTGAAAGTGATTAAAAAGTCCAAAACTCCAGTCCAGAGTCCAATTAAACACGTTGCAGAAAACACATGCTATAAGAAATAAAGTTAAAACCTCTCATTTTTATGTATATTGAGACCACTGAAGTAGATTGACGGAAGATAGTCATTTGGCATTTGTTCGGTTGTAAAATTATTGTCGTCTCTTTGAGGCATGACGTCACGGGGCCATGAAATCAAAGGTACTGCGTCATTGCTTCGAAGATAAAAATAAGTACAGTCTACTAAAAGAACGAAGATAAAATAACAGTATAGCACTTTTCTTTATTAAAAAAGAAGGTCTCTCGCACTAAGGAGTTTAATCTTTGTATTGCGGGAGGTTTCACAGACAATCAATTCACATGCACAAACAAACCCAGACTCAGAACAAACATTTCTGGAATGCACAAATTCTTGTACTACGAGGGGATCAAACCCGCTACACGTCGTGCAATGGTAATTGGCGTGATGACCTATTTTCCGTAGATAAATAAGCATAAAATTGACGTCGTTCCAGTCTAAAAACCGACCAAATTACTGGCATTTCCTAGCAATTACACAACATTTAAGTAACTGTCAAATAATCTTCATTACTAGCCTGAAATATCTCATTGCTAAGAAAAAGCTTCCCCAGTCTTCTTCCACTTTTCTCTTTCAAGAGCAACAAACTCCCCAGCAACACACTGTTTAAAATATATTTAGCATGTAAATATTCTATATACATCTAAGTACGTATAGTTAAGTTAGTACCCAGCCTTAGCAACGCGCGTCAGACGCCCGTCGTCTTACCACCAGACTTAACCCTAAACCACTGCCTGTCGATATTACTTTGTATTAGGTCCATTAAATACCGTGATATGAAAGTTCTAACTTCGAATTCTGTATTTCATGATGAAGGTTTAGAAACTCTAAATTAAATGTTGATAAAAAAATGATGAAGGGCTAAAAACTTCTTAATGTTGCTAAAAAACTTAGTAAGGTCTTTAAAGAAATTAATTTTAGAAATTAATAAACAGTAACAACAACGTCACGTCCTCAAAATAATTTTAATATATTAATGAAATATGCGAATGTAATTATGTGTGTTATATTAATTACTACTCGCTAACATCGTTGGTGGTCTAGCTTAAATATTCATACAAAGAGCAATGCATCAGACTAAATTATAAAAAGTAATAAAGACTCATTTTTAAGCTCTTAAAAAGTTAATTTATATTTTTGGAAACGTGAAAATGTAAAGCGTCGTTACATACATTTTAAATTTAATTCTTAGTAAGTTGTACAGCGCTCGCCCAAGAGAATGAAATAAGGACATCATAACTTATTTTAACGTGAGATCTCGTAAATCCTCCATTAGAAGTTCTATTCAAAAGTTAAGAAGTATTAAAACGTGAGGTTTACTTTTTAAGGGACTAGTTTACACACGGAATAGACGTCATTAAAAGGAATTGGCGATCGGATTACGCATGTGTCCTTATTAGGAGTTAGCGATCAACTTGTTCGCTATTTGTCTCTTGTTGTTTGACGTATTTTATCAAATCGTTAAAAAAAGAACATTCTGCCCTATTATTTGGTTCGATTTAGCAACAAAAAGTCTGTTATATTAATCTTAGGGCCAGTTAAAAAAATATCTCGTTCCAAATTTGTCAAATGTGAATGTGAAAATACATAAGTGTGCCACCAATTCCAATAGTACGTTAATATAGAAGCACTTCCATCTCTTTTTTACTACTCTATCCATAAGTTGCCACCATAAAAGCTGAACTCCCTGGTCCGTAATTGTAATCAGGCACTTTTCCTCCATTAGTGGGGCAGGCGACTAACTGCCGACCACTTTCGACCGCACTTTATCCGCGTCACGGGTGGACGCCGCGCGATTGGCCCGTCAATGTCCTACTAATGTAGGACTATAGACTGTGTAGGACTGTGTAGGGTTGTAGGACCGCGTATTACAACCACACTGATTATCTCCGGTCATTTTATTGTGATCCGTGAAAGGGAAATTGTACCGGTGACACCGCAATTATATTTTTAGTGTTTTGAGAGCGAATTGAAGTATTTAATATCTGAACAGTGTGTTGCGAATTTGGGAAGTGACGATTTTCGAACAATATAATCTGAATTTTTATAAAGCACCTGTACAGATAGAAAAATGGAGCCATTTATTATTTCGACTCTAATAATTTTAATAATTGGAAACGTGTGAGGGAGAAGTAAATAAGAAATAATATATTTCAAATAACAACAGATACATTTTCAACTGATAGAAAAAGTTCCAATAAACCCTGTTTTAATTTCAATTCCTTAACACAAAGTTTGCCAATTTTTTTGTGAAACAAAAGGCATATTTTACCCATTGAGCGTTAACACTAAAAATCTAATCAGACCAAGTTTTAAATTTAAACTAATAGGAACATCTACACGACCCTGTTTACTTTCACAAACCTTTACCAATTTTTGGTGAGACAAAAGAAATATTTTTAGCCCTTGAGCGATATTTAAAAAAAAAACTAATTAGTCCCCTTTAAAACCAACTCTTCCTATTACCACTTAAAATAACAAAATAGTACGAGTTTAAATTTATTTTAAAGTGATAGGAACAGCTCCATTAGAGCCAGTTTACTTTAATTCCAGCACAAACGTTTGCCAATGCTTGGTGAGACACTCGTGTAATAGGAGTCACGAGAGTGTAGTGCTTCCTAAACAAGTCCAGAGCGATTCAATTTACTGTCACAATACAAGACCGCATCCCGAACCACTTTAGTGTATTCATTGATTTTGTGAAAGAAATATACAGTTTCTGAATCGACTTGATTGTTTTGCGATATTAATTAATGTTATATGCGTTATTTTTTCTATTAGCACGGAAAAGGTTTTTCTAATGTTTTTGCTGTTTTGTAGGTCTCTCCTTTTTTGTGTAGATTCGAAAAATGAATAGAGCCGGTAATATAAATTCACAAACATAATCATTTAGAAACAATAATCCTAATTGTAATGACACATGGCTGAAAAGTTATTCCAATTAATACGATTGATAAATATGGAAAAAAAATTGAAAACTTTTTTTCTGAACATAATCATCTTCCTGCCCTTATCCCATTTTACTTGGGGTCGGCGCAACATGTTTTTTTTCTAAACATGTTGCTAATGGATTTGGCTATGGTTTTATAGTCGGCCGCCTGCCTGACACTAACCCTCTTTGGGAATGCGATTGTTGGTTGTTTACCCGCCACCATTCGGGTGACCCAAGGTGCTTGGTACAGTGCACTAGGTCTTAAGGTCCATTAGTCGCCTTTTACGACACCCAGTGGAGGATATGGGGTGGCGCTCTTCTTTATATCCGGACACCACACGAATATAATAAAACCTTTATTTAAAATAGAACTCCTAGAAAAAAAAGCTACGTTGAAATTCAAGCCAAGGTCTCGTGCTTTTACAAAGCGTTTATAAAACCATCAGCAAATAATTTATTTTTCACGAGGAACTCTAAAACTTCGTGAACGTCAGGTGACTTAGTACCTCTTTGGTCGTTACCTACATTTATGCTAGAGTTTACTGCAGAAGCGTGAGCATGTTACTGCGAAGGTAAAAAACATGAAGTTTTTGTCATTATACTGATAATATTATGAATAAGTGATATTGTCAGTGATATAGAGGTTCTTTTTTAATTTTCGAAATTGGCAATCACAACATTAAAATGAATTGTTATGTTATTTTTTTATTTAAAACTATAAACTTTATTTTCAATTGTCCATACAACTATTTGTTTTGTTATTTATATACATTTTTTTCTTTAGTCTATGGTTTTCCATGTTCCGAAAAAACCTCCTCCAAATCTTTTTACAATGCAAGATTTTAAATGCTTTTTACGTTGCCTATAGAACGCAACTATATTATTATGTTTGACAACACTTTTTTATTCACATTTTATTTCAAATGAACTTTTTAGATTCGATTTACAAATCTTTTAAAATGTATAAAAAAAACGTACCCATTTTTGTTAACAAATAATGAAATATTTTGATGTAATACACGACGAAATATGTAATACATCCAAAATATTTCATAAATTCAAGTTGAATTATAATAATTTCGAAAAGCAGGTGCAATATATGTGGCATGTGCAATAACGGTAGCTACGCGGTCGTCGCGGTCGTAGCAGGTCACCGATCTGCTACGCTCCGTAGCACTCGGAGCTACGATGGACTGTGCACGTGTCGAGATTGTTAACTAGGACGGAGAATGTTTTATCTAACGATGTGGTGCAGTTGTTGCTTGCATGGCTGCACTACGTAACATGTGAAAGGTTTCACAAAGATTCCATTAAACTTAAACGAAAGAAAAACAACGATTTCTCATACTAACTAGGAAATATTTCAAAAATATAGAATGACCAATGAGGTGCCTACATATAATCTTGTTCCATACTAGAATAAAATTCTTCTAGTATTTTTTACTAACTTAAAGTTGTTTGAAAATTACAATTTTGGGTCTACAATAGTTCTTCGAAATATTCAGAACAAATAAAAGATAATTATGAAGATAATATTCTAGTCCCTTTCCTAACAACTTGAGTTTGTGTACGTTTGTACCTAGGGACACATTATCAACTGATAGCATCTAGTGGTTACATGGGTGTGTCGTAATTTGATTCTAGTTTAGAAACTAATTATGAGGAAGAGATTGAAGTAGGAATTGATTTGGTTTTTGGTCAAATATTTTAAGGAGTCCAATTTGAGTTAAGGATATTTTTGAGTGACTTAAAAACCTATTTCATACATTGACTTACATGTATTAAACACAGAAGAGTTTCATTAAGTGAATTCTATTCTATACACTGGATAAGACAAGACAGTCAAGAGATCGTCAAAGATATTTTATTTTTAACTCACACTTTTATACAATACAATAATACGAAAATACACAAACAAAACACTCCAAGTGACGGAGAATTCTAAAGAAAACCGTAAGTAACAAGCAATTATGTTCACAATCATGTTACACTAACACGATTTATTATGTAAACATGGAACATAATAGGGAAACTTGTACGTTTTGCGAGGCATGATATAACAATTTTTCTGAAGCACACTATTTATTAAGGAGCGCTCACATCTGCACGGTACGCAGAGCATGACACGCGGTGTGGCGCACCGATGTAATGTGACCTTAAGCTGGTTCTACACTCAGGTATTCATACTTGAAAATTTTGATATTAGTAGGCATTTTATAGGCTACTAGATTCCGCGCGCGGCTCCGCCCGCGTGTTGCGTTAACTCGCAATAAAAAGTAGCCTATGTCACTCAGTGAAGATGCGGCTTTTTAATGGTGAAAGAATTTTCAAAATCGGTTCAGTAGTTTCAGAGATTACCCATTACATACAAACTTACAAATTTTACCTCTTTATAATATTAGTATAGATTACTATAAGATTGGCGATCTGAAAATATTCGGCTATTTTTCGGCTGTCTCTTTTTACCTGGTAGTTACGTATATATTTATGGTTAACTAATTGTTTGATTGGTTAATTGATTTAGATTTATTCTTAGTCTTGGAAAATTAGAGAATATTAAAACTCTTATAGGATAGTAATTATTATTATTACCGTCTGACTTTTTTATTAATGACTGATTCTTTAACCAATCAAGGTATTTTAATAAAGTTGATAGTAAAAATAACGTCGTTACAAGATATTACGATAAAATCAATTAATTTTGTTATGGTTGATTGAATGATGAATGAAACAAACATTATTACCCTTTTTTATGAATTACAACAGCCGTTTCCATAAAGGCTAAAATAAAAACTATGAAAACTTCAAGAATATTATGTTAGAATACATGTTTTATAAGTTTGCTTTGTATTTGTGCCTACAATTATTGTATAATTGTAATTATTGTGATTTCCGATTTAGCATGTCCAAGTCCGTTCAACAAAATTCGAATTACCAATATTTTGATTTTGATTTTTAACTACCTGCTTAACAAACAGTACAATTAGCCAACATTCCCGATCATTTATTACTACCCTTACAATATTTTCACAGTGGTTTCGATGTTGTGCCCCCGCCCTTAGCCGCGTACAGCGCAGCGGTCGTTGAGCGTGTTCCCGTGTGTAATTGCGCTAATATCTGTGCTCATCTCTCCAGCACATTATTCTTGCGAGCCACGATAAAGTCTAACTTATCTTTTATTGCTATGAAGAGAAATTGTCCTTTAGATTAGTTCATGTGTGTATCGTGGTTAAATGTTTTACTTGAACTCTTAGTTGCATTTGTAGGTAGTTTTAAATAGCTGCTGGTAAAGGTTACGTGGTATACAGAGACAATAAAAAAATCTATACTATCTGTCTGAAGCTTTTTAGGTCATTTTAAAAACAATCGAATTAAAATTATAGATAAATGTTTACGAGATTTTTTTCAGTTCAAGTTCAAGTTCAGTAAATAGTAAGTTCATTGTATTTTTTGTTTACAGCCAACATTTATATAGTACAAGGACCAACTCAAAAATGTTTGACGCATGACCAACGTCAAAAAACCCGATACATCATCCAGAAATAAATCATAAAACGCGTATCAACACAATCTGTAAAATAAACGGGGCATTCCATTACTTGTGACGAATCAGTTTTTTATTGGTAACAAAAATCCGGCTTGGTTGGACACTTCAATATCCATTACCGCACCACAGTGCAGTGCTGTGCAAACAGCCGCGACTGCGCCGCGCTGCGTCAGCGAACCGCGCCGCCGCCGCGGTGCAAGACACCGACTTATGTCGCCCTGGTAACTCGCGACTTTGTTCTTTGGACGTAATTTGTACTGAACTGTATTTTAATATTAATTTATAGCTTTTGTGTAAAAAATTGCTATATTCCCATTATGCTTGAAAAACGGCTAATATTTTTTACATATTTATTTAATACTTCAAATTGCACTTTTTATTGAACAAATTTGGAGTGTTGCACGACAACGACTCTTGTCGCCCTGGTACCTAACAACTTTGTTCTTCAGATGTAATTTGTACTGTACTGTATAATAATATTTATTTTAGCCATAGAAGGCTTTTGTGTAAAAATTGCTTTATTCCCAATATGCTTGCAAATCGACTAATATTTTATTTAATACGTCATACTTTTATTGCCAAACTTGGATCGGTTGTTTCTTTTCAGGTTCTTTTTCCCATCCCCGTAATATTTGTATAGTCTAAGTAAATTGTTAGTATCAATCGTATGTTCTTACATGTTTGCATATTATTTGATGGTACAACAATTTTATATGAGTTACGAATTTATCAAATAACCATGATAACTAAAACTAAATGATGTTTGTTATCAAATAAACCAAACACAGTTCGAGAAAAATACACAGTAGGTACACTTAGAAAAAGTCATAACAAAAAAAAATCAGTACTTAAAGTATATTAAGATTATCCAACTAAGTTATAAGTATTACCTATTATACTTGATAGTAATAAATGTAACAAATATTGTAATAACAAGATATCGATAATCCTAATTCTGTTATTGATCTGAATTCACTTACCTCCGTGAAGATTCCCCACTTCCTATAAAAAACAGTTCTCAATAAAGGCAGCACTTTTCTTCTTCATTTTCGCCAGCCGTAATAGTAACGGCCTACGTTATTAATATCTGTCCGCCATTAATATTGCGCCACGGCCCACCGCTGATGAGCTCTCCAGCCGAGCCCAGCTAAAATAATTAACAATGTCTCGATTATTGTGCTCTGTCGTCATCATTATTTCATCAAAGCCTTCCTACTCGCTATAAAAAATGAACTAATACATTTTCTACGTAAACAACTCCGCGCGACTTCCATTAATAGATTAAATTAAAAACAAATACTAACAGCCAGTCGATAGCTCTGCTAGATAGTTGCGTTCCGCTCTTGAACCACGAACAACAAACTTGCCAAGCTCTATTCTAATTAAAAAAAAATGACCACGATGGCAAAATTGAATACAATGCCGCTTAGATACTTATTGTTTATAGAAAAATACACGACTGTTTTTCGCAATTATTCGATCATGAAGGCTCGTCATCGTATTTTCGCGGGCATTTGGATGTTCCTCGAAATTTCTGTGTTGACGACAAACATATACAAGTATATCCAACAAGAAGTGAGTGGTGCTGGGGTGAAGGTGCAACGACTATATTTCTTCTCGGTAACTGGTTTTTCAATTTACGTGATTTTATCAGCTTTGTATCACACAAGATCGTTTGTGCAGCTTTTGACAAACTTCGATGCGTTTTATGCATTTTTCAACGATGTGGTGTACAACGATTTAATGAAGAAAGCGCAGAAACACTTGGCGTTAATAGTGCTAATGTTCTGTGTTGCAAAAATGCTTTTGTTTGGCTATATGCGGATTGAGCAAGGTGATTTCGACAGAGACATAGGATTGGTAAGCATGACGTTCTCGAATTACAACTTATCGGCGTGTGACTTTCGTTACGTGTATCAGTATTTCATACTGCACAGTATGCTGTTCGTTGTATCAGAACAATTGAAAGCTATAATTCGGTCGATAGATAAAGATATACAGGCTACATGGACGGACGGGGGATTCACGGCGCACGGGGAGACCATGAAACCTGTAACTATTACAAGGGAAAGATTGAATACTTTGGACAAATGGGTGGACGCGTACAAAAACATAAACGACAGTTGCAATCTATGGAATCACATGTTCAGGACACAGGTTTGTGTTATTTTTGTTTACTTTATTAAATAAAGACTACTTGGTGTAGTGCGTAGGTTTTATTCAAGACTTCGTTGATGAGCGTGGGTGGAAGTGAAACTGAAGAGTAAAAATAAATAGAAAGTTTTTATTAACATGTTGTGAGAAATGCGAGCCAATAAACAAGTTATAAGAATCACAGTGAATGAATGAAGACAAAAAAAATGTTTTTTTTGTGACAACTTAAAATGTTACATGGTTTGAAGGGTAGTGAATGGGTTGTAAAAGGGGTGATCAATCAATCCATTTGAATTTAAATACATAATTAACACACGAAGGTATAACGTCTCAATATTTCTTGTACGTATATCTGAAGAACTAATTAGTTTTATTGTCAAATACCCTATTTGTTATACAAATTCAGATTAATCAATATTTGTATTATAAAATTATGATCAAGGTCAGTTAATTAACTCGATACAATTGTTTCTTTCAGCTAACAATCATGATTTTGATAATGACGGCGTATTATATTATATTGCTATATTCCATCACGATTTTAACTGTGGAGGTAAGCTACTTTTGAACTTTTGAATTAGTTGTTTTTTGTTTTGTTTTTAGTAGTTATCTTTTTGAGGACTTTAAAAAACTACTTTTAGGAGGGTTTAACTAAAACGGGGGTAAAATAGAGCAGAAAAGTATAAAATGATAAAAATAAATATTGTTTTATGTTGAACAAAGTTGCTATTCCCATTGGAGATCATTTTTTCTTTATATTTAATCCAGGCCAGCTAAAGGGTGCAGAATTTTTAATTCATATTTATTTATTCACATCATATACATAGGTTTAGGTACATATAAGATTCTTTGTAGTCCACCGGTGCTAGTGTGCAAATTTTACAAACTAAAGCACAGGAATTGTTTATTACACAATAAAATACCCTAAATATTTCACAATTAGAATTAAATAATGTTTCGTATAGTATTATATCATGTGTGCCCGCGACTTTACCCCATAAATATCGGTTATGGATTCAAAAACACTACCCTTCGCTGACGTAGTCGGTTAACCAGTAGTCTATGTGTTAAAGCAGGATTTCGTTGAGCGAGAAAGAGTATTATCTATATAGTAGAGTATTATTATTATCCACACAAATTATCGCATTTATAATATTGGAATCTATTTATCGCATTTACTCAGCCTATGTATTAAGGTCACAATGTGCAACGTTCAATATTGTTATGTTTAACTTTGTTGTTAACGTCACAAAGTTTAATGTTGTTGTATCTGTTATACAGGGAACATCATCAGTCCCGACGTTATGTCTGAACGTGTTCTCGATGGTGGTGTTCATGATGGCGCTGCTCGTCATCTCCCGCGCGGGGCAGAACGTGCAGAACAACTCGCTCTACCTCAAACAGAAGCTGTGTCAGCTTAATGTGCTGGCTGTTGATAGTACGTATAGTTATGTACTTAGTAGCGTAAGAAAGGGACTTGAGAAAAGATTATGCATTTTTTTTTCAATACTCTCTTCACAAACAGATACTTAAATAAGCTGTGTGGATAGCCAACTAGTATAAGTTCGGATCCCACCACGCCAGTAATTGAATTGACGGCGCATTTGATCCTTACACAGGACAAGCATTTATGACTCAATGTTTGTTATAAGACTGGGTGTAATTTGTATTGGTCATTTGCATGTTTCTGTAATCAGGCCACAAAATTCCTTAGTAACCTAGCTGCAACAAAAACTTGGTTGAATGGGCTAAGTTTACAAGTAAGATATGCCCATATCGTCATAACCCGTACCGAAATTTCTATAAGTATGTGTAAACCAAGTGGCTGGAGACTTAACTTTAGTCTCGTCTCTGAGGCTAACTGCGGCTGACCCCTACATAAAAACAAATATATGTGTGAATCAAGTTCCTTATTCCAGATGAGCAGTATTACAAGCTGACGAGGGACTTGCTCCGCTGCGTGAGCTCTCGGCCCTGCATCGTGCACATCTTCGGCTCCTATGACGTCAACATGGAGATGTTGCCGACCTGCGTCGCACTCTTCACTACTTACACTGTTATAGCGTTACAGTTTAACAGTGTCCTCTAAATTTTCTGTATTAAAGTAAGATTCTTTGTAATATTTTTTTTGTTTTACTCTACATTTAACCTGAAACGTATGAAAGTCGATGTGATATTTACATTAATTATTATTTCTATACATTCGATGTTCCAATATTATACAGATGATGAAGGCAAGCCTTAAACGTATTTAAATGAAATGGTAATTAATATAAATAAAATCTTTTTATAACTAACCCTAAGTTTTGTAGGTAATTTTTTGTTGTTAGGTTGTTAATATCATACTTTACAAAATTTAAATAGCCCATAGTATTAACACCAAAATTAAAAAAAATAAACCTCCCGCTTATAGTTCCATCCACCTTAGTGACAAAAAAACCGTAAAACCGGACTCATACTTTAAAACGATCCCCAAGAAAAGCCATCCAGTTCCACCATAAAACTAAATTCTTGTTAATCCTAGAAATCTCAGTGACTTCCACTACTCGACACCTGCGTTGTTCCTTACTATCGCAGTCAGCATTCAACCGACGGATACCGCCTACGTGTTCCCATATATTCAATTTATTCTCTCATTTTATGCAAGACTAGCTGTGCCCAGCTGACGTGTTAACTCTCAGTGAGGCTTATGTTCCGAGGTGAATGCTGTGTTGTGATAAATATGATTGTGTTTTGTTTTAATGGAACGATTTTTATAATGAGTATGAAATGAAATGGTTTATTCTGCAAATAGTATGAATGTTATCTCTTGCAAATGTCGTATTTAAAAAATATAAGCTCGCTGGAATCGACATACGTATCGGGCATGCGTAAGTGAATTTATTACTGAATATGCATCATGGTTAAATAAACCTAATTCTTGCGGGTTTTTTTGCAGGAAAATTGATAATTTTCTTAAACGTTTTTTAAGAAAAAAAATTTCAACATGAATCAACGTTTTTATTTTTCCAAATATGCTACTGCTTTTTTTACAGAAAGTTTTATTACCGCGCACAGAAATGTCACTGAAATTGTATAACTGGGTCCTTATAGTAAAACTCATGACGTTTTAATGACGGAGTGTATTTATTTACCCAATACTATAGAACAAATTAGGTACTATGCAGCTATTTTGTAGGTCATACAATAGTGGAATTCAAGGAAATGAGTTCATTAACCTTTTGGTGTACATTTCAAATAATATAATTAAACAGCTATTTTGTTAAATAAAACGTAATTTATATTATTTTGTCCTAAAATGTTAGTTAAACTTGTAACAATACATTTCAGCGTCAGACTAACCACTCAACTTGGGAACATGTACGAGAATTGTAACCTATTTTGAGAAACTAAGCTCTAAATTGATTTGTTGTGTCATATCAAAGGCTTCTAGGAGAAAGGAAACGTCGGCCGCGTTTACTTAAGTAAACATTCAAGTCTATTCTGATATACCTCAAAGCATTTTAGACATACAACTACTATACAAGAAGGAAATTTTCTTGAATATTAAGGTGAAAACTTTAATGGTAGCACTATTTAAGAAAGACAATTACTAAACGGCCTATTATACACCGTGATTTTTAGGTCGTTTTAAAAAAGTCGTCCACACAATGTATCCGTCATAAAATACCTCTAGGCGCGAATATATTTTTTTTATCATTAATTAAAATAATATGCATGAAAAAAATAAATAATACATTGGAAATATGAAACATCCTGTTAAAAATGTTTACGTATCAAACTGTTGAAGATACATGCTACATACTTACTGCGAACATTATGATTGCAATAGTAAGACAGCTGTTTTACGCTAAGGTGAATGACCTGTGATAAGACGCCGCCGCGCCGCCCGCGCGGCCCCTTTGGCACAAGGTTCGGACCGCGCTCACTACAGAGTGTTCGTAAAACTGCCTTGTGTCATAATAATGAATAATATTTTTATTCATTCAAATCTTAAAAAAAACATATTTTTTTATTATAAACGTTTACTAGTCATTGGATACATGAACTGGGCTGCTTTTTTAAAACGACCTAAAAGTCACGGTGTATAGTACGTGAATATTGTATTATTGAACTACATATTATAAAACAAAGTCCACCGCGCGCCGTCGTGTCTGTATGTCTGTCTGTTCGCGATACACTCAAAAACCACTGCACAAATTTTCATGCTGTTTTAGCTAATGTCTAGAGTGGTTCTCGAGAAAGGTTTTAATATTTTTTTAAGTTTTTGTATATGTCATATTTATGTCCAAAATGTCCAAAACGATTGTTATATGAAGAATTGGGTAATGTCAGAAAACAGTGGGTAATTTAATGTTTTTACGGCTATAAATACGATACGCTACTTGACATTAACATAGAATGTATGACACTTAAGGGCGATGCTTAACTCAATGTCGTCCTTGAATAAGGCTGTTATCGATTTTCACGATCATAATTTTACTAATTACGCATTTATTCATATGCAGAAAGAGACGCTTCAACGTACAGCCGTATTCATTATACTGCGCAAATAAAGACGTTCAAAATTTCTCATTAGGATATTACAAAATGAGATACTTACCTTATGACAGTGGTGCAAAAGAACTGTAAATAGTAGCCGTCGAGGGCGGCGCGACGATAAAATGAAAATGAGGGGGCGGGGGACTCGTTAGCAAGCAGTCTCCTCACTGAGCGCAGCGATTGTCACCACCTCAATATCCAAAAACACAACCATCAAACTCAACCCTAACTCCCTAATCATAAAGCTCACAATCCCGTGACAGTAACACATTTAAAAATGCCGTTGGAACAAAGAACGCATAAAATTCTGCAATACAAAGGATTTTCAGAAATGTTACAGACGTAATGTCTAATTAGATGATTCGTTCCTTGCTTTTGTGAGTGGATGCGAAATTTTAAAAGCCCTCGATGGATGTTGTGGGAAGGTGTACTCCGCTAAATTAATATCCTTTTAGATAAATTCGAAAAGATCATAAAGATAGAAGTCGATTATTTTGTATTTTAATCGAAGTGGTTGTGGAGATGAAAGTGGTAGTTTCTCCTTAAATACGGTATTCGGCTGGTTGGAATCCGATGGGACTAGAAACCGATCGCACCGTAGGTTGGGGAAAAGCTTAGCGGGGAAATAATCCTTCGTCCTTTTTGACATTTATCCTTTTCTTTTTCCTTCTCTGCCTTTTTTGCTTCTCCTACAATCTAGAGTATATAAAGCAACAATAACTCAAGATTGAGCAACATCTCAGTATTAGACACAGGACCTAACATTCTCTAAATAAGGTCATGAGTCTAAATACAAAAAAAAATCTATAATTATCTAATGCCTATAAATTATTATATGATTTGTCTAGTCATTTACGCACAAAGACATGTCAAGGCTTACATTCAGGTAACCTAGGTCACTAAGCACCAACCAATTTATATAAAAAACCTAACGAGGCAATCATCCTAATGACTTAGGTACCGCCTCTAGTTAGCGTTTAAGTAAAACAAAATAAACCTCTTGTATTCCGGCGAAGCTTCGCTTATCAATATTCAAGTAGCATCTTACTATCAATGAGCACTTAAATCAGAATAATACATAACGTTTACTAATACAGCCTGCTCTACTCTGTATAACAGACCGTAATACAATCTGGTTTTGGTTTCCAAGACTTCTGGTTTAGAAGGATTTGTTAATTAAATAGTTTGTTTTATTATCATGTAGGTAAACCTAACACAGGATGTTTTTAAGTTAGTGATGTTCACTTAGCACCCGGCAACACAAAATTCGTGTCGGTTTACTTCGGTACCAACAGATAATAATATTATTATGTACATTGTACATCTGAATTAAAGTCTATTTACAGTATCAGTTAAAGTCTCCACCTCCGCAAGCTCTAAAACATGGAAACGTAATGAGAATAAAGTGTCTTTGAATAACTTAAAGAAAAAAGAATGAAACAACAATAATTTTATCTTTGCCATTTGAGCAATATCTTCTAGTAGTACGAAACTTTATTTCCCTACCAACACACTACAAGAAACGCCAACACGAATAACCAAACATCATTCAAAAAATAAATAAATTTTATTAAATCCATAAACTTGAACCTAAATATAGCGACATCGCGATATGAAAGAGCAATTCAATCTTGCCGCGAACGACGCTATCTGTATGCCATCTGTAGTGATGCATGAATGAGCGCCGACAAACAAGTGAGGCGGATACCTCGAGGTGTGACGTCACTCATACACTCGCTGCTCGCTACGCTTGTTCCGGACAGATGTACGAGTGTGAGGAGTCTTGGAGGCGCCATTTTGGGAGATGGATAAAGTTTAAACAAGACTTTCAGTGCTTACGCCGCTTTTGAAGAAAAGAGAAAGTTGGAGAGGATTTTCCGGATGATAAGGACTTTCAGTGGCATTTTCAAGAAAATAGATTTCTGTAATTGATACTAATTAATTATTGAATTCAATCAGTAGGTAACTTGTAAAACCCAAGCAAAATTTACATCTTGAAATTCTGCAATTCTATATCCCATAAGGATTTTCCAAGAAATATTGACTCAAAATACTTTTTTAACTTCAAACTCTAAACGAACTTTTACTCAAAGTTCCTGTCGAGTCGACAAAAGAAAGCGCAAATTCAGATAAATAATCCCGTAGAAAAATACCTTATTTACGACGAGATCCAAGGATTCTCCCGCAGAAAGAAAACTGAAAAACTGCGGAAAAGTTTCTGATAAAAAGGAGGTTGGTCACGGAGTCGTGGGCAAACCTGTCGTTACTGACTATTTTAATTCAGTTTCATTTCATTTTAGAAATAATTTTGAATTCTATGATAAGTTTGTGAATGATAAATTAGTCTTAATTACTTAGTCAGTTTTTATATGTTATATACTATACTAACTACCTCATAACGTAATACATAGTATAACAACAATTGAGACTACTTTCAAACTACTCCAGTATCTTCATTTTCTTTATAATCTTTTCCAAAGTCATTTTGGTTTCGAATTCCAGTCTTAAAGGATTCAGCAACACTTAAAAGCGTGGGTGATTCGATGTACCGAGTATTAAATTTATTGACCTTTAAAAGGTAGTACTAAATACCTCACTTAGAAATATCTTGAAAATGCTAAATATCTTACTATGAATATATAAATAACTTATCTAGTTTTAAATGCCGAAAAAAAATGTAAAAATGATCAAGAAACTTGCATACATTTTTTTTTTATTTAGGAAACAGACAGTCTCGTTCTAACAGTAAAACTAACACATTTTCATATAGACTTTGAGTTCCATAACGTTAAATATTCGAAAAAGTTTGTTAGAGCGATTCCTTCGTAGCTGCGGCGACATACAGTGATGAAAGAGCTCTCCGGGGGCAAACGTCGGACCTTTTAATGGTAACTGCTCGCTCGCGTTTGAATGGGAAATAAGAAACATAACTGCGATAGGCTACAATGAGCTGTGAACTGCTGCCATTGCCAGGTAGCGGGGGTAAAGAGTTTATGTTACGTAGATAGGGATTTTATACGTTTGTTTTGAGCTGGAGATTTTGTGATGGTTTATAGTGTTTAATATTTTGAGGATAAAAATTTTATTGTCAAATACGTAACTAAACCATTACATCAAATTGGTATGAATTAGTAATTTTATCAATGATTCAAAATTAATGTATCCAATTAAATCTAACATCCGAATCATTAGTCAAAGCTGTTACTATTGTTATACGTATCGGCCACACTGTCTCTGCATGTAAAACTGTACATTAGCGCGGCTAAATGGATACATTCAGTACCGAAACACGTTCCCAAAAAGAGAGTTAACCCAATAAAATGGAGTACAAAACACCAATTGAGTAAACAAGAGAACAAAGTGGGAACTACTCAGACGGGGGGCAATCGGCCGTTCTAATACATAATTGACGTGAAAAGACCAACATTTTGCCAGTTTTTCTGCTCGTTTTAACCCGTCAGCCAAAATTAGGTTATCTGGCGATGCCCCGTGTGAACGAGTTATGCAAATTAAGTTATCTGTTTTCCAACGTCCAGTTAATTCCGTTCTTTCTCCGACGCGGGCCGCTGCAAGGGAAATTGTGCTGTTTTGCATTTTGATGAAATATTTTGTCCAGTCGCAGGGCAAATAATGTTGCCATCCTCCGAGATTGTTCCCGTCTTATTTATTAGATTTATAAATGAGGATTTTTTGTTGTATCGCTGTTTTTCATGTAGATTTTAGAAGATTAGATGTTCTGTTTGTTGAGATTATAAAGCGTGATGCTCATTTTATTTAGCAGTGATTAGATGAAAATAATCTAAGATCTAAGAAAACGGACTATGAAATTTGTAAATATTTTGACGTAGTACAAGAAACATAAGCGATAAAATTTAAATAAATACACAAACAGATCAGTTAAAAATACAACAATTTAGTTCACTGGGAGGGATTGCTGCCATAAACTGGACCTCGTAAAGAGCCCGCGGCTGGCGCGCCCATTACGTCCGCAGATGTTATCACAACATAAAATACCAAAATTAAAACCTATAAAATATCGGGCCCAACATGATTTATGTCATACGCGTCCCGCGCCCCTATCACACCGACAAATTTCTCCTTTCGTTATTGGAAGTCGTAAAACGGATTTTTCGATTTTTATCTCCCAAAGTAATACCGATGACAAGTGGGTTTTATGGATTTCACTCGAATTAAACTCGATGTCATTATAAAATTGATGTGTCTACGGAAATGTCAACGGTTTCGACGAGGAATAATTGTTGGTGTAATTAATTTATTGCTTTATTCGATTGGCAGCCAGGCATGTAAATTAATCAGTTTAGATTTTGCGATATAAATCGTTCATTTAATATGCAATTCATAATTAATTAAAAAACATTATAGTTAATTCTTAATTGTTCACCAAGTAACATAATAAAGTAAATCGTGCCATAAGGTACTAAAAAAACAAGACTTCCGATACAGTATTTATTGGTGCCGCCTGAGGTTAGAAGTATTCTTTGGATGCGTTGATGCAAAATAATTAAAATAAAAGTGATAAAAACTCTAATGCTTAAAAAGAAAGGAAAAGTTACTCATTGTAATTTATTTTATCACTGACTCGTCCTTCGTTGACTTACCATTATCAATACAAGGACGGCGGTAGAAGCATTTCAGCATAATTAAACGATCCCGCGATTGACAACTGCGCAAAGTGCATTACGCTAATGGCATAACTTCCATTACTTACCCACACACTCTCAATGTTAAAATAAACCATTAAAGTATTCAAACAAATGCGACAACTTTTAATTACTTAATTTATGTGTACCTGTATATTTACTTTGAAGCTCGTTCAAGCTTTTATGACTAAGTACGTGATGTAGGTAGATACTTACTTATAACTTATTGTAAAAGTACTTCTTTTAATCCTGCATTAAATAGCTCAACAAAATATGCACGTTTAACATTTAAATTCAAACCCTTTTTTGCTCCAACCAAAGCTGTTAACATGGATTAAAGAACAACCGCGTTTTCGTAGTGTATTAATAATTCAGGAGTTAGAAAGGGTGTCACCACATCACAAACTGGCGTCACTGGAGTTACCGGCCTCAGAGTGATCGCCGGCCCTCTCCATTACAGAAATAAGCGGTTTGCGTACAAACTGCTAATTTCAGAAAGTGAAACTTAAGCCTGTAAGCCCGGCTTTGGGTGATGACCTCGATTATAGCCACACTTCATTTTACATTTTAGTTTATTTATGAATGTCGGTAGTTTTGTGAATATATTAACTCTGTCTCGTCCATGAATTTGAATTGACCGCAACACATCAACGTTTTGAGTTGTTTGTAGTTTGACAACAGAATTAGGCACACTAATATTAATATTTACAATACTTTAAGCTAGCAAACATCGAGCGACTATTTGATAAACAGAATAAGTTATACTCAATCATTTTCTCTAAAATACTTTTATAAATCGAAAATGCATAATTCATTCTGCTCATACTTTATTTAAATTTATTATTATCTAGAGCTCTTAATGCGCAAAAGTCGGGTGAATCTCTGAGCGCTCGGCCAAGTCTGTGTCAACTGCGATTAAAACATTGACACTAGTGTCTAGAGGACTTGGGCACACTTTTCAGTAAGAGTTAGTTGGCAAAATGAGTCGACACTATACCAGCCAAGTTACGGTCTCTTTGGAATATTATAACGAACTCCAATGTAGAAGAGTGATTCTTCATATTAAAGTCTTTAATTATTTTATGTTATAAAGGGAATGAGTTGCAGTTTATCACGCATAGACCGCGATCGCTCGGAGGTATTAAATGTGTAATTTCTAATATCTCATTAGAGATTTTATAAAACATCGAATATAAAAGCTCTGTTACATACAATTCCGAAACATAAATAAATAATTAATAAATATTCATTACATCTTTGTGTCAAATTCTAAAAAAAATGTTCACAAACCTTTAACAAATGAGTTTCCAAAACCCCGGAGAATTACATTCATTAACACGGCTAGCGCAGATTTACGCTTCAAAAGTAATTACAAAAAACAAAGCAATTTGAATAAATATGAGGAACTTAGCATATCGCTGTTAGTAACTCCATTAAAAATTCATAGTTTTACTCCCAGCGCCGGTAAAAAGGTGACATTATTATGTGTGCTATGAGTAGGTAACTGGGTAGGCAGATATTATGAGTCTTTACCAACCTATAATGTAATTAGCACGAAAGTATTCGATCAATTAGCCATTCGTTATTGTTGAATGAATTAGAAAATCATTGGTACTTTTTTCTGTAAAAAGAAACATCTCCCTATATAAAGTACAGAGAGATTCAAACGTCCTCCAAAAAAATGACACATATTTAAAGTGAATAAATTGAGTCATTTTGTTAAGCTTGTATAACATATTCATCCATAATGGCATGCAGATGTAATTAAAGCAGTCAAAAATATGTGCAAATAGAACGGAGACAGTACGAGCGAGGGAGGTGTCTACTCTTTGAATAATGTATGCCTCCGAAACGACTGCGCAGCATATTTTCATAAATGCCAAAATGCTATCTGACGCTCGGTAATGTGTTGCGAATCCTAAATAAATAAATGTGACAATCACCGCTAACTCGGTGTTAGTATGATTGACACTGTGACTGGGTCAACTATTCTGTTTCAAAAGGCACGTTATAATGTGTGGTTGGTGTCATAGTAACACTAGCCACCGCAACCGTGGCCGAATTCGGTCCGTACGTTGTTATTATGTAGGCGCCCTGAAAAATCATCCTTTTGTAAAAGCAAAAGTGTGTGAGTGTGTATGTATGTTTGTTACTTTATCACGCTCCAACGGATAAGAGATTTTAATATATTTAGAATGAATCTTAGATTAATATATAGGCTTCTTAACCGAATGATTTTTTTGCAATAACCGAAATTTACGAACAAAGCCGTAGAGAAAACCTTGTGGGTAATAAAATGTGAAAAGAAAAGATTTAATCTGTGGTATAAATACTCATACTTGCTTCTTTTTAAATAGAAGTACTTGACCATTATACTAAAAATAGTAAGAAGACTTGACTCTATAAATATAAATCTTTAGGCGTATAATTTGTCCGCAGAACCGTTCTTTCAAACACTAATGAAACACACTTCAAGGTTATTTTTTTCGCGCATTCAAATAATAAAAAAAAAAACAAAATTGACTTGTCAGTTTTCTTATTAAACTACCATTTACCTACAAGACTTTATATAAGTAAACTGCCCCTAGCATTTGTAATTGTTTTAAATTCATACGTCTATTGTATTTGCTATTGGCGTCCACCGTGGGACCAAAGCCATTAAGTTTAAATATCTACCGGTGAAGGATTATCGGAGCTAATTTATAGAGGAATACAATATTTTTTATTCGCCAGAGATTTGAAAAACGATAGAATATAGAGTACGGTATAACAATATATGATATATACAATTAAGTCCACCATTGTACATACATTATTTGTATGAAATCATAATAAATATAACAAATTGAGGCAATCTCTTCATAAAACGAGATCAAACAGCATTGTTAATAACGCCTGATATCGCTAATCACTCTTATTAATCCGGTTCATAGTGAGCTTTGTGTGACGTCAGCTTTCACTATAGCGTTATTATTGTGGTTCATCATCATAAGCTGTTATTGTTTGTGATATGTCAAAAGTGTATCTAATATTATATAATGGTAGCTATAAAAGAAAATGTAGTGACTGTCATAGAATGCTACAAAATATTAAGAATTTACTGCATTCATCTTGACTTTTAGCTGAGTGGTATAGGTCATGCCAATTACCACTGTACGCGATGTGTCGCGGAAACGAACCCCACGTAGGACAAGAGACTGGGTGTCTTTGTGCGTGTGAATTGAATGTCTGTAAAACCACCCGCGATACAAGGATTATATTCCTTAGTGCGGAAGTTGTTTAAAAATATATTTACGATTATTGCAATAATTTTATTAAGGCTAACATTTTACTTTAAAAATAAAATAAGTATAAAAGAAATTGTAAAAACATTGCCAGAATAAAATTAAACACCCAATTAAAACGTGTTAAAGAGCTCGTATCTTAAAAAGTAATAGAGACAAGAAAAATCTAAAGCATATCTATGTTTTAGATTTTAGTTAGTAATTTTATTTAACACTAGATAGTGTTAAATAAAATAGCTACAAAGATGTATGAAACAAGAAGGGCATTAGCAAGTAAAGTTATCAACAGTTGCGCTTGTTGCTAAGTGGAGTACAACTTGGGGCAGACACGGCGCGCGGTGGCTCCGTCCTGCCCGGCTGCCGCTTAATTAACGAACTGACTCAACTGATTCCAGACACTTTTTATACATTTTGTAACGATTTTGTAGATTTATATATGTAATGTTTCAAGTAGTTGAATTGGAATCTAAATAGGAATAGACGGAACTTGAAGTGTAGTTTGTTAATGGGACGCTCTCAATCGATTGACATTTCAAATTCTAATTGAGAACAAAAAATATATAAAAAAAAAACTAAACAATAAAGGTTGTATGATGACTAAAAAGTTCTGGAGTTTTATATAGAGACACCACAAACAAAGTATGTGCCGACGATATAAAAGTAGAGGGATAAAGCAACGAATATTCCTCAACATATCTAGCTAAGGAATATTATGTTTATAGAATAGAATAGAATAATCTTTATTGTACACGGTAGTTACAGCTGTGAAAAAAAATACGTACAGTAAGGGGTACAATTGTTTTTTCACTAATAGCGATATCTTCCAGACAACCTTTGGATGGACAGGAAAGAAGAAGATATATGACTGGTGCATTGTTGTAAATATGCACATAAAAATATATTATTCTGTATATTCTAACTCAACTGAATCCCACGTTTATATAGACCAAGATTTCCCAGTTCACCGGCTAACCTCCGTTACAAATTAAAGAGAAACCAATATGGTCGAGCTTTCGTAACTGTACACCATAGAGTAAACTCATATTGTAAATTTCTATGAAATTCATGGTTTACATACCGGTCGTGTGGGTCACAGGTAGTTCAAAGGCTCTCCAATTTGATCTCAGGTATACCTTTAGTCGTACCTATAGTAAAACTGATTGGATCAAAAAGTGAATTAATCCCGTATCGTGTAGTCTTTTACATCCAATTTGCATGTACAAAAAATATATCTAGACTTTGTGCAAGTACTTTTGAAGCACACATTTCCCTTGCCACAGTTCACCACGCAATGCATAATCGGTATTTTGACCAGGAGACTACGCCACCTCTGAATGAAAAACTAAGTTGTTTCTGATGGAAGAGAGATGCCGCCACTGCGTTCATAATTGTGTCGTCACATTTCCACAAAAACTACAATATTGGTCACAACATCTGAAACAAGGAAATTCTAAGTTTGGTCCGAGTGTTTACGTAAACTTGATCAGTCAGTTTAACATTACTTCTGCTGTTTACCGCCTTCCGGCAGTACATCTCAAGAGACACCAACTTAGACCAGCTTGGTACAACTGGTTTCCCTCGAAGCGACTGACCCCGAGGTTCTGACTCTATTCATGGTGGAAATATGATGCCATGACAGTAATGTGCCGTCTCGCTCCTACAACTACGACATTCATACTTTAAGAGGTGTTACTACGCTCCCTCTCCCTCCATTTTCCTGCCTTTGCAGTCAGATTAAGACCCGTTTTATACACAAGTAAGTTTTAAGCCTAACTATTGATGCACGAGATCAAATTGACGCAATAAACAACACGTTGGCTACACTCCAAGCTCTGATCCCTCAAGAATAAAGAGCTAACGTGTATTTAAAAATATCCTGGCAAAGATCCCGAGCGATACGAATATGCAGGCGTTAAACATTTACAAAGATTATGTGATTATTGCGTGTATTTACTTTAAAAATGTAAATTTGAATTTAAACCAAATGTAATTTCTAAATTATCAGGTTTACTAAATATGCACTAACTTTATTTGAAAATTTTCTACTATGCTTTTATTGTTTTTCAGGAAAGCGAATAAGGAAATCCAGGAAAAAGTTATTGTTAAGAATGTTGATTTTGCCACTTGCATCAGCAGAACAGCATTAATTGCACAGAAAGCACAAAACATCTCGGTATCATCTTATTTTTTAATAGGTTTAACTATAATAATAGGTATGTCCTTAAAATTATTACTAGAAACTATTATAATAATATGTCCTAATAACTATATTACTATATCAATACTTCAGTAAAGCCAAGAATATTTTCTCATTTTTTCACGATAAAAGGATTTTTAAACACTTTGATTTGGTTCACTCATTTGTAAGGTATGTAAATGCATTCAGAGCACCGAAGTTTGCTTTACTCTCGGAATAAAATAAATTAACGACCGAGCACAATGGGCCACTACATGCCTCATTCACAAATGGGCCATTATTGTCTTTTACACGATGTTTTGGTTCGAGTGAACTTAATAAATATAATTATATTTTGAGGTCATTTTGCAATTGGTTGGGAGATTGGTACGTTGTACTTGTAAGGTCGTAGTCCTCTAGACTAAACGCTATAGACGGGCTACAGTAACAATCACAATGATAGAAATGTACATATTTGACGGGCCTGTGGGTCTGGTGGTTCATGGTCCTGACTGTTATATCGGGTTCGATTCCTACCCAGGACAAATGTTTGTGTGATGAGCACGATTATTTGTTCTGTGTCTGGGTGTAATTTATCTTTAATATGTATGTATTTAGAAATATATAAGTATTTTTATCAGTTTTCTAGTACTCATAACACAAATTAATCTCGTATACTTCATTTGAGACTAGACGGCAGTGTGGGAATGTTGAGGATTTTTTTTTTTTACATTTAAACAGTTTATACCTAAGCTTTGTTATACGGCATCAAGCGTGCCGTAGCAATGGCCACCTACAGCGTTAATAGGAGGCAACGGACTTGCATAAAGTGCAATCTACTTATAGTTTGTAAGTCTAGTTCATTGAAACTTCAAGTTATTGATAGGTAGGCAAGTATGTGAGTTTCTAGTTGAGGTCTTTGCATGTTATAGGTGAGCAGACCGCTCATTAGAGGAACCCCTTTGACTTCGAGGGTATCGGCACACGTATTTATAATCAAGCACAATAAAGTAGCTTAAGTAACTACCTTGTTTTGAATGAAATAAGATACATACCAAAAACCAATTAATTAAAAGTAGCAATACGTTAGAGACAGAGATAATGCTGTGAAAAATGATACCTGCACGACAAGAAATGTCATTTTTAATAACCGACTTCAAAAAGGAGGACGTTTTTCAATTAGTCTATATAGGTATATGCTTTTTTGATAACCAAATCTCTATTGCTTTCGCTTAACAAACTACATAATATCCCTGCCGTCAAACACTAAAAAACAAAGCAATATCCTACCTTGTTTCATTAAACAAGACATATAACGCACACAGTCGTAGCACACTTATACAGGCTATAATAACAATACGTTTATTTTCTTGCGTAAAGTGGTTTCGCCATAAAAGCGAGGTTTACTTGTAATATGAAGAAGCCCCGCGGCCTGGCTCGCGACACGCTTCTTAATTAAATAGCCTTAGTTCGAGCTACAAGTGTACTTGACGTATCTTTGGTACAATCATAAAAGACATTCTTGTTAATGTCTTTGGCTGTATTGCTTTTCGCAACGATGTAGAAAACTGTAGCTATTGTATACTATATGTTGGTATGACGTTTTTATGTATAAAGCTGTTAGTGTAGAATTAAAATGATATATAGGCAACGAGGGGATATTCCAATACAGAAAGAAATTGCACGTAGAAAACTATATGTTTAAAGTGATAAATAACACATTTTACTAACCAAGCAAACAACAACTAAAAGCTTTTATACATACTTATCATCAATCAAAGTTAAATATTTTATCATTTTTAAGAAAATAAACAAAATTTACGAAGAAAGACATTTATAAAACCAAAAATGTTTCCAAACAAAGCCATCACTTCGAAACGCAAAGTAAAAAAGCCATCACTTAATCTTCATTGACAATTTGACATCATTTTCTGTTAACAAGTATTATAGAGGCATCAGTGAATTCCGCGAAGAGGCACAAAATTCACAAAGTTCAAAAAGTCTTAAGCTAAAGCGGTATTTCATTGGCATCTTGGGCAGGTTATTTCAATCCACCCCTAATTTAATTTCGTCCCGAATGGGTTTCGCTTGTGATGGAACGACATAAATACAGCCTTCGAGGCCTTGAAGCTCGTAACTCCTTATGATTAAATTGATACCTTACAAGGTACGCTTGATCGTCTATTCTTTCGAAGCTTTTCAAACTTTATAGAATGGAGGTAATATCGCCGAGATTGGATAACAATAGCGATAACAATAACTTAGAGTTTTTCTTTCAGTGGATAAAGGATTTGATGTATGATAATAATATGTAATTGGTATAATAACGAATAAAAGTGAGCTTGAATGAACGTTGATATAATTTTAGCGGAGAGAGCGTCCTCGCTTGATGTAATGCTCAACTAAATAACGTGGACATTCCCTCTCCCAGCGCCTGCTTCCTCCCCACCCCTTTTCCCGAAGAGCCGGTTGTCCCCTACACCTCCCAGATTAATCTTCCACATGCCTCAACGTCATCTGTTGCAAATGACGCAAAAAGTAACGATAAACACGACAGTAATGCGAAATTCTTTACACTAAGAAATATAGCTGGAAGTATTAATGTCGGAGCATTTCTCAAGCTAACTGTACCGTAATACCACTCGGGATAAGAGTACTGTAATCTTAAAGTTATTAAATAATATTTTCCTTTCTTATGTAAGTTGTTATAACAGATATGTAAGTTAATATTGCTATATTTCCAATAATCCTCGTATAGGTTAAGCAGGTAATACCACAGCCATTGGTTCCAGCTATTTATGTTGTTCCGGGAATTAAACCAGCCCGATTTACCTCATCTCTACATTCGCACCGATTTGAATCAACGCCAGACCAATATTCAGCGGAGCGACAAATCAGCACTTCGATATTGCCTCCATTTGGGCACCTACCTAAATATATGAAAATCAGATTTTTCATTGCGCGCCAAACGGCACGCGCGGTCCGCTCTTCGCGGAAATATTTAATATTTACAAAACTCCGTCGGTTTCGCGCCGTAAAACTTGAAAGCAAACCCAATTAAACGAACAATTTCAACTTCTTAATAAGCTATTTTATTGACTTATTGATGGAGAATGTTGCTTTGATACATATATTTAAAGTTAAGAGAGACGCACACTGCGTTTAATTACTTGCATTAGCAGCTGTGCAGCATTAGTTATAAGAATAAGTCAAACACAGATGGGGTATTGTTGGAGTTCAGGAAGCAGTGCCGGGAAGTAGCAATGTGTTAAAGTTCATCGGGAACGTTTGCGCCAACATTCCGCTATTAATTTATGCAGACTTCTTGTTTGAGATTTGAACCTTGGAAACGAAATTATATAAAATATTATAGTATTAACAACATTATGGATATTTTTCAT
Organism: Chrysodeixis includens; assembly: GCA_941860345.1. NCBI lineage: Eukaryota > Metazoa > Arthropoda > Insecta > Lepidoptera > Noctuidae > Chrysodeixis > Chrysodeixis includens. Next base: position 9,533,407 of record OW796097.1, read on the forward strand.
AGTTTCTTTACTATCTCTATACATTGCATCGTTATGTTATTGCTAAATCATAATGAATTTGTGTTTAGACAACAACGCGAATGACAATCGCTTGCTTAATCAAAAATTTTCATTTTATTAAATGAAAATCAAAAAATTGTAAGTACTGGAACTATGAATATCCATACTCGATACAGTCGATACGTATCTAATAATCTCTTTGTCGGGTTACCCTAACCTACAAACAGTTATAAGCAAAGCCCTACCTATACAGTTATAATTATGTTTATACAATATACCTTGTACCACACAAGACTGGCTTTATAAATTAGAACATTCCTCAGGTATCGGCTTTGACAAGTCTCTCAGTATAAATTAGTACATGCCAATATTCTAACGTTATGAATAAATAGGGCACACCTTAATGGTTTACCATTAATCAATATTGTTATAGCAATTTAGTCTATAGTAGAAATACTAACTTTCATTAAAAACGTAGGGTATATTGAATAATAAATTAATCAAATAACACTACAATTACACGCATGATTGTGAAACAAAACACGGTGTTTCTGTTTTAAGACCTAACATAAACAACCAATTTAAAAATGTAGTTTAATTTCGAATTTAGAAAATCAAATCAACCTGCTCAATATTTTGAATATGAATCAGTACTATTATCAACAAAATGTGCATACACAAATTGCAATAACCGAATAGAATTTCAACAAAAATAAATTAATTTAAATGTTTTCAACTTTTGCGTTCGGTTGTACAGTTACGATTCGATTCCATTGGGCTCTCATCATTTCAAAGGCACGAATATCGAAACTGTCGTAAGCGGCTTAAAGTGGCTTTCAATCTAGAATGAACTGGTTTTATGTGTGAGTGCACGAGTATTAAACTCTCTCCATGCTTATTGGTACCTAAAGTAACTATGGAATATAGCTTATGCACTATTTTTACTCAACCAACAATAGTTCCTATTTCAACTTAACTTTAGTATTGATGTCTTACTAATTTTATAGCTTGTAAAATTACACGCTATTCCCATATTATAAATATTTAACATCTGACAATAAAATAATATTATATTAAGGCCTACAGAGTATAAACATCTGTGAAGGCCACCGTCTGGCTTCCACTACTCCAATAAGATTCCTTTCCATAACGGCGGTAGACCATCAATTCTAACGGACAGTAATTGTAGTTTAATTTCTGCATCTTTACAAAATATCATTTTAACATTAAAATACAATAATCGACCGACTACACCACAAAAGTAATTTCAATAAGAATTTATGTTTAAATTCATAGACACCTCTCAAAGCGCGCGTCGTTTCTTTGAATAATGTAGAAGGCTGCTTACAACGGCCACTAAAAGTGGTTACCTTCTAGTCCTTCTATTTGTGTGTAGACCAGACCAGACATTTAAAACATTTGTAGCAATTAAAAATACCTGGAGTGCAAGTTGCTAACACGTTTGGATCGTCAGGAATTTCATTGGTATTGTACTCGAAAACAATTGGTTATTTTATTCTTGATCAATGTGCCTTTATTGACATACTGTATGTCAGTGTGTAAATTAACGACTTAACTAAAAAAGTTCTACGATTTTAGAAATTATTAAAATGTTGTGTAATTAAGAATATTTAAATTGAAATCGTAATTGTATGATAGCAGTTAAATAATCGAGATTATTGAGTATACGTTTAATTCATAAAACTAACTAAAGCATAACTATTTCTACATAACATTAGATTAGTAAAGCTGTAGTAGATATTTATAACATCAAAGAAGAAGACGTCTTGGTTATATTAGATCTGCGTAAATAGGATTTCTGATCGCTCCACAATCAACTTCTTTGCTTCGGGAAAAAATGGTAGGATGTTGATCCATGAGTCCAGACTCAGTGTCAGAATACTTACCTGTAGCAAAATACTCGTTTCAATAAAACTATTTTACTTCAACCTCTTTTATTTTTATGTTACACAAAAAACGAACGGGTCTTATTCGCATATTTCGCGGGAGAAAAGAAATATCGAATTGTATCGCGATGAAGACCCATTTGTTGTCTAAAATATGTGTACAAGTCGCGTAAGTTTAAAAACATTAACTCTTTTATTTTATTTCAGACTAAATTTCTTTCCATTTTACTCTAAGGTTTTGTATTGCTCCAGATCAGTCAAAAAAGTAACAAGAGTTATTCAATATTAAAGGGATAAGCGTTCAAATATTATATTTAATATATTCGAACGTGTTTAGATCTAAGTATTATAATAAAGAATAGACAAGGCCACTACCCAAAAGTTTGGAAGGCTTTTAATAAATGAAACCAAGTTAACTTATATGTTCAAAGAGACCAGTCGTACTCTCTGTACTTACAGAATTGCGATTGATCAGGATAGAAAACGTTTATATTTCGATGATTAGAAGCAAGTATTTTAACTATGGATCGGTATTATACCAAGAAAAATAGTGCTGAAATCGCCAAGGATTGTTTTTTCTCAGTGTATAAATATGAATACTTTAATCTAATTTACAGATTCGCAATATTTTTACGCAACAAATAAACACATATTTCGCATTGCATGCTTAGATTCATCATAATAATCATCAACTTTTAACTTAAAATCACTACTATAAACTTATAATTATTTTACTTTTCTTTGCTTTTTTTATAGTAACTAACTTTTATATTCCTAATTTCCCGATAAATACGCGTGAAACCGTTATAATAATATTTACCTTAGTTTCAGCTCTATACGAGAAGCAATGCGTAATGCCTCGGTTCATGCCCTGGAGTATACCGAACACGTCTCCAGCGACGAGGTACTCATGTGTGATCTCGGTGAGGTCAGCGCGCACGGAGACCACGGACACCGTGCCTGATGCCACCCAGTACATGCGCGCGTCACTGTCGCCTGCTACCACTATGTAGTTACCTGGAAGATGTGGGGGGAATAGAGGAGAGGGATATACAGAAAAGACCTAAGACGAGGATAGAGAATGGGGACAAAAGGTTTCCGTGTCCTGTTCGTCCTCTATTTTTGAGATGTGAATAGAGAATAAGGACCAAACTTTCCGTGTCCTGTCGTTTTTTCTGTTAATTTTGTGTTGCGATGCTTCTATATGTTTCAGACAAAAAAAACTGTAAAGGATTGCGCTTGTAGGATGCGTCCTAGTCTTATATTTTTTCCGTTTGTCTTGCTCCTAAAGATGCTGATAAGACTAGTTTCGATTTGGAGTTTTGAGACCTTCGAACTAAAACTAGCCGTATACGATACGGCACACCTAATAGTTTAGCTTGCAGCAACCGAAAAGTGTGTGGTGAAAATGCAGTTTTTTCAGGTTGAACCAGCACAGAGTACAGGTACTTTCAAGCGTATGGATAACTAAGGAATTCAATCTTTTTATTTGTAGCGGTTTCACTAATATTCGAATTACATGTACGGAGGGACCCGCTAAGAACAAGCATTTTTGAATCATATTCACTTATGCTTGATGTATTCGGGGATAGAATCCGCGGCACGTTTTGCAATGGTCGTTCGTGATAACTTATACCACTCAGATGTCCGTGCAGCCAATGTGTTACATGTCATCGTGGAACCGCTTAGACAGAAGACTAGAGTGCTTTATCCAGTAGTGGAATAGATAGCCATTATGGTCATAAATTCACTTTCAAAAATGTCAAAGTAAAATGCATTGTGGGAAATTTAAAAGTAGATACACTGCAACTCGATTACTCCCTACTATCTTCCACGTCTTTTGGCTTATATGTTTTTTGTTTTTGCGTACCAGCTATTGTCTGCTCGACAATTTAGAATTTGGACCATTATTTAAATCGAAAAACGGAAAGGGTAATTAGTTCTCTATAACTAATGATGCAAGTTTACTGGTGTATAACGTCGTCGCCGTCCTGGACTAAAAAAGGTTTAAATTTATGTGTAGTGTTTTAAATGACCAAAGTAGTGCAAACGTCATATTTTAATTATGTTTGTTTTCACACTACACGTTATTATAACATCTGTATATATATCCGATCTTTGCGATGTCAATTATCTTTGCCAGTTTCTAACATAACTTTTTAAATAATAAAATAACATATACAAAAACACGATTCATCTGTAACAAAGTTATCAGAATTTGCATTTTTGCTTTTCGCGTCCATGAAAACAAGAAGAATTTTTGATTACGTACAACTGAATATTAGTTTTCATTTCAACGTAAAAATATTTGAATCCTTTACACGGAGCGTAATTTCGGATATAAATTTACACTTTTTGACGTTACAAAGTTGAAATAAATAAATATAAAGAATATTTAAAATATAGCTAACTAATAAATAAAAATATAATCTGAAATTGCCAATTGCCCATGTAAGCAGAAAAAGCCTATGCATATTTTATACTCTGAACAGTAAATTCATTTTACCCAGCAGCGAATTAATTAAAAGGTGACTTACCAGGAAAGAAGATAGTATAATCAAGTGCGACGGTCAGCTGCCTTAAGAACGACTCCCCAGTTTCGGCAAATATGTAGCAGTTCCTTAAATGGTGGCCGAACATAGCGGACATCAGGTCGCATCGCCTCACGTATGGAGTTTGAGATAGGAGGACTGGCAGCTGAGATAAAATAGAGGATTATTAATTTACAATTTAACAATCGAAAGTATGGAAGAGTGTCTCAAACAAAACATCCAATATTTTTTTTTCTATTTTAATTTTCAAATTGTGTTGATTTGTGATCTTCATGTGTTTTTGTAAGCACTGGGATTTACTATTTTATGTTTACACGCCAATAGGCAAAGCATGTTGAAACCAAATATTATTGTATTTTCACCTAACTACACATGTTTTCACAAATAAAAGTTATCTTATCTTATCTAAAATCAATCGGTTATATTGGAGTAGCTACAGTCAATTTCACCCGCAAAGTGAACCATGCGAACATTTACACAAAATAAACTCATAAATACAAAATGGCTGCCCATACCACAGTCTAAATATCATACAGTCGTCCGACGCCTTTGATCTTGTGGAAAATGCCGACAACGTCTTGACAGTATCGCGATGGCAAGGGTTGTCAAAATTAAAAATATTAATAAAATTATTTATTTATTGCAGATCAACATCGTTAACATTATAATCATTAAAAAAAGTGTAACCTAATATTATTATAACTTGCTGAGAACCAATTGAAAAACTATGACAATAAATAATATTAAATAAAACAATAATACTTCTTTCCGTCCATCATTCGGCCTTTTTGTTGGCGTTGTCAACTTTGACGGGTATGACAAATATTTTTATTATTAAATTTACGTATTCACTCTACAATAACAAAACATTATTTATTTACCTTTCTTCTGTTCGTGGAAGCTGATGAAACCGCAGATCCTTATTAATACGAGATGAAGACTTGCAATCTCTCACAGCACACGTCGTATGCACCATTTTATAAAATAATTACGAAAACAAACACGCGTAAGCCCTGAATGACGTGTCCCGACATGCTAACATTATTTTGTTTGCATGTCGGGCTCGGCCCTCCCGCGTCCCACCCCTCACACCCCGCACGATTGCCCTGTCTAGACGCCTTCGTCGGACGACTGTATGACAATAGTATATTTAGACTGTGCCCATACTATGTCCCTAAAATAAGTTAAAAACTATTTCAGAAATGTTAAAATATCGACACAAATAAACTAGACATAAATATAAATTGAAATATTAGAGCAATATCAAATCAAACTGGGTACTATTGGATTTTATAAGTTCGATATAAAATTTACTGATCCATGAAAATTCACAATAATTGTTTTGCTCGTTCATCTTCAACAAACAAAATGAGATTTTAGGTATTTCAATAAAGGTTTATTTAGAAAGAGGATCGATAACGTTGTTGTTACCTTGGAATTGAGAGCTTAACATTATCTTTTAAAGTAAAATTTGCAGTTGTAGAAAAGATACAGAGAACTACAGGGCGTAGAACGGCGTCTCGTTTACACAACCACTATAATCGTAATTTAATATAGTAATAGTGCGTATCTCAATAAATAAGTTTGTCGTACCTGGCGACCGCGCTCAGTAACCCAAAGCTGCTGAATATATTTCCAAAACTTCTTCAATTGATAGTCTAGAACAAAAACAGCAATTACTCAATGTAGGTGTGTTACATAGTTAGTTGTTGTTGTAGGTACTTTATGTTCTCTATGCAGGTAATATGTCATTGTCTTGAAAAAATACGAAAGATATTGCAACAATTCTTTTAGAGATGTATGCAGTTTGTTTGCGTTCAACCTTAACGCAGAGAAACTATATCAGAACTTATTTGTACTTTGAGACTTTGTTAGCAAGAATGTTGAATGGACCTTAATTCCTTAAACAAAAAAAAAACATTGTTGTTATCTAATAAATTCGAAACCTCTTACATCGAAAAATACTTATAGCTGTTCTATACAGCAATCCTTTGCCATTGTTTAGTCTAGTTTTGTTAAAGACTATTGCTCAGCTTTTAGAATTTCAAGCAAATAGAGAATTGGATAGTCGAAATAACTAATAGAGGCTACGCTAGACTGGCATCCGATCTCAATAGTAACAGGTCAGGATTTGACCTAAATAGTTAAGGATTTCGGGACTGTAGATGCTAACTAGGTACAGATGGGTGTAAGCTCTGAGATGTATACTTGTATAGTTAGAACTAGTCTATATTGAGGAAGATCGCTCAACCATAAAATATTGTGCAAGACTCGAAATTGTGTACCAGTCCTATCTATTAATAATACACTTATACGTGCACATTGCACATCTAAGTCGTTATGTCATTAGAAATGGTAAAATATTATACTCATTTTTATTAAATGTAAGTGTAAATAATATTAAAGTTTGAATCTTCTTTCTCGTTTTTTTTTTTTTCGAACTATAACGTGTATCCTTATAGTTCAGTAACTGTTATAAAAAAAAATATAAACTTCTCATATCAATGCCCCGAAACCACTTAGATGATGAGGTTTTATTATTTGAGTGATTGTAATTGGATTATTTAGACTCGTAAAATGAGTTCTAGCTTTTAACTATCAAAAACTAAAAGGTTTTTCAATCCGACTGATAGTTGAGATTAGCTCGGGTAAACAAAAAACTCTTCAGCTTTATTATGTCACTAAAGTTGATACACACGTCAGTGCCCTCTAAGCAGTAGGAATGGCGACCTTTTTGGGTGCTCAATTTCCTCCAATATTTCCCCAGAGTAAACAGCGAAGGCCCTTTAGAAAACACTTCTGTCTCAGCGACATAATTTGGGCGACTATTAAAATCTGCTGAAAAATGCCACGTCAAGGTTTAACTTTCGACTTGGTTGACTTTACGTAAGACGTTATTGAGATTTGCTTGCTAAGATTATTTTTATCACCATTATACAAATTAAATGGACCTCACTGGCGCTGTGTGTTGTTTGCTACGCTTTGCTTAGCATATTTTCATAACACTTCTTATTCACTTCACCGGGTTTAAAAATTAAATGAAGGATTACCTGCCATTTTATGCAATCTTTTTAGTAAAATAGCTTTCACAAATAAAGAGTGGGTGTTATGACAGTCCGTATGAAACTATGACCAAAATTAAGTTACGTTATAATCTATACAAATTTTAATAATATACTTATTTAATTACCAATGCCAAAGTCACTTACTTTCTGTCTGCCCGTCACTACTTTTCATTTCTAACGGAAATAACTTTACAGCGAATTATTGCCGCTGAAAACATCATCCACACAGAAACCGTGATCAAAAAGCTAGTGCATCTCCATATCTTTACTTACTTGACAACCCTTGATTCTTCAGCATATCAATCAATTCCTTGGTAACCTTCTCATACGCGGTGAGCGCATACTTAGTAGAGTACGCCAACTGTATCGAGGCCGCGACTACTATGGCGGCCAACATCTTCCCGCAAACGAGAAACGATGGCTAGGATGGACATCGGGAGAATCTCATCGATAACGAACTCGTCACTGCCAGTCGTGGTCAGCTGGGCGACCACGATGTAGAACGATGTGACGTAATCCCAGCGGAGTTGTGGCATCTCTCTGCAAGTTACGGTCGACTTGTAGTGATGTACATGTTAAGTAACGGTATTTGTTACGTGACGCTTAATCAAGAAAGTTAGTGGTGATATTGATGTCTATGTCTCATCTTAATAAATGGACCGATTATACTTAATTATGCTGCATACTTTTATTTTAAAGCTGTTTTTTTCAGGCATGCAAAAGAAACCGCATATCTTTTTGGATTTTTTTTTATATTAATAACTTGAAGAGTATGCATCGAAATGAGTTGCACTAAAACGAAATCCAATCTAAAACTTTGATTATAGCTCAAACTGACTGCACTTAGATAATTTTGTTCATTCGTACAACCTTCAAATTACACTACTTTTGTAATTCATACATTGTTAAAGACAACTTACTCGTCAACTATATGTATCTTGAGTGTACGTATGACGCAGATGGGCGATGTTCCAATCATAGCCAGGAGCCAGCCGCAAGTGAAGGTGTGGATCATAATCGCTACCACCAAGACTGTCATGACTGCCTACAGACGAATAATATTATGTTATTGTAAGTAAGTAGAGTTTTTTTTTTTGTTTACGAAATTGAGGTATCACTATTGCGTAAAAATACTTGACGTTGGAGATTAAAATGATAATTCAAATTAAAAATGCTGTAGAAACAGAAACATGCGTGAAGATAGTAAAAGACCAGTTACACCTTAAGATTCATAATATTACATTTGTTTAAACCTTAAAGATTATTTCACTATACCAAGATTCTCTCTAATGAAACTTTATAACAGGAACGATATAACTGTCTACCTTACTCTATAATCTATTTTACAATAAAGTGCTTTAAAATAAGAAATAAAAACGAATTTCACGTAAAACACTACGAACTAAAAAAAAAACAACCAAAAATTTAATATTTAGACTACGTGAGTAATCTAAACAAGTAGGCACATAGATCGTTAGTCAAGTTAGAACCAAGAAAATGTCATCTAAACCCTAAAATTTTCATGAATTCTCTGAATCACTTTCTCTTAACAAACAATAAAAAACACAACTCAACCCGGCCTCGGCATACACGTGTCAAAAAGGCCGTAAGCATCATGTGTACGAATTATTTATTTATACGTCTCCCACAGAGGGCCTCTCACAACCTCTTAACATAAGACTATTGTAGTAGTGCAAGCGAGACGGCACTATTCACCGTGTAGCGCGCTGTCTCTTTCCCACAACTACTACAGTCTTACCTAAGGACTTGATGGTAGGTATTCCGTTATTTTATAAAGACATTAAGGAAGTACAAGTAACCTGTAAGGTTGTTAGATTATTCGTCAGCTCCCGCGATGTGTTCCGATAGAATTCAAATAAATACTTCAGTCTCAGGAGCTTTATAGCGCGTAGGTAATGAAATGCTCGTACAGATTCACTGAAAATGTCACAAGGGATTTTATTATTTTAAATTGATTTGTGTACCTCATTTAAGAAGCAGCGTATTTAAATAATTATTATTAATTGCTGTCGAAATATTAATTCAATGCCGTCGAAAATATTAATTACTAACTTAATTGATAAATAAAGGAAAATTAATAATACATTTTTGTAACCTTTCATGTCTACCAATTCACTAACATTTTTCCATTGATTACGTCAATATTAAATCAATACTTCTGTTTTTGATCATCTTACTATAACATATTTCTTTTATCACAAAAATTACTACATTCACAACACAAAACGTTCTAACATTATCAAAATATGATTCAAATATAACAAAATTCATACAATTCTCTGTACAAAAACTCACGGGAAACCGAACCCGAGTAACTCCAGCGGGAAGTTGACCACGACGTCGCTCCAAACCCACAGCTTGTGTTTGAAATATCTGCGCCGACACTTGGGCCCGTCCATGATGAGCTCTCCGTGCTTGCTGACGTAACCCTATGAGTTGTCACAGCTGTCTTATAATGGAGTTTTCATTGATTTTTGTTTATTTGTACCGTGGTAACAGTATTTGTATCTTTACATGGTTTTTAATAGGAGTTAGAATGTTTATTTCTTCACAATACTTGCTCTTAACACATTGATTCAAAGTGTCCGTATCAAATTGAGTAAAAAGTAGTTTATAGAATTTACCCAAGGCAGCAATGTCAGCGGTAAAAAAGAATTTTGAGACATATGTCTAAACAAGCTGGTGTTTAGCCGCACACAACGCACAGAAGTAAAGATTTAAAGTATGAATATGAGAGTAGAGAGGAACTAAAACATATATATCAATGCATATAAATAAATATCTCTAAAAATGAATGTTAGTATAAGCTTTTTAACAGATCATAATGATAATTATGATTGGTAAGTGCTTTGAAGTACCAATTTAGGATATTCAAAATCAAAAAAGTAACAACACAATTCTGTTACAAAAACCCTCGCAATCTTCCCTAACTCAGATTTAATATAAATCGCTAAGCCGTGACATTCAATTCAGCGTGAGCTCTACATTCAAAATGATAATCGTTTAATTTGCCGACGAATAAAAACGTCAGTAAACCGGGATTGGCATAAGCTGGTTGATCCATAAATATCAGTTCCCTTGATGTATCTCGTTATACAACGTTGATAAAAGCGAGAGGCATTAAATGAAACCACATATTCTGTATATCATTATAAGGCTATACAACAAAAATCAAATCAATGTAAGCAATATTTTTATAATAACTTTCGTGAGGATGATTCATACTTAAATCGTTATAACGGTTTACTCACGCGTATTTATCGGGATAGCCCGACTAGTTTCGGACCCAACCGGAGCCAACTAGATAACTATGCCTATAAAACTTAGTCACCTAATCAGGAAGATACAGCATGTTCAAACTAAAAAAAAACTAAAAAAATATCCTGTGACTAAACTATTGCTTACATTGATTTGATTTTTGTTGTGTAGCCTTATAATGATGTACAGAATATGTGGTTTCATTTAATGCCTCTCGCTTTTATCAACGTTGTATAATAATGTCTCTCGACGCTGATTGGACAACTTAATCCGTCTGTTGTTCGGAAATTAGGTGATGCAAGCTGCGCAGGTTTCTGTCTAACGAGCTATCTTAGCTTAATTAATGCTTAGTATTCTAGCAGCTAACGATGAAAAGTATAGGTATGGATGTATGTTGTAGATCTAGATTGTCTCTCTTTGATATATTTTTATAAGTTATAAGATGTGCACTCATTTAAATATGTAAAACACACAAAAATATCTGTCAAGCTGTTTTGGAAGCATTCAAACATTTTCACAATTAAAAAAGTTTGAAATGGTAGAACAAAAAGAAACAAAACAATATATACTTTCTGGAATTCTACAGATAAAGGATATAATAAATTACTATATTTACGTGAATGATGTTCTTGAAGTATTTTTAACTTACCTGATGCATAGCAAGGTAAATCTTAGCGTAGAAGTAAATATCCAAAGCCGCATATACCCAGAACAGCAGGTAACAGTCATTTAGTGTCACGATGTCGTACAAACCAACTAAATAATGTACAGTTACCATCGTACACGTTACATAGCCGAAACTCTGAAAATAATAAACATTAAAATAATTGAAGATTAGGTTATTTAGACGACTGGAGACGTACCGCCATCCTTTAAAGTGAGATAGTTGTAGTTGTCGCCATGTAAAGGTAAGATCGTTTTTTTCTTCCACAATGTGACTAAGAGAATATAAATATTGATGGATGAAGAAGAAAAGGAAGGCCAAAGAAAAGATGAATGGATTGGAAGAAATGGTTGTGAATCAAAAAAGGAGTAAATGACAGGAGTACTGTGACGTCTTATAGGGTACAACGGAAGAAAGAAACGTGTTTCGCCGACCCCAAGTAAAATGGGATAAGAGCAGAAGGATGATGATGATGATGAATGGCAACAGTCCGGCACGGAGATTGAAATTTAGTAGTAGTAGACTAACTACTGGCACTTCGAACTAGTATAGTACTAGACCTCCCAAATGCCAGAAATATAAACAAATTTTCTAAAACAAAGATACTTAATATGATACTAACTATTAAACTATAAATAGATAATCCTCGGATCGAAGAATGACAAAAGCTCTAGATTAAACTCGCCTTATTTCGCTCACAATACTTTTAAAGGGATTTACAACGAATTAAAACTTAGCGCTATCGTGAAACTAAAACCTTTACAGAGCTCAGTTTACGGTGATATTAAAGAACGTTTAAAAATATAAACCTTACAGGGCAATCGATTATAGCGAATAACCGTTTAATATTTAAAATGAGCAAAAGGACTACGTATATTATGTGCTTCAAATATTATAAACGCGAAAGATTGAGAAAATATACTGATGTTTGTTACTCTTTAAATTTTAGCTTTAAAATTAGCTGACACCCTGGATTAACACATGGGATACTATTTAACCGACTGCATCAGAGGGGTTAATGATTTTTGCAGCTACATCCGATAATCGCGATAGAGAACTTGTGGGCAACGGTTTAGTATATATGTAAAATAATATAGTTCGTAGCTAGAGTAATAATATTCAGATAACTCATTATCAAAATTAATTACATAACGAAACACTCAATATTAGTAATAAGGCGCACGCCAATATTCAAATACAAATATATTATTACGTGGTTATTGCTCTGTGGTTAATATCGAACAATCACGAATTTCGATAATACAATACCCCGAATATTAATATTTAGATATGGTTTACGTTTACAATAAATAACAAACGCCACAGAAATTTATTTGTGTATTATATGTATAACGTGTGTTAACAGAACCCGGTAGTAAATACCTCTTCTGTACGCGGAAATTAACTAATTCGTTGGAAAAAGCTATTGTATAAATGTTCAACAAAACAATCTATTGAATTATGATATGCTGACAGCAAGATTACAAATTGAACATGGGTTTTCGAAAATTACTTAGTTATAATTCTCAAAAAACCTGGTTCAACATGCAAAATTTACAGCAATTTTGCATATTCAACCAGGTTTTTTGAGATTCAATTCAATACCTAAAAATATACAGAAAAATCACAATACACTACAGCATAAATCAACTTATAACTGCAACTACCAACTCCCGATCTCTACAATAGTGTACAAAATCACAGTGAAATAGACTAAAGAGGCTCATTAGCCCTTCCTGTATCAATTTACCTGAAACATGAGTGTACCGGGCCGCAACAGATTAGAAACGTGCGAGTAACTGTGATACGTGCCGACGCTGGCCGACGACTTCGATTGGCTGATGTTGGACTGCGACGCGCTTGACGCGAGCGTCCCTAAGGATTAGGAATACGATAGTTTGATGATAGGTCTTTGTGTAAGAGGATATACTGGCTGAAGTGAGTCTGTGTGTGTTTTTGTATGAAATTAAGGGTCATGTTCGGATGATGGGATTTGTTTGCGTTAGGCTAGTATTTTAAAGGCGAGTTAGTGTTTAGTATTTTTTTCATTAGATGTGTTTACTGCTACTTAAACATACTATTTATACATTTACGTTCGATTTATGTTGTTTTAACTGTTAATATGTTGTCTTGTTTTAATTATTGTTAATAGCTTCTAATATAGTACTTAGTACAATTAATATAGAGGTAGGATGTAGTGTCGGATGAATACGACGGTCAAGGAACCATTACATAAACCGTGAGGATCATACGTTCAGCAGTGTCTTATTCAAAGCGAACAATGATGATAATTAAATGAACACAGGACAATGAGCAATAACAATACATTAATTTACGATTACCTGATAAATCAAACCGACTGGACCCACTCTTAGAGTCCGCACCTGATTCTAAAGATGTCAGATCGTACGTCGAATCTTCTAGAATACATAAAATACAATTACACAATATGTCGAATCAATATAATTCCACTTGATATGTACGAGCTTCGAGATGTGATTAAAATTTGATATGTAGGTCATTCAATAAAATCAGGTTTAATGCGCAAATAATTGAGTGGCGATATGCGCGTGGTTTGATCCCTGTATTTGATATAGCAATTATATTATACTGTGCCTGTATTGTATAGGTGAGTTCAAGGTACACATTATTTCAAAGTTCTAATATTTCTATTGTGGCTTTTGGTTTAAGATTTTCGTTTTCCTACACATGAAAAACGTCATACTCCTTTGTTCAAAGTACAAAATATCAAATCCCAGCTAGTAGTTCTAAATAGCACAGTGGTTACACAAAAATTTAATTTTACCCACCATATTATACTCATGTTTTCTAAGTACTCATCATCAAATCCATTATTAGTGGTACGTATATTCTGGATCAAACCAAAACACTACTACTTACTACTATAAACCTTATTACTGTAAACCTTTAGTTAATTTTATACCTATTAGTTAATGTTGTCTTAATATACCTTCAGAGGAATCATCATCATCATCCATTTCCATATTTATAGGCAGAATATAATCCCTGGACATTTCGAAAGCCTTGTTCAAAGGCTCCTGTATTTTAGGATAGTATTTGATCAAGTTGAAGAACGTCACACTCGGTATAGTTAATAAGTCGAGGCTCCGACTCGCATAAATCGTGACTTCCGAACATGATATTGGTTGCTGAAAATGTTATAGAAATATGAAAGAGATATTTCATGTACCGCACTGGTTCCTAGGACTTCCTTACGTATTAATTTTTAGCTAAGCATTTATATAAGCCAAGACACCAATACTCGTTTTGTAGAGCGTCTTTTTACTACCATAATTGCGTACTAGTTTAATCTAAAATTATGGAAACAGGATTGAATAACGTTACAAAAAAATGTAAAAAGAAAATTACAGTGCTTAGTTCAAAATTGACAACGTTTATTTTTTTTTTCATTTAAATAAAATAAAAAATATTTCTTTTTATTTTTTTTTATTTATAGGTATGTACAGCATGCGTTATACTACTCAGTTAGTCTTAACTGTAGAGTTACTTACGCCCGTAAAGTTCCCAAACATTCCACCCGGGCCCATGCAGGTTATCATCTCATTGTATGATGTTAATACGTCCACCTAAAATTGTACACATTTTAGACTATGCATTCATTTGCTAAGATTTCTCTTTTAGCTCTGTAGAGTCAGTCATTTTCCCTTGTTACTATGTATTAAACATCTTATCTTACAATCTATAAAAACAAAATCAAAAGGTGTTTATTTCGAGTAAGCCTTCTCAGGCACATCCAAAACGTCACTGACTCTAGTTGCTCGTTTCCAAAAAACTGGCAAGAAACTCCACACAAGTTACTCTTTCAAACAATAGACACTAGAAATACAAATTATAATTTACATTAAGTATGCAAAAACAACGCAACATCGCAAATTACCTTTTTAAGAATTGAGAATGAACTTGTATTAACGCTAGGATACCCTTCGATTCTACGCATCTATAACTCGCTCTTACATAAACATACCTACACAACACGTTCCTATTATTTCTACGTTCAAAACTCCGAAAGAGTACAAAAAAATGTGTCGTCACCGGACAGTAAAAGGGTCGAGGGTCGAACATTACAAGCTCCTTGTCCATCCGTGTTTACAATACAGAGCTAGAGAGATGCGCGAAAAACGGAATAGGTAATAAAAAAAAACCTTTCGTATTGTTCCTGGGCAGTGAGCCAGCCCCGGGATATAATACCCCGATCATTTACCTCGAACAATATTTGACTTGAAGGATTGACTGTTGACAAGGACTTGTGTACCTAATAAAATATCTATGAATATAAATAAGGTGTATGGACGAAGCTCGGATGTAAGAATATTTATGTAGACGAAATATTGCGTTGAGTTTATGATGTGATAGAAGTTTAATAAATAAAACTGCCTAATCGAAGCTGAATGATTGCAGTGTTCTACGTCTGTAGCTATCTGTAAACTAATGGTTCTTTTTTCAAGTAATACTGTAATTCAGATATACTGCTGAAAGGTGGTTACCAGAAGTAATTTAACTGACTAAGAAAGATAAACATTCAAATACTGTAAGATATTTTCTAAAATATATTTCGTGATTTTTCAATTTCGTTTCGTCCCCAATATTATTTACATTTTATCAGACTAAACATTAACTATATTATACAAGCATTAAAATAAAAAATATTAGCTAAAATCGGCGTTATTTAACTTCATGGTTTAACGTAAACACTTGAATTTCTAAAAGCATCCTACAGTTACTTTTTAGATGTAACCAAACTGTCACTAATTACTTAACCTGTACCAACCCACCTTCCCTCTATATATGATATATATATGCGGCTGTATATCCCGGCACTGGATGACTGTGTCTCCCTTCAGCAGGTACATCTCGTGCAGGTGCTGTGTGATGACCCTGATGAAGGACCGCTCCACCTTCCCGAACAGCGGCACCTCGCGGAGAGCCTTCTCATACATGAAGACCAGCGTGTCTTCCATTAACGCCGAGTTTAGGCAACGGCATATTTTCTGGCAACATATTAAGCGGTGATGACAATTTTTATTGACCATCGCAGTCGGTAGTATTTTTCTAATATTGTATTATTTGTATGAAATAAAGGTATTTAGACATCGTCGTCGAGATCGTCAGCGGCGAAGGTGGTGTGATGATCTTGTCATATATGCAGGTCGCACGTGGCCAGAAATTGCAAAGGACAGGGAGGTTTGGAAGGAGAAAGGGGAGACCTTTGCCCAGCAGTGGGATCTTATTTAAGCTACAAAAAAAATGTTGTATTTCTGAAAATACTATTTATCGTTTCGAGTGCTAGCAACAAAAAACAAGTAGGCGAATTACAGTAACCAAAGCAAATATTAAAAAGACTTTCAAAATTATCAGACCTAATGTTATAATTATTGTTACCCACTAATACATTCACATCGTAAAGAGTAATGATTTTAAAACTATTGCTACTAAAACTACGGAATTTGCAAACTAAGTACTTTTAACTTTAAATGGAACCCTTTATAATAATTATAATATTCGCGAACAAGCCCATCTAGTAATATTAATGTAGTCTGTTTGAAAATAGGTTTCAACCCGACTCTGGGATATATCCAACCAAATATTCCATTTTACTTAACGCAGAACATAAGCTAACGCCTCCACAAAAGTTAATTCGTTGTAGCCGCATAAAGGCATTATTCATTTAATAATTAAATAATAAATCATTGTTGGTATCTGAGCCAGATCTAAATTAGGGACAAAATGATGAAGCGACATTACGACCCGCACCTGTCACCAATGAATAGCACCTGCGGTCGTACCAACTGATAGACTAGCCCCGGTATTATGACACTTACGAACCATTATTATAAGGGAGAAAGTGATAGCTAGAGCTATTAACTACTAATGGCATATAGTGCTTTACTTTTTTTACAATGGTGACGGAAATTCTTAATGCGGGTCAGTACCTAATGTCGTATCTAAGTCAGAAGGAATTTTGAAAAGGAATCTATTCTTATGATTGCTAAGCAAAGATATTCGTTTTGTTACGTTTTAAGCTAAAGAAATTTTCTTTTGCAAAAACAACATAAAGGATGGATCGCAAAAATATTATTATTTATATTTTAACTTTTATGTGGTTTTATCTTTTAAAATAACAGACACAAAAATCATTTTCTGGACATTTTCCACGAAATCCTGCAAAATATCAATCCCTGTTCATACATAGTACACCAAGTCATTGTTTTCGCCGACGCAGTACAGAGCTGGCAGTAACATTGTAAACTTAAACAAACACATTCACAAATATAAAAATGTTTTACCGCACAGCCGTTGGCGTTGACCAGAATTAATGTACTTTCGAGTAAAAAGTGTATAACGCAATATTTCACAACTACGTGACCGCTATAACACTGCTGTTTTTCGATGTTTACAATACTACGCTTTACTGTAACTACATTTTGTAGAGTGCAATATTTACGAGAGCTTATTACCTGTGGGTTACTCCCGTTCGTTCTCTTCCACACATATTCGAAATATTTCAACGTTTTCGCCGTGAGCATAGGATCCACGTTCTCTTGGTACAGAAAGTTGGTCAGATCGTTTGTTTTTTCCTATAAAACAAACGAGGGCTGAACTCGTTAAAACTAATATAATTACTGTACTGGAACTGCAAAGTCGTGATATTTTTAATGACGCAACTTTAGCCGTAACGTAGTACACTAACAGTACGGTCTATCTCGGCCGTTAATTAGAATCTGTTCATTGTTACGTTTAACTATTATTGTAACGAGTATATTTAAATTTGTTCTGAATTTATATAGACTAGATAATGTAACATTTTTTAATACAAACAATTATTAAATCCTCATTCAGCGACAATCACAATTGGAGGCTCGGTTATCCTTTTAAAAAGTATTTATTATATTTTTGACATTAATTGATCGGCTTTGAAGGATCCTCAATCGCTTACAGCACAATAGAAAACCGTTTAGGTAACGTTTTTTTCCTTTTCAGGTACTTTATTTGCGAGCACTGATTGGCGTCACCATGTAAAATCTAGTTCACGATATAGCAGTCGTATTTCTAAAACATCTTGTTAAATATAACTTTATAATGTCTGTAAATACACAGAACATTAAGAGGAACTTTGGACTTCGGTGTTCTGAAGCAATTAGTTTTTATTCGGAGTTACACGAGCCTAACAATAGCGGCCGCAGTTAATGCCCCGCTAGGAGAGAACATTTCGCTTAAGTTCACCACAACGGAAGATAACGGCAACAATTACGGTTTGCTACACATTTGTAAGTGGTAATTATTTTTGAACGGCTGCTATTTGTGTAAATATGACTAAATAATGTAGAGCGGCCAATCAACATTATGTATAATTTATTCCCGAGGGACTTAGGTATCTGATATATTATGCTGATTAATTACAATATAAATATGTAAATAAAGCATTGATTGATGTTGGTCTGATGGTCAGTGGTCCTGACTGCTATAACAAAAGTCGTGGGTTTGATTCCCACTCAGACCAGACCCAGTGTGTGATGAGCACACCATAATGTATTAAGGAAGTATATAAGTATGTTTATTGGTATCTAGTTCTCATAATTTGCTTAATTTAAAGCTAGATGCCATTATATATTTTTTACCGTAAGTACCTACTAACTATTTTTTCCTCTAGTAAATGTTATTTCAGCACAACATACATTATGTTCCAATAAAGCGTGTGCGGCGGCGGATCTCGTGGAGGCCACGTAGCCGAACATGAAGGCAAAGTACAAGAAGCCCGTGATCTGCAGACACATCACCAGCCACAGGTCCACGGAGTTCGACATGCCTATGGGAGTGCAGCCCAGACCTGGGAAGGGTGATCAAATTGTTTTTAAACTTTCGCGACTTGTAGAATTATTTTATACGACAGTGCTCTTCATTAAACAGTTTTATTTTTTGCTATCGTATGGGACACAATTGGATTTTTTTTATTCCAAATATTATTTCAATAAGTCATTTTATCATCTATTTAAGGAAACAAACGGGACTGCAGATCACCCGTGACCACGGTCTTTGCAACTCAGCCGAAACGTCGGGAGAAAGAAAAGATTGAATACCATCGCGAATAAGACCCGTTTGTTATGTAAAATAGATGATAAAATTACTTATTGAAATAATATTTGGAAATAAATAATCCGATGCGCCAATTGTGACCCCTACGATAACAAAAAATGAAACCGTTAAGGGAAAGGCTTCGTAGAAAGGAATTGTATTTTTTCTTATAAAATAAATATGTTACAGCCAAAGTGATTAATCTAGATATTATGTATACTGTCTAGCTATTATGAATAATATCTACTCAATTTGGATAAAGTGATAATTCACACAAAATTAATCACATTAACTAGCTATTATACATAATATCTTCAAAGAATTGGATAAAGTGATAAAACAAGTGGATATTCGTTTAAGAATAAATTTGTATTTCAATTTTCCTTAAGCGTACATATCAGAAAGATTATTTTAACAATTAAAATAACATAAGATAATATTTTCACCTCAATAAACATAGATTTTAACAAATAAAAAAAAAAAACCTAACCTCACCTAATTTAGGTTAGGTTAGGTTTCTTTTTAGGCAGGAGTGTGGATATCAAATGAACATTATACCTTTTGATCATTAGCGCAAATGTTGATATAGCAAATAAATATTCGACAAACTGAAAATTATGTCAAACGACATTATACAAAGTGATGATTTTCTTAAACGTGGTTCGATTGAGTAATATTATATCAAACGTTGTTCGATCAAACAAGGGTGAACCTAAGATAAAGACCGTATTATTACTTTGGCTAACTTTGACACGATATTATGAATAATAACTAGATAATGTGATTAATTTATTACACTGTCTAGTGAATTTAGCTATTATCCATAATGACTAGTCATTATGTATAATCGCTCATTAATCACTATGACTGTAACAAATATATAAAGTGGTTTTTAAAGTCTAAGGATCGGTTTTGGAATTTAGAAATTATTACAACAGGAACTTAACCATAATCGTACGGTCGAGTTTTAAGAATATTGGCCAGTTTTAAAACTTATTTCTTTATCTCAATGACAAGTATCGACCTTGTATCGTATAATTGTACAGTTATAAGCTTTAAGATAGTAAACGTTTTCAGACCCAGAATGTACACATATTAAATAAAGTATACATATAAATATTACTCTCCGTTTTGTATATCCTATTTAAAATTACAAAAATACAAATTCCCCCTTCACTACCCAAATACCGTGTGATATATTCTTGCGCTCAACCATTTAATACCAGTAACCATAGTATTAATTGAGGAAGTACTCACCGACAAACACCTCGTAGACCCAGTAAAAGGTGTACACATATTCGGTGACTGCATCTGTGAAGCGACCACATTTAGTTTGTTACATATTTAATACTCTATTGTAAGAATATTGAGGGCTGCAGAGTGTTTTCACATTTTCCGACCCGATACTGGAGCTACGTATTTTTTCTTAAAGCGATTATCGCGTGGAGTTTCACATACATTCAATTCACATGCACAACTCAGAACAAGCCTTCGTGGATCGCGTTGCCCTACGCGGGGATTGAACCCACGACACATCGCGTACAATGGTAATTGACGTGGTGACCTATACCACTCGGCTATCCGTGCAGTGTTACATATTGTGGTCGCAGTGACCATGGAATAAGATCTACTACGTACTCGACAAAGACGAACTTCTATTTATATTGTTCAAGAATGTTTCATTATCACTACATTTTTAGAATAAATCTATTAAATCGCATCACTTACACCTAGTTTCATATTGATGACTGGAGATAATTAAAATCTTTGAGCAATTGACAAGTATGTAATGAGAATGTTCAGGCCAGTATGGTTCGCAGGCGTTCACAAATATGAACGCGGTCGCAAAATTCACAAGCGTGACAGCTATAGGCAGAAACTTCAGGAGGGCTACGGCGGGGTTCAGTCGCATAATGTCGCTCTCCCAGTATGAGAAAGCACCTGTTATTCTCGTCACCTGAACAAAGGAAAACGTTTAGTAGTGTGAAAAGCGGTAGCGGTATTGTGATGTTTTTAAGTATGGTAGGAGTAATGATAGGGATGGAGTTATGTAGATGGATAGTGCCTTCTCTCTTACTCTTATTAAGTGTAATCAAAACATTAATACTGTGTTAAAGTATGGTAGGTGTAATGATAGATAGGAATGGAGCTATGTAGATGGATAGTGCCTTCTACTACTACTGCTACTCTAATGAAGTGTAATTAAAAAAAATTATATTGCATTTATAGGAAGAGAGGGAAAGGCAAATCACTGTAGTTTTTATTTTCCTGTTTTATTGGATTAATAGAATGTTACTTACCAAAAGCATTCTGTTCAGTCGATATAGGTCCATATCCGTATTATCATTTACTATCCTAAACTGTAACATTAAAAACCAATTTATTATTAACTTGTCGATAGCCCCGACATCGAAAATCACACTACATTAATAATGAGATTTTTGCAGTAGTGAATATATTAGCAAATATTATGAATCAATTGCCCGATGAAAAAAAAATGATAAGTCAAGTTATCCCGTGGGTTAAATCGAGCAGGATGGGTCTGGTATAGGTAGCGTGGTATCTCTGTATTAAATACAAACATAAGTACTTACCACTTCTTCAAAAGGGAACACACTGATGATATCCAAGAGGAAGGCATGCTTCAAGTATCGAGTCACAGTGAGCAGTGGATGTGTGACGAGCAAGGACTTCTCATTGTAGTACGCCACGTAAGCCATGATGAGTATGTCGATGTAAAGTATAACATCTGACCAGTTGTATGGACCGCCGTGTTTGTGTTGTTTAGTCTGAAATGTTAATGTAGTCTGACAATTTGTCTCCTCATCATCATCACACCACTGTTGGTTGTTATTATGGTGGTCGCCGTCGGGTTAAAAAACTAGATACATTAAAACAACATATGGAGATTATATCTGTGGCAGTCCTAAATTTAGGCAACATTAAAATGTAGACTTCCTGTCAACATTTAATGCTACGGTCATTTCTAAAGTAAAACTGTTGCCCTTGAAAAGGGAGACAGCTATACGCTGTGAAAATTATAGAGCACCATCTTGCTGACACACCTGCATCGGTCTTACTTAAAGAGTTAGTGGACCCTGTACTTTAATATCTGAATTTTACACACCTTTAAAGATACATGACAACCATTCCCAAAAAATAAGCATACGATTTTAAACCTTTATAGACAATCAACAGCATACATACAATCAACTTTATAGTAAATTCGCGATGTAATTTGATATTTCTTTTCTTCCGACGTTTGTATTAAATTTAACCATCGGCAGAAACGTCGGGAGAAAAGAAATATCGAATTACATCGCAAATAAGACCCGTCTGTTGTGTACCAGTCGCAAAAATTAAAAAAACATTTAACCAACATGAACTACTGT
This sequence comes from Chrysodeixis includens, assembly GCA_941860345.1. Lineage (NCBI taxonomy): Eukaryota > Metazoa > Arthropoda > Insecta > Lepidoptera > Noctuidae > Chrysodeixis > Chrysodeixis includens. The sequence continues at coordinate 9,556,378 of OW796097.1, forward strand.
CAACTTATCACTAAGACGATAAAACAGACTTACAGCAATATCGTAAGGCACGCCGAATATGTAAAACACGGCGAGAAGGAAACGTACGCCGCACCAGAACTTCAGGAACATCCCGTGGGGAGTGATGCAGCCCGGCATGAAGATGTAACGCATGTGTCTGCACAATACACAGGTCAACAGTGTGTGATATGAATTGGTAGGTTGTGAATGCTTTAGGTGGAACTGAGTCATAGATGGGAGAATTACGTGAACTTAGATGAAAATGCTTTTATCATAGTTTACTACAATACACCAATTTGTCAACATGCTAAACAGGCTAAGATTACGATAAATTTTAGTAACTAACGCTTTTGTATAAAAATAATTGAAAATTTAAATAATTAAATTAGAGTAGGTATATTTAAACATATTGTACAGGTGCCAGTGTAAAGGTGCTTGTAATTAAAAACTCCTACAATACCTAAATATTTTTCTCCAACAATTTAATCGTTGATTATGCTTTGTAAATTGAAAATGACCAGTTACAATGAGCAAATACTCCGCTCCATTAGTTAAAGCAGTTTAAGCGGCAAATCTAAACATTTCATACTCACTAAAATGACTCAAAATGTTGAAAAGCTCGTCTCTACAGATAAGCCTAAAGGTAAGAGGATTGCCCACCATTTACCATTCAGACCAGATCATTCAAACAAACCCCAGTTTTAAATCCCACTGCTATAGGTAAGCCTGACTAATGTCCGACTCGAGTTACGTTTTATTTTTCGGCAAAATCTGAAGTAAAGCCTTTGTTAAGTCAGTGTTCGCTCTGACAGCGTGAAATAAATAAGCTTTCATGTAAAAAGATGTAAGAAATTTATAAATAAATAAGGCGATTTGTTACGGATATTAAAGGCAGGCAAAATTAATGATATCGCTGAAAATAACGAGCTCGAACAAGACTAGGATTAGGCTCCGATAACTTGCTCGCGGTTATTTTGTAACAGACTGCTAAATTAATTATCGAAGACGGGCTTGGACAGTTGGTTTAGCTAGCTTGTTAATACAGACTCTATGAAATACCTCTTAAAAGAATTCTCAAACAGTACATACTATGGTATGAAGTATCAAATAAGTTCTCTACATCGAGTAAGCATTAAAAAATTAAAAAGAAAGCACGAAATTCGACGAAATCAAAGAAAAACAAAACAACATCTACCAATTACGTTTCAAACAACTTGTTAACCAACCATATTTCATATACAATTACTAAATACAAAACAGCATTGTTCTAATAAAGTTACGAGTAATTTACCTCGTAAAATAAGACAAAGGCTTATTTACCTCAATACCCCTAACTTGTCGAACGTCTTCACGTAATGGCCTCTCTGTTCCCTGGTGGTGAGCACCACGAAACTTTCCTTTATCTCTTGCTACAAACAAATCATTTACTTTTCAAACTTGTTCGTTAACTAAACTTAGGGTATTAATTTGTTACTCACAGCGATTCTGTTTGTTTTTACGTCCAGTCGACCAATTAGAGGTTTCGCGTCTTCGTATTCTGCTGCTTTCGATTTTAGCTCGCGGTTTTCTAATACCTAAATGTTATAGACAAGATATTAGATCTTTATTTACCATTTATGTCGGAAACAGATCTACTTTTTGCTTCAGTAGTCTTTAGTTGTGACAATGTGTGCTTGTTTTTGTTTAGTATACATAGCCTTACTTTTTCTCATTTCAATATTTTACATCGAAATAATTAAAGACGCAATCAACTCTTTAAGCTAATACTACTACTGCAAAGCTTACTCACACCACTGCACACTCCGATTGAGTAATATAACAGTTACATCACGAAACCGTTTACTTTACTTATTCAAGTACAATTTTCTAAGCGATACTTGAGTAAAATTTAATTTATTATTGCCTAAAGAATTGGTAGAGCTACAACAATATAGGTACGTCTACAGAATGATGTCAAAGGAAATTGAGTGGGCGCGTAATCGATGACGAAAATTGAGTTGCAGAAAGTTAACTGAATTTCCAATTAAATTGTACTTTCGTGAGTGTCATTTAGAATTTGTTTCTATTATATTTCGATACTGAGCCTTATTGATCGTGTTTGAAAATGTATTTTGAATTATATTTAGCTAAGGTGCTCTGAAATTAAGAAGTAAAACAAACTATTAAGCAAAAAAGTGTCATTGCACTCTAATGTGTCTACAGGTCTAAAAGTCTACCTTTAGCACCTTTTTCTTGCTACTATTGTTTAAGTATCATGTCGATCTTCTATATTTGCGATACAGAAAGTATAACATGCTGAATAAGGTGAGTAAAGACTCATGTTTATTTACCGAGCAGTTTTTCTCTCAACATCATACTTCAAAATTTTAAATCCAATTCGCACAACTACCAGACTACCCAAACTACATCTAAAGACTACCTACTACATCTAAAGACTACCCAAACTATATACCAAGATACTATAAAAACTAACAAAAAGCTCCACAAGTCAGGCACAGACAATAATACATCAAGCACAGACTGTTCACACAAAGGTGGTGTATTGTACCTACCGCTGTTGTATTACGTATTACGCGATATTAAATGCATGAATCACCGTGATAATGGGGTGACTAATGTCGGGGAACGTGCCCCAACACTGCACCAGTGCGCTGTACTCCACGTGTAAGAGGATGCAGTTAGTTGATGTCACTACTGTGTATACCTGGATAGATAGGTGTAGTTAGCTTTGTTGGGTTAATAATAAGTATTGTTATTGTTAAATGGTTTTTTATATTTGTAAAACCATTTTGAAACAAAGATATAGATTGAACTTGATGTGTTTTATATTTATGGTTATCGCAAAAGTTAAGGAGGTTTAGAAGAACGAGGAGGCCTTTACCCAGCAGTCTTATTTTGGCAACATACAAAAAAATCATTTGCAGTGCATAAATTCATCAACAATACAACCTGTTCACTTGTACAATTATTAAGTGTATTTTCTTAGTAATAATTTGTAATTATCACTTATTTTAAACTTAGGAAAGATAAATATTATGTTATACACTGATATTAATTTACCTTAGGCAAACCAAAGAGCATTTCCACAACACCGAAATGGCTGTTCGGTCCGATAGTCGCTTGTCTTTTTCCGAGATTATTCAACAAGTTACAGTGACCCTGAAAACAGTATCATGAAGACAATACTTATAATATAGTTGAGAGCCGTGAGACACGGTTTTATAATATTTGGCTTAGAGGTATAGCTGACAATAGCCTACTATGAAAGTTTGAAGTATCAAACGTAAATTAACATATTTTATCCCAAAAATGAAGTATTCCTTCGGGATAAACGAATACTGTCTGACAAATCGAGGATAGCACAGCTAGTCGTTACATAATACAAAAGTCTTGAAGAAAAACTTATTACTAACCAATATCAGAGAAAAATAAACTCGATAATATAATATCTTATTGTATCAGAACTTGTTAGTCTATCTCCAAGTGATAAGAATAGCACAATAGGTTCTCCGAGGAGACCCAAGTTGTTTAGGCCATCATAATGTAATTGGTAAGTTATGAGAATGAATTGATTTTATTGTTGTTATACCGAGAATTTTGTACTGTACTGGTACCTAATGTTTGTTATTTAGTCTCCCCAGTGATTTTGTTCGCGTGTTTTTCATGGTACCGTTTATATTCTCTGATAATTCTCTGTCTCTCTCTGCTCGATAATTTCAGTTAAAAATATATATTACAATTAATAATATTACACGACTTTCACACAACTTCGTCTAGTCTCAAACTAAGAAGAGCTTGTATTATGACTACTAGACAACTTATAAACAATTATTTATACAGGGTGACTTTGAAGTCGTGGGCAATATTTTAAACTAAGACACTATTAATGATACTAATTGCGTTAGGGCAACTTTTAGCTAAAAAAAAAAAAAAATGCAGGTAGTTACCTAGTTCCCCCCGGCGGGGCCGGGCATCCGACGCCCGGCAGGGCGCCGGAGGGGTCGCGGCAGTAATCGTCTTGGTTTCCCGTGACCCCTCCATGGTGGCGCACGCCGAAAACCCGGGGGTTTTAATGGGTACGGGGCCGCCTCACGGCCTAAGCCCCACACTCCACCATTTTTTTTTCTTTTTTCTTGTGCGTAAAAGTAGCCTCATTAATTAGTATCATTAATAGTGTCTTAGTTTAAAATATTGCCCACGACTTCAAAGTCACCCTGTATACTCCTTAATACATGCATATTATACATAGATAAATTACACTCAGACAGAGAACAAGTGATTGTGCTAATCACACAAACATTTGTCCTGGTTGGGAATCGAACCCTCGGCCTCTGGTACAGCAGTCAGGGCCACAAACCACTTGTCTTGTTTTGTTTCTGGGTGTAATTTATCTATAATCTGTATTTGTTTAGAAATAAATAAGTATGTTTATCAGTAGTCTAGTACTTATAGCATAAGCTATCTTCGTATACTTCAGTTGAGACTAGATCGCGTTGTGGGAGTTTTGAGGAATATATTTTTTCTCTTTTTAACGACTTCAAAAAGGAGGAGGTTCTCAATTCGTCAGATTTTTTTTACCACAAAACAGTTACATATTCACCTTTTGTAAGATATACATATCCCGTCCAATATCGGCTGCATGTTGAACCACTTCGTTGTCAGGCAACACCAGTTTCCTCGTATTACTAGCAACAGTCTGAAGGAAGTCCCGATTGTGCACCTACAATGTCCCACATTCATATTGTTAAAATCTTTTGTTCTCGTGCGAATATTAAAAATCGTAGCGTAGTTTTCTCAAGAAGAAAAATAATTAAAACAGTAAGTACTACGGTATTTCGCACACATTGTAATATGATATCGGTAATTTTAAAGTACGGTACTGTATTTTGTAAACATACTCGTATGTATGAAAAGGTACTTATTTATTAAAGGTGCTACACAATTAACTTATATAACTTTCATTGTTAAATAAATTATACTGTCCAATCTTAGCTAACTATAATAGTTATTATACCTGGAACAACGGGCACACTAATAAAGTCTCGACCATTTCAATAGAAAGCACTTCTTGTTGTATATTCGCGGACATATCTTTAAATATTTCCTCCGTGGATACCGCGTTATTGTAATACCTGTTAGGTATTTAGAAAATTAATTTAGAATCGTTACTTCATTATTCTTTAAGACACTATAATGTTATGCTATCATTGAGCTAGACTTTGAAACTATTCAGTGCCTGTAGACAAGTTACATATTATCTCCGAGCGCGAATGCTGATTGAGCCGCCTAATGTATTTACCTAAATAGTCAATTCACGTCACTTGTCGAAAAGGCATGTCATTTCCAAACATTAAACCTTTGCTATTCGTTCTTTATTCTAATAGGGCGTAACGTCGACGTCTAAACATCCACTTTTTTATTTCAGATACAACTTATATCAAACCTAAGTAGGTACTATACGATATGTACTAGGAATTTACGCTACATAAACTATTTTCTAAAACATTTTACACTCACCACTGAACACAGAAGAACTTTTTCACTCGGGCCTTGATTTTTGAACTAACGTGATTCACGGAGAGGAAATAAAACAACTCCCTCATGGATTCCTACGAAAGATGGATGGAGCTAATAAATAAAATCCAAGGAATATTCTCTAATACTTTAATAAAGATGAAACGATATGCCTTGTGAGGACCACATCATATACTTTACGATACTACCATTACACGGGTCGTTGGCCGTGAAATAACTAAATAATTTCAAATTTTTCTAGGACTTTTGTTTCGGTGAAATCCCATTAGATTTATAGAATCAACTAGTCAATCATATTGACACAATGGAATATATTTCCAATATCCCAATATTATATTAAAAATAACAACGAAAAGAAAAAAATATTCCATTATTCGGTCATACAAATCAACGTTCCCGATTGTATGAGACGAAATAAATAACCTATGGATACGGGATATTCATCGTACACCCAAACTGTATTACTAGCATGACGATACAAAATGAAGTCCCGAAAATTCAATTATGTCTCAGAAAGGAAGGGACGGAATATTCCAGTATTTGGTATTTTTCCATCCCTATTATTTTTCAAATACGGCCTAAACCCAATAGTTAAACATCAATAAAAATCCGGGTCATTGGACAGTTCAAATACAATCAATTCTGTTCATATCATTCTCGTTCACTGGTTCAGAAGATTTGGTTATTGTTTTTCGGAGCTGATTTTGCGTTCCCAAATTTTACCTTTACGTAAAACAGGAAAATCGATTTCATTAAATTCTTGGGGAGGGATTTAAGAAACGATATTCGACCTTTTTTTAATCACGTTTTGAGAATGAATTAACAGTGGCTACTTGGCAATGGGTGTTTGTATCTGGATTATCAAGTATCCTTAAAGTTATTTAAATTACAAATGTTTTGCGTACCTTGAACTTCAGTCGCCTTTGTGTAGCTAGTAGGTAGTGGCTGCAGATTCTCGCCGTGTAGAAGCAGCTCAAGTATGCTCCCAATGCGAACAGGAAAATTACCTAAAATATTCAAATATCAGCATGGTATTCAAAACTTTATGCGTGAAATTCGCTTTAAACCGGTCTACAAATACGAAAAAGCCTTATAAATTACCGGAAAATATTTATTTTGGCTTCAATTGTTTTGTCATCAGGTCTATAATAAATAATCAGTATAAATGTTAATTTGGGGATGAGATCTGTGCCCAGCAGTAGGACATATAAAGGCTGGTTTATTTATTTACCAAGAATTTCATAGGTAGGTATAACAAACAAAAACTAGCTTCATATTTCATGTGTTTGCATAATTATATAATAAAATTTGCATGTCTATAAAAATGTCGTCACGTTGTATCGCTAGCGGTCGGTGTTATCGCAATATTCTCAGGACGCACATTTAGAATTTATAATTAAATGTGTGGGTTGTCGCCCATGTTTCCTGCCATAACTCGAAGTTACACATTAGATAGCCTACAAGGATGAAAAATTATACGCATTTCTACTTATCCGGGTGCGGAGTTATCTCTCACTGTATAAACGTGGTTACACACAGACCCCCCGGTTACATTCAAAGTACCTACTGTAAAAATAAGAAAAAAACACAAAACGTTCCCATAGAATATTGTCATTAGTTGAGTAAAAAATGTAACATCATCAAGAATAAAAGCTCGATCGGCTGTAAAAATGAATGTGGGTACCAAATTTTAATTTCAGAATATATTGTACATTAGCTTTTTTGGAAAAGTGTTTAATATCCGCGCTCATAAGCGGTGTTTAAAATAGAACGAGTGTCCATGTAAACACGTTGAACTTCACACAGACATAAATTATATAGCATTAACAGCCAGACCCAATTTCAGCATAAACAACTTTCCAGAGTACAGTATCGTCAGCATTTGCGACCACAACGCCAATGAAATGACGTGGTTTATTTCAATTATTCACGATATTGTACTCCCTGGTATTTATATGTATATGTTGGATTCGTGTTAATTATCATATAGTTATTTATGTTTATTTAAATTAGAAATATAATGTGACAAAACGTGAGAAGGATCAAGATCTTATAATAGGGATGATGATAAGGTCTTTTTAGTGTTCGCTAAGTTGTTTAATGATTTATATCGGGTGCCTATTTCCTCTTGTGTACCGGAAACTTAAACTATCCAAACATGTACAGTAAATGAAACTTCAGTGTAATGTTACTTTTTCTTATCAATTTTGAAAATTCGGTACTTCACAGATTATCTTTGTTAATTCTTATTGTTCAAATTAAGGAAAAAAATAGTGTCTAATGTTTTAAATCATACCTATTCTCCGTTCATAGTCCTGGATATTTTGTACCTGTGTATGTCAGGATAAGAAAGAAACCTCTAGCCTCCATAAACATTTTTCACCCAAGCATAATGTAACAAAACTCGTAAAGAAAACGAAATCTATTCCGCCCCTAACAACAAATGCTTAATTTAACAATATGTTTTAACAAAGCAGACAAAAAATCATCAGTATATCAGATATTTTCGGGAGAAAAAGCCACAATAGCGTAGACGTATAATAAATAAAGCCGTACAGTCCATAAAACTTTTTGTGCATTGAACAAAATTCTGAGAAAAATATACGATTATGGTGTGAGCGATAATGGGGAACATACGTGGGATAATATATGAAGTGGTTTCAGTTTTCCTTTAACTATAGATCACACTATCTTTCTTTAATATGGAACTACATTTGTTATATTTGTAGCATACGTTAGTAGTTTTTTATGCGTTAGTGTTGTTTTATATGCTTAAATGACTGCACTTGGATGAGTGCCCGGAAAAAACTAGCAGAGTTGAAATTTATGGTTGTACTGCATTTGAACTTCAGTTTGGAATGTTACTTAGTAATTCATGTCAAAATACAGGGACACTTTTGTTCCTATATATGTTATTTTTATACTAAACACAAGACAATTTTCCTACATTCAGGTGCAGATTCGTAGCTAAAACATAGTCAATAATATGAATATGAATGTAAGCTGCGACTATCGTAATATAAATAAAAAAAACTATCAATTTCAGTGATTTATTGTCAAATCCGATAAAAAGGTCCAATCTCTTCCTTTAAATTGCTTCATGAGATCACAATAAAATTTATATGGCAACCGATCACCCTTCTGAATAAAACGTATCCAAATGGTTTTGGAATGACTTCGATATTGCGTAATATAAACCAATATAGCCGATTATAAAGTGCGTTATCTTTTAGTGATATTTATTTGTTTTCATTTTTTAAATTCCACGTCAATTAAAATGGCTGAATAGGTATATTAATGAAGTTTTTATTTACACATTTTTCATTAATAGAGAACATCCAATTTCCGAAACTTTTTTATAATCATTCAAGCTTTTTAGTCTTATTGTGGAACATGAGACATAAATAACAAACACATCACATTATAAAAAAAGTAGCTTTTGCCCGCTGCTCCTCCCGCTTGCAATTCGGTAGTCAAACTTTCAAAACCAAATCAATAAAGCCGTCCTCTAATTCTGGCGTCACTAACAAACAGCAATTCTTCAAAATTTATTGGAATATTTAAAATATACTTACAACTATCAAATCGATATCTCCAGGTGCTATTTCCGAAGACCCGGATCCAGTAAAAACGGTGGTGCCAAAAACGAACGAAGTCTTCATGGGTGTCTCATGGCGCGCCTCCACTGACATGAACACTTTCGTCTCCCAGTATATCAGTTGAGACATCCATGAGTTCTATAAACATGGTCGCTATGGTTACAATACGCTTGGGATCATTTCTAAGATAGAATAATAACTACAACATTACTGTACGTACAAAATTCACCCAGAGTAGGTACTCAGTACTTTATTTTCCTCTTCACAATGTATAATATAAATAGGTCTTATGTTAGGTATATATGTAACAATTTTGAAACCTGTGGTGCACGGCATAAGTGGATCAAGAGTAGTTAAAAACTGTTACGAAACATTCTGCGGACACGAACATTTGGGCCTAGTAAGTTGCCGATAAAATAGTAGGTGGCAATCCTTTTCTTTAAACAAAGAACATACTTTACTAGCGTCTCTGATAAAAGAGATGATAGATACTTTTTTGTTTTTGCATTTACATCGATATTTACGTATAACCGTGCACTCGATGTGCATACTTGTCTCCGTGAGTCCCAGTCAAGCCTTCCTTTAGGTACATACTAGCTTTTGATCCGATGGCTCGTCAAAAGGAAAATGCTTGACAGAACACGTCACAGAAAATCGTTCGCAACGTTCGAATCGTATAGTTCAGTGTGCATAACTGAAGCGTTTTTGATATATGAAACGGAAATATATATCGCAGATTGATGACTGCGCGGATGGCAAAGGGCTATAAGAGTTACGCTAACTAAAGCTGCGCCACTGTAAAAACGGAGACTTTTACAAATGTTTGGTCAAACGTTCGTATAATGGTCAATGCAATCTACGGCATATGATACGGACCAATGCAACATCAACTTTAGGTGATTACATTAACAATTAATTTACCTTAAACAGTAATATAATAGGAAGTTAAGTAGTTACCTCGCGGCACAATTTCCTTGGACAGGCATACAGGTACAGAAAACAACCCGACCAGTAACACAATATAATAAAAATCGTGCAAAACTTCGTCAGGACGATCAACTGTAAAATATAATGAACCTTTAATATTCATATGTATCTCCAGTGTTTGAACTTGCTACTTGCTTTGAACGCCAACCCTTTGATAAATAACTGTTTGGGGCACACCAACAGGACAAAATAAATGAAGTAGGATCGCATATACTGCAGAGCACTATGGACACAATTCTCAGAACTCTGTTTGTAGCGTAGGTAACGTAAAAACCTTGTGAAAAGTTGATATTACAAAGTTAAAAGGTTTTTTATCATTTCACAGGTTTTTCGGACATGTTATTTCGCATTTTTTATAAATTAAAATTGTAAAAAGTCATAAAGGAATTGAAAAATTGTGTGCAATTCACAATATATTTTCAACAGTAAAACGCAACGGATAAAGAATAAATGGACATTGTAATATAATAACCAGTTTGGTTACAATATTTTTGTGGTTCAAAATAATTCGATACTATGGTTACGGCATAAGAGTCAACCTGTGACTACGGCCATTCCAAGTCGATCGAAACATCTGGTATGGTAGGAATTTATACCTTTAACTACATAAACGGTAAAGACAGGTACCAGAAAAACTATAACAAACGATTACTACAAATAAGTGTGTGTTTCTTGCCGATTCTTCTCCATAAGCAAGATATTTTGGAACCGCGCAACTAGAGTCAGTAACGTTTTGAAAGTGCCTGAGAAAGCCTACTCCAAATAACAAACCTTTAGATTTTTTATTTTGTTGAGTAGTACAAATGAGTAAGACTACGTGTAGATATTAACATACCTTCACATGGCTATTAAAATTCTTAGCCCATTTGTCGAGGTAGTCCCATATATGCCAGACCTGTAGTATCGGGAACAGCATCGCTATCTGACCGGCCACTGTCTCCCCTTGAGGGTCCAGGGTATCAGTGAAGATGGAGACAGGGAACACAGAGATCACATCCAGGTAGAACCCTGTAGTCGCCATTTTTACTTCTGCTATTTCTTTTACAGTTTCTTTTCGTACATTCTGTAATATACTTTAATTTGAATCAAGGGTTCTTAAATGAACTATTTGAGATCGATATGCAACTGGGTCTTTATGGTCTTTAATTTTAAGCCAGTTTTGACACTCATCACACTTCTTTTATAAGATTAACTTTAATTTCCAGTGCTTATTTTCTGTATTTTTTTGAGATATCAATAAATTACTATTATTATTTCTTTCTACGTCCATTTTTGTTACCTTTATACAATAAATGCATTGTAAGAAAAATTGTTCAGTACCTATTTTAAATATTTTATTCTCGTAGTTTCAACTTAAGTAATGAAAATGAAATATTGTTATAAATCCTCTTACGAGGTAAAAGCTGCCGGTATTTGCAGAATTATTTATTCCACTTTATAGTTACGGAGATAAGCGAGAAAACTTGACATTCCGTAAGTGCCCTTTATAGACGGTAAGTGAAACTTTTAAGAGACTTTCAAGATGTACCTATTCGGTGAGTGCTCATTAAATAACAAGTTTATTAAACTAGACTTGAGAACCTAGTTATTATGTTACTTGTAAAATAGGTTCTGGAGGTCATATAGGGGGCCCCTCCAAGCAGAATATGGGCTACAAAAAAAGCCACCAAGACTCAACGTCAACCATACCGGACTTTAGAAGAAAACTTTAAAGGAAGGCGTTAAATAAGGAAACATAAGTTATTACAATATCTATACGACCTTAATATGCAAACAATAACTAACTGCCGTCATTACCTGTACCAACAACCTAATTAAGACGCAATACCGAACGTAATTCCCCAACCGTTCCCTTAGCAATAGCCATTACCTAATCGGTTATGCCAATTGTGAATCAAACCCGTGTCGTTAATTGATTTGAATTGACGGTACACACGCAGGCAAACCGCTTTGTACTAGAGGCCTACTAAAAGTGAAGGCAAGACTTGTTGGGAACGTGCGAAAGAGAGATGCTGCTTTTATCGTGTACAGCGATGTCTCGCTTCCACAACTGCCTGAGTCTTACTTTAATATAAGGTGGTAGGTGTCCTGACCCGAAATAACGTCTTTGCACAACAATTGTGTACGGAACCTTTATTCCTAGATGTATAGCGGTCTCAGCGGTTACCTGCGTGCCCCTAAAGACTTCTTATTACTTTCATTGTGTACGAATAAAGAATTAAAATAAAATGGTTTCGATTACATTTTTTTTATGCTACATGTTACCGTAATTGTGTATCATTTTGAATGTTGTAGGGTATTAAGTCTTTCAAAGGGCAAAACTCTTCCAATCACTTTCAGTTATATTTTTTTTTTTTTTGTTAAATATCCTAGTGCTTTCGATAATTTTCTTTCGATTTTATGTGTGCTAAATTGATATAAAGTGTTTTAAACAAAGTGACGTTCGATATGCGTCAGTAAGTATCACATTAATAAAATAAACATACTTTAGTTTCTTAAATAGTTACACAAAATCACTTAAATTAAATTCAAATTACTTTTTTCTTCTTTAATAAATCAACTTAAAAAGAAATGCAGAAAACCCGATGTTCATTATCTCACAATCTAAACTAGTGAACAATTAATCGTTTTGCCCGACTTACAAATCAAAGTTCCGTAGCTGCAATCCTACAAACTGCTATTGGATTAATAAGTTTCCAGCGAGCACCAGTTTATTCATGTAAACGATTTAAATGTGTTTACGAAGAGTAAAGACTAACTACTTTACATGAAAGAGAATTCTTTGAGGATTTGTTAATGCGACTGACGTTCTTTTAAGATGTGTTTTTTTTTAAAACGGTGAGGTTAAGTATATAAGTTTTACGTATGAATTCAATATTGAGATTACCTATATGCTTCGTTATGAATGAGCAAATAATCACATTTTACGAACAGTTATACTCAAAGTACTAAATTATCACCTACATATCTTAGTGAACTGAAAATATTACAAAAAAATACTAAAAATAAGTATATTTATCGTTAATTTATCATTCATTATACCACTAATATTTCGTGGTTAAAATACAGCCACATAAATTGTATTCTTACCGCGACACACGCATGTATTAAACAGCATTAACGGTGTAAGCCACGTGCCCGCGGCGTTGCCGATGCCAGCGTGGGCGTACAACTCTACGTACGAATAACATTTTAAGAATCCTTGTTCTTTACCAACTCTTTAATTTTAAGCTTTTCTTTTGTTTACCGGTGTTGTTTCTTAAGTAAATTGAAAATTTGGTAATGCGTATGTTGTTGAATTTTAATTGAATTTTATGCGCATGCTGTGTTCTCCTTTAATTGAGGAAGCACAACCCCAATGTATACCGTCCTCTTTTGTCTAAGAATGTATCTTGTGTATAAATAAATAAACTGACTGATAGTGCAATTTACTAAGAACGATGTATTGAATGAATATTTATTTCAATATATTCCAACAAAGACAGGTACAGAATTTGATATAACCTATACCAATCGCACAAAAAAAGAAAGAACCGACAGTATTTCCATATTAACTGGCTATTGCCATATTTTGAATTCCGTTTCTGCGCTGCTTAGATAACGAACCTCCAAGAAAACAGTAGTCTAATTCAATATCTGAATAGCGTATCATAAAATCTCACCTTTTCGACCGTAGCCGTAGTAAGCTGTATATAAATGTTCATCAGTAGACCAGCGACCACAATAGTGGTTAGAACCTTTTCCGCATCGGAGTGGTGGTTCTGCAGTGCCGAGTAAGGAGACATGAAGCACACGTATAACACCATCACGAAATGCGCCACGTCGAACATATGCGTCTGGAATATTATCAACAATACTTTCCACTTTCCCATCCACTCTAGAGAATTACATTCTCGGAAAAGCTACCTTTCTACTTTCCATCTAGAATGGAAAATAATAAGAAAGAAAAATATAACTTGGTAGGTAGTGGTGTACTTCTCTTAAAAGATAAATAACGAATTTAAATCTTATATTCTTATTAAAATTCTGAATTGAGTTACTGCGTCATAACTCATATGCAAATATGAGTTTGCTGGAGTAAATAATTGTGAGCACATGTAAAGTGCTCATGCATTATAAGTTAGTGTCGTATTTGTAATGCAGTCCCTGACAGTATTAAAATATTCCATTTATATGTGATATAACTGAATGGATTCGTTATCAAGTGTTAAACGAAATTCTATGCATTGTAAATTTCTTAGTCATTTAAAAAATAATTGTACTAATGTAAACCTTATTTTTTATAATAAAAAGTTCAAATTAGATAATGCATGCGCACGTAAGTTGTAGACTAGCTTTAGGTATAAATAATCTGACTACTTAATATTTACTCGTTCGATAATGAGGTTATTACATCTGCGCTGTCTATACTAAAATGACATCACTTATACTAAAATCCTATCTAGATAAAACGTTTTATGTACGTACAAAGTCGGTGTTTGGCTTCAAAATCCAGGGGAAGTTAGATCTGAGACAAATATGAGGAGCATCGATAGTAGTCACGTTGGCTGACAGCTGGTATAGCTCTAAGTATTCCGTTGTGAACTTAGGCTGACGTACGTTGTTCTCGTCTACGCAAGAAAAATATATTTAGGAACCAATTACTAATTTAAACTTCACGTGCTTGTTAAATGTAGTTTATAAAAGATGAAATGAATGGATATCAAATTAAAATACTTTTTTGCTCCCAGATTTCCCCATCGGTTAGTCAGAAACTAAAACCATTGGGTATCGAAATCTTCCTTATGATTGATCCTATGTTTATGTTTGAATCGCCTTACTTCTCACTACTAATACAATAAAGGTTACATAATTCAGCCTTCAGTTTGAAGTACTTGAAGATAAACGACTAAGTTCCCGGAACACTATCTAATCAGCAAGGTTCTTAATGCCAAAACAAAAAACAACCGACAAGTACTAACCTATTGCTACAAAAAACTTAAACAACACTCAAAGAAACACTTACACCAACCACAAAAAGGTAAAATCCATTTAAATTTAAATTCTATTACCTCTGTAATACATATGAGAGTCGTCTACAAAAGTAGGGTCCTCGTCTTCGACGCCCGCCAAATTGTCTTTAAGTACTTTCATGGGCCGGTAGCGGGTCCGAATGAGTCTCGAGTCACCTCTATCGTACTCCTCTATTGCTTCCTAGAGCCACGTTGTGGGAACAAGTTTTAGAACTAAAATATGTTCGTACGTGCGTTCAGAATAAATGGTTGGATTTTTAAGTGGGAAGTGGTTTGAAAGGGGTAACTTTTGTTTGAAAGTTTAGCTTTTTATGAATATAATATAATAATGTTCCATAACTTTCACACATCGCCATCTAGTCCGAGACTAAGCAGAGCTTGTATTATGAATACTGGACCACTGATAAACAAACTTATATACTTCTAAATACATACATATTCTTAATGAATTACACCCTAACACAGAATAAATACTCATCACACAAACATTTGTCCTGGGTGGGAATCGTACCCATGACATCTGGTATAGCAGTCAGAGCCCCTAACCACTAGACCAACAGGCCAAGTTTGTATTATTGTTTGATTTCTTGCTACTTGATGGTATTTTTCAATTAATTGTTAATGATAATTACGTGTATACTACATTTGTAGCTATGTTGCTTAAGTGAAACATCCAAATGGCCATAGACAACTTTTTCTGATTCTGTAAGTTTCACTCCAATTAATGAGTGAACGAGGAAGTCGGCAGCCAGTTTTCGGAATCTAACTGTACATGATATCTACATATGATTTTTTAAGACTAACCCCTGGTTTCTCAAACGCTTATCAACACAAAATATTGTTTTTCTGTATCGGTTGTGTTTTATGGTCAACTAATCACAGCCGTGATTAGTAATTCATTCAATTAATCAGTCTTCCAGAAACCAAGGGTAAAAGTTCAGATTCCTACGATTTAAACTAAAATCTTATTAGTTTTTTTTTTGCGTTTGTAAACTTGCATCCACAAAATAAAAATAAATAACTTTTAAAATGAAATGAAATCAAACTGGTATCCAGTATCCGGGTATTTTAAATAGGACAAAATCTAACAAAACTCAAAGTTCGTTATATAGAGTTATAGTACATTTGAATTTCGCAGTCCCACTTTATAATTCACACGCTAGGAAATGTCAAGTGCCGTTCGAAATAAACTGGTTTCACTAAACCTGAAGTCGTGAGAGAAAATTCATAGCTTCATAAAGTAGAATGTGACTTTTGATGTAGGATTAAAGTTTTATAATGTTATTTTATAAAACGTGATGGTAATGAGGTCGAAATCGGAGGTCAAATTGATTGTCTTAAGGAGATTAAAAGCATTTTCAACCGACTTCAAAATGGAGGAGGTTCTCACGTCGTCGTTTATCGTAAAAACTTTTCTTTTTTAACTTAATTTTACTTTAACATATTCTTAGCTACTGGTATTCCATTCGTTACTATCTCTTTTCTCTCACATCTATCCTTCTTTTTTACTAGAATATTTTTAATACAAATCTTTTATTTAGCTTTTGTAAGACAATTAAATATAACACTCATTAAACTGACCTGTCTTCGCCTCGCGGTCTTGAGTCTAGTGTTAATTTTGTTTCGTACAACCTCAAACATCGACGGATGCTCGGATATCACTCGCATAAAATCCGTCCGGCGTAAAACCTGCGGAATTAGGTTAATTGAGGTGTAACTCAAATGTGGGGCGACCGCCGACTTAGTTATAAAGAGGTCTTTGTTTGTTACCTGCAGCCTCTACCACGAAACTCATAAAGTAGAGCTAGTGGAATTGTGAAAGCGAGACAGCGCTATACGACCCCCCAGCGGTTTAGTTTTGGTATCTCGCTCCCACAATAGTAACAATCCCGCTTAAAAATCTCATAAAGCACGCTGTTATGAAGTCATAATGATCTCACACCGTAACCAACTTTAATACGTTTATTTATTTACGTAGGCACGTCAATCTACAAATATAATTTCGTTTATAAATGTAAATAACGGGAAAATGGAAAGATATGCATGTAAATGTGAAATTATTTGGACATTAAATGAATAAGTAATCATGAAACGTCACAACAGTTTCGTATTTTATGTATTGTTAAGTCAACCGTGCGCAGTAGGCAGGCCTAGATAATAAAGCTTATAGGATTTGTATATTGTCTGAAGTAAATACATAAGTCGCGCTAGAGTCCTTATACCTTTGTCATCTTTACTAGTATAACTAAATGAGACATAGGGAAGCTACAGTAGTTAAATCAGAAAGATATACTTAAAAAAGAGTGTTCTTTGACTTCGCCTACGTAACTAGTTGTCGTCCCAAAAACACCAAATATCATGTTATAAATAATTTATTATCAACATTTCTGGTAAATTGACTAACGCGATTGCACTTTAAATATGGATGACGACATTTTTTAGTGTCTCTTATGTAGTTTAATGGATCCAATAGCATAAGCATAATATTCTTGCAAACACCAAAGTATTGTGAATAAAACTTATGTGTAACGTCACTTTTGCAAACATTTTTTGTCGTTACGTCACGAGCCGTCTCTCCTTAACTTTAAAGCAGTCTATCTTATTTTTTTCTAAGGTTAAGCCAAACGTCGTTAGATAGGTAATTATATTTTAATTAACTATCTGACAGAATAATTATATTTTTACTGTTTGCACCCTGTCGTCAACCAATATTTTACGGTACACTATACTTTAATACATAACTACTGACCTGCACTTCGACGTAAGTTGCCGCCTTGACAGTAACTTTCGAAGGGATTGAGTAGAACAGGCTCAGCTCACCGAGTACCTAGGACGAAAATTACACTTTAATTACAACTTAGTTGATAGAGGCATCATTAGTACTAGGACGATGTGTCTCTTATAAAAGAAAGACATAAGAAAAAAGGACTAAAATTTAAACTACAGTTATAATGTAGGTTCTCGTTAAGGTTCCGTAGCCGAATAGCAAATACTTGAACCCTTATAGATCTGTTTGAGTGATATTCTGCGTTCCCAATAGGAAAGTGTAGCGGGAAATTTAATTCTTACAAACCAACAGCATAGTTTAATTTACGAGGTCTGAAGAATTAAGCCTTGTATTTATTTTAGCGGTGCCTTCCAACAAATAAAAAATAGCGATCAGCTTGTTGAAGTCCTCCTTAAATTAAACATTAAGTTAGCGAAAAAACAAAATTCGTTTGTTTGTACAACACCCTTTATACTGTCAATTATACGGCAACAATATTAGATTTTTAAATATATCAAATCCATAGTTACACCAAAGCACTTACCGATAATCGCGCCGTCAAAGTTACGTTAATCACATTTATGTACCTGTATAGTATGTTTCAAAAGCATTTTGATCTTAAGATCTCAGTTGATTGACTAATAATATTGTATACTAATATTGCGAACAACTGACAAAACCAATTACCTCTGATAGATTGGTTATTATTACATGTATGAAACTCATTTGCATAGGAAATGGATTGTCAATATTAAAAGTCATTTATTCTCACAAATATTTTTATAGTTTTAATTGTTAATACTTTACACATATAAGTTCCAAAGTGAAACCTTCCAATAACTTAGTAAGATATTTGTATGATGTCATGACATACCTGGTACCTACTGTAAAATAAAGGATTATATTATTTTACATAAATAGATCTAATACTCTACTCACAGTCCCAGCTTTAAAAGCTATCATAGGGCTCTCATCGTCTTCATCGGAGAGCATTTCGATGACACCTCGCTTGATGCAGATCATGCCGCTTTTCACGACTCCCTGACTCCAAATATGCTGCCCTTCTAAATACAACTCGTGTCTCATGAGCAATGATATCTGGCGCATGAACGATTCCTCTGCGAAATTGTAAAACTGCAGTTTAAATTAGCCTCTATGGCTATGTAAATTAGGTTTAAAATTTAGTAGGCGAAAAAACGTTAAATGATAAAAACTACATTTTAATTTGTACTTATTGATTACAAGAATTGGGTTCAAAATACGATAACGTTAAAATAGAGTTTGCAACCTAATCATCAATTAACTCCATTATAAACATTTCTATTTAATGTTACAGACTGCCTTTCTGAACAACGCTCCAATCTTACACAAAACGTCTAACAAACTTTAATAAATGTGCACGGAACAGCTGTTAATTAACGAAAACTCTCTTTCAATGCGATATCATTATCCGAAAGCCCTTAAGTAAACGCCCACCGGACGTTTTTAGATAATTCAACGGGCTTAACAAAGGTATAGAATTCTGGGGAAACTTAGTATCTTCCTTAACTAAGTTATGACGTAACTGCGTAGTTATAGTACAAGTTATACTGACTGGTATCCCTAAATAGCATTGAGTTGTGGAAATTCCCGACGTTGATGTCAAAGATTAGTTCCATCTGTAGAGGTAGCGGCAGTTTGTTTAGTTGGTCCGACCTCAGGATCCCGTCTTTCATGTCCCACAGTTGGAGTTTGTAGTTTTTGCATTGATCTACCAGGCATGCCGGTGCTTTGCTTATCTTTAGATAGTTAATCATATGGTGGTACTGGAAATGTATATAGATTAATGTATGGGTATAGATTATAAAACAAAGCAGAGCCTGTGTATATAACATGTATTTTTTAACATTATCACATTGTCACACAATGAGTACTTTTTAAACTTAAAGAGTTTACAAATACATATGGGTGTATCTAACTCCAAGCTTTAATTTTTACAATAGAGATTTGATTTATAAGCCATTAATGTTAACTTCTGATAACTAAAACAAGAATCATTTAAAAGTATATCAAAGGCAACTTACTCTATCAACGAAATTAGCTCTCCTACTATTTTCGATGACTAACTCCCAAGCCAGGGTGCCAATGAAACGATATCGGAAGAACACGTAGCCACCGAGCATTAGGCCTGATGTCAACCACTTTTGCGAGCCCAGCTAAAAGGTCAATTAAAAAGTTTATAAGGTATTTGACAACAAAATATCTAATTAGTCTCTCAGATAGATTTCCAAAATAATAGGACAAGATTATTACTTTTACCAAATTATTAAAGAAATACGAAGATATACCGCATGAAAGATTGTCAATCGTGCTAATGCCCAAGTCAGGCCCAATTATATATGCCTTATTTAATTACTTTACAACATTAAATTGCTAAACCAAAAGGCAAAATACTATCTAACGTTTGTTAGGGATTATTTTATTATCTATTTTAATTCAGACCTCAAAATGGAAAGTAACTCCATGCACCGCGATTGTATTTTATTATAAACGAGCAATTTAAATTTACGAGATGAAAATTGTATCTGCATTGAAAGTTTTGCTCACAGTACAAGAGTTAAGTTTATAATAACATCCATTATGAACATAACATCAAAGATAATTAGAATTACCTAGAATTCTAAACCTAGGGCTTGTTACCGGTTAATTTTTTAATCAAAATCCATACAAGTAGGTACACATGGAGCGTTATATAAAGGGTTGGTTCTACAGTAACCTTAAATTAACAGGTTTCATAAAATTTTAAATTTTGAAAATTTGTTTTATAAACTGGTTTTAGGAGGTTTTCCACCTTCCTTTGATTTTGGCCACGACCAATTTTTAGGTAGAGATACAACGCAAATTGTGGACCTAGGTATTATTCGCAGTTTTTAACCAGTTCCTAGAATATTGTCTCAAAAACGTTAGTGTCATAATTATAATATTTTCTTAATATTGAATTGAAAATATCGACAGAAAGTGAACTACGTTAAGTAAGAGTACTAAGAGCTTGGTGATATGTATAAAATTTCTCCTTAAAATGAAATTTACGAACGATAAACTTCATCATCTTCCTGCCCTTATCCCATTTCACTTGGGGTCGGCGCAACATGTTTTTTTTTTTTTTCTAACCATGTTGCTAATGGATTTGGCTATGGTTTTATAGTCGGCCGCCTGCCTGACACTAACCCTCTTTGGGAATGCGATTGTTGGTTGTTTACCCGCCACCATTCGGGTGACCCAAGGTGCTTGGTACAGTGCACTGGGTCTTAAGATCCATTAGTCGCCTTTTACGACACCCATTGGAGGATATGGGGTGGTGCTATTCTTTATATCCGGACACCACACGGAAACGAACGATAAACTTACTACCTACTTATTAGTTTATGGATGCTTATTACTCTGCTACAAAACAGTTACTCAATAATAAATGTCACATACTTCATAAGACTTACCAAAGGAAATGAGTCTCCAAAAACAACGTTAAAAAAGCGGCAAGTACAGTAGTACCAGCAAGTTCTGTAACTGTAATTAGCATATTTAAATAGATTTTAATACAGTATTGTAACAACAATATGTCGTGGTGGCTTTGCGGTTCTATGTATGGATTTGTATGCACTAGGCGCAGGTTCGAGCCCTGGCGCAGGCAAGTGCCAATGTGACTTTATCAAAGTTATATGCATTTTCTTTATCATTCTAAGTCACCACTGAGAAACGGAGAAGGAAAACATCGTGAGGAGGCATATTATATTGTAACAACGATCTAATAATAATTAAGAATAAAGTCGTTATTTAAAGTTCCCTCTTAAAGTAAGACATGTTGCTAATATAGAAGAGAGTCGCCACCAGATAAAGCCAAGTCTTACTGACACAACTGCCACAGTCTTACTTTAAGAGGTGGTGATAAACCTCCGCAGAAGGTTTTAGGAAAAAGTTATATTTAATACCTGAAAGGTGCTGGACATGAATGTGAATGGATATAGGGGAAGAGGACGACGGACGGAAGGATTGTGTGAAAGATGATATGGCCGCAAAGAGTTACTTGCGAGATGATGTCAGATAGGAACGTGTGGAAGAAGAAAACATGCTGCGCCTACCCCAAATAATAATTGGGATAAGGACAGGGGAATTACTTATTTTTATTACCTACGAGTTGTCGATTGTACGTAAATATAAATCTAGTAAATAAACCACAGAGCAAGAGAAATATAGCCAAATATATGTATAAGTTATATTCGAGTATACATAATTGAGTGCCAGTCAAAGTTATAGCTGCAGTGAGGGTGCGCTTGGATGCCAAATGCGCCAAAGATATTTTCAAAGACATTCTTTATCAAAAATGTCTCTTACGGGCCCCGGTTCGCGGTGCGGCGTAACTTTCAAGAATCTTTGGAAAATATTTCTATGTAATTTTAAAGTTCTTTAAAAACATTTCAAAGAAAAAGTAACGTAAACAATTATAATAAAATGATATAAGACAAACAAATATTTAAACATTTTGAAACATCGCGATCGTACAGAAAGTAATATTATTAGTTTGTATCGTTTGTCAATTTCTCAAAACTAAAACGACTAGGTAGAGCTAACGAGTACCTAGCTGTTTATCGTATAACTACCAATTATTATAATTATTAATCTAACTATTATTTACACACATGCGTCATACACCAATGGTTTTATGAGCAAGTTAAGACTGCCACAGAGATATAATTTGGAAATTGCAAAACGTTAGCGACAGTGACATAACTAATTTTGTTGAATACATAGTTAACGTAATTCCTGCTGAGAGAATCCCTGCCATCTCTTAATATATTTCATGTAGTAAAAAAAAATACTTCTATATAAAATTAATAAGGAAATAGATATTTTACCTATCGAACTTCAAACTCCGGGCCTGGACATGGGAAGGGTACCCGATATTGTGCCAAGGATGCACCAATGGGGGCATTTTGTTCTGCTTATACCAAATACACGTGCCGGCGTGAAGCATCAGTATAGCGGCCACCACTTGCTCGGAGAAAAACAAAAGCTTCCGAGACGTTCGCATCTGGTGACGTCACAATCAAAATCAAAAGGGTTTTTATTTCGAGTAGGTCTTTTCAGGCACTTTTAAAAAGTTACCGACCTTAGTTGCGCGGTTCCAAAATGTCATTCTTATTATAAAAACCGGCAAGAAACGCCAAACTGAAACGTCATACTTCACGCTTCAGGCTCATTTAGAGGAGAGGGAAATATCGTGCGAGTTGTTATACATTGCGGAGCCGCTTTGGACAGGCAATCAAGTCATCATCGTAATGTATCGCAACTTTCATGATATTCTCATCTCATTGAGTCTATTAAAATCAACAAAATCAAAATGAATGTTAATAAGGAAAGTGTTGACGAGCTCTTGACAGCTATTGATTAATTGAAAGGATGAATAAAATGGTTGTTGTATAATAAGAAAGAATATATTTTAA
The DNA here is from genome assembly GCA_941860345.1 of Chrysodeixis includens. Lineage (NCBI taxonomy): Eukaryota > Metazoa > Arthropoda > Insecta > Lepidoptera > Noctuidae > Chrysodeixis > Chrysodeixis includens. Next base: position 9,579,755 of record OW796097.1, read on the forward strand.
CATATAAGAAACTAACCTGTTGGTTTATTTCTTGAAAGAATTGTAATAATCTGTATATTCGTCCGATTTCCAGCCATCGTCCAATTAACACGTATTTACCATAGGCTGGTTTATTTTTAACTGAAAAAAGGTATAAAATAAGATTAGATTTTAATATAACATACTACTACAATTGCCCTATTTGATGCCAATATAGTATAACTGTTACTATTTATCTAAAAATCAACAACCGCAATTGAGAACGGCACTGAGCAAAATCTCGCCCTAAAATAGCTGCTGACTTTGTAAATATCTAGCAAAATGTAGAGGTAAATTAACATTTTAGAAGGCCACTACTTAAGTCACTTTGTATTTAAAACTCTATACAAAGAGGAAAAATGGATGGATTGTATAAGGAACGATGTGAATGACAAAAGGAGTAAACGATAGTGTGACTGATAGGGGAGAATGGAAGAAAAAAACGTTAAACTGACCCCAAGTAAAATGGGATAAGGGCTGGAAGATGATGGTGATGAGAAAGAGATATAAGTAACGTTTTCATACTCACATAACAAGGTCAGAGGTATAAGTGACACGATATCATAGGCCAGAAAGAAGAAGTTTCTTCTGTACACTCTAATATGTAAGCGGACTACAGGCCACGCCGCGTGCAGTAGATGTACCACCACGTCGATAATGTAAATCACTTCAGTTACTAGTATAGACACCTCTAGGAACAATCTGAACTGCTTCTCGATGTAGTACCCAAGAAGCAAGTGCACGATAAACTTGTATACCACTACAATTAAGACGGCGGCCTGGAAAAATGTACGACTTTGAGCCTTACTCGTATTAATAAAAGTAATTATACATTGTAGAATATGATTGGAACATTATAGAATACCTGAAATTTAGAGTTCCAAGCGGTCATCAAAATCGAGTTAGTGATGACTCCCAGCTTCCCCTCCCATAAGAACTGCCCCTTACTCTTGTCTTTCCTAGCCTTTAAATTAGTGAAATGGTCGCCACCACTCGCTCCAGTTGTGGTTGTTCCTATAGTACTGTAATCATTTATTATTGTTACTCTAATTTACTTCAGAAATGCTCAAGATCTTACGAAAGAGTTTCAAGTTGTTTAAAAGGTAGAAAACACTTAAATTAATAGGTACTAGTTGTTGCCCGCGACTTCGCCCGCGCGAAAATCGCCAAAATACTACCCCTTTTGAAGCAGTCGGTAAAAAAAATTGCCTCTGTTAATCCAGGGTACCAGATAACTCAACACTACAAGTTCATCAAAATTTATCCAGTCATTTAAGAGTGAAAGAGTAACAAATATCCATCCATCTATTCGGGCTTAAAAGCTTTCACATTTATAATATTAGTAGGATACTTACGTGTTGCCCACCGTACCCACGGAGGGCTCACTAACGCTCCGATGCATGCGACCGTACATCTTATTAAGGTTATATTAATACTCAAGAGCTCACATTAAAGAAAAACTCCTCCATTTTCCCATTTTAAAAACCAGTTATTTATGCTTAGCCTACTGGTTTCTGTACGTATTTTCAAAAAATATCTGCAATAAAAAATGAAAAAATCTCTTACTTTATAGGTTTAATATAAAAAGATCCAAACCATTTTATTAAGCACATAAATAATTATAAAGAAACCCATTACATCTTTACGTTCTATCTTGGCATCGCAGCGAGAGACCAAATGAAATGCCATATTTTGGCGGATATTGAAATTTTACTGCGGGCTGCTTCGCTCACGGCGCGGCTCGTAAAGTAGCACGCGGACCGAGCGAGACCCTGTGATAAACCGACACGTACTGCTAAAGTGGCCAAGTCTTCAGCGATGGATTTGCAATAAAACCTGGTATTGTGAGCGATTCGCAACCGAGGTGCGGAAATGGCGCCGGGAAATATACCCTCTTCTGTGTGAGCGGGATTGATGACGTGAATCGTGTCAAAAATAGAATAAAAACGTTACAGCTCGTGAAAAATCTACCAACCATAGCGCAACAAAAACGCTAACCCAGTGAAATGGGCACGCTGAGCGTCGTAGGCACTCATATCAAATGTAAATATGCGTCCAAGCTGTAGCAACGAAAGAATAATTCATATTCACGAGAAGTGAGCGGGGCGGGGGCGCCATCCATTTTGCATGGTTATTTTGGTGAAATCCCCGCGTATTCTGCCCTCATGTAATTAAGAGATTAAAAGATCAGCGAGCGGCGCCGAGCGAACTCGGCGAGATTTTTATGAAAACATTTTTCATCGCAATATGCAATAACCCACACTACGTCCCATTTTCAGACGTCGCCGTAAACACTCATGACTTAGTTGTTTTCATGGCGCAGTCGTAATAGCAACAATGGTAATGGTCTTTTGAGTTACGAAGGCATTAATCTAAGCCACGAATATAGTAACTTACTTTATGTACGTTCGCTTTTAACGCCCTAGTAAAGTAATACCTAAAAGACTTTTACAAAAGTCAAACCGTTTCTTGTACGACAAAAGCGCCAAAGGTGTAAATAAATGAATGGATAACAAAGAAAAAGTTTATTAACGTGAACAACACCAATTTCACAATGTAAAAGCTAAAAGGTAACGTGGAAAGGGCGTCCATTGGCGTAGTGCGCGAGCATACACACGGCCGTAAAGTTATACGAGCCGGCGCCTGGCAGCCATCAAAATTAAAATATACCTGTGGAAATACCGAGTGTACTAAAATACATTTCATCGAAACAAATATTGGATTTTTACGTTACATTCCGATATAGATTAATTTTGTTTACGGCTTAACGCGTTGGCGTCGGAATTGGTATAATCGAATTGAACTCCGTTACATCATAAAGGTTTTTCAATTAATCAAATTGGTTAGTTATAAAAGTTCAAGGCCTTTTTTGTTACGATGAACATGATGTTACAAATATTATATAACTTATAACGTATAAATCCGCATAGAAGTAGGTATAGCTTATATAATCTTCTAGATGGAGTTTTGCTATGTGGTGACGGGTAAAAAACTTGCAGGTTTCCCGTCTTTATATAAAGAGCCCTTCTTGAGAAATAAACTATAACGTTCTAGCGATAAGTAACGCAAGTCAAAGATTGCGTAACAAGCACTTTAATAAGCCTCGACACCCGTGTGTCACATGTAACTAGCAAGTTCGACAAAAAGGCGCAAACGTCAGCGCTGGCCTCAGTCGCGGCGGAAAAATGTTCAGCGCAAAGTGCAGTTCCAGTATGAAAGGTAGCAGTAACTTTGTGCATTCCGACAGGAGCATTTCTAATTAGCAATGTTCAAGCCGCTTTTACTCCAGACCCCCTCCCGAAGCGACTTTCCCTCTACTTTGTCATTGAAACAATAATAAACTGCGAAAGTAAGCTCTAATTAAGAATTGTAGGTTTTTTGTGTTTTAATTAAGTGAGTAATTTTAAAGCAACATTAATTTAAAATGAAGCACTATTTTTGTTGAAAAGCTAACTAATATTATAAAATGTGAAGTGAGTTTGTTGGTAGAATTAAAGCTAGGTAGTTAAAGCGATATTTGGAAACAATGTTGAAAAACAGTAAAGCAATAAATAAGTTTTATTGCCTGAAGCTACATTTAACAAATTGTACTGAATATGATAACGAATATATCGAAATATAGTATTTGACGTATATACAGCAATATTAGTTTATGATACGTTAATCGATACTTTAAATGAATGTGGTAAATTATGTTTTATCTGCTAGTTACATACCTATCGATAAATAATATTTTTAAGAGATGCAATGTGCTTACGAAATACTGCATAGAAAGAAACACAATCGTTAACTCACGCACTCAAAATCAAATATAAATTACATCCGCACTAACTTCAAGTTCCCGGCCATTTAAAGGAACAAAGCTATGAGAATGTATAGTCGACTTCACTCGTAGTTTTCAGACGTCAAAATAAAAAAAAATAGAACATTGTGATATTAATAAGCATCATTAAAATTGTAATATGAATTTATAGATTTAATAATATGTGAACGATTTTTCTCAGTCACTGAACATACACACAGAACCATTCACCTACATTTTTTATCTAAAGTTTTTACATAATAATATAATGAGTAAGGAGACAACATTTAAAATCCTTAAACACATTAAAGAACTCGACTATACAAAGTATTCGTTGGCTGTAAGAAAGCACGATGGTCCCTCAAATTGGCGGGAACTTCGTTACGGAGTCATCAGCGTGGTTCGGTCACGTCCGCTTTCTGCAAGGAAGCCCGAGGGGAAAAATCCTGCAGAGAGGTGATTGAGTTAGCGCCTCGACTCTGGGAAATGGACGTCCCCTGTCGCTTTTGTAACGCAATACCGCGGCAGCGACCGGCCATTTGCACGGGATTCTGTTACACACGGCCTCGCGACCAGTCTGGAAGAGATAATGGATACACAATACATATATATTTTATATGGGCCTTGATGCCTGAAATAAATGAAAAATATGATGATGGTCTGTTAAGGAAATATTGTAATACAAAACGGCTTATGAACTGAGTTTTTTTTTATTACTAAGTTTAATAGATTTAGTGCATTCTTAGTATTACAAGCGTAAAAAATGTTATCGATAAGAAATGAAGCTTATAAAACAACCAACTAAAAAGAACAGAATATTGTTTTAAAACGACAACTCCAAAGCAAATTTTAGTGCTTCAAAATACACGTAGATTCAGTTAAACAGGTCTTTTGTTGGACAACACAGAACCCATACAAATACTATCATAACTATTCGCCATTCATTTCGCTTCTGAGACAATGTACCGGCTTCAGAACAGTGTAAAAGCTAACTTTTCAATAAGGCACTTAAGGCGCTACCGCGAATATTTTCATTTTAGATAGCTCCGCCCACTACGCCCCGCGCGCCCCGCGCGTCGCGCAAGCTATACTCGTGACTCAATGTGTCAAATTTGAACGTCGCGCCAATCGCACACATCGAGGTCAGCGCGGGGTCAAAAGAACCGAACAGGGGAAGATAAGGAGCCGCAACATACATTTAATTTTTAATCGGATAATTTTTTTTTTTTGTATTTACAAAAAATACTTGTAATGAAAACTTAATATGATAAGTTGGACGTGCATGGTTGTATGTATGTATGTGTGTGGTGTGTTGTGTGTGTTTGTGTATATCCTGAACGGCTGAGTCGATAGTTGTTTAGTTTTATTTTGTTTCAAATGGGAATTAATCGGAAGTGTTCCTAGCTTTATTTGGTGAATATCGGCCCAAGACGGCCGCCGCCACAAATGGCGAATAGCATATTTTTTTACAAAACCTTCAATATCGGTATCAAATGAAAGGACTTGACTAGTAGAATATACATATACAACATGATAAATTAAAAATCCAAGATAGCGCCCGCAAAAAAATGCTGAATTGCGTTATTTCTTTTTATAACTACCTCAATATGGGTATCAATTAGTAAAAATTCCGCGGTTAAAGAATAAAAGCGTCGCGGACCTTATGGTGTTAAAAATGTACGTAGTGAGGTGTAAGGTATCAAAGAAGTAATGAAGCTAAGTAATTATATTTTTAAACATATTTATTAACTGAAATATAAATAATAATGTTATGTTAAAAATTTCGTCGAACGGCATCTAAAGCACATATTGTTTTTTCTGGCAGAAATCCGTTCATTTTGTAAACTACTCCTTAAAGGCAATACAAGAAAAATAACACACACCAGAGTCTCCATAGATTTTTTGTTGTTTTTGTTTTGTGTTTATGTTTACGTAGTAGCTATTTATTTAGTGATTTGTGCTAATATTTACAATAATATCTAATAACACTCATATTACTTACCTAGATAAAATATAGCCTATGTTACTCGTGGATAGGTAATGTAGTTTTGTAATGGTAAAATAATTTTTAGGATCGGTCCAGTAGTTTTGAGTTTCTCCATTATACAAACAAACAAAAATACAAAGTTTTCCTCTTTATAATATTAGTGTAGATATACCAAAAGTTCTCGCCAAATTTAATAGTGGCTGGTCGCATCGCATCTAACTTCCGAGTACCTATACGCGTACAACCTTGTTGTAGGTACCTATGTGGCCCACCATCACCCGCTGTTACCTCCCTGCCTAAAATGGTGTTTATGCAGCGACTCGAGCAATATCCAAAGCCACCATAAAGTTTGGCGAGATCTACCTATAGTCTGTTACAACTCTCCTACGAATGGTTATTGTTTACAACTACAAAAATATGTTATAGAACAACAATTTCACTAAAATTAACAAATTACATAACTACATACTAGTTGCATAGATAGGTAATGATGATTTTATTTTATTTACCTTGCCTTTTTCACTTCCTGCATTTTTGGCACATTCTTTGAGGTGTTGTTTTCTTTTTTCTTTAAGAAACTATATTTTTTTTAAGTTCTTGCCATTTTATATTATAAAACCTAAACCTAATTTAACAATATAACTATTACCTATAACGTCTAAGCCAACTAATATTTACACTTACAAAATATTTAAAACCTAAGATCATCACGTCACAAATGAATATACCTACGACCGGAGCGACAACATGCATAGGTCCAACCCCGAAGAGCCCAATCGCCCGACTGGCTCGTCTCCGTACATTATTGTGTATCAATCGCTAGCGCACGGGCATAAGGTTCAGAATTGCGTAGCGTCTACCATGATCGCGGCCGCTCAAAAAATACAAAATCTTAAAACTTTATTTAAAAATGATTGGTAATAGTTATGGAAAAAACTGTTCTGACAGAACCTTAATATTGATGTTACGAATGTATTAGAGTAATTTTGAAACATAAAGATCGTGTAACTTGCTTGTAAAATCAAAAATAGTACTTTTTTAGACGTGTTTTCGAAATTAATTATGATCGAGTAAAATTATCACTATCGTGTTTTCGTTCTGGCAGAATCTAGATAAAGGTATCAATTTACCTATATCAAAATTTCAGATCCATTGGTAAGCTGGTTGTCTTACAATCTGCCATGGCAAATGGCAAATAAAATCGAGGTAGCGCCTTAAGACCATTGGAATTGGCTGACGTATTTTACGTGAAATGCGACTTCTAATTACTTTAGTTCGGTGAACAACTGTGTTCGTGACGTAGATCCTACTATCGGAGCTCATTCAGAACAAATGAACTAGGTCTCAATGGCGAGTCTGATGTAAGTGCCCTTAAATGTAGCCTTGGTATGCCGGCATTTTGTGAAATAATAGGTGAAATGGATTTGATATTTGTAAGATCTATTTATTTTCTTGTAAGTGTTTTTATACTTATGAAGAAACTTAAACTAAGTTATCGTTTCAAAATGAATTCTATAAAACTTCGAGTGTATTATTTAGTTTCTTTAAAAAATGGCACACTAAGGAATTCACTCCTTGTAATAGGATGGATTTGACAAACATTCAATGCATAAGAAGCATGGTCAAACTTTTATATAGACACAAATCATTTTCTATGAACTCTATTAATCGTTGAAATTAACATTCGATCTATAAGACAGTAAGAAACACACCAATATATCATATTCAAACCTGTAACTTTTACTCTCAGTAACATACCATCGTGACAACATCTGAGCTGTTTATGAAAACACGCTTCACACGTAGAAGAAGCTGCGTCCAAATCAAACCGACCATTTCAAAACTTTGACCCTTATCCTCAACGAATGGATTACACACACACGCGCCCTTAAATCAACAAACTACCCTCACATACTCGTATAATTCCATCAACAAGTGAAAGTCCAACTAAACGTAACACCCTAGAGATCCAACTTCGGACTGCGAAATTAGTTCTAGTAAATCCGCGGACAAAGTCACAAACCATTAAACGTTGAAAGCTAAACTTTCGTATCACAGAGCTGAGCCAATTAGAAATTTAGTTGGACTTCATTAGTTGTAAGTGGATAGTAGAGGTCTCTATAACGTTCGGCATGATATGAACGACTTGGCGAACTCGAATTAATTAGCAATTTCAATGATACCTTGCTTCTTAAGGAAAGTTTGGACTAACGTAAATAGGAACGAAGCTACTCAATGTTTTGTGCATTTAACAGATATTTATATAATAATATCTATAGTATAAAACAAAGTAACTTCCCGCTATATCTTTGTCTGTCTATCCCTATATACGTTTTAATCTTTAAGCCCACGCAATGGGCGCAATTTTGACGCGATGTTTTTAATAGATAGGATGTTTCAAAAGAAAGTATCACAACCGTAAAATGCTGGGGCGGGTCGCTAATTGTTTGATAAAAACTAAAATGCAATATTTGATACAAAGACCTTACTAACGTCATCTCTTAAAACTTCAGTAAGTCAACGTATGAATGTTTAAAACAAGGAAATGTATTATTAAAGTAAGTCCGTAAATAGTCAAAACCAGATGATTCCTAAAATAATCAGCTGACATTAATGATGTTATTACCTATTTATACTGCAAACAAATCAAATACTGCTTTTGTTACCGGTTTTAGAGTGTTTACAGTTACTTATCTAAGATTTCCTTTGCATTTATCGCGTAGGACTTAAACAATAGATTGAGAACATAATTGGACGCACTGGCCTTGATCGAATTAGGACATTGACATCATCGTACGTCAGCGAACATCATCTTCCAAATACAAATATTTAATTATTTTTTCCAGTTTCACTATGTGTACCTGAATTAGCTTCTCCAGTGCGTACGGCATAGCGCCATAGTTGTGATGACGTCACCATGCCGAAAACGAAGCCGGTAATTTGGGCACAATGCCAGGAGGCTCGTTAGCTCAGCGGTCAGAGCGCCCGTTTATTGTTTAATAGTGGTGGTCGGAGGTTCAAATCCTTCACGAGCCCTTTTTGACCAAAATTTTATTTTTATGTTTTATGTGTATTTCACTTATATTTTTTGTTACTTTCTTTTTAATTAAAAAATAACATTTCTTTATTTATTTGCCTTTGAATAGACATTTAAGGTAGAATATTAAGGTATTTATGTACCTATTTCAGTTTATTAATATTTTATTTATTAATTGACCGTTATTTTATAATAATATTTCTCATACGTTGTTATCAATTATGATTATATGTATAGCATAACAACAACAGACTTGCATGACTAATTACAACTCCAAATAAGGTTTTAGCGTTGACCTTCCTTCAAAACGAATCACATCGATGCCATGAGTCAACTATCTATTTATAAAAGGTAATCAATGTCGAAACTTGTTTTTGAAAACGTTTCACTTTAAGTTAGTAAAAACAATTCTTGCCATACCTCTACAAAATTAATGCCTTGTAAATATAAAATAACTAACGTTTTTACACGGCTTTGCTCGCATGGATGTCGGTTATAGCTGCAAAAACATATACCTACTTTTACGCAGTTGGCTAAAAATAGTCTTTTGTGAATTCATGTCAGCTATCTACAAACCAAATTTCGGATTGTTTTGTCGTTTACCAGTGAAAAGGAACAAACATCCATCCATCCATACTTACAAACTTTCACATTCATAATATTAGTAGAACAATAACTAATCCACTTAATTTCTCTATAACCCTGACTTCATTCAGAACTTTATCACAAGATTTAATGTAGACATTAAACAAGATCATTTATCGACATCCCATATCTCTAAGTGACGCTCAATCTGACGTAACAAAACGTTAACCATTACCCACGAAAAAACCTCGACGCGGAAAAGAAAAAAAATCACCAACAAAGTAGGTAAAATTACTTCGTATTTCTACAGAATTCTTGTTCCATCAGCCAATTGCAATAAATGAGCGAGTCTGATTGGAATCCGATGGGATAAGATTTTTTTGCCTCGATCGAGGGTAGACGTCAATCTGAAACGGGAGATACCGCCGAGGCAATTTCCCGAACTCTGCCTCATTTATCACAAACCATTATTGTGTCTAGTTGTATTGACCGGCAAACGTCAATTCATTATTTTGTTATTTATTTCTAGTTGCCTGTTATCGTTATTTGCGATTAGCAATCAATGCGATTGGGATTAAGGTTGTGAATTGATGAGTATTATTAGTAAAAAGGATTGGTTCATAGAATTGAATGCTGTATTATCTTCTTTACGTTTTTGGGCATACATATGTAAAGCTAAAATGAACGAATCTTCTAATATTTATAATACAGATGCAGTTCTAATTTAGAAAGGGACGTCACTTACTTTTGAATCCTCAATATTTGTTATTTTGAATAACTATAATAATGAGATAAGGCGCATATCATGGAGAGGTTTTCCTGACCAACTACAGCTTGGACCCTGTTCCCGATGCCGTTTCGACACTATTTCTTATATTTTTAAATGTGTATTTTTTATGTTTATTCAAAAAAGTATATGTATAAAGTTCAATAAAGCAAATAGTAATAATACCAACTAATATACGTCCCTTTTGGTACAGGCCTTAAAATGAGAAGGTAGGTATACGAAAATCTTAGTAACCATATACACGAAATTACGAACTGAAACTAACGTTAATTTTCTACACATTAAACAGTCTAATTACCCTTAGTAACAGCGACACCCTACAAATAATTACATAACAAGGTATTACATGAACACAACGGGACACGGCAACACGTCTACTGACGGTCCCAAGCTCTCGAACAATCCAAGATCCTATATCTCTATCGATTACAGTTAATTGAATATCGTCGTAAAGGCCATGTTTCACTTCAATTAATATCGGAATCCATCTAGGTATTATAATCCAGACATAATAGGCGGGATTTGACAATATTATCGAAGACGTTGTTTCAGACATTGATGTAGATACAACATCTTGTTGATTGTACACAATTTATTAGTGAAACGCATGAGAAACAAAAACGAATCACATGTTACGTACCAACATGCAAATTGCTCTTGTTTTAATTCCAATAAGTACACGTGTAAAATTAAAATTGGACTGTCTGTTTGTAATTTTCAAATAACCGATTTTTACTCAATGCATAAATTAGACTACTTTTATTAAAAAAAAAAAACTTTTATATCAGAAAATACATTAATAAACTTTTTTTGTTAAATTCCACGCGGAAGAAGCCACAGGAACAGCTAGTAGATAAACAAAATCCATTCAAAAGTATTTTTAACTTGTCTATTTTAGAAATTTTATATAACATCTGAAACCTCGAACATTTTCCGGCGTCGAGCTTATTTACCGCGATTTACCCACCTTAAAACCTAGAAATTTTAGATATAAATGTTGATCAAGGTAGCAAGTTCTAAAAATAAATTCTTAATTTAGTCAGTAAGTCATCTCATAGGGACTAAAAATAGACTGAAAGTCTAAAAATATATAAAAACGAACCTTCACACTCCAGGCAGACTTCATTAAGATCACAATTATAACCTGTATTCTAATTCAAATTATTGTGTAATGAGTCGTAACGGCGGGGATTGCTCTGCTGCTTCCATTAACGTTATAGAGTTAATCGCCGCAACTCTAACGGGTGATTGGATCCCGCTGCTTCACGTAAAGGTCTTGCGAAAAATACTTTGCTTATTTGTATTACATTTTTTTCTTAATAAACCTCTATCTATTTGTGTTTCGTAGAACATATCACGTACTTTTAATTAAGTTTCAAGTGTAAAATAATGTCTATGACATTTCAAAATGGCGCCAATACTTCACGCACTTTTTAAAAGCAACGGCGTTCACTATTCTGCCAACGACAAAAATCTAAAACAAATGTCATAAAAAGTTTATACATACACCCACATGCTTATGCTTAGATTTTTTTACTTGCTCTGTAATGGTAGTAAATAACTCAATTATACCAAGTTTTATAGACTATTTTATTATATCGTTAAAAACTTCCCTTGCTGCTTCCATTTACAGTAATCGTAAATAACCGAAACTTTTACCAACTTATGTGGTGCGTACTAAAATAATGGCTAATAAAAAGAGAGAAGTCGCATGATATACGAAACAAGATTCCAATTATATGTTGGATAGAATATTATACAGGAAATTAATAGAACTACAATAGACATCGTCGGCAGTGTCTGGGTACAACAAAGGTTCTCATTACTCCGCGCTCCATTTTCTTGTATGATTCTTACAATGATGCAGCAGCTGACTAGAGCTTATTAACAATGTCGGTAACGTAAAAGTAATTAATATTTTTTAATTAAATTCAAAACGCTTTTATTTTAGAGATCTTCATAAACAACCTTCATTCTATTAATATCACCGAGACAACCTTTTAAAGGCAATGTCGTCATAATCTATAAAAATAGTCAATGTCTTAATAAAATAACTTATTTATGTATTTTAATTAAAGAGCCAAGCATCTAACTGTCAATCTCTGAAGCAATAGATAATAATGTCGTCGCAAGATGACTCGGCAATTTAATTAATTTCCGGTATCCGGTAGGTATCACGCCGCGTTCAATTATAAAATAACTACCGCGCCTTGGAGAAATATCCTTGAAATTCGATCTCATAAATCATAAGCATCAACTTAAACAAACCAATTTAGAAATAGAAATGCTCTTCTTTTTATTTTATTAATATTTAATTAAGTAAACGAGTTCGGAAACGGAGAACTGCTGAATAGGGATGGTTGTTGGTATTTCTTTGAAACAAATTTTCTTGGAAATATTGCAACTTTAATAGTCGTATACTTATACATATATGAAGGGAGTGTACAGAACCTAGTATGTCTGGTATATTAGTCTACTAAAAAAAACGCTTTGCAAGGTTTGTAACAATATCATGATAGAATTGTGATTATTATGCTCTGATAATGCAGCGCTGCAGTGATTAGAAATCTTGAAAACTTATTGCAGGTGTCCATCTGACTGTACTTATGTCTATGGCATAACAATTTACAAGTGTGAACTATTTAATTGAGCCTCATTTCTGAAAAACCTTGACTCCACCTTTTTTCTCACGTATTTATATTTTATAAAGGCTTTTATTTTAAATTTAGAATAGTCAAAATGACGTTTAAAAAATCATAAGGTGACGTATGTCATCTGCCTAAAAAAATTACAAAATTAGTTTTTTATATTTTGATAACAACCATTATGTATAATATTTTGAAATAAGGTAATTATATTGTAATTTATCTTTCTGTAGTTAAATAATATCGGAGAAAAAAGCTTTTTGTGAATTAGAATGTGAAGAAAAACGGCTGGGACGTTGAATAGCTGTAAAGTTTTATTGTTAGTTTTTATTTTCCCGTAGCACTACATTTGCTGCTGAACAATGATTGAAACTGGCAGCGCGGATACCGCGACAGCTGTAACACCAGCGGCAAACCCGGTTAGCCGATCCATCACTTAATTTATAACAGTGTTCACCTTGTCGATACTGTATCTATACTTACAAATATACAAACGTGAACTTTGTTCAGAAACTTAGTTGGATAACAAGGTTAACTTTGTTAAAAATCAGGTTGTGTGAATTTTTTTTTTCATTTCAAGCATACCTAATGCTGTGAAAAGGCCTAAGCCATTCAAGTGTGAATTACCGAAGTACGTACTTGCTATTACATCTATTACGGAATGCTTCACACTTCCAACTACTTAATTTTTTACTCTACAGTACGTCCAACTTTCAAGAAACTAATGTACAAGTTTTTTAAATAGCTATTGACATTTACAGGAAGTTGCACAAGATGATGATGACATCGCACGACCAGAAGCGACGTTTCGTTTCACTGTCCAAAACATAAGTCAACTAAAGGAGCAAGTGTTATCACCTCCTTGCTTCGTGAGATGTCTTCCGTGGAAGATATTAATACTCCTTAGACACACGACGACACCGGACCGCCAGCAGCAGAAGGCATTGGGTGTATTTCTTCAATGCAATGGCGACTGCGATTCTCCTGGCTGGTCGTGTTATGGTCTGGGGGAGTTGAAACTCATGTCTCACAAGCAGGATGGTGGACACCTATGTCGGAAACTTCATCATATGTATCACTGGTATTAGCAATTACAAAATATACAAAACGGGTTGTCTAGCTGAAAGTGAAAATATGTTAAAATGCTTAACGCTGTATATCGCGAAAAATTCACGGTACACAGTATCGTTAAGAGTACAATAAAGCGTTTAGATAAAATGTCACATTTTTTTTGCTTGGGTCCAACATAAATGCAACCGAATCTTTTAACTGCGATATTACAAATTTTCCTCATTTTTACAGTAAAGAAGACGACTGGGGTTTTGCGCACTTTATATCCTGGGATGACTTGATGGACCTTGAAAATGGATTCGTTAAGGATGATGCGATCACTATAGAGGCTCACGTTGTTGCCGAAGCACCTCACGGTGTCTCATGGGATTCGAAAAAACATACGGGATTTGTTGGTAATATAAAATGTCACTTAGTAGCTACACAATTTTCTTAAATCTGTTTGATATTGTAGCATAAATTTAAAACACGTGTAGCACATGGTGAAATCAATGGTAAACCTCGCAATGGTACAGCTGACGCAATCGGCAAGGCCTTTTCTGATGATCATTTTGCTCCAGAAATTATAAAAATCATTTATCTTTCTTATACTATTAAAACAAAAGCACATACAAGTGCATCATTATTAGATGTTAAGCCGGTTTGAAAGCAATCCTCGTGCATGAGCGAAACAGACAAAGGTTTAAAGGAAGACCATCGGAGCGGAAGCAATAACTAAGCGAATAGAACCAGTCATTTCATCCAATGAGTGTCGCAAGAGTGACAAAGGGATTATACAGAGAATAGGCACTCGCATGCAAAATATACTATTCCCATTCAATTCGGATTGGATTGAATTGAAAATATTGTTTTCATTTCATGCAGATAAAGCCAGATTTAGCCCGAATCGCAATATGGCTAAATACATTTTATTAATGTCACTGCAGTATTAAATTCATAGAAAATGTTTTTATGGCACGTTTTTTTACAAATTTTATGAATAGTTAAATCCATAAAAGGCGCGTTATAAATTATTGTCAATGTGTAAAAAAATATTTAGTTTAGTAATTGAATCTTTCCCAACACATAATACACAACAAATATCATAATATATGTCGCAAGAAAAACTAAATCAAATCTTGTATGAGCCTATTTTTATTAAATTGTAAAATAAAAGACAGCTTCCTACAGGGGAGTTTGTTCCACAGTTTGTTTTCCCGTAGCAATAGCGCAGGAAGCGGTGAAGGGTAGACGATGGGGTGCTGTCCAATGTATTTTGACCTTTGAAAAGTACTACTTACCTAGTAACGTAAGTACCTAAGATTTTGATAACATCCCTTATTTTACTATCCTTTGTTTCACAGGATTAAAAAACCAAGGAGCGACATGCTACATGAACTCCCTTCTCCAGACTCTGTTCTTCACGAACGTATTACGTAAGGCTGTTTACAAGATACCGACAGTGGGCGACGACAGCTCGAGGTCCGTCGCCTTCGCGTTACAGCGCGTCTTCTACGACTTGCAGTTCTCAGACAAACCCGTCGCGACCAAGAAGCTTACTAAGAGCTTCGGTTGGGAGACGTTAGACTCTTTCATGCAGCATGATGTACAAGAATTCTTACGAGTAAGTCTTACAAAGCTCATATAATGCTCAAAACATTTCATCTCTTAGGTATTCCAAATCATGTACACTCTTTCTGTTTTCTATAGATTCCCAGTATGTATATCCTCCAACATTACGCGTATCAAAATTCCCGTTTGTAAAAACGGCCGAATTTTAAAGCCTCTCTCTTTGTTTGAAAGGTTTCGCTATTTTTTTTTGCGCGTAAGCTTATTCATAACTACCCGGGATTTTTTTGCATATAAAAAGCTTCATATCCCTGCCTTTGGATGGTGAAAATTCATCTCGCTAACATATTTGTTGATATCCATTCTCCAAATTATAATATTTTTCGGCCTTTTTTCAGTAATCCCACTGAATGCTGTCAGTAAGGGCAAGAGTATTTAAATATTAATCTCTTTGTAGGCTGCTAAAAGGTAGTATTTCCATAATTATGTATCTGGAAATGATTTTCATATTCAACGGGTAGATATCCAGATACCAGCAAAGTAAATTAAGGGATGTCTGCATAATAATCTCTGTAGAACTTAGTTGTGAGAATTATCACTAATAACTAACTTCTCAGGTACTATTAGATAAGCTTGAAAACAAAATGAAAGCGACGGTGGTAGAAGGGACAGTACCGAAACTGTTCGAGGGTAAAATGACGTCATTCATAAAGTGCAAGAACGTGAACTGTACAAGCACACGTGTGGAGACGTTCTACGACATACAACTCAGCGTTAAGGGGAAGAATAATAGTAAGTTTAAAAAAAAAAGAAATTGAGCCATATAACATAAGTTGTAAATACTTTAATGTCCTTATCCAAGAATCAAATTTTACTAAGTGAAGTTCTAAAATGTATATTTTTTCTCTACATTCCGCTTATCAGTGATAAAGACAGCATAATAAAATAGCGTTATTTTACGTACCTTTGTTGTTCTTAAATACAGCTGTTAATTCCGAATCTACACCCCGATGGTCTTTTAGGAATTATCTACAATGTACCACTTTTAAAATTATATAATGGACTCAATATGTCCCACAAGCACAGGTGACAAATGGATTAAATGGAAAGTGCAATCAGTTAGTCTTTAATCGGATTGCGAACTGGTTCGTGACACTGAGATATAAACGGGCACAGTTAATACCAGATTACTTTTTGAAAGCAATTCCTCTTTGCCATTAAACTGAAATTTGCTACCTGAAAATGCTATTAATGGTCTTTGATCAATTTAGTTCGACCCATTTCTATATTTTATGCTTACGTCGAAACAGTTCATTAACTAATGAAGTCCTCTGATTGTTCAAAATGTGACCATAAAAAAAATCTTTGAAAAATGTTGACTTGATATTTTCCAGAATTCATGGTCACGGATTTTTTGACAAAGATCCTTCCTTGTCGAAAATCCGATTAACCATGATCATTTAATAACAAAATTTCTCAAGTCTAGCAATTTCTTTTTAATAGCTTGACTTCCAGAAACAGTCACCCAATCATTTAAAACTTTAGCAATTTTAACTTAACAATTCTTGAACTTACCTAGTCTACGAGTCATTCAAAGACTACATAAGTACGGAGCTACTGGATGGTGAGAACAAGTACGACGCGGGCGAGCACGGCCTGCAGGAGGCTGAGAAGGGCGTGAGGTTCGATGTCTTCCCGCCCGTACTGCACCTGCATCTCATGCGGTTCCAGTACGACCCCCAGAGCGACGCCTCTGTTAAATTCAATGATAGGTACAGTTTTATGCTGATTATAGTCTTAATAGTTATATAAAGAACTACGATTGGAATTAAAAATTGTATGAAATGAAGTAGCTCTCTAAAGGTGTACCGGTCACTCAACAAACAGCGAATTTCTATTAAGAATCACTAACTTTTCAGCTTTCGTATCAATCATACTTTAGTATACGACCCTAAAGCAGAATTGGAATGGGTAAAGCTAGAACTTTACATCCATAAAATGAAAAGCCCTGGTACTTAGCCCCATCAACTCACATAAAAATCATGATTTTATCTTTCTATATTTCTGTCTTTCACTTTCCAATTTTCTTTTTGGGTTTAAACCAACAAATTACAAGAAGATCCCATTTCCCAGGTTCGAGTTCTTCGAGGAGGTGAACTTGGACCCGTACCTGCAGGAGATCCCGTCGACGCCGGCGCACTACACGCTGCACGCAGTGCTCGTGCACTCGGGGGACAACCACGGCGGACACTACGTGGTCTTCATCAACCCTAAGGGCGACGGGAAGGTGAGGCTTTCAGTTCCATTACAGAAGCTGAGAAGGAATGAATGTTGATAGATGGAGAGGAAGGGGAAAGCCAAAGAACAACGGATGGATTGTATAAGAAAAAGGAAAAAGGGTGTTGCTTGCGAGATGACGTCAGATAGGAACGTATGGAAGAAGAAGACATGCTGCGCCGAATAATAATTGGGATAAGGGCAGGGGAATGATGATGATGATGAATGAAAAAGGAATACTGTGACATCTGATAGGGTAGAATGGAAGGAAAAATCGTGTTGCGCCGACCCCAAGTAAAATGGGATAAGGGTAGGAAGATGATGACAGAATTTGAGGAGGATTTTAAAATGGGCTAACATGGAAATAGGTAGGAGTACTTTAGGGCTACTTGAATTTTTTAGTATCAAGTGCAAAAATAATCGTGTAATCTGAAGGCCTTGCTACCACTGTAACTACTTGCGTATTGGCGCAACGTCAAAAACTATTTTCTTAAATAAACCATGAGGCTAAGTATATTAGACCAGCTAAAAACCACAAGACGCCATATTTTCCACGTTAAGTACGTTCATAGGATAAGCAACAGCGGCTTGCTACAATTGAGGAAGCAGTTGTGCTTAATTACTTTCTTTTATTGTAGCTTTAAAGTTAGTCTATTCTAATTTTTAACATCCCGCTTGCAATTTTAACATAATGACCAAGAGACTTGAGTCTCGTCTCGCTCTGAATTACTTAACTATTTACTTTAAGATTAACTAAAATTAGCGACTGCCTATCAAACCTCCACAATAGTATCTATAAAACCAACACAAGAGTTATGGAATAATGTCCCATAGTAAGACAGAACTGACTCTTATGAGGATACCATGACATGAAACGAAATGAAATCTTTTATTTTGTAACTAGGATAATATATCACTTTTACATGTCTTATATATCTTTTGAGCTCGCTGGATTCGACATTCCTTAACTGACTACCCTGAGAAGTTAATGTTGAAACAAACTCTCTCAAAACAAACGGCCACTGTCTCTTTTAATGTCCAGACAATTGTTGTTTAACGAGTATAAGTGTAAAAACAAATGCAGAGTATTTACTAGCCTTTTGACATTTCGGATCAACTACTGTTAAGCTTGTTAAGCCACCAAACTGAGTACTACATAGCATAGAGTCGTCTTACTTTACGAAGTGGTGGTAGGACCCATCATTATTCCCCATTATTATGAGGGGTCGGCGGAGCATGTCTTCTTCTTCCACACGTTCCCATCTGACGTCATCTCGCAAGTAACACTCTTTGCATCCATATCATCTTTCACGCAATCCATCCATCGTTTCTTTGGTCGTCCTCTTCCCCTATATCCATCCACATTCATGTCCAGCACAGGTGGTAAGCCCTTTAGTACGAAATACTGTCCACAAATGTACTTTATGGAGTTTCTTGCCGGTTCTTCTCCATAAGAATGACATTTTGGAACCGCGCAACTAGAGTCAGTAACGTTTTGAAAGGGCCTGAGAAGGCCTACTCGAAATAAAAACCTTTTGATTTTGATGTTCTTCAGTGGTGTAAGTTCGACGACGACGTAGTGTCTCGGTGCAGTAAGCAGGAAGCCATCGAGTACAACTACGGCGGCAAGGAGGACGCGCCGCACCTCGCGCGGCGAGCCACCAGCGCCTACATGCTTATATACATACAGTAAGGGCATACATATTCAACTATAGTAGTTTGAGTAGACTAGGAACTAAGAAGATATTTCACGTTTTTTGTCATACGGATAACGTCGCGCAATAGGTTGATGTGGGTTGACTATTTTTAAGTAGTTCTAGAAAGAAATGAAAACATGATTGCCGTTTGAAACGTTGATTACCGCCTAGAGACAGTTCACGGAGTCGTGAATACAAAGCAAAATTAGTAATAAAATAAAGACAGCAATGATTTGTTGTCGCTCATTGTCAAAAACAGAAATAAGCAAGTTTTGTTTGTAAAATTTTTGTTCTATTCTATATTTACTCAGGAAAATCATTTAGCAACTCAACCAGGAAAACCTACAGATTCAACAACACATGATTTACATTAAAATACCTACACGAAACACTAAACTTTATTCACCTGTACAACAAGCAAGCGTACAATATCGGATTTCGACAGAAATGTCTGTCCGTAGAGAGCATAGGCGTCGAACATTTCACTAGGACTCACAACGTAAGCAAGCCGCATACAATAATGAGCATTGTATTGCATACCTGGTCCGGTAACAATGGGGTCGCCTCGCCTGCCTCCTGCGTCGTGCGCAGTCCGGATCGCTCGCTTCCCAGGCTTAGTTCCCACACGAGCGCTTGTGTTTCCAGGACATCGCAATTAAAATACGTGTTGCAAGAGTGTACAGAGAGCGACATCCCGACGGACCTGTGCGAGCGCATCAGCGAAGAGATGCGATACGAGATGGTAAGAACATGTAAATATCAATCCACACACCCACCTTAGTTTACTTTGAGTTTTTTCTTTCTTTTTTTTGTAAGCAAACATGTTGCGCGTTTCAGGCGGCAGAAAAATAAGATGCAGGAAATTTAAATCTGACACGTCTGTCACCTCCGCCAAGTACTATGCGAAGATATTCAGCGCACTAAAACAGTTCTTCACTTTGCAGGCCCTAGCCGGCTCTAAATATAAAGGAAGATAATGAACGACACGGACCACTCAACACTGTCCAAATTTTTTTAACATTATACAGTTTTTGAAATTATTACAGAGTGTTTACCGATAAATATAGTAAATTTGTCAGGTAGGTAATTAAGCTTTATATAATCTGAATATATTTTCTTTGTGTATATTTTATTGTAATTATTTATGTACCACTGTTAATAAAATTTGTTGCGATATTGTTTAGGTTTATTTTTGAGTTATCCTTCACCACGTTCCCTTTCATCTATCGTCACTTTATAACAACACAGCGTATTTTTTAAGTACCAATTATCTCCAAAAAGTTCCAATTTAAAATAGTCAAAATTAAAACCTCTGCCGCCTAACGCCGCCATTCTTTAATCATTCATTAGGAACACTTCACCGCTATTCAGGAACTGTGTCGGTACTTCAGAATCCACGTTACCACGTACATTGTTCTGTGGCACAAATGAAAGCAGTGTACTGCATTCTAAACACATCCAGACTTTGACAAGGTAGTCGAAAGACAGCTTTACCCCTATTTACTTATGCAGACTGCCTAGGAGTTAGCTTTGTTCAATGTTTTATAAAATTAAAATTGCAAGACCTAGCGTTCAGGATAAAATTCCGAACAATTTTGTCGTGTATAATTTGTTAAGAGACGTCGAAATTCCGCTCTTTGTTGATTGATAAAAAGGCCGTACCTGATATAAGTACAACGGGGTCATATTATAAATACCTACCTACTAATCTGTACAAAAAAATAGACATTATTTCAAAAAATGTACATCAGCTGTCTGATTACCATAACACAAGCTCTGCTTAGCTTGGAATCAGATGGCCGTGTGTGGATATTGTCCCAAGATTTATTCATTTATTTATTTCTTGATCGGTAAATTGCTTTCCTGAATAAAAAATATTTGTATTAATTCACAATAGTTTCAAATATGACAGGAGTCTGTTTGAACATGAGGATATGGACAACTGAACTTGGGCTATTTTGGTTCACATAATCCCAAAATAGAGCTAAGCGTAGTAACAGTGACTGTTATCCAGAGATTAGGCTGGCTTCCACAGTTTCGCTTCAACTGACTTTAATGGCTATTATTGAGGCAATGCTGCGACTTAACCTACCCACAACCTAAGATACTGGTACAAATCCTACTTTATTTAGATGCCCATTGAATGACTTAACTGTTTATCAAATATAAGTCCGATAAGTAGGCTATCTAAACGGTAAGAGGGCTGGCAGAGAAGACCGGGCTTAGTGGTGTGCCTTGGAAGACGCCTATGTCGAACAGAAGAATTCAACAACTTGTGGCGATGATGGTGATCTAAACGGGGAACAACATTGCAAATAATTGTTATTTATGGTAAGGAAAATGACACACGCCTAAGACTGCACATCTTACTACAATGATATTCTACTAATATTATAAAGGCGAAAGTATGTTTGTTACCTCTTCACACTACAAATTTGGTATTAAGTTAGCTGACACTCTAGATTAACAAGCACAATACGCCACTTTTTACCCAACTGCGTAAAATTTTAATGTTTTTGAAGCTACGTACAATTGACTTCGGTGTGAACAGGCTAGTTATACCTAGAGTAAAATATAGCTCCTAACAAAACTCGCCTTTGTTTCAAGCACTGTGCACTTTTCAATATGACCATACACGATCAATATTACACTATTTGTCATATTGCGCAATATGACTGATCGTGTAGGAGCCCCCTAATATACCAGCCATAACATAGCAAATGACAAATGAAGGTGAAGTCGGAACATAAGTGAACAGCGAATGGCTTACATATTTGAATAGTGTTCATTTCTCACAAGCACTACCATATCATTCGGCGTAAGTGTTGGACTGTTCCCGATATTTATATGGGATTGGAGACTTTACGAATGATACCGATAAAAAATGACGCAGATTCTTATTTCATGGTTAAGTAGAAGAAGATTTGTGTAATATTTTAATAGGACATTGCAACTCTTAGTACAATTTTGCAGTACCTGATCTGATGTCAGTATCGGACGATGATCGGATATCGGAGGAAGTAGAATTTATGAAATATATATGTATTTTACATTGTCCGACCCGATATCGAATATATCGGAACTATTTACTTATTTTACTTTGGAAAATGTCATAAATATTCGTATAGGTAAATGTAATATTGCTCTTAATTTTCCAAGAAATCAATTGACTGCATTGGAACTCGAAACGAAAGTAAATAGGAAGAATAGTCTGAGTATTAGATTATATGTTCATTGAAACTAACAAATGCAGTGTATATTCTAATATTTGATCCATAATTTTATTCACTTGTTGCACGTAAGCAAACTGTCAATATGTGCAAAGTTTGTATAAAAGCCAAGTATTTTAAATTTAAAAATATCCATTTGTCGTCCAAATGTCTGGTTACAATCGTATACGATATGCATTTAGCATCTTCAGTTCACTTTGTAATTTTCCTCCAGTGCATTGTTCTGACGTTTTAATTTATGCACCAACGTACGAATTGTGCTGGATTTTGAAACAGATTGGATCAGCTCACAGAATATATTTACCTAAGGGAGGTTGTGTGAGCTGTTAGGTAACTGTTATTATGTATAACCTAGTATAAATCTCATACGCAAGTAAAATCCTTCTTATATTGTAAACGTGAAAGTTTGTAAGTATGGATGGATGTTTTTTACGCTTAAACAGCGAGCACAATTTAATGATATTGGTATGGAGTTACCCTGGATTAACACGTAGACTACTTTTTAACCGACTGCATTTGAGGGGGTAATTGTGTTTGCAACTATAACCAGCAGGTAATTTTCTTATTAAATGCTTTAAATATCAACATACACGGAAAAAATTAACAGGTCCTACGATTATATTGATATAAATCACAATGAATCCCTCGCAATCAGATGGGAAATTGAAAGGCCTAATGAGGCCTAGATAATCACTCCTAACGCGGTAACTATCCCAGCAGGCTTACAGCACAATGGATTGCAATTCCATTTCAACCAGACATTGAAGTATTTAGCATATAAAATTCACGCCGAATGAACACCATTTGTACCCTTCGAAGGTAACTAGTGAAGCCAGTGGTCGCGTTTTTAAAAATAGCCTTTCGTTTTACATTGAGGCAGTAAATCTAGAGCGACATGCGATAAATTAGACTCCTGTTACTGACTACACACGATGTTGGATGTGAAACTCGGAATTTGTGATGTCAACAACAACAGCAGTCGCACGCTGACGACCGTCTCGTGTTACAAACGCAGCTTCAACACGACAGCCGTTGCTGAATGGCCCTATATTTTGCACAAATCTACTACCTAGTGACTGGCTTTGATAAAAACCCCTTGTAATATAGGCAAGGCATAGGTAAACACTTACTCTAAATATAAACTACAAAAATGTTAGTAGGTAAATTCTATTTGGTGATCCCTTTGCCAGACAGTACTATTAAAGAAATTAAAACAAGACTCGTGGCGTATAAAATTAAACGTTCTAGGAATCCCAAAATAACTTCTTTAAACAAGCGACGTCTGTTTGTGATATTAAAAAACAATATCATCTGTGTCCCTCAGGCTTTTCGCTTAATCAAACAAATGGAATAGGTAAATAAATTATAGTCGTAAATAACAAGACTGTCTTCTCAATAAAGGGACAAGAAAAAGCATAGAGATATTTCACAATCGGCTTTGTTTTAGTAAATGAAGCCCGGCGGGGACATCAATCAACTTAATCAAACTGCCACCGGAACGCAGCCGCACATAATTATAACCATTGTTTCTTTTGTTTTTCTTATTCCGACCCGAACAATAACAGAAGCACAATTAAATGGTGTAAAAATATTTGTCCTTTGAAGTTCTGGAAGTTTTTTAAAACGTTTTGCTTTGTACCTCTATTGAAACTCAGTTTTGTTTATTAAGGTACCTTTATTTTTTCCTTCATCACGTTTCATTTAATCTTTAGGTAAAATTTGTTACTGTACTTAAGCCAAAATGAAGCAGTCTACGTTATTATTTAATACGAAGCGAATAGTTAAGAAAATAACTAATAAAATTCAAATAATGAGAGCTCCAGGCGGCGGCAGATCGCGCTAATTAATCCGGAAGCTGCACTATTAATTAGGGGAGTTTTTCTTCGTCAGAACTGGGATTACGAACTACGAGACTCCAGTAATTACCGGCCGAAGATTTAACTGTCTTATTTATTTCCTGATACATTATTATTGTTGTATTTAGATGTTATGGTTACTAGAAACCTCACCGTAAAATGTGGCGGATAAATCCTATTGTAGTAGTCGGACCGTCTTTTTTTGGAAGGGTCTTCGAAGTTTTAAAGAAGAAAAGAATTGATTGTGACGATTCAAAACTGGTTCTAAATTAGAAAGTTGTTTTCATGGAAAATTAAGCTTGCGACACCACGAAACATATCACTTTTGTCTTCAGTCGACCAGTTCTCTTTGCAGGCTTTCTAAAGTTAAACCTAGAGTATATTGTTTGCAGACCAAGGTTAAGCTAGATATGGTGACGTACCTAAAGAAACTAAACTAACTCTAGTTACTCTCAAACACGAAACCCAGTTACATGTCAAAGGTTACATCGTAAACTTTAAAAGCAAAACCTTAAAGAAAGCCTTATATTGCATCTGGAACATACAAACATCCCCTCTCTAAATTCGAGCATACAAGCAATTCCCATTCGACCATTTCGTCCTAGGACATGGTCAGTAACAAATCGTCGTTCCCAAGCTGCGAGTGTTTTAACAATTCGCCAATGCATTTGTCGTAAAGCTTCGGAGTTTATTTCCAACTTAATTCTCCTCTTAAGCCGGAAAGCCTTACACGAAATAGATTCAGCGTTCCCGGATATTTTACTTGTTTCTATGTTTCTGTACAATTAGTTAATGTTTATTTGTTACGAATTGGTTCTTGAAGAGTGCTTACAAACGGTTCACTATGTT
Organism: Chrysodeixis includens; assembly: GCA_941860345.1. Taxonomy (NCBI): domain Eukaryota; kingdom Metazoa; phylum Arthropoda; class Insecta; order Lepidoptera; family Noctuidae; genus Chrysodeixis; species Chrysodeixis includens. The sequence continues at coordinate 9,605,144 of OW796097.1, forward strand.
TCGAAATCTCTTTGCTTAAAAATTGTAACTTATACGTTTTTCGGATACATCTCTTTAAGGAATCTTACTACAATTGCGGAGAGGCACCGCTCTTGGCCATGTAGTGCATACAATTGAGTATTTGAATATAAAGTCTAATTAGTCCGTCAGATAGGTTTCCACAAGACATTGGAATTTTCTTTTATCAATTCAATAAAAAATACAATAAATTAACGATTGTGAATCGTAATGAAGTGTAAAGTTTTAACGCCACCAATCAGTCAAGTAACCAATTGCAATATACTTACTTTAAGAGCGAGCATAGGTCAAATTCTATATTTAACTGTAGGCTTATACCCAACAGCTTCACCAATATAATAATAGCTAGAAACGTCTACAAACTCATCAAGGAGTCGTCTATCCGTCGATTGAAGAAACAAAGCGAGCGTCGAGAGCTGTCCTTCAGCAGGGACTTAATCAAACATCAGCGAGGACAAATGCTCCCGTCAGTAACAATCACACTGACTGATATTCCCTTAATCTCAAGAGGCTTGAAAAGTACGGCCCATTGAAATGATAGTGTTATAACAATAGAGTAGATGCCTATCTACTGATCTATTTAGTTTGTATTTTAGACTTCTTGTTGTTTGTTAATGACAGCTCTGTTATGTTAGCGTGAAAAGTAGCGAAAGTCTTATGTCTTCAAAATTGGTTGTAGGAGTCAATGATGTTTAGATAGATAGAATATTCTTTATTGCACACCACATGAGAAAGAGATTTCACAAACATAAAATGATGTTTACTCAACTATTACGTTAATGGTATGCTGTTTAATCTTACTAATTTTATAAATGCGAAAGTTTTTAAGTATAGATGGATGTGTGGCTGTTTGATATTCTTTCACGCTTAAAGGGCTCATCCAATTATGATGTAATTTGGTTGATAACACAAACGTTATTTTTTTTCGTTTGCGTAATAGAAGATAAATGTTTTACAACTATAACCAACATCCACGGCAAGCCGCGGGAATAAACTGGTAAAGCTATAAATATAGGAGATAGGAACCTATAGACAAGTAGGAATTAAACGATCGATAATAATAACTAATGCTTATATTATTCTTCATCTTCTTGGTCCTTACAATGCTCAACGCAGACATCTTTCGTTTTGAATCTGTTCTGATTACCGCCGCAGCCGCCGTAGATAAAGCTCTTGCACTCATCTCCGTTCACGTCGTAATAAAACCTTGCAGTTTACAAATATTGAAATTAAAAAATGTGTGGAACTAGGAAAACTTTAAGCTTCGGAAATTTTGCCGTCTTTTTTGCCTACAGCAAAATAGTTAGACAGAGTAAGATATCGCCACATCGGCTAAAGGAAAACAGACAATGATCAATAAATTTAAAATACAACAAATTTAATGTAAAATTCAGTATAAATGTAAAATACTTGCCTGAATTTATCCCTCAGACTATATTTCGGGTGATGTTCACAATATATCACACGCCGAGGATCAATTTAAAATACAAATTACTAAAGTATAGTTAAAGTTTTCACCTGTCAATGAGAGCTAAGCACAGTCCAGCATTTGGTTGTAGTCCACAGAAAGTAGTCCTCGTAGATTCCTTCAGAGTCATGTACGTTGCTCCTAAAACAATCATCATCTTCATCAATATCTACACAACGAAAACACACGATCACACTATAAATGCCGATGTTCACAGCTGATAGATAATTAAGAACCATATGAGTTATTAATACATGCAATGCAAGTGCGGCATCTCCGTACAAACGATGTCGCACCTGCTAGAGTACCCAAAGTGTCTGTACGCCTGCACTTTGGAGAATCTAATCTTCGCCAATGATGCTATAATTGTAGTTGCCAAATACTGGACGCATCAATTTTTTTGAAACCAAAGGAAATAGACTATTAGATTATGCAATATTACTAAACAAAACAAAAATTGACCTACGATACATGTCATTCAGCTGAGTTGATATGTCCAAACTTTTTAAGGCAGTAATTTTTTGAAGAGAGTTTTTTAAGTATATTAGCAGAAGCAGTATTTCAAATATTACTGAACATATTTAAGACACATTTTCAAGCTATAAACAACAGCGTATTTTATTGTTCTTGGTCGCTCGCTTGTAAATTCAACAGGTGGAGAACACACAAGGTGATTCGTTTATTTATTTAGCATCGTTATACAGCAGGCCGCTTGGTTCGCTGTTGAATCAACCTAGGGGCATACAAACATCACTTAAAGTAATATTGTTAGAGTTATGGAAGCGAGGAAGCTCAATAACGTGAAGCCGTGTGAATCAATTTCGCAACTGCAACAGTTTAGCTTCGGGTGATAGTGAAGATCCCCAGGCATACTGTATCGCCTGCCGGGGGCGTAAAAGCAAAAGCGAACCCCGTACCCCCGGCTACAGGCATATGAGGACGCTCCAGTCCTTTTTGTCGGTAAAAGTCCGGCACACCCCTTCATCAACTCACTGAACAGAGACAGTCTATGATATCCAGTGGGATATAAATAAAAAAAGCATACTGTGTCAATCTAAGAAAGTGGCTATTATCAGATGTAGTAAATCTATTGTTCCTTACTACCGTATGGAGTAGTCATCAACACCAACATAAGACGTCTCTCTTAATGATGGTGTTGATGACTACTTTACGCCGTCCGTAAGAATTTATTTTTGATCAATTTTCTCTTTTCCTTTATTTCCCCTAGAACTTCTATACCTACGTAAATTGTTTAAAGCTTATACAGAACCGAGAACAGGCTTAAAAAGCCTCTTTAGTATTCTAAAGCTAACAGAAATTATGTAAGAAGGCTTTTCAGTGGTAAGACAAAGCGAGTTATAGGTTTCCTTAATTAAGAGAGAGACAGGACACAAACTCCATTGCAGATTTAACTGAAATTGTGACAATGGGAACAGTACTTTAGGTACATTTGAATTACTAATTTGGGTTTAGCTGCGTATACCAATTAAATAAAGGTCTGGTCTTTGCTTGTTGCTAGCTTTTGCTTTAAGTAATGCTTGTTCTACGAAAAGAATGAGGTTGATGACCATTTTTTTCCACTATGTAAATATTAGGAAAATATATTAATAATTATTGGACATGTTGGAATCGTTTCGTAGTGTCAGATGATTTCACAATATCGATCGTTTTATGCTAAATCATGGCCTCGTGAACCCTGCTTCTAACTTTAATTCTTTTTGTCTGCTTAGCCCACCTTTTTCTAAATTAGTCATATTTTATCTTAAATATTAATAATAGCTTTTTTATTATCATACCTAGTAACTTACCCTATTGGGTTCATAATTCATACTTACCCTTGCAGTGTCGTTCGCATTCGACCAAAGAAGCGAAGTTGTTCTTATTTCCATCGCACCCGTTATACATGAACGACAAACAGGCGTCTAGTTGTGCATCATAATAGAAGCTGAAAACATACAGGCTTACTAATTATATAGAACTGGGATTCTTTAGCACTAGCTCTAAAAGTAAGACCGCTGTACTGTACTGAAAAGAGACATCATACGTGCGCGCTGTTAAGGTGTTACCACACCAATCGATCGATCATCAATTCATAGCAGCGATCGAATGAAGATCGATCGATCTGTATGATGAAAACTATCGATCGACGTCGAATAGTCCTATTTACCATCATTCGATGCTACCAATCGACAATCGATCGATTGGTGTGGTAACACCCTTACGTAAAAGTTTGCCATCTCGGGTCTCCGCCGTGTAGCCTGTCGCACCATCTCGTCTTGCTTTCACACTTTAAGAACTGGTGATGGGCTCCCAGCATTAGGCCGAAAAGAAGTAGAATAAGACACGGAATTCTAAACAATACCCTCTTACAAGTATAGTTCCTATCCTAGTAATATTTTGTATAAATCGAGCAGTAACGTATTAAAAAATTGGTTACTTACCTCTGTCTTGGTCCAGATCTAAAGTCAGTACTGCAAACAATAAGCATTAATTAGAATTAATGAGAATCTTCGAGTTTTTTAAAGCGAGATGCCGCTCTAAGTTATGTAGTACGCCTTCTCACTCCTACAACTGCATCTGTGTTATATTATGAGGTGCAGATGGTGAGCCCCTTGGTTGTTATTCTTCTTTTACCTCTAGTACCAATACACGACGGGATTTCATTGTTATTTTAGCTGAAGTTAATTTGGATTTAAAGGGAAAAACGTAAATGTCTTGCCTATCTGGTTGTTTATAGTTAATTATCTTAGAAGCAATCTAACAACTGAATAAACTTACCCATGCCGCTTTGTGCAGTTACCGAATTTAGGTTGCAATTGGCACCAGAAGTCCCATTTCCATACGGAGTCCATATGACCTAAATATCAAAATTCTTTAAGGAATTCTTATAGTTTTTTTAAACGACTCCCGTATTAATAAATTTAATTCGTGTGAAGATACCCAGACTTCGAATAATCATTTGTGGATCGCACAAATTCTTGTCGAACCATGACACGTCGCGCTCAGTGGTAAATTGGTAATTGGCGTGGTGACCTATGTCCGCGCATTTAATTAATTTATGGTGAAACAGACAAATTATTGTCTGCTTCATCATAAATAAGCATAAGCAGTTACAGATCGACCCATTATTCAACCTTAATTCAACTCTACATATTGTGTTTTTTCTGATAAAATTTCTCTTTTTAAGAAGAATGTAATGTCTAACTGTGGTCTAACTATAAAGACGCAACAGTTCTATAGGTGATGTCAAGGTAGTTTACTGACTTCTCCTCCCTTGGCCAGCTGCCTTCACTTTGAATAGATCCAGCGGCGTGCTGGACATGACGTCCGCCCGGTTCACGTTTATCCTTCGATACAAACTGCTGGGCTTCGGATGCTCCCCCATTTTCGATTTAGAAGTCGTCAGTGTAGTCTCCTCTGAACTAGATAACATACCCCTACATGAGTAGAACGTCCCGAATATTATAACAGTGCTAAACAAACTTTTCATTTCAGAAATATGAAATACGACGTTATATTAACTTTGTTACAGGTGCTCTGGTGTGAAAATAAATGATAAGCACAAAATTTATACCGCTATAAACTGGTTATCGCCTGTGCTCTGTGAAATCGCGCCTACATGGTTTCGTATATTATTTTCTCTCTAAAACGCGAGCGGATAGCCTGCTAGTATTATAAACAATTTCAGAGTTCACGAGTTGCACAACTGGCTCTCTGTTTCTACTTTTTATTGACATATAAACCAACTGTGCAAGAGGGTAATATATGATATATTATGTTAATCCGCTTTGTAAATACTAACCAGACTAAATCTAAATCGTTCACAGTATTTAGGGCAAATCAATACGCAATCACGACGACAGAATACGATAATCATTTCTCAGTTACGAGCACACAATGCAGCGTCTGATCGGCAAGCAGAATGTTTGCTGATCTAATGGCATTTTCAATTTGCATTCAAATTCCTGAGCTCGCATTGCTGAGCTCCGCGGGACGGGCGGCGGGATGCCGACAGCGTTGGATACTCGAATGCTCCAATGCCCGAATCGGATTAACGCTAACGACGCACCATTCTGTATGGCCGCCGCAGTCGACCGCATTCCCGCCGTGTCCTGCGCGACACTGATAAACTGTTGCAGTGGGATCCCTAACATCCACACATTAAATTCTCATGCATGCCTGACCGATTTATCACTTTAATAAAAATCAGGACACGCGACACGCATGAGGTATGGCCGCAATTACCTCACAGCAATGTGTTTACACACTTGCCGAGCCGCTATTGTATCTCTAATGTGGGCGTAATGTGATGAACCCACTTATTATTAGCGCCTACACCTACGAGGAATATACCTAACTACTAATGTAGGTACTTACGACGGTCTCTGCTTAGACGGAGAAATATTAATTTGAACAAAGATTTTCCTGTCACGATAATCACTGCATTCGGAAACAATAGGTCCTCGTCACAAGCTCTATCGATGTTGCAAATTAGCATTCCCCGAGGAGAATCCTAATGAGAAATGTAATTTCGAGAAAGCAGATAGCTCTTCACAAAGCTTTTTAAATGTACAATCCGAGCTGCAGGATTAATTACTATAGTTTTTCATCCCGTCTAGTCGGCCGCCGGTCGACGGAAGCTAGGATTACGAGCGGATTCCGCCGGCGACGATTAATAATTAATTGTCATTACCGTTATGGCTGCAAAGCCAATTGCCGCACAGGCTCAAGCAGGATTATTTAATCTTAGGGCTTGATGAAGTGGCAGCTGTAGCTACAAGCAAATATAGATGTAACAAATTGGTTTTTGTTTATGAGCTTAAGAGGTTTTTACTAACGTTTCGGTAGTCACATGAAGAAAAATCTTTCAGGTAATTTTTTAAGATAGTTAAATAGTAAGTGAGTGTGGTAAAAAAACGGAAAAGGAACCTTTTAATTACGTATTTTCCTAAGTCGTACTTGCTGATAAAACCGCTATTGTTTCTTGCCTTAATTTATTTCATCCATTTCATCTAATTCTTTCCATTTCGAAATTCCTAATACATCAAAGACAAAAAAAATCAAATGAAAGATCTGCTTTACTTCCAGCGTAAAACATAATGTAAAACGGTAAAACAGCGTCGGTAGCAAAATAAAAACGACAGGCAGCCGCATAAAAATTCAATCATTTCAAAAGCTCCGCTAAGATTTGTAGGCCGGAGCCAGAGAGGATTTAAATGAAATTACGACATTGTTCGTCGATGACGTCACGAACGGACGCCTGTTACAGAAACACATGTAAAATATCGTGCAGATTTATGTGCTTTACCTGTTGTAATTGTGAATAACGTTGTTTGTTATGCGAATAATATTTATAGGTCATATATTCGATACTGATAGATGTATATTTTGCTTTATACTATAGCTTATATTTTGCTTATAGAATGGAATGTAAAATATACTCTATCAATTAGCCTACGACAATGCACTACAAAAATAGGCTTATTAAACTTATGTAATGAAAATCTTTGCCATGTTAGTTTTATACATAGATGATACACATATGTTACTCTTACCTTGGCTTATCTGTAGCGCAAGTAATGCCTTCTCATATGTTTTATCATGTTCAGCAAAAGGCTTTTACTGTGAAATAATATACGGCCCCAATATCCTAAAACATCGGACGCATCTCACGTTGATTGATCCCAATCGTCTATTTAATCGGGATCGCGCGAAAGCGAGGCCGTGCAAAGGTTATTCTGTAACGTTTTCGTATGAAGATACAAATATACTCTACTTGCGTACGTATCTAGTAGACATATACCTAGAATATAGACAAGTTTCGTTTTGGTGAAGTAGGTAACATAGATAGGGACCTGTCTACGTCTAGTAGGTAGGTACCTGTACCTATCTGTGAGTAGTTATGGTAAGTAAGTTCCTGGTCTACTTCTATTTAGGTTTGTACGTTACTTGGTAGGTACTAAACTAGAAGATGCACGATGATATAACAACCAATGTACTCTAGCCAGACTGATTGTATTAAAGTAGGTAGGTACTTACGTGATGGTAGCTATACCACGGAGGTGATACTTTGTATTTGCTCCGTCAGCTCTGTGAGCTATACCAATACTTCTTTTTGTGTCGATACCGCTATGGTATGACTTGATTGAATTTGGTTTGCCCAGTACTTAGCCACATCAATCGCAGTATTAATGGCAAGAATTAGACCCTCGTGAGTTCAGGAAATTGCACATCCTATCTAATACCTACTTGTTCCAAGTTTTTACCTATCTTCAAATGCAATGAGATTTAAGAAGCTAAAATCACAAAATAGGTACGTACTATTAACATGTTGTCGATAGACCATGCTTTTTTGGCAACAATTTTACGTTGTCATACTTAGTGCATTTACTTACGCAATGCAGCACCGCGGGGGACACGTTATTAGTCACGTTTTCGGAGTTACACCATGGTAGTGTGGTCACAATTTAATAACATAGTGGTATCTCATGGGGATTAAATTGTGCTAGAAGCTTAGAGCATTAAAGGCTAGTAGTAAGGTGTATACTCCTCAGAGGTTTTTATTGTTTAATCCGATAATGTACTTTTCTATTGCAGCGATTCTATCAGTTCGTATGTATTTATGGTGGAAACGCAGCTTTAGTCTCAATTTGAACTCAACTGCAAGCTACAAACAATTGAATAACAATTGATTTTTATTGAATTTCTAGACCACAGTGATCCCTACTTTCAGGAAGGCGCCTTCAAACTTAATCAGATCATATTCTACAATGTGGTCTTATAACGGCAAATTTCAGACAATGCTATAAAACAATCACTTCTGCTCTTGACTCTGAAAACTGCAAATAACACACAAATGTGAAATCTTGACGTTCACAGTTATTGCGTAAAAATTGGTCCATACGGTGCATTTCTATATGCACCGATGCCACGTTTCCACGCTTACGTTTTGGTTACTGTAACGTTTACTACAAAATACTTATCCTTTATTCTTAGCTGGAAAATCATCTCGCTGGCTAGCATGACAGCTCGCTGTTCCCGAGTAACTCTCCATCTAGTGAAGCCTGGAAATATAAAGGCCCTCCGAGCAAAAAAAAACTGCACTAAGCCGTTCAATATACCCTATCGTCACATGAGTGCATTTTCTAAAAAAAAACATTTTCCAATAAAGCCATTCCATAACCAGCGCAAAGATTTTACATCTACATATTTGACCACTGTTCATAATAATATGTGAGAGGGATGGAGAGATGGCTAGATGGCTATAGACATTTTTTCGTCACATCTTCCTAGTGTGTCGCTAGTAATTCGATCTTTTTCGGTAACTGACAATACTGATTCTTGTCTAGTAATACCTAAACTATAACTGTCATCTTGGGTAAAAGGTAAATTTATTGCGACCATACTAGTTTATTGCTGTATGGGTGCAGGGCAAGTATGGATGCCCTAACTTAAGAATTAAGTCCAGAGTGTTTGGTCGGCAATCATGCCCAGCAGAAAAACGTTTGATAACTTGATAATAGTAATGAATGTAGCCTTGTTCTTTAGTACCCTCTGTTGACCCAATAAAAACCTTGTAAAATAGTAATTCATGAAAAGAAAAACAAGCATTTAGATCGGGCTTATAAATGCGTCCCAGGGTGTGCGAGGGTTGCAACCTTTTCAAAACAAAACCAAATAAAACAAATATAGGATTATATTCAGTGAAACATTCAAATCCAACATAACAAACATTGGAATATTTTCAATGTTTGCACAAGCTGTACACATTCTCGCCTACGTAACGGATTTGGACCTAATGAGATAGTTCAACAGGCAAACCAAACTAATAGGCTAATAATCCCATTTGCCACATTATTAACATCGGCGCGTATCTGCTACTAAGCCGCTATGATTCTAACTTCTTTTCTAAATACCTCAAACCATGTTAATCAAAATAGCGCAACCAACACACAATGTTAACATAAAAATTAACTGAGCTGAAGAGAAACATTATAAAAAAAAACAATCTACACGCGGGACATTCGCTTTCACTCCTACGGACAAATTATATGACATAATCTTCTCGAGCTGCGAAACTATCTTCACCAGACACGAAATAATAACTAAAAAGGGTTTAAATTAAATTAAGCTTTACCACTTCAAATCACTAAAAATGTCTTAAAACGTCTAAGGCATCTTTACGAAAACTTATTGTATTTTTTTCTTAATTTATTACATCATATATATACATAATTTCGACATAATCATTTATTTAAAACGTAACATATCTCTGGCAGGTCAAGTAAAAAATTAAATAGAAACATCATATAAAATTACGCTTTGCGGAAAAGGAACTTTCATTCCCTTGGTAAATAATTGGTATACTATATTGTTGGAAATTTATCTATTATTATGGGGGGCCTAAGGGGGGTAGCTTATTCTATATTTTATGCTAGAAAAATATTTCTCCGGAACGAGTGAAGATTCCTTTCCCGTAAAACATCAGTTTACAATGTATTCTCTCAAAGGAAAGATTCTGATTCAACCAATCATATCAAATAGTAACATGTAGACCGCTTCGCTATAGATCGCTCGGACGCTTTTAGCCAGTATTAACAATACAGTGTTAACGTTATAACTATTATGTGCAATAAAACCTAGTGTACACTTGAGGCAGCTAACGCTACGCCGACACGCTCAGCTATTTATACTAATTGATACCATCCTCGCCTCAAACATACACCCGGGTGTTGGCAATTCGACAATCAATAAAACATTTTAGACTTTAGTATATAATATATACTCCAATAATTTCTATAAAAACAGATTACACATGAAACTTTAGCGGGAGTGTCTTTTAACATTATTTTATAGAAAAGCACAAACCTACACATGATTGTCGTCTCTTAAGGTTATGTGCAGTAGCTATATACAGGCTTCACTAATAATTATTATCACAATACCGTTGGTGTAGATAAAGGAATTCTCTTTACTCTAATAAAATATTTCAATTCTTCTGACCGTTATGGGAACATAATTTTTAATTTTCCTATGGTGTAACACTGAAGATTTTGAACATTCTATATAGTAAAGAGTAATGTGTCAAGCTAATTTATGGAAAACGTTACAAAAGTTTGTGGATGTGGGTATATTAAGCGTATATTGTAAGTTACACGTTATATTCACCGTCGTCTTTGTTACTAAAGTTAGTATAATTGGCTGTATTTAAATTTTATTCCTTTAACTATTTTATACTATATGATGCATTCTCATTTAAACTCGTTTACTGATAGATGTTCAACATTTATAATAAAATAGTTTTTTAACATTACAAGCAACTTCTGCTATCATAACAAACGATCAGCAAGCCGATTTAAATTTTATGATAAATACAATACTTTATTTTACACTAGTTTGTTAATATAGTTATTCAAACAAGCATCGACACACAGGCACATTTTATTATTTAAATTCTCGTCTAAATTAAGTTGTCTTGTATACTCTGTGAAAATGCTTTACATTGCCGAATCACCCCAAACGACTCGCTGCCCGGTAGACGCGAGACGTGGACAGTTGGCACAGCCTTGCAGGCAACACTAGCGGCAAGTCTCCGTCCCGGTCGACCCGACACCGATCAGTACATTTACATAAATAAAACACTAGCGGACATATTAAGACTTCCCGGAGGCCACGCGGTTCGCTCACTGGATATGCTAAGGAGTGTTCGACACCGAGCCCCGCCCAGAGCGTTGCCCGCCACACCTAGCTTTGGACCTAACTTCCGCGCGCGAGTTCCAAGCCTACGTGACCGTGCCTCGGAGACATACGTCACGGCCGGTTTAAACCTAAAACTTGTTAAATAATAACATTTCCCTTTTTTAATATTAACAACGAAACTATGTGAAAGAACGTGAGTTTCAACCATAACAAAATGTATAACTTACTAAAGCCACCGATTAAGAAAAAGCAAAAGATTATATGAAAAAAATAATACTCGATGTCACTTTACCAGCGAGACTCGTCTGCGTCTACGACTAACTTTCTCAAGTGTTCGCCCATTCAAAGCTACTTTAACAAATTATAATAAAAGTATTTTCTAGCAGGACTACTTTGTCGCCGGTGTCTACAACACGTCTGTATAGAACATTTCCCTAATTAGAATAACGCGGTAAAGTAAGTCAAATATTGGTGTTAGCGATGCACATATCAAGTAAATAAGGCTATAATCTGTTGCGTGTATCCAGGCGATAGTAATACGGCATATTAAGTGCTACACACACGTTTAGATATAACTGTAATCGAAAAAGCAACAAATACATTACAGAGTGGTCCAGCATAAGAAATAGCTAAGTATATGATAGTGGGTTGCATGTGAGGTGTGTCGTGTTACTATCGGCTCGGCGCGCGGGGGCGGCCAGGCCGGCGGCCAGGCCGGCGGCGCGGGATATGGCTCAGTTGTATATCTTGATCGCCTTCTCTAGGTAGTTGACGCGGGACCGCTTCGGGGTCTTGTTGATGTGCTCCAGCCCCAGCCATGGCCGGGCCGTCGCGTCTGGAAGTGACAGATCTATATTAAATTTTAGCACACATTCTCTGGAGGATTGGTTCTATTGTAATCATTACGTGTATAGTATCATATTTGTTTAGCAGTCATTTAAGGCCATAGAGTGTTTTCTAAACAACTAGTTCTAACATGCAAGGTGTCGTGCGTGTGAAAGCAAGTGAGCTATTGATAATAAACTTGATAGCAATCTAACGTGTCGTGTCAGGTGAGCAATAGTGGCGTGTGGTGTACATGGCGAAGTAGATACTCACTCGCATTACTACTTGGCCTGAAGTCGTATATGTTTATTGTCGCTCCTTCACTTATGTAATTAGGTCTGCCATTTGTCACTATAGCGAAATTGTACTGAAAGAAAAAAAATATATTTTATTGAATGATTCTTGTAAAAAACATGACCAGAAGGTTTCTTATTTTCTATGTGAATAGTAAATGTATTATTGATAGTGAAAACTGTATTAATTCCGTTTTTTTTTTGACTGATTCTAGGCTCTTTAATTTCTCAAACTGGTCAATTAATTTCAAACTCAGCCTATATTTGAATAATACTAATTTACTATAAGCTTACCTTTTCCCACTCCTTATCAGGTATGTCGAGTTTCTTCTGGAGCCTGTCCTTAACGGCCTGGAAAGGCTCGTTGTGTTTGACGCGCGTGTAGAACGGGATACCGAACGTCGCGTACACTTGCTTGTAGAAGTGCGCGCACGGCACGACTATCTCGTCCTCCTACAGACCATTAACATACACAAATTAATTAATATTGAACAAGTGAACTGGATAATAAGACCCAGTGCACTGTACCAAGCACCTTGGGTCACCCGAATGGTGGCGGGTAAACAACCAACAATCGCATTCCCAAAAAGGGTTAGTGTCAGGCAGGCGGCTGACTATAAAACCATAGCCAAGACTTTAAGCAACATGTCTAGAAGACGTGTTGCGCCGACCCCAAGTGAAATGGGATAAGGGCAGGAAGATGATGAAGTGAACTGGATAATCCGATAAAAATCTGTCAGAAGGACTGTTATAATGTCAATGAAATAATATATTGTTGTGTTGTAAGTGCATATATTATTTCTGCTATTGATGAATGTAATAGGGGTGGAGATTTGATTTCTATTGAAGACACTGTGTCGGGAGCAGAATGAAATATGTACGTCTGTTTATTTACTAAACTATGGTAGAACAAAATCACTTAGTATCTACAATACATTCTTTACCATATGTGGACACAGAATTTTTGGTAAATCAGGGTGCTTTCCATTATATGTTGACATTCAAAACTGATACTTGGTGGTCTTAGTTGCATAAATGACTTTAGATTTTTGACTGTGTTTGCTTAGATTATAAGTGTTTGAATGACTACATACCTGCAACGTGACTTCATCTCTTGGTACCTCCTCTATTCTGTATAGTCTGGGCGGCGATATGGTGACCTGGTCCAGCGTCAGCTCGGGGTCGGGGCCCGGTAATACTTTGTGACACGACACTTCCACGATCCTTAACCTGTGAACCATCATTCAATATTTGAAATACAAGTGGTACACAATGTAATGAAAATATATTTGTATAATTTTGTTCACTTTTTCGAGACAAAATTCTGACTATTCTATTCAAATTTCCTTTTAAGTTAAAATCAATCTCGTTAAGAGAAATTCAGGCGTATGCTTAATATGAACCTTAATAGTTTTCAAATCGGGTCTACAGATATTATTTTACATTCACAAATGCATCTAATATTCAAAGGTAAAGCAATATTTTTAGGTCATATTTACAAACTACATTTACATAATTAAAATACTTACGTTCCAGAACCGTCGGGCGACATTTCAACGACTTTAGCTGCCTCTTGTAAGATGTCCGACACCTTACCGCCTTTGTTTGGATATAAAATTAATTCTTTATCTTCCTTATAATTTGGACCAACCTAGAAATATTACAACAGTTGTATTCATTCGTTCGCATTCGCTTCCCCGTACTTGATATAACGAGTGTCTGTTATTTTTCGCCATACAACCCAGGTGTTCGATACAATCTTGTGTTACACCCACACGGAGATAGTCACACCTAAAGATTCGATGAACCTTTAGCAAAGGGAAGACAAACCTGCTTTAAAGATGTCATAAACTGACTTACCCATAAACATTTAAACTGTTTCTTGTTATCCAATTCATTAACTTTAATAGATAATATCTGATAGAACAATTTCTTAGGGCACTTTGGTTTACAGTACACTAGCAAATCTTTAAGTATTCCGTCATATGAGTATCGCAGTGGAAGTCCTGGAGTATCCTTGTAGCTGCAACAAGTTAAATGATCGTTGATCACACAAGTCACCGCGTAACACTAACACGATATGAAAGACTAGTATAAAAACTTTGACATTTAGTAATATTGAGATAATCTAAATCGTAAATCTAAAAGTTAAGAAACACTATACTGGTGTTAATTGCATAGCGCTTTATAAAGTAACAAAACGACTTGACTCTAGGAAGTAGAGCCACAAACTTCCTAATAATCTATATATATAAAAATGAAACCTGTTTTCCTTGGTCACGGCATCACGCGTGAATGGCTGGACCGATTTCACTAATTCTTTTTTTGTTGTATTTGTTATTATTAGGAGAAGGTTCTTACGGAAAAAAAATATTAAGAAAAGACCTTGGTTTTTTTGTCCCTTTACCACGCGGGCGAAGCCGCGGGCAGAAGCTATACTGTCATAAATATTCTGCACAAAAATGTATATATTAATTAAAATACTAACTTTTGACATTTGAAGAACTGTATTAAGTAAGGGTCCACGTTGAGCCGCTGGCCGACCGCCCGCGCCATCTGGTCGTAGCGCATCTGCATCGACAGCTCCATTGTGAACCTACACATTATATACAGTTAAGTTCACACATAAAATATAATAAATATAGGATTGACAAAATAAGCATATTGTACCCCAAAATAACTGGCAGTAAGAGAATGATTGCGCCTACATTTAAAAACAAGGTTACAACGATTACAATATAACAATAAAATAAACTAGCACAATATAACTTGAGCTAATATATTATGTAACCATTAAATACAAGAATAGTTTACTTATTTGAATTCTTGCAATGGTAAGCTAAACTTGAATAAATATCACAATGTAAGATGTTACACAGTAAAAAATGATGTAAATTATAATTATTACTTCATGATGCATCTAATCTACGTTTTGTTTTAAATATTCATGATTTTATTGCACTAGAGTTTTTTACAAAGACTTATCATGCCGACAATGTTATTAATGATGAGTAATTTTACGCAACGATGCTTTTAAATCATAATTCTTCCTTGAAGACAAATAACCGCTGTCATTATTGTTCGGCGAGGCAATCCAATTAATAAGGAGAGGTCAAATTGACACGCAAAAGTTCTTGCAATTAATGTACATTACTTAACGTAGACTTGAAATTCATGATAAAATTATATGCATCTTGAATATTGTAAGATATTTACGATTAAATCTTTTAAATCGTATCACAAGACTTCGCTTGAGATTCGTCGTCATCATTATGCATGCTTATTTTGCCGTTGATCAATTGGCAAATATGCATAATAACTTTTGTGATGTTGGTTCATAATTAATTAATGTAACCGATTACTTAATCGTATTTATTTGGATCACTCGAATAGTATAGAAGTAGCATTTGATGTGTGTTTGCTTTAATACTCGCTCAGAATTTGTACTCTGTATGCGCAACTAGAGTCAGTAACGTTTTGAAAGTGCCTCTAAAGGAAAACTTGAAATAAAAACCTATTGATTTTGATTTATCTATAATATGTATGTATTTAGAAATATATAAGTATGTTTATCAGTTGTCTGATTACCATAACACAAGCTTTGCTTAGCTTGGGATCAGATGACCGTGTGTGGGTATTGTCCCAAGATATTAATTATTTATTTATTTATTTATTTCGACTCACCCAGGATCATTAGGCACGGTCTTGTCGACGAACTGCACCTCGACCTTGTAGAAGATGTACTTGAAGTAGTCCTGGCAGGTGGGCAGCTCGAGGTCCTCGTGCCTGTGGTCGGCGCGCTCGAACACGATGATGTCGCCGTCCATCAGCTCGTCCAATACCTGGCCGCGTGCACACGACTCAACCCGAGGGTAGCCCGCCTTATGCCCGCGAGCCTTACGCTTGCAGCGTATACCGATACTTTGTCGTGTCATCGACTACTTATGTACGATACTAATGGTTCATGTATGAACATCTGCCGCAAACTTCTAAACAGTTGACTGTTTTTGATTTTATTGTAAAGACGATTTGATATCAAGTCGCGACTTTCTACTGCAAAGTATATTTGATCGCAGTAACTTAGCAAGATTATTGATCAGAATCAAGTAGTTCTGTATATTGATTAAGTCTACTTGAATCAAAATTTGTACGAGGACAAATATTTTCTAATCGTATACGAAACAAACGTAAGGCGGGCTGACGTAAGTGGTGACAAAATTGGAAATAGCAAGTGTAGAGTGATATGTAATGAGATATTTAAATATGATGTTTAATGAATACAGTGTAAATATGAATGTTATAAATTAATATAAGAATGAGGTTATGCTGATACATTATAAACAAATAGGGCACTGTTCAGATTGTAAGCGATGTAAACAATGTTGAAAACATTTGAGATATTTTGAGACTAGGTCTTAAAATAAGTCTGTAAATACGCAGTGATACGCGAAACTCGCCAATAAAATTGATCATATATTTTGTTGTGACCTTCAGAAAGTATGACATTGCGCTTACGATCTCACATTTATATTTGAACAAAGTCAAATGAATTATAATTTAAGAACTTTAATAGGACGAGGTATTGTAGCGTGACATGAGGAAAGCTATATCCAGCAATGGACAGATATGGACTGAGTTGACTACTTTTGATTGAAATCGACTATAGTGCATGTAGATGTATCGAACTTGTTTTAAATTATAAAATAATAAGTTTGAATAATTGAAATTGCATTGAGAAGCTTAACAAAATTATAATTGGAATGGTCATTCAAAAGGACATGATTATGAAATAAAATGATCTGAACAGTGCAACCATTATATACATAGTAACTATACCTGCACCAGCGATACCTGAATATAGGGTCAAATTGGTCATAACATCAAGGTACATAGACCTTACATAATTGTATAAAAACAATACAATCGTACATATATTTACACATACTAAGAAGGCTAATACGTGATTAGTCCTTCAAATAATATAAATAAGTCCAAATACATATTTACTTAAATATATACTTGTGTTAGAGTTAATAGCTATTAAGTTCGATAGGGTAAAACTAATAAATAATACCTTTTCAAGGGGATCACTGTAGTTGTTGATTTTCTCGACAAAATCAGGTTTGATCTCTTCATATAAAACGAGTGGTGTGTCTGGCGGGAACCCTAAAAACAAAAAACGAAAAAGAAGTTAATACTATGCAGGTTTAATATACATTGAAATTGTGACAATACAAATTGAGCTTTGCTTCAGCGTAGTAACATTGAGAATTATGATTTAATTTTATTATAATATACGGTATTAGTTATACATTTCTTTTAATTAAATTCCATATTTACACACAGTACTATTTCCGTACATTATTTTTTTAGGCTTAGAAATACCAATAGAACAAACCTGCACGCTTGTTAAGGATAGGTATGAGGTCAGCGGGCTTGCTCGCAATCGGCAGATAATGATGTCCACAGTAATGTATGCGTTTCTGTTTGGGGTCATAAAACTTGAAGAACAAAACGACGTCATTTTCCTTATCGAAGGTTGGCAGAGCACTGAAGCCAGAGTCCGGAGGTAACATCTCTAAGAATATGTTCCAAGGGTTCATGTTCTCAGACACGTCTGCTACGGTCTTGTGTTGGTCGTTGACGATGTCTAGGCAAGTGGGTCTGCATGTCTGTTGAGGAATAACCGGTAATTAACATATGAACTTTTTCCATGATTAAGATTTCATCTGACACATTTAATTCTAAATAAATAAAGATACAGTACGGTCTTTATTTACAACTTGCACAGTAAACTACTTAAAAAAGAAACAGTATTACTGGAAACTACCAAAATGAACGATTTTGTGATAAATATGTCAAACTTATAGTCTGTGTAAATTCGAGTAACATTTCAAGTACTGATTGCGTGGCTTTTGGAAACAGTTATCGTAAATAGAGTATCTGTTTATGTAGATGTGTGCATACCTGGTTGGAGCGCGCGCTGAAGGGCCAGGGCCGCAGCTGCTTGAGCGGGTACTTGAAGTTGTCGGCGAGCGTGTCGAGCAGCTCGGCCACGCTGGCCTGCTTGCGCACGCGGAACACGCGGTAGTGCGCGCGCTCGGGGTCGTACAGGTCGTTGCCCTGGTGCCCGTCGAACGCCTCCTCCAGGACCACGTTCACGTTCATGTACAGGTGCGCCTCGTTACGCTCCTTGCGCCGGATCTACAAGTTACAACGCCATGACACACGTCAGTTTGTATACTAAAGATACAGGACAAGTCAAACGCAATGATAACATATGCTTCTCGCCTCGAATTGAATAAAAAAATAATAAATCATAATAATATCAAAGTTAACTAAATACGAAAAAGAGACTTACAGTTTCAATTCTCTTCTCTTCTGCAAGTCTCTCACTCAACTCTGTAGGTATGTCTGCTTGTGTTACCTCTTGCAAGACAGTCTTCAACTGCGAATCCCTGAAATTGACGATATCAATGACTAAGTAAATAGTTTTTTTCCAATAAAACTAATATAAATATAACATATTATTTTCTATCGTCAATCTAGTAGCACATTTCTTAATGACATGCCCAAATACTGCTTTACTATAAAGGCACACTAAAAAACAATGTCACATTTATACCGCGTCTATAAAATGTGAAATATTTATAAAAATTGTTTCACCAATATAACACTTCATAACACACACTTCAAGTCAAAAGTTGCATAATTTAAGTACCTAGACATAGAATATCTGCCACTAACCTAATATAAACCAGCATGTAAGCGTTGGTGCAGTGTCGCACGGTGAGCGCCATGTCCTCGTCGTGTCCGCCGTAGTTGTACTCGATGGCTTCCTGCTTCGTACAGCGGGACACCACGTCGTCGTCGAACTTGCACCACTGTCACACAAACAGCCAGAATTTAAGATTCTTGGTAGTTAGTAAAAAATGTTAGTGGTTCATTGATAGCTTTTCTCTTTCCAATAATAGAAAGGATGGGACAGATGTGTAGGATTTAGGAATCAAGAATACTATTGGTATTTACTAAAAATAAATGATAGATATCAGGATCATGGCTATTCACATTATTTGTGTCATTAATGTAAATTATGCCTAGGATGTTAAAAAATGCATCACTAAATTGAAAATAAAGTGAAAGTAGAACTAACTTATCTTAATTATAAGTAGTTTAACCAGTAGTCTTGTGCAAAATTTAGGATACATTGATAACATTTTAAGATACAAGTTTACTACTTCGTTTTTCAACAAATTACACTTATCATCTTAAGTCATCATCATCTTCATCATCTTCCTGCCCTTATCCCATTTTACTTGGGGTCGGCGCAACATGTTTTTTTCTTCCATTCTCCCCTATCAGAGGTCATACTATCATTTACTCCTTTATCATTCATATCATTTCTTATACAGTCCATCCATCTTTTTTTTGGCCTTCCCCTTCCTCTCCATCCATCAACATTCATACTCATCACTTTCTTAGTCACATGATTCTCATCCCTCCTCATTACGTGCCCATACCAAGACAGCCGATATCCTTTCATTTTTTCCGTAACCGGTGCTACTTATCATCTTAAGTGATACTCGAAATTACTTTTTCTAATCCACTGTTAGATTATAACTAATCACATTAGCTTTAACTCATTTACTACTTCATTCATATCATTCCTTATACAATCCATCCATCTTTTCTTTAGCCTTCCCCTTCCTCTCCATCCATCAACATTCATTCCTCCTCAGCGTCTGTATTGCAATTGAAAGCCTCACCTTCCCGTCGCCCTTAGGGTTAATGAAGACCACGTAGTGTCCGCCGTGGTTGTCCCCCGAGTGCACGAGCACGGCGTGCAGCGTGTAGTCGGCTGGCGTCTCCGGCTTCTCCTGCAGGTACGCGTCCAAGTTGATGTGCTCGTAGAACTCAAACCTGTAGGGTTTTATATATTTCATTACATTCTTTTCATACACAGATAATGATGTCCACAGTAATGTATGCGTTTCTGATTCATAGATTAAAATTAGTTTGGATTAATTGCATAGACAGCGCAGGCTGTGCATGCGCATATCTTGCATGGTCTTTCTCTAAATATTTTGGTATTTAAGTGGTTAATAAAATTTAATTAAGCATTTAAAGACACACATTTAATGTGTATATAAAATTAAGTTGTGGTAACGCAAATAAAAATCTATAAAATAGTAGAGAAGAACATACAACAAAAGCCATATGTGGTACTGCTCCGATGTATTTTTGTTGTATTGTTGTTTCGTTGGAGAAATACGTATTGTATTTAAAAATTCAAAGTAGGCTATAAAAACGTCAAAATGGTCCCAAAATCAATACTAACCTATCATTAAACTTGACCGAGCTGTCCGTGATGGGATCGTACTGGAACCGCATGAGATGCAGATGCAGTACGGGCGGGAAGGACGCGAAGATCACGCCCTTCTCAGCCTCCTGCAGGCCGTGCTCGCCCGCGTCGTACTTGTTCTCACCGTCCAACGTCTCTGTGCTGATGTAGTCTTTGAACGACTCGTCGACTGGAAGGAAATGGAGTATTATTAGACCCTACTTTTTTTTACGACTCCCGCATTAAGAAATTTAATCCTTGTATCGCGGGGAGTTTCACAGACATTTAATTCAAATGCACAAAGACACTCAT
Source organism: Chrysodeixis includens (assembly GCA_941860345.1). NCBI lineage: Eukaryota > Metazoa > Arthropoda > Insecta > Lepidoptera > Noctuidae > Chrysodeixis > Chrysodeixis includens. The sequence goes on from OW796097.1 coordinate 9,626,100, forward strand.
ACTCAGAACAAGCGTTTGTGGATCGCACAAATTCTTGTCCTACGCGGGGATCGAACACGCGACACGTCGCGCTCGGTGGTAATTGGCGTAGTATCTATACTTCTCGGCTATCCGTGCAGTCAAAGGGGCTATTTTAAAGGGAAAGTTAGTCAGTGCCTTATATGTGTCGTCATTACGAACTGGCGCGCAGTCTTATTGTAATCATACGAATGAGTCTTAGATTTTCAGTTCACTAGTCTAAGGAAGGTTACCTTCAAAAAACCCAGAAACCCTCCTGCGTAATTGATAGCAAGATAATAAATGTCAAACTTTTGTAATTTCCAATAAAATTATTGATTAATTAAGGTCAATGCACTGTCATTTCCGTCGATCAATCTATTATTAATCTCAGTTTCACAATTTCAATAAATGGACAATGGTTATCATACAACATACTTAAATTTTTAGACATTGGTGTTCCACTGGAGGGCAAAGGCAGACAGACGGATTAAATTAAAATAGCTATTTACTGTATTTTTGATACTCACTATTTTTCTTCCCCTTGATATTAAGCTGTATGTCGTAGAAAGTCTCGACGCGCGTACTGGACACGTTAACATTTTTGCACTTGATATACGACGTCATTTTTACCCTCGAACAAGCGAGGCACTGTGCCTTCCACACATGTACCCTTCATTTTACTTTCCAATTTATCTAGAAGTACCTGTATCGGGAAACAAATATCAAGTGAGTTTTGATACAAATTAAGAATAATTTGTGGCATAACTTAACATAACTAGCATAGATTATAATTATAACGTATTAATCCTATAGTGTGTTCTGGGTTTTTATAGGAAAAAAAAAACTGAAATATACTATCTATTTTCAAGATAAAACTACACAAAATTACGTGAACATATTTTTTCATTAAAGCAGGTCAAATTACGAAATGTATTTAACGTAATGTAACACGTAGATAAAACAATGAAAAAAACATTTGTTTTAATTTACTGATAAATATTTAGCACTATTAAGTAACAATCAGCTGATATTTTTTTCGTCGTTATTACCTTCATTATCTAGATGCGAACTTGTGTTATATGAATGGATGAAATATAAATTAATTAAAAGTAGTGCTTACCCTAAGAAACTCTTGCACATCATGCTGCATAAAAGAATCAAGTGTTTCCCACCCAAAACTCTTTGTAAGTTTCTTTGTGCCGACCGGTTTATCAGAGAATTGCAACTCGTAAAACACTCTTTGTAAGGCCAATGCAACAGATCTAAGGAGAAAAAGAAAACAATAAGCAATGTAACAATATATAGACAAATATTAAAATAAGGTTCAGTTTTTAATGAAGTCCCATGACGTTTCTTTAATATTAACGTGCTTTTTCTGTCATTTAGGCCAATAAGCCCGTAGTATTACACACAAGGCAATATTATGTGCGCGGTAAAGCACCGACAATAAACAATAACATGACATACGGGCCATATACACGCACTTATTCGAGGCTTTAAGACTTTATAATGTTAGATAGTGTTTATATATTTTAGAGTAAGTCTAGTACTTTCAAATTAAGTCAATAAACAAAAGCTCACCTGGTACTATCATCAGATTCCGTCGGCATCTTATAAACGGCCTTACGTAGTTGATTCGTGAAATACAGTGTTTGTAACAATGAGTTCATATAACAAGTCGCGCCTTGATTCTTTAAACCTAAAACAGATACATAGTAACATTAGGCAGATATATTTATATACTAAATAACAAAGTAGTAGTGTGTGCGTAGGTCTAGGTTTTTTTATAGAAATAATTATGTTTACATGTGACATACTGCTAAACCTTACGCAGTACGTACGTCGCATATTAAGACGAATTAAGCGTACCATCGAGTGAATGGGCAAATAAGCTATTTAGTGAAACCATACGAAAATAAAGTCGACAGATAAAATCTTCAATGAGTTGTCATTACACAACACATACCAACATAGCCGGTGTGTTTCTTAGAGTCCCAGGAGACGCCGTGTGGCGCCTCGGCGGTCACGTGCACCTCCAATGTAATTGCGTCGTCCTTTATGTAACCCTTTTCCGGATCTAATACATCGTTCCATGCCATGAAGTGAGAGAAACCCCAGTCGTTCTCTTTACTAAAAACATTACGACGCTAATTAGTGATTTCATAATATTTACGTAGGCATTTCAAAAAGTATTTGTAAATTAAGAAATTTTAATGGATATAGATAAGTTTTATAATAAAGCATTAAGAGATTAGTGATAAAACTTATCATCTTTATAACCTAGAGCATGATAAATGACGCATGTCGCAACATAAGTCATAGATAAACAAACCTGTAAAACAAATGCTGAATCTTCCTGAAGAAAGGTTCAGTTTCGGGCTTATGGGAAATAAGTCTCAGTTCTGCCATGGCGTAGCACGACCAACTCGAGGATTCACTCTCGCCATTGCACTGGAGGAAGAAGCCTAGAGACTTTTGTTGCTGCGGGTCGGGGGACGGAGCTTGCCGCGGCATGACCATGATCTTCCAAGGAAGATTTCGGACGTAGCACGGCGGGGATAACACGGAGTCTTTCAGATTCCTGAAGTTCTGTACCGTGAAACGAAATGTGGCCTCTGATCGCGCCTCGTCGTCCTCCATTTCCGTATCTAGACAAGCGAGCTGTAACCAATTAAACAACATGTCAACACCGCTCATACATACAGCTTATAAGGTATTCATAGCTTGTGCTTATACATGTCATGTGCGACAAAAACCCTGTCACTCCTTGTAAGTGCATAATATGTGTAGCTTACAGTTAAAAATAAAGAGCTACAATTAAAATCCTCAAAACAAATAGTTTAAGACAAGTCTGAAACATCTTCACAATACATAATTTGCATCCTTTAGATACAATACGACAACGTAGGCGGTCGAGTAACAGGATAACTGATCACTCTAAATACTAGCAATCTCAAATATTACACTTGAATAATAAGTATTCATACTATATGAGCAAAACACGCGAATTCGTGATACAAATATTTAGTGAATTAGAACACATATCATTGTGTATTATTGTACTCACAATAAGATTAAAATTCACTAGTTGAATTGTTTCATTCATTGATTTATTGAGCAATTAATGAGTAAAATAGATAAGGTGTATTTATCTCTTACAAGTATTATTTATAACTTTAATATTTTTATCAAATTTAAAAGCAAAACACAGCTGACTATTTAATTCCTTATCCTATTTACTTATCTTATAAAATTTGAGTATTTTCTATTAAATTGAATGTCCCTATCTCAAGATTATCATGTAATCTTTAATTCTGCATTACATTTTTATTAACACCTAAGAAAGGGGTAATTAGTTCTGACTTGTTGTAGTTGCATATTATACCTTGTAAAATATAGCTTGATACCTGTGACGTTTGTCGGAATGACATTACTAGGGATGGAGGCGTGTTTTCGTAGCTTAATCGATGTCTGTGACGTCATTAAGTTTTATTAAAGTGTCATTGTAGTCATTGTCATTGTAAAGATGTTAAATTAAAAATAAATGTATTTGTAGTTGACTTAAATGAAATAAAACAAAATATAATTCAAAATAATCGCGCAAACCGATCACAAATTCGCGACACTCACTATTCAAAACAGTCTTTTTTTGTCTTTTCGGCATTATTGGCTAAACAAAAAAAAGGTAACACCAAACAAAGCAACACAATAACACCATAGTAACACAAATATCAACAAAAACAATGGTAGCGTATACAAGGCGTCTGCATCGCGTCAGCACTCGTACTGACTCAAAAAACGATGGCGCCCGCGTGTTTCCAGCACGCGAAATCATTATTGCCAAATTAAATAACTACATTTTATACTAGTGAAATTTTCATAGTATTATTTTATCGATAATCATCTGTCAGTCACTTGCACGTCCCTAGTGCTCTTCTAAAGTGCATTTATAAGTAAGCTAAGAACCAAAAATTATTTAAGAAATATTAAATATTATTTAAATTACTCAATTTTTTTACTGGTATCTTTATAATTACATGATTGTTTTTAAAAATACGATTTATTTTTATACACAAAACGTCGTTTTTATGTTAAAAATTTTAAACTTTTAAAAAAAAAATTTGGGTTGTAGCTGTCTTCATAAAACGTTCGGTATGTCACAGGTATCAAGCTATATTTTACAAGGTATAAAATCACCCTTTGAAATATATCAGTCATGACCTTCAGATATTTTTTTACAAGTCACTGACATGTGCATGACTTAAAACTTGAACTTGGCAAGGACAGCCAATTAATCCAAGTATAATAATGTACATACAGGTATCAATACAGCGATGGTGTGAAAACATTATCATTTGAAGATAGCTTATCAAAGTATTTGTTTGATTGATGTAGTTACTCACGGGCATATCAGACGATGTGGTTTCCTGGTTCTTCATAACCTCACCCATGACAACCTCTCCGTTGGGACCTTTCATAAGATCGTCCTCCCAGGTCTTGTCAGTCACAGTGTCCACAGTCTCCACTGCAAAACATACAAACAAAATACATTACTTTTGACATTTTAATTTGTCTGCAACATTACATGCAGCCTTCAATATGATATTGACTATGCATGTGATCTGAAATCTTATTAGATATCTTCACACAATATTTTATTGCTACATCTATTTAAGTATTCAATATAAATTTATCTATCAATAGTTTAGTAAAGTGAAGCAGACAGCAGTACACATTATTTTCTTCAGTAACAAGTAATATGGGTAACAGGCAGACTCAAAAAAATACATGTTACCTTTAATGATTTTGTGTGTACAACTTACTAGGTAAACTTAACAATTAAAATAGACCACTACTATGCAGGAAAAGCAAATCTATCCATTGTTTTACAGATATGAATTTTGACAGATAATGTCACATTGACAACTTCTTATAAAAGGAAAAAAAACATTGGGTGTCACCAGAATTATGAGAGTACAAACTTTTACAAAAAGTATTCAACACCAAAGAGTTTCAAACAATGGGGCACCTTTGGATTTGGTGAACTTTTTGTTTATGTATTCAAGTTTCAAAGTTGTTTAAACATGTTTATGTTCCAGCAATAATAATAAATATTTATCATTCCTAATTTTAGAATGAAGCTGAAAATGTAAGGCTTATTAAAAGCTCTTAATATTAATAAAATAAAAATATACTTATGTGAGTACTTAAAACCTTACAGGTACTTGTTAAATTTAGATATAATTATGATTGTCAAATGTTATATTACATTTTAAGCTTGACTTGCTACTAAAATAGGATAAGAAATGATTTATAAATGGTTGGTTGTAATCAGCAAAGTAAAGATTTTTGTCCTATGTTATCTTTGTTTATTTTTAATGTTTTCAATTGTTCCCTATCAGTTGGCAGTGCTGCACATTCATTCATGCATGTAAAGATCACATTGACATTTAAACAAGCTAAGGTAACCTGTACTCAGGTATAAATACACTGTTTAAGTTCAATGTATAAGCACTAAACAAGATAAATTTAGACACATTTATAAACAAAATCACTATTTTGATACTTTATAAACTAAATTCAAAACTAATAAACACACCAAACATTCATGTATAACAAAGATATTCTATATTTAGACATTTTCACTTCACTCTTAATACAGCGACTTGCACTTTTAGAACAAAGAAAGTAACAACCTAAATCTAATAAGCAAACAATAATTTATACATTCTCTATGTAGCTGTACACTCCAATGATGTTTTAGTAAATAGATGCACAGCAATTAGTAACAATGTCAACTCAATGAATACACTTTGAGGTTATATAGGGTAATCTGGTTAACAAATAAGTTCAATAACACTTACAAATACATAGGCAAGTGTTTCTAAAAATTAGCTATGACGAATTTGGTACTATAAATGAAGTTTGGTGAAAAGTTTGACAGTGTGGGAGTGATACATGGGTGATTACAATGTAAATATTGTGACATCACTAACCATCCTGAGTCTCCATCTCCTCCACCTGGTTCACATTAGAGTCGTGCTGCTGCCTGTCCGGTGCAGGCGTGTGGTTCATGTTAGCCGGGCGCGCCACGGGGGACTCTCGCCCACAACTCTTCGATATTTCCTGAATAAATATTCCACCGTAAGGACAAGCTGTATGCACACCGCTTATTCACACTTATGACGTTCGATTACTGCACTTCACATACCTTTAACGCCAGGGGATTGCTCCCTTTGCACTTGCTGAATATCCGTTGAACAAATTTCAACGAACTTTTCTCATCGACTCGGGTGCCCTGCGTGTTCGGGGTTTTATTTTTCTTCGACGTTACGCTGGTAATTTTCAAAGAGTGTTTACTAGCGGCGCGGCCGATGTCTGCAAATTTCAACACAAGGGCCCGATAATAGATAGGAACGCTAATAGCACATTCCTAATCTTATAATCATTGCCAGAATAAGTAGATCACTCTATCATATAGCGGTAAAACAGGAATATTCTACAACGTATCCGGGAAAAGAGTTATTTTCGCGAAAATAAACAAAATGGTGGATGTTAATTTAATTTCTGGCTTCGGATGTGTGGCCCGGTTTTGATCGACGAATGCACCATTTTATCATTCTCTCACATTCACCGTAGTGATGTACACGTTACTTAGTATTTCGGTTCTTGACATCATATTATTTTGAAAAAAATAAACATTTCTTTTAGAATTATTAGAACATTTAAATAGTTTTATTTATATATGAATTACTTGAAATTATACTAAAGTAACGGTTTTAAAATTATTATGTGTAAGATTATGCCCGTTAAAATAGCAAGTCGCTTCTAAAATCATAAAAATTAATCACGAGTTCAACGAGGACAGAATATTGTGAAATATAAAATTTAAAATAGCATGTTTAGTGTAAAAATGTTAAATAAATCAGCTTTACCAAAATTGATGAATAGAATACAGCTCTTAGGTGGGTTGAATGGCAGATCAGTATAAAAACACCAATTTTATTGAAAGTGTCTAAATATTCAGTGAAGGTTTTTGTAAAACTTGTTAGGATTAGTAACATTTCATGATACATATCCAAAGCAATAAAATTGACTCAACATGAATGTGACGTTGTAAAAAAACAAACTTGACGGAAATGACAGATGATGATAGCTGTTGCTTGTCTGTTACTTTTTCATGTTTGTTGTTTTCCGTTTTTAGATTATTATAAATTAACATGATAAGCAATTAATGAACACTTTAACAAGATGATGTTCCCAATTAATCATAAAACAATATTTGTATTAGATCATACTCCTTATTTCGGTATATCATCGGAATTTCCTATAGAATTCGATGTCCCCAAAAACCGGGGATATCTTCCTGTGCCACCAATCTGCAAGTCCTTGTGGACCTGCAGTGTGGAGGCTGCTGTTGAATACTGCCGAGTAGTATGGGACCTTTTTCCTGAAGGAAAACTGGTGAGGACCGTTTGAGAGCTATACCTATTCTACGAAATATATGGTCATAGTACCTAACCCTATTACCTACTTGTTGCTATTCCAGGTGCGGCTAATTGTAAGTGACACAACGGCACATATGCTAAACACATGGGTTGCAGCACAACAAAATTTAACTCATGTAAGTGTAACTTAGGAATTCTCATGTATTATGGACTTCACTCTCAAATCTCTTTAACTTGTAAATCCAGCATTGGGCACGCTCCTTCCTACTGATCTCTATTGTTTGTTAATTTATAATTTTTATGGACTTAAAATGTATTTATTTTCTTATCATAGAGACTGGTGTCTGTTTTAGGTAGAACCTGTAGTACATTTAAAGTGAAAAGATTATGACTTAATGATAAACTTATATTTTCCAGCTCCTAAATGGATTATGTTTGGTGGGACCGGTCCGGAGAGGAGCTGGTGGTGATGTGGAAGGTTTGGTTGCCGCCATTGAAGCTCTTGCTGAACCCTCCCCTGCCCAAGTGAGCAGACCACCTGACAGACTCTTTCAAAATCGGTAGGTGAATTATTTAGACTTGTAATCAGCTAATCCAGCCAAATATGTATAGTAAAGTATTGTACAAGAAATGTAGTAATTCATTTTAAGTTTAAGGTTGGGTGTTAAACATAAAACTGAGATCTTTGCTGATAGAGCTGGTCAGATCAAAAGTAATAGAACTATCAATTAAAAAAAAAGTTATATTACACTATTGATACTTTATAAATTTGTATTTTATATTTTTCAGAGGCAGAGTTATCTGTATAACAAGTGCCAGAGACAATGATTCTATAAAGAATTTAAAAGATATTGCTCATAATACTATAGTTCAATTGAACAAAAAGGCTTCTTAGCTCAGCCAGCCGGGTACCTCAGAATCTACTAGTACTACACCACAGTAAGTATGATTTATATATTAACAAATTATATTATAAAGCTTACAATTACTTGTATTTACACCAACAGAACTGTAAAATAATTTTGCAATGCTTTATTATTATTGGTAAAACATGCTAATTGAGTGATTAAAGTTCTAGAGTGAAGAAAGAAAAAAAAAAAGATAGTTAAGGTAGTTTGGGAGAGGTCTTTGCCCAATAGTACATTCATGTGATGTTATTTTAATTTTTGTAAGTGATTTTGCTCAGCCTAATTTGCAAAATACTGGGTAAAAGAAATGTTATATGCAATTTACTTCTTATTATCACTTTTTTCCTATTTCATGTTGATATGAAACTGTTACTTTTCAGGACATTAGTAATCCATTACTGCCATATCTTGATCATAAATGTAACACCAGAGAATGCAGAAACTAGAGTTACTAATCAGCCACTTACAGAGGTGAGTATCTTTTTTTTTTTGTAGTTAATCTTCAAACATTAAGCAGATAGAACAATTATAGCTGATGAGTAGACAGTGGCATGTATTTTGATTTTTACAGACTGTCATCAGAAGACTTACACCACTGTATCCTTTCTATGTCCCTAATGCAGGGATGGTGAACCTTTACATACAACATGCCATTTTTATAAAGAAATATCTACTGAGGTTACGAACGCGTCTAAAAAAAGCTCGCGTAGGGCGCAGAGCAGATTTGTACAGAGTTACTTTACACATTTTTTGGTAGTGCATAGGAACTAAGTGATTACTTAATTAATGACATGCCCAAAATATTATGCCGCGTGCCATTGGTTCGCCATTCCTGTCCTAATGGATCCGTTAGGGACATATGCATAGCAAGGGATATGTTTCTAAAAACTGATACATATTGGTTTATGAATATAATTCTGAGTAATTATAAAAAGAATTACATAAAATAAACTTCATTTACAGATAGCAGGTGGTCAGATAGGCGTAGAGGTAATAGTATCAAGAGCTAGTGCTCTAGCTAATCTGTTGGCGCGGCTAGTGTTGCCACACTATAAACTGGCAACAACTACTGTCACTGGAATTCCTATGAAGGTATGTTAAACTGACTTTTTTTTTCTCTCTGAAGTTTCAGTAAATATTTTTATACTAACTTTCGTGAGGATGCTTCATACTTAAATGATGCAACTCATGCATATTTATCGGTATAGCCCGAATAGTTTCAGACCCAACCGGAGTCCTTAAACTGGAAACTAGTCGGGCTATCCCGATAAAAACGCGTGAGTAAACCGTTGTATCATTTAAATATTTCAGTAAATAAACTTAAATCAATATTTATATGGCTATTTGTACCATTTATTTCAGGAAGAACAAAATGCTAGTTCGAGTGCGAATTACGACGTTGAAATAGTACATTCAGAGGACGCGCACACTGGGTTACGAGCGTCGCAGACGGCGGCAGAAGCTGCGGAATCTGTAAGTTATGCACACCATGTAATATAGAAAACTGTCATCATTGCGAATCCACTGTAAAAGAAAAACATTGATGGTTTTTAGATGTGATTTATTTTTGAAATGGCAATTTTAAAATTAAGTGTGAACTGACTAGGACAGTCAGTTCACACTTAATTTTTGTAGGTGAATTTGTCATCTAATTTTTTGCATAATGAGCTCAGGATTAAGGTTAATTTAAATCCAATTGTATTAACTTTAGAAACATCTCCATTCTACTTATTTAGTATTGTAGTAACGCTTAACGAAACTCATTTGAGGAGGAAATAATAATATATCAATCATTAGCATTATCAATTTTTAGTCAAACAAAGAGACTTCTGTTGCAAAACTTTAACCATCTAAAAATCAGCCATGACTATCATCACTTTTGAGATTTGCGGTGGTTTAAAAACATGCTTTCCGAAGCGCAGTTGGATTTCTTGCATAATATCACTGATTATCGTAGAATACCCCTTTAATAGTAAGGATGAGTATCAACGTTGTTGTGCAGGCACTTCATTGGTTTTTGACATTTGCGGTAGTTTAAATTCATTCTGTTCTTAGAATACCCCTTTAAGTTCCTTAAGGTTATAGTGAGGTTTGCCTGCACCTAATATCACTGAATAATTGCTATAAGGGCATAGACTACCCCTTCTATAATAACAAGTAAGGATAAGCATCAACGTTGTTGTGTAGGTGGTGCTACGTTGGTGGACCCCGCGCGGCGCGGAGGGCGGCCGCGTCCGGGCTGCTGCGGCGCGCTGTAGGCGCGTCACGCCCGCCGACGTGGCTCGCGACCCTCCGCCTGCCTCGTCAACTTCCTGCTCAATGGACGCTCCGTCACGCTGGAAGTGCCCAGGGTAAATGTTAAGTCCGCCATTGTACATTATTTATATAAGAAGCATTACAAAATAAATAAACTAACAAATGTAGAAGTAAAACTCTTATTTTAGAAGAAGAACTTAAAATCTTACACAGATTTAAACCCGAATGTAAATAACTTAATCCCATCTTATTATATTGCACCAAATATTTTAATTGCAAGTTTATAAAAAAAACTTCCTTCATCAAAATAACATACAATATGTAACAATTAAAATGATCGAAGGTAAAGTTTGATGTTAAATCCAGACAAAAGGAACATTTATAGTCCAACAAATCTAAGAAGTACCGTTTGACAGTTTATGACAAATAGGATAATAGGGTTGGGAGTAAAAAAATCGATTACTATAATATCCGATTTTTATGAGATCGATTACTATAACATCCGAAATTTTAAGAGATTGAATTGTCATAATGAAATAAAAGTTATGTTTAGGATATTTTATTTATACACTACTAGTACTAGAATCGTCATCGTCTTCGTCATCATCGTCATTTAAATTAATGACTATTTGATTATCTATGAAATTATCAAAGTGTACGTCTCTGTCGAAGTCCTAATTTATTTTAGGGTACCTATGTATTAAGTGCATAATGCGGTCGCGCAGTAACGTGTCGTCAATTGATAATTTGAAAGTAAATACATTCGATTTTTCATATATGTAATCGATTTTTTCGCATACAAGTGTATCTGAAGAGTCACAACACTACAAGCAGTGACCTAAACTACGTGACTTTGCAATAAGGTCAAAAATAGAACTATTAGAAATTATTACTATGTAAATATGTGTTATTTTTGCTTTGTTTGAAAGTTTTCAATTAAATTAGGATATTAAAAATTGTAAATTTTTAGATACAATAATAAAAATCTTTCTAAATTCATGGTTTTATGACAAAGGTTGTCGAAACTGAGTATTGTACGCGATGAACAAAGTTGTTTTCGGTTTGAAAATGATGAAACGTCAAACGGTACTTCTTAGATTTGTTGGACTATAGAATATATTTATAATTTTCATAACTCGGAATAATTTACTGACTTTGTATTAACGTCATGTTTATGTTTATTTTGTACCTACTTTAATGACAAGTAATTAATTTCACTTTATATTTAAAGAAAGGGCGGCGGTCGATCAGCATCGCACGTGCTGGCCGCACAGGGCGGTGAGCTGTGGATTCGGCGCGCTGGGCGCCCGCACGCCATACGACGACCCACCCGCTTTTATCTGAAGGTGCCGGTGGACGCGTTACGACTATAGGTAACAACACTATGTCAATTACAACATCTTACCTGTTAACATATCCCGCTAGATGCCAAGCTACAAACCTGAGAGGTTTCAGAAGTAACACCCAAACACAAAATAAACAAGGAAATATAGTTTATTTGTGGAAACATGTCTATAAATATGATCGTCACAATATGACATGCTGACAAACTTATACACATTTGTGGATGTAACAAATATATAATTTTATTTTATGTGGAGACTGCTGAGGCAATGTACTTGACTCAATAATCTAATACTCTCTTCCGGATGGAAGAGATAGAAGATAGAGATAGAAGATAAGATAGATAGAAGAATTATTTGACTGAATGATATAATCATTAATTTGTCTGCAAGGATTTGCAGACAAATAATTATATCATTCAGTCAAATAATTATACCATTCAGTCAAAATATCTTAACACTCAGTCAAATACTTTATCATTCAGTTAAATATTTGTATCACTTACTCAAATACTTCTTTTTACAGGATAAAAGAGTTTGGAGCATTAATGCAACAAAACAGACTACATCCCATGCGGGGCGCCGGGGCTAATGCGCGGTCACGTGCACGGTCCACACTCATATTTAATTTAGGATCGGTAAGTTTTATAATTTTTTTAAGGCTTTTGTGACTTGCCAAGTACTAAAATGTTAAACTTAATTTGAAAGTTGATGTTAACTGTTTAGTCTCATACTGTGTCTGTTAGATACTCTCCTGTTCACTGGATAACTCCCCCTGTCTTACAATTCTGTTTATATTTGTCTTTTAATGGAAGAAGAGTAACAAGCCCACTTTGTAGAATGTTTGAGTATTTGAGTAACCTTAACATGTAATCAAAGGCAAATCGTGTGTTAATTTTTTTTTTACTAAGACAAGACTCGAAACTTAACTAATGTTCAAACACACAACTCGAATAACCAGCTTAACCTTAACATTGTCTTAAACTCACTTATCTACTTTTCTTCGTATAGTGAGAGACAGTAAGATTAATATCGCAAAAGTATATAGTTATACATCTACAAAGATCTTTTGGCACGTGGATGACATTAGCATGAGGCCGCTGGCATATTCGCAACATGAATCAACCCAACTGTCTTTTAAAAGTGTTAGTTTTCATACATGACTCATTAGTTTCGATTTCGGCCACGTGATAAAACATTACTTTTCATAATTCAACCAATAGACAATCAAGTTGGTCACAATGAAAAACCTGAACTTCATAGATGATAAAAACTTGTTTTTCATGTCTATATTCATAATATACCATTACTCCGTATAATTTGCTAAATCATGCAAGTCATGTAACTACCTTGTACATGCGGTAAAATGTATGAGTCATCAAATAATATTTTGAAACTAATCTATAGATAGTCAAATCTTATCATAAAGTCAACAAACAAGCGTTACAAACAATAACATGTTGTGTTCTATGCATATCCTTGATTTCACTAAATGTTTTGTTTTATTAATATTTTTTTTGTCTGCTATTTTGCTGTTTGTTTTAATATCTTTATTGTATTCTGCATTAGGAGGCGTCGGCATCGTTCTGCATAGATGCGGGTTTTTGTATCATCGTATCATATCTTAAACACGTTATTTTGGTATGTGTCCGGTAGATGTATCTTTTCGTCTCCTTATAAAGTTATATAATTTAAATGCTTCTTGCATCATGATATAGTATCCTCTTTAGCGGACACATCACGGTATGCACAAACTTTTTAATATATATCTATCTAGCGACCAGCCGCAGTTTCGCATAGTGAAAAACTGATAAATTATACGTATTAACCTACCTCTTATAACAAAAAAAAAACTATTATCTATTACAAAAAACTGTTTCAAAATCCTTGCGCAGTTTAAAAGATCTATGCATACATATGGTCGTACGGACATGTGAAGCGTATCTATTTTATACTATATATTGATATTGTGAGAGACAAGTGGAAGGCGGCAAGTATGGAGGCCTTTGTCCAGCAGTGGGACATCTCAGGCTAGTATTAATAATACTATGTACTATTGTATTGATATTAACATATTGTTCTGTACAGGTGTTGGAGCCCCTGACGCGGCTGGTGGTGCAGGAGACCCTGACTGACGAGGAAGTGGAGACCTGCCGCGGCGTGCTGCTGGCGCTGCTCGCCATGGAGTCGCGGCACGAGTTCCCCACCGCACAACTGCCCTCCAACATGAGGTATATTTGGAACAATAATAACTGGGTAATATTGCAGTTATCATAAGTAAATAGAGCAACATCTTCATTAACATCATAGGCCTAATAACTTGACAGATGTTTGTAAGTAGATAGACCATATCAGTATCACTTTATAGCGCTTAATCATAGTCTTTAAATTTAAAATACACAATATCATTGACAGATGTTTTAAACAAAGAGCTTATCAATATCAATTACAGTGCTTAGTCATTAAGCTTTAAATCTACAAAATCATTTTCTAGTAAATATTTGGGAAACACAATCATTGCGTAAACATATCTGAAAATGAAATTTACTTGAATATAATTAAATTAATTCAGGATAAATTTGAGCGTAGTTCTATAGTATTTATCGTTCTAAAGTCTAAACATCTAAAAGTTGATTTTCTTGGTAATGCCACAAATATCCCTTTAATAGTGAAGTAAAGGGATATTAGTTATGGTAATTCTACTACTTTTCTAAGAAATAAAATTCTGCTCTATTTTATTCTGCGATGATTATAATAATAAGAAATTATATTTGAACTTCTATAAATCTACGACCGTTGCTTCCAGAGGTAAGTCGTCGGGTCGTCGCGAAGAGCAATGGCGACAAGTATGGGGCGAGTGGAGGCGTTTAGTGCGCGCGCACGCGGCCGCGCCGCAACACCGCGCGCTACTGCGGGTGCTGCTCGACTGCCGCGCGCATAACAACCACTCCTCTGACGGTATGATGTTACTCTATACCTAATTATTTTTTCTTTATTTTGGGACAACTTTGAAAAAGTAAAACCCCATAAATATGGCGTACCATATTTACGTACATTAGTTTAGTACCCGTAGGTACTAAGTCAAACTAAGGTACAAGACAAAATACCTTTTATTATGACGGTTTGTTCTATTAATCGTCACTGATTGGTTTTCTTTTGATTATAGTTTTGGTTTTTTGATCATTATTTGGTGAAAATATAATAAAAGTTGACAAATCTTAGAAGCGAAAATAACGCTTTTTGATTATTTTCGCTTGAGTTGCACAAATGCGAAATACGTATAAGCAACATACATATGAGCAATGTATACTCCAAATTTGTTTATAAATACTCTTTAATTACTTTGTAATGAAATGCCGTTCATGCCTACAACAAAGTTTTAATATATTGAACGAGCAAATATTAAGCCATAAAACATTTATTTGGTACTTATATTAATAATTCTTCTCATAACCATCCAAAATTAAATCAAGAAGTACATACTTCTGTCTCTATAGCTACCTACTGAGTTGTGACTTTTCTACTCTTCTCTTTTCATCAACTTTCTTTTATAACCGTTAGTATTTTTTGTTACTATCTTTTTTTATTTTGTTTCTTAAATTACTTTTTTTTCTACTATGTAGTTTGTAGACCCAATAGCTTTCTTTTGTAGTTAGTCATAGTTACAATGATGTCAGCATATTGTTGTATACTGATGCATTGTGCTTCGAAAATATGTCGTTGTTGATTCTTTTTTTTTTAGTGACTTCAATCATATAGCTTTTGTTTAGTAGTTTAGGTAGCGTTTGATCCCATCAGCTCATATTCATTTATTTTTTAGTCTTTACTCCGCAGCGCTGCCTCCCCTCCCCCTCCAGCCTCCCCTCGCCTCCTCCCCTCCAACCCCCCTCCCTCCTCTGGCCTTATACCTGCCCCTCTCACCGTAACTTAATAAAGGGACTGTAGCAAAGTAAGACAGAATTCTACTGATGACCTACCAACTTCTGTGCCATTTGTTCATCGACTTTCATTGCTAACCATACCAGCTTTACCAAAGAATGCCTAAAACACTATTTTTTCCCCCGCTTAGTAGGTAGAAATTTTGTGTTGAACTGTAAAATGCCTTAACAATTTACAGGGGAATCTCGTGCTACAGTGATCCGCGCGACGACAGACTCTCCACTATCTCCGGTGGGCGCGGGCAACGGCGCGGCGGAGGTGTGGGCGCCGCGCAACGTGCTGGACGCGCTGCTGGCCGCGCCGCGACCGCCGCGCCGCCCGGACTTCGCCGGGAGGATGGCGGCGGGGACCAGGGTGGCTACGCTGTACCCTCAGCTACAGCAGGATGTTGAGACCTCACACTAGTTTATCAATTCTTAAGAAGCTGGGAATTCGTTGTGTGACGGGCAAGAACTTGATTTTTACATGGTTGTACAGTTCTGTACTCCATTAAGACTGTCAATAGTTGACCAAAATATGAATAATCAATTACTGTGCTTTTTAGCCGTAAAATGTAAGATCTATTAAGTCTGACAGTTCAAGAATTTTTTTATTACATGTCTACGTTCCTACTTACATGTCCATGTGTTAAATTGGACAAGCCAATGAAAATTAAGAGAATTTAATAAGATTAGTAATTTCTATGATTTCTCGCTCTTATACTTCTCTATGAATCAATACAATACAAACAATGTTTTAATAAATTGCTAATAAATTGTATTCTTTAATAAAATTAACTAAATACGCTACTAAAGCCATGACCTCATGGTCTGAATTACGATCAATACAGTTGCAATATCACGTTGGCAAACTAAAATGAGTCCGCGAAGTCATTTTGCAACAACACAGGATGTGGTCATGAATCATAGCAGAGTGTAGATAAACCACACTGACCACATTGCTGTCGAAGAAATAACATTTTGTAATTCGTGTATGATTATAATTTGAGTTTAGTGTGTGGTGCGTAATGTAGAAGCTATTGGAGCATAGCAATAAAGTGTAAATAAATTTAGTATTGAAAGAAGTGATCGACAAAATGCTTTTTTTGTTGTCATTGCTGACTTTGTAAATTTATATTTTAACTTCGTGAGATCTTGTGCTATGCAGTCACGAATTAGTTTATCGTTAAGTTAAAATTATAATGTATGAGGACTGAAAAAGTCATGGTTTATGTCAATGTTTCGCGTTGTAAAAAGTATTTTTTTATCATATGTTGAAGAAAATGGTATGTGTCAATAAATTTATGAATAAGGGACGTTGGTTTTAATGGTAACAAAAGAGATAATTGAAAATGCGACATTATAAAATTAATATCTTATATTTGTTCAATAAAAACTACATGTGGGCCCGTGACCCGGCGCCCGGGTAACACGACCTTTGTATTATCTTGTTGCATATAAACTCTGCGGGCAGACTGTGTCATAAGGCAATGGTGTGAATGTGGTGGCCTGGCGGCCTCGTCAAGGCATCTGGTCCGGATCTCTCCGCGGCGACGGCCCTGCGCCCTCGCCGCCGACTCGTTACAATTATTGGAATGTCACGCTGGATGCGAACGTTCGAACGTTAAAATTATTACAAACGAAACCTAACGCTAGGCCCCCTCGTGGGCCTTCGAAGATACACTCACATCAAAATATTGTACAATCTCATACTCTTGAGCGCGCCTGACCTCTCAGTGCGCGCTCCAAATATCGATACCCTATAAAACTTACAAAATCGACCGGTACTCTTAAACTTAACTCTAAGTTAAAATTAAACGGAATTGAAAAATAAATTACCTAGGTACAATATTTTAGTCTAGAAAGCTATTTATAGGCGCACGAGGGTCGCTTGGTGGGAGTGCGCGGATGTCAGTGTGTAGCTTTTCGTAGTTTCTTTGCGACAGGTAGCGCTGACGCGTCTGATGAGTCACCGAGTGAGTTCTCTTCTGCCGAACTCGCCTCCTCTATTTGCCTGCGTCAAACAAACGAAACACATGATTATACAGTACAAGTATTGGGAGTAAATTATCGTGAAAATTGCGAAATGAAGTGTGCATGAATTCGATAGGCGTCATGTATGTAGGAACAATGGTATGTAATGTGTGTAGTTACCGTTTGGCGCGCGGCGTGCTGAAGGCAGAGTCGGAGTTGTCGGAGGGCGAGGCGGGCGTGGCGGGGGTCGCGGGGGTGGCGGGGGACGCCGCCTTCGCGTCCATCGAGTCCTCCGTGCACGACGTCGTCGTGTCCTCGTTCACTGAGTCCGCGCCTAGTTTACCTGCAACAACATAACATACCATGTTTATTTATTTATTTACTAGTAGTTCCTGAGATTAGCGCGTTCAAACAAACAAACAAACTCCCTAGCTTTATAATATTTGTATAGATTAACAGCAAACCAACAGCTTCTGTATACGTCATTACATATTCGAATAAGTGGCAAAGCATCAGACTTACACAGACGCCAATAACAGGTCGACCAATGTTAACATCTGCACCTACATTACGATAACATAATTCCGATGATTTTTCCTTCCGATTAAATTCTCATTAGGTCTACCTAACTAGCTAACTACCGCTATATCCCATACTCCCGTGAATCTCTGAACGCTTACCGTCATCTTAACAAATTTTAATAATACTGTTGCAGTTGTGGTAGCGTGACGGAAAACTACACGACGGTATCTCCCTTCCAAAAAGATAATAATATCAATTTAAGAGGTGTAAAGCCCTCGGGCTAACGATATTGCTAAGGACTACATAAGTACATAATCTCTAACATCATAATTACACTAACACATATTTTAGTGTCGTTAGTTTGCGGGTCGAAATGGCAACAACATAAACGTGCTCGTTACGTCGTCCCCGCATTCGGTTATCATAGTACACATCGTTAGTGTGAATGCGGGATCTCGCGTAATGTAAATACCCTTATGGAAACTATCATCGCATTGTTTGAACTTAATCGAATTCTGTGTAATTTAATTGTAATTTATAAACTTGAATTTATAGTAGGTGTAGGTAAACATCTTAACCCTTTTGAGGCAATTTTTGTTGTATTATTAATCCTTGCTACTAAAACTTTCAAACAAAATAAAATGCGCTCTTATTTTTCTTCTGAACAATCTAATTAAAAGCACTTACTTTTTTTACAGACTTCTTTAAGATTAGCATCATTGGAAAGCTAGTAGTACCTATGAATATAGCTTGCGTATAACTTTTACTAACTGACATCAATTTATTTTTAATACCTTATTGGTTAAAGTTACCTACTTGGTACATAACGAATAGTCTTCTAGAAGTATTAGTTTCCTACAACTTCATTGTTCATTTAGAATGAGCATTGTGTTAGATTTCTCTGTTAAGAAATTCTTAGTAAGACTTTTTAACTTTAGGCTTCTCTTAGTTAATAACAATAGGCCGGTTATTACCGTAATAAAATAACGATACCCTACTATTGTTTGTAGAATTAGCGAAACTGTAAATGGCGACATTGTTGGCTGCAAAAAGTTCTTATTGTATACGTTGTACCTAATTGACAGTTTAGGCGCGAAACTCAGTAATGTTTATGTGTGCTATACACACACATTTACCTTAATAACTCTACTTGAATTTTTCCACAATGCCTTTGAGTTTATAAATACTAAAAAGCTTTTTAAGATAGATACCTATCTCAAAAAAGCTTTTTTTAATCTTAAAATAATTAATAAAAATATATTTTTAGTCTTATTTAAGAATATTTTACTTTAGAGGAAGTTTAATAACTTTAGTCTATGTAATGAAATATAAATGGCTTGACTGATTTAGGTATTTTTACTCAAAATCAGAATGTTTTGACTGAAAAAGATAGCCAGTTCAAATGGATTTGTCCCAGTATGTTTAATAGTATAATTTTATTACAATAATCATGTTTTAATTTGTCTGAACTATAAGTGCAAGTATAACAATGTAAGTCACTTTTCAAATTGTGTAATTGAATTGCTCGAAATAATTGTAACACCAACTTTTACCTTACCACATGTTTTTCAGCGAACAATCTTGTAATCATTTATATTTTTTATTAATTTCAGAAATTTCTGTTTAACACATATTTACTTGTACCAGATTTTTAATCAACCGTAGTATTGAGATTTTTTTTTGGTTTATACATACGCTTGAAATTATTTTTTTTGCTCGGCGGGTATTAATTTTTGTATAAAAATTGTAATGAACATGTTCCAGTACTGACCATTGCCATTAGTGGAGGGTGGTTCGAGATTGCTCTCGTCGCTGGGCAGTGGCGAGCCGCCGTTGGCGGGGACCACGGTCCGCGGCTCCTTGCCCAGCAGCTCCGGCTGCAGGTCCGACAGTATGTGGTGCGCCCATAGCGTTAGCTCTACCATGTGCGGGGAGAACTTCTTGCCACAGCCGTTTTGTTCCTACAACACCAAAGAGGATGGTTATGTTTCAATATTTGTACGAAAGAAGAAGTGTTAGGTTTAGCTACCTACGTCTTCCTGAAGATATAAAAAGATCTGATAGTAAATGTAAAGACTATGTATGTAATGTCGGTCGAAGTACTAAAACCTGTTAGTATCTAGCATCTACTATGTAACATGGTAAAGGAGTCGTAAATTTAGTCATGACATCGTTACTCCAAAAAAAGCATGTAGGACGTGTTGAAGCTAACCCCATTAGGTTCTACTGCCAAAACATTACAAAAGGGTACTTGGGCCCTTTGCCAAACATGGACAAAACTACATCGCTGTAATATGTTGTGTAGTTGTGTACTAACCTTATTTAACCTATCACAGACGTTCCTTATATGGTTTACAAAATTGAGGTATTCCTTGGCAGTGTAGTCGCTCCCTTCCATCTCGGGGATGGCTTGCACGCACTCGTCGGCCATGAAGGGCGCTATCTCCGGGCTCGCGGCGGCCAGCAGCGCGGAGGCGGTGGCCGTGCCCACTCCCTTCAGGTTACTGAGCGCCGCCATCGCGGACTCTATGTTTGGCAGCTTTCGGAAGGCCTTCTTCGTCTCCTGCATCACAGCCCGCGGCGTGTTCACCTTTATCAGATATGATAATTGTGGATAAAATCTTCCTCTCTGTAACACAAAACATTGAAACCATTGTTAGGAATAAGATAAAAGAATGGGTCGTTTGTGGCAAGAACTAGTAATGTTAATAAATCTTGTGGCTGTACCTATGCAGGCCACAAGTCATTCTTGAATGATCGACATTCGTGACACGTGTATGTATGTGAATGGATGTTTTTTTACGTTATTTTCGCATATGAACACGGATGTTGTTAGTTTAACATTCAATTCACGTTGGAAATCAAATAAAATCTTTGTATTGAGAATCTCGAGCGAATAATTACCGCCGACAATTTTTATGGGCGTTTCAAATACATTAATTAAGTCGAGAATAATTATTATTTTGTGACTTGAGGCTAGGAGAGTAAGTAATCTTCGAATTCGTAAGCCAGTCTTGTCAGTACCAAGTTACCAACATTGTTGCTATTCTTTGCCACAAAAAGTAATAGTTTATCAATAATACGATAGTTATTGAACGGGTTTCGCTGGATGTTAGTATAATAAACTCGTACTGACCGCTTGTTTCCATTTCATGAGTTGTACAAGCTCCTCGTGTATCATGTGGGCATCCTTGCCTCTTGATTTAATCTTCTTTGGTAATTCATTCTGGTACCTGCAAGTAATAACAAAAAATGATTAAAAAAATGTTTTATTATTTTACTTATTCTAATGTTATAATTATAAATATCTATAATTTATACTGTAAAGCTATATAAATCGTAAAATAATTATGTAATTACAAAACCCCAAGACTATAACTTTGTAAATTAACGCAGTGTTCTAATGAAATCATTAATTTCGCGCCCGCTGCGAATAAAGCAATAGATTTCATCCTGGTTTAATTTGTTATTGTAAGTATATACATAAAGATGGTAATTAGAAGAAACGGCGTACTTTTTATTACATTGTAATCCTTAGTATGCTCATAAAGAGCCATATGGTAGGTAGGTTACACATAAAGTTGTAACATTTTTTACAGCCGTGTGCACAAAGTGTATAAAATTCAATGAATTTGAATTAATTGGCATTTTTAAACATGTACACATTATTCCTTTGTTTATTTGTTTTATGTTTGTTTTTTATGAATACTATTTTTTATTTTTCAGAATTATAACACCCAATTAAATGAAAATAATATTAAAGTCATAGTTAATTATTAAAATTCATTAAAAGGGAGAGGTATTCAGGAGAATACAATAATATATTTTTCCTTTTTAAACAGGTATACTAATTTTGTAGTAAATATGGTATTTCTTGAAATACTTATAAATTTGAAATAAATAAATACTTGATGAATAAAAAAGTTTGGTTATGTCTTACTAACCTAAGTTAGCCGGCGAATTAAATGCCTTGCCGCTAAAATAGTATTCAAAAAATATTTAATTTTATTTTCGCGGTCAGTAAATTATCTATAATAACCCACTAATTTGGATAATTATTATTTTATTAGTTATTAATAAATTTTGATAAATATTTCTAAACTGTTCACTTTTCTATCGTGCTTCACTGGAAAAAACCCTAAAATTTATAAATAAAAATATGACGCAATAATTAAAAAAGGATTAATTCTATTTTTAAATTATAGACACTTAAATAATTATATTGAACCTAATGATTTAATGAAAAACTTTTACGAAATGCTCTGGTAAAAGTTCGTGTTAAAGTACACGTTGATGACTCATTGTGTCTGTGTAACTAATCCAATAATAAAGACATATTAATTATTTTATTACTATAAATTGTAGGATAGACAATTATATTACTATTATTATCATTTAATTTCTTAAATAGTTGCTACACTAATAATAAAACATAACTTTAAAAGGCAAGTCACCATTTTGAACGGATGTGAATTGTGAGTTGTACTCAACAACGCATTGTATTATTATCTGGCAAAACTAGCTAGTCAGGCATATAACAACTTAACGTAGACATTAACAAGACCCGTATTTAGTTAAGGAATCTATGACATTAGTTAGCGAACCGTCCTAAACATAAACTTAAATGCATTAAAACGACTCATGATACGTAAAGGACAGCCACCATTTTATAACGCCTAAGCGCGGTGATATTTTCCCCCACACTGGCTTCAGGAAAAACGATCGTGTCAATTTGACATCGATCCCACGTGACGCAGTGGTTTTAATGAGCCGTCCGCGGACTAGAGATGCAGTCCGCGAGGGAGTTAGCTATCAAATCAGTTTGCACGGATACACACACAATACAAGTTCATTGACACGCCACGGCCGCATTTTCTCCTTTCAAAGGCGTTCGTACTTACCAATTGTCCAATTTTATGAGCTCGTCAGGTTTCTTTGTCTTCTGTTCAGCTTTTAGTTTTAATGCTTGTGGGTATAACTTAAAAACACTGTCAAAATCTTTTGCATCTGCCTCCAGAAAGAAAGTAGACGTGTCTTTCGCGGTAGCCATTGTGAACGTTCTAAATGTACAACACTGCGTATTTAGTTTAGCTATAGCGCCGAACTCGACGCGGCGGCAGCACCTGGCCAACTGGGCGCCCTCTCCCCACTCGCCGCCATCTTGTAGAGTGAACCTCGTAATGACGTTCGATATTATTATTTAAAATATGCCTAAATCGTCTGTATTTTTGCTTATATCACTTTTATTTCGCATACTACAGCATCGAAATTGGTTTTATATTCACTTTTACCTCATAATTACGGACATTTTACTAGAATTTAGGACGATAGGAGCAAAAAATACACTTACTCGACATCACAAGGTTATGTCGGTCGCACGGCGTGTCGAACGTCGGACATTTGTCTGGCCTCCACCCACAGGGAGAAACGGGATGAGAAAAAATAAATTCCATTTTGATGTTAAATCACAGCACCACACTTGAAACTCAAATTGAAATTTGAAAAACTGAACACAAAATGAGCACAATCACGATAATGTTAGTCACGTCGGCCTCGGCGCACTATCAATTTCCTTAAACGTGACGCAACACACGACACCGTTCTACCGAAACGACTTTGGTAAACACGCATATTTTCCGTTGCATTGCAGTACACACTGAGCTCGGAGTAGTCATGAAGTAGTAACTAGCGGTGTACATAAGGCATTTAGGTAGTAGGACGTACATATCACCGGGGTGGAACGTCACACCAATCGGCTTTGTTGTTTCGAAAGATAGATCGCCATGTGCTCTGATCCCTCTTTAATTTAGGTGTATTATTGTTTATTAAACAGCACGTAGTAACGTTGCGCTTTTATTTATTTCTTTGATTAGGTTTGTAGCGTATGGACTAAACAGATTAGCGATGTACTGCTTTGTTGGTTCTATTTTACATGTTTTTAGGAATCATAGATCTGTAATGGATTAGGCTTTTAGTTTAGCTCAATCTCAAATAAATAGCAACAAAAATCGCACATGTAGCGGCATTGCGTGTAGCTTGTAAGTATAAAAAAAAGAAGTAAAATCTGAAATTTTCTCAAATGTTCCATCAAAAATTCTTTATTAACGTTAACATCATTTTATTTGGGAAAAGACTTTCTTTTTCGGTCTGAAGCGGGTCTGATAAGGTTTATCATCTCTTACCCTATTAAACCAATAGTAATAGTAAATTCGCAATAGTATTGTGCCTCATTGAACATAATGCAACACGACTATTATTCCCGTTGTAATGATGCATCATCATAATTTATTTTCACCCTTCATTCTTAGCCTTCTCTATTCGTATTCTATTCAACCAGTATAAAAAAAAATGGTTTTTAAATGGCGTTTCAATATTGAGGCAAGGAAATATTAAAAAGGAATTCGATTTATGCCTTAAAGTATTTTTTTATTTTTAGATCCTAATTGCTCTTGGTTTCTAATTCCATTTGCGGCTTCACGTGAAAACTTTACCCCGACTTTTCCCAAATCGAAATTTTGGTTACATAATACACCAGTTCTCAAAATTTAGGCTATCGCTACAACATATTTCATCAAAGTCTGTCCAGCAATATAAAATTTAAATTAGAGCAACACTCCATTCAGTTTTTGTTTCTATTTTAGATTAAAGTAGATTTCGTAGCAACCGTTGAATCCCGATTCCCAATTAATTGTTATTTACGAAAGCGGTTTGAAAATTGAGTATTGTAGGAAATTTACAAGAAGATATGACTACAGTTATCTACCCAAGTAAATTATTATCATTTTCCTCAAATTTACTTCCATTGAAAGAAGAAAGGGTATCGTATAAGCACTAGATATAAGGTTCAATAATAACACCAAAACAAATAACTTAAAAAAAAGAACTTTACAATTTCTTTTTTAATTAACTCAAAGAAAAGAGCTTTGTTTGTTTTTCGAACAGCTCAATTTTTTATAAGAACTTTGGCAACGATGTTTAATGGAAATATTAATTGAAACTTACTTTCATTATTAGCATCGCGCAATCTACTAAAAAGGTTTAGTGTATTGTTTTACTAACACATTAAAAAAATAAAAAATCTCCCTCGTAATATTGTAATTATGTAGCTTAAAATAGCATTTACCTTAGAAATTATTTTCTTTAAACAATGCAAAGAGAAAATTGAGACTACGTAAATACATTGAAATTATTTGTTGATCATAAGATCGGACATTATAATGTATTTGAATGAATACGTGTGTTTAATATACTTTATCTGTTCCCTATTTAGTCCCTGAATTAGAAGCCTAATAGAGGAATAGTGCATAGTCCAGTTAAGCATTCAAAGCCTGCTCAGATTTAAAGCATAATCCTTTCACACTTTTAAATTGCCATCAACTTTCGTGGTGACTCTGTTACTTGTATGAAGTAGCAAAAAATATATATTTATGATCGTCTTAAACTAAGGTCGTTTTGCAGTATTCGGGCCTTTATGTGAAAACATTTGCTTTTTGGTCGCATATAGGAAGGCTCAATGCGATAACATCTTGTTAAAGTTAGACAGAAAAAAATTAAAGAATCTTGTTATAAGCCCTAGGTCCACTAGTGTTTTACGGAGATTCCTTAATATATTGTGGAATAAATATGAGTCTAAAGCGATATCAGTCTGTTTATGTTGTAGAACTGTATTTTATACTGATGCCAGTCTTCAAATTAGCATACGGACCCAAAACAAGATGAACTAGATGATGGATTTGGTTATGAATAAGATGGCAATAAACCAAAGTATAGCCCTATATTTTGCTTTAGCATCACTAAGACGTTTTACATGTTATTCTGTATGTAATAAACTCGTGGATTTCTAGTTAGGTCTTCATTTACAATGTAATGAAGACATTACTACTCAAGTATGAGAACACCTGTTATATCCGGTAACCACTTACTTTATACTACCTTCCTTAAAATACTATACTTCTTGTACTTAAAATGTTGCTCAGTTAGCTAATTAAAACACGGAAATATCGAATATTAATTGCTTAGGGGAGCACAAATTGTCCAATTGCTTCGAGCATTATCAAATTTGGAATTTTGACGATGGTCCGTTTGATTTTGGAACTGTTTTTGTTTATTTTTTTAATTTTTTTTTTTCGACATTTTAGATAATATGGCTATTCTTCTCTGAAGCTATGTTGGGGACAACTTTCAGCCTTACCAAATACAATTGAATCGGATTATCCCGGGAACAAGTGCGTATCTGACCTCTACAACCCATTTTCTAGGTAACACACTAACATAGTATTGTGATATTATAGTGCATGTTTTGTTTTTGTTTTCTTTTTTTTATATCTTCATCATGCGTTTAGTATTTTCCTAAGCTGCCAATATTATTCTCACTAGTCACTACCCATTTTAATATTACTCACTTGTCATATACATCGTTCTATACTTTATGAAGATGTTTAGGTCATCGTGACTACAGCATTACGCCTGTGTTCTGAGCGTTCTGACTACACTTTAGTGCGAGACAAACCGGTCGTCATTCCGAAACGTTTTGAGGTTGGCTCGCTGTCCAAATGTCGGTCTGCAATCGTCATTACCATACATTCTATTACCATTTTTTTTGCAGCTCTGGATTGAGGTATAGCGTTTGTATTACAACTGTTTTATTAATAAATATGTATAGTAAATAAAAAGTACTTTTGGGTTAGTGGGTAAGCAGTTACTTCTTTTTTTTTAAACATCCCTACCGAAATTTACCATTTTTTTTTCTGCCAGCTTGCTGCCTGTCTAAGAAGTAACGTAAAAGAAACGAAAATGTATAAATATTATTTGGATACTGTAAAAAAAATAAGACAAAACCGTTAGAAACGTACGTTTTAAAGATATACGAGTAAACCCGCAAGGTTCTAGCCATGAAGTAATCATTAAATTTAATAAGACTGCCTCATTTAAAACTTAAAGTACAAACGCTGGCAATATAAATAACAGATGTTATACCTCGTGTTAAATACAACGAACAAACAGACATTATGTCCGCTAATAGCCAGAGATAATTTCACATGATATGACATTCAATTATTCCATTAATCAGATCGCGCGCTCGTGAAAACCGATTGTAATGTAAACAACTCCATCTCGCTCTCCACAGTCCCCACCCCACCTATAACAAGCATTCAATTAACTTGCTTCAAAGAAAATACACGCACAAAACTTTACTGACTTAAAAGAAAAAAGAACTTATTCAAAGTCTTGACAGTTAAATTATTCTAGACACAAACGAACGCTGTACAAAAACAAAAAGAAATACTAAGAACAAAACGTCGTAAAATTAAAGCGTTCCGCATTCAAATTCGTAGATAACAAAATCGTTCAACACTACATTATTTAGTGAGCCACACGGACTTAACGATAATTCTACATCGCCGCCCTTTACGACAGGATATTCCGAACAAAATACGGTTTCAATAGGGTGCCAGTTGAATGCAGGGATACGGGCCCTAAAATAAGTAAGCGTTCGAGGGTTTGGCCCGGCGCGCGGCGCACAAAAAGTACGAAGGGAACAAACGCCAAGCTGACAGAGGGTTCGACGAGGTTTAATTTTTTATGTTTATACTGGGTTGGTTGCCCGTCGCGTCCTCGCCGTATGTATCCGACAAACAGATAGAATGCCTGCTGGGACCGGGCCGCGCCGGCCGGGGCGAAAATACAACGTGCGCAAATATATTTTAGATAAAATGAATATAGGCAACTTATGACAACAGAAGTTATAATTCATAAAACTACTAAAACATTTATAGTCAGTAATAGCAAATACTCCAAAATATTTTTTGAACTTGCATGAAAAAAAAATACACGTTCACGCTATAAAGATAAAGTGGCCGTTACAATTTATTGTAACGTAAATAATTCTTAAATGCAGTGCTCACAGTATTAATTTGAATTAAATGTAAAATTAAAATAAGGTCGTTTAATTAATAAACAATGTAGGTGACGAGGACAGTTACTCCGACACTTTGCTAGTTGAATAGCGAGAATTAAAATGCGGAGTGTCACCGCGCGGCGCGGTATGTTGACAGCCCACTTGTCCGCGTTCCTGGAAAGCGCGCGTAAATGTATCACCAACTGCGTCCTGTGCTTTCGAATTCGGAATCATTAATTTTGTAGCTTACGATTTTTATTAAAGAAAATTAGACTTGAATTTATAGTAGAAGCTTCCAGAAACTTCGAACATTGTTTCTTTAATTATTTGACAATTAACTTTTTCAACTACGGGAAATAATCATGAATTTGAGCAATTTTATTCATAGTTATCTACTAAATCCTATAAATTTTTAACAAGACAAAGCATATCTAATCAAAATAGCTAAAGTTCGTAAACTTGTGTTTCTAAGAACGACTGACGCCTTATTAGTATGCTCAAGTAAGAAAAACACCGCAGTTGGAATTAAAATTGTTTCTCCTTTTTGCCCCAAGGTCAGTGAGTTGTGACTTGTGATAATCACAACGTGCTCTCGGTCGCGCGGTCGACTGCGATACGGAGAAACCAGATATTTTTGTAACCACGCGATACGCTTTGTGCTGCGACTTACATCTAGCGCCATCTGTTACAACAATCCTGTACTAAGCTGCATTAAAAACCGCCAAGACATAGAATTTTTTTTCAATGTTAAAGGTACTAAGAAAACAAGCATGTAGGCTATAAAATAAACAAATTATCAAAACACTTCTGAAATATGTTTAAATACGCACATTATTCTATGAACGCCTAAGTTTTATCTTATCGAATTGAAATAGCTCAGGGCGACAATATTCGCTGATACGCGCTTTGATAAGGCACATTTAGTACATAACGGCAGCATATGAGTTGAATGAATAAGCAACATGTAACTAAACTCGCATTTAGCGTATAACACAGTGACATTCATTTATCAGGTTAATGACACAGATATAACGCTGCTTTTAGCTTCTCTCTGATCCTAAAAGACATTTAACTTAATTTGTAGTTGCTTCATATGAAATTCAGATTTGATTACGTTCAGAATTAACTCATTTAGGCCACCGTCCATGAACGAAAGATCAATAACAGCTGATAGCGTAGTGAATGCTTTCCCTTTTAGCTCAATACCACGTTCATTTTCACTGCAACAAGGGAATGTCTTATTAAACACATGTGCATATCTACAGCACACGTGTTTATACCGTATTAAGAAACGATAACGCTAAAACTAATGATTAAAAAAAAGTTTCTGACAACAAGACTGTCCTTTGCCGTATTAAAAAAAAAACGAATAAAAGTAAACTCGATATAGGCTGCATGGATTAATGAACATGTCGTGCGTAAAAATATTAGAGAAAAAAAATAGCTTGTCTGGATTCCAAAGCTCCTTTGGCGGTAATCGGCTTTATTTTTTAATATGACAACGCAACACTTGACATTTATTTGATTAAATATTCCATTTACCTAGTGAAATCGCGTTTTGAAATTAACATTCATCCCGTAACTTTAAGTATAAGCATACAATAGAAATATAATGCCTTTACGTCGTTTGGCATTATGTTTAGGTACCTGTGCCTCAGGTATGAGACCCAAAAGGTATGAGACGGCTAGGCACCGTCTGTCAAGATAAGAATTTACGTTGTTGTTTATTCTAATAATATTCTATTCTGACTAATACTTAGACTAAGGCTGGAATCATGCACAACAGATGGTTTCGTTTAAATATTCCGTCCTCGTAAATATTTAAGTATAATTTTCTTTTTTTTTTAAGTAGTTAACTGACTCTTAGTAACTTGTGCGTACACTATCAGTATCCAATTCTATAATTAAAAGGGATATTTTATAACTAATTTACTCAAGCAAGTGCCTAATTAAATACTACTTACCTCAGAAAAAAAATGGTTATTATAGCAGCAATATTCAACATATTTGTCTGCCTCGCATTGATGTAAGAGTGGACACATACGTAAGTACACGAACATGCGTATAGGGTACATTATATACCCTGAAAACACACACTCGCTCTCTCAACTCTCCTTTTACGGCGATCGCGTAAAAAAAACACTTTTAACTGGACGGAATGGATCCCCTTAACTTTCATTCATTTTATCTAATAAAGTATTGCCATTATTGCTACAAGTATTTTTTTAAAAATGTCTGCCCAATATTTGCCCATGATGTTTAAATTTTCGCCAAGCACCTTATTACTTCATAGACAGAATTCATGGTTTCTTTACTTGATTCTTAAGTATAAATAGTAATACTATTAACAGTGTGATAAGAGAATTATTAAGAGTCTATATAACTACATGTGTTGAAATTTAATAACAATTATTAGGTAAGGGATGTCGAGTACTGCAATACCTGTAGGCTGCACTTAACAGCACATACCAATGAATTTCTACAGCATGTATATTTGAACGACGGACTTATTGAAGGAGGGTGGTCAGTATTCGATTCTCGTCCCAAATATGTAAAAAAACTATGACCTTAATTTTTCATATAACTATCCGATAAAATACAGTATTTATGAACACAGAGCGCAAAATGCCTAATATCACGCGCCAAACACGTGCCGCCGCTAAGGCAGCGAGCGCGCAAGCCCCCCCGCGCCCCTTGTGATGTCGACGACGAGTGCCGCGCAGTGAAATGCATTCATACCTACGTCGACGTCGGTCATTGACCGCGCATATGTTCGATAAGCGCGAGGGTGTTAAAACGTTGCGAAGTTATTAGGACTTTTTTGGAACGATTTTGTTCGTCATTAATCAGGGTTTTTTTTTATTGTTTATACGTTTATTGGTGAAGTCTATGCATAAACTACTGGTGGTTTGAATAAGTCCGTCGTTCAAATATACATACTGTATATTAAACCTTAAAACGATAAGATAAAGCTTACATTTAGACTGGCAAGGTATCTAAGCACGCACTTCATTTGAGTTATAATTTGTAAATAATATTTTAAAACACAATTAGAGTGAATGATTACTAACAACCATATTAAGACGGTGTTAACATGTCATAGTAAATATCGAAAAACCTTTTAAAAAGTGTTGGAAACTCAAAAACACGAATATTCATCTTTAAATATCACTAGTTAGTTATTATAGGATAGCTTATAGTTAATCTTGGCTCAGACACACTGCTCTTCGCAGTAGTTTGCAAAAGAGTTCCCGTGGCCCCCGACAATAAGGAACAGAGAAGCACTCCGGTGGTTTTAGCCGGTAAGAGTACGGCACACCCTTTCGCCTTCCCCAGGGCGATGGAAGTCCATGAGGATTACCACGGAGTAACAAAAAAAGAGGCACTTACTGCACTAGTCTCTACTAGACCATATTCCTCTATATATTTTATATTATATCCGCAATATTCCTCTCCATATTCAATACATACTATACATAGCCCATAGAAATATAAGGTTCTTTTTTTTATTGTATTCAATACATAATGCAGCTACTGCATTCCAAGATGTAGTAACTAGGTAGGTATTATTTGAACCATGTGCGAAGATGTCACGACTCTAAAAACCGTAGTTGTAAATACCAACACGTTCATTGGTATGTGAATAAAAGGTCCTAGCCTTAATACTAGTTAACACCAAAGAGCGGAGACACTCTAATATCCTTGAATAAGATTTCTCTTAAACCTTTGGAAATCACCACCTCTAAAAGTAAGACTAGAAGAAGAAAGCGCACTACACGGCGTAAAGTGTTTTCTTGCTTCCACAACTGCAACAGTAGTTCTAAAAGAGGAGGACTCCTGTATATTCCACTAGATTCAAAGTCAAGTCGTAGGTGACTAAGTGACTCATTAGCACAATAATATAAGTTTGGGTATTAAGGCCCAATTTGAGAGATGCCTATGTCCAGAAGAAGACCGCAAATGACTATCGATTTACAGATCTAATAAAAGTTTTAATTTAGTTTTAAAATGACATAGGTGTCTATAAACGGTAAATAAAATTAGCAGCCATAATTATGCAATTAATCTAGACAAAAACTTCATCCTAATAACGTTAAAGCTACTAACGAATTCTTGTTATCAACTGCCCAGCAATTTAACTCCCGTCGTAGTAATGTCTTTTTTTAATTATTTGACTTTTTCTGTCTGGCAAGGGTAATCCTGCCCACTGCCAAGTCGCCTCCGGCTCAATCTATTCCGCTTTGCGCAGGCTTAAACATTATGATTGCCAGTTACCGCTTCCCTTTGATTATAAACATCTGTTTTGTTTACTCTACGGCATATAATATTAGGTTTTTCGTTTGTGGCTTTACTGTATAAAGCTTTTTAAATTACATATTTGACTTTCATCGTTCCACAGAATACAATTTTCTTTTTTTTTCAAACATCAAATTCCTACATAAGGTTTGATTTGAAAAATTACTCGACCAATATTTTTTTATTAAAAAAAATAGTCGACCAAGTTTTACTTAACAACAATAGGATTTTTTTTATTACAACAATATGCAAAGTAACCTTACCTTTTCTAACAGATGTTAAACTTTATAAAATACGTACAATTAAACGAGAGTACCTTGTAAATAGATAGCTAGGGGTGTATCTATTGCAGCGAGGGGTGCTTCAGGGATTATACATCAGAAGGGTTTTAGGAGCCCCAAATCTGTCATATGAGGTAACAAAGCGAGACATTAATATTATTCAGAAGGTCTGTTGCGTTCGAATTTTGCAGCTTTGTAATATTTAATGCAATGTTATGAAACCTTTTTTCGATTTTGGAAAAGGAAAAACTGGCGCCACATTTCTTATTCCAATTTCGAATTATGATAATGTTTGTAAAATGTTTTTTTTTTTTTATGTTTGGTTTGCATTGGTTAGCTACAGGTTGTCTCTAGAATTTTATTGAGCAGAAAAAAAATGTTCAGTGGAATATTAATTGTGGGATTAGTCGTATTCACGAATTAAGTAAACTAGTACATAAGCACATAACTGAAAACTTATTATTATATCACGCTGTTATATCACAAGATATACATATGTAACAGAAACATGCTTTTAAAACAGGTTTAATAGAATCAGGGCCCCGTCTGACTGTGACACAAAATCAATATGAAGGGCGGCGAGACTGCTCTACAATTTCAAAATTTTACACGTTAGAGTTTCAGCAGTTTTATTTTGCTTTATTTTAGGACATTTCAAAGGGATATTGTTTCACAAAGGTATTTAATAGTGTGTCGAAAATAGAACTAGATAAAGCTTATCATCTTTTCAATTAAGTTGGGTAATAAACAAAGTGACATCACATTTTTCTAAAAATAGTCTCCTATATGAATCACTTTACTCACGAAATTAGATAGTAAAATACCGCGCAAATTAAAAACAACAATGAATTAATTCAAACGATCCGTTCATAATATCTAATCGTAATAACAAACAATCGATCAAATTATACTTGCTAAATATAACACGATAAAGTTCTACGTAATTAGCAAGTGCAAGGACTAAAATACGAGTGGTCAATCACGTCAAACATTACACAGTGAACACTTCATTGAGATTTCGCGAAACCCGTTCCTTGAATGAAGTGACGTCACAAGCGTAGTAGATAGCTATACGCATAACAGCTGAGCACTTATAGTATAGATTATTAGGTTCTTTCTTTTGCGTCAGACGTAAAGGGGGGTTATTCGACAATCGCTTGCCGCGTCACGGTTACATATCGTATGCGTTAATTTAATAAAAACAAATGTTTTTTTTTTTTGCATTGGCATATTAGATTTCGTTGCAGGGTTTTGCAATGCAGTGTTAAGGATAAATTATTTGTAATTTATCTTTTTGTTAAACCTGTCAAAATACTTATGAAATTGATTAATTACTGTACTGATCTTTTCAAAATGTCAACTACATATAAGTAGCACATAAACCACACGTCAAAACTGAACTAAATCAACTCAACGTAATGAAAAAGTAACGGTGTACAACACACTGGCCTAAATTGTGTTTTTATACGGCGATAAGCATGCGACATGATTAGGTGCCGTCGCCTTGAGAATAGCCCGTCAGCTGCCCTGCCTGAATAGAATAGTCAGAAGTACATAGTCACAACTCGGTAGCGATGTGAGACGGACGCAACATCCTCGTCGCCACTCGCTTTGCGCTCTTTCGCGCCGCGGCTCACAGCTACACCGCGAATTTGGGCCAAGCACAAATATAACCTGTCCCTTACCAACCCACGTGTTACCTATCACCCGTCTCTCTCCGGCTATTTTCTCTCTCGGCCCGCGGTATTATACAGTCATTTATGTAATAAGTTCAATGTTTACATCGTTACTGTTATCAGGTGATGAATGAAAATACATTTGAAATTGCGATAAATCGGCCTTATCTTCAATGCTGTTGCTGTTCTCACTGGCTAACGAATAGGTGGGTAATTAATGTAACAAATAAAGCGAATTACATTACACATGCATCATTAATTCAAATTTTAATTCGGTGTACGGCCCGATTTCACGACCATGAAACGTGTGTCATACATCGTGCTTTAAGTATCGATCGGTTTACTTTCTGTTACGAATAACAACTTGTATGGGTACCTTTGAATGAAACTTCAAAACTGATAGAGATAAAAACCTAGGAACCGTTCACCCAAAAAAAAGTATCTCCAATTGGAATGTACCCAAAATAAATACTAACTGTGTCTGACGTTATTGCAAGGAATTTCGTCATAAAAATATAATTTAATACGTTTTCTGCAAAAAAAAAAAGCAACATTTCATAAGAATTACTTGTATTATACATTTTATTATGCAACACTATATTTAATTAGACATTTCGATAAAATACCAATACGTCAACCCAAAAATCCAATAAGATTACCGTTTATTTCAAATTCATTAGCTTCGAATTCGCTATTCACTTTGATTTCCTAAAAAGCGTTGAGCACAACGTACTAAGTACATTAGTACATACTTAATTCAAAATAATATCAAAGTCAATGATATATTAATTTACAAACCAATAAGATTGTCGTTTTATTAAAAAAAAAACAGCATTCCAACTAGCCGGTAACCCTAATCCCGTTTGAAAGCTCTGAAAATGAAAACACAATAAACTTGCGTCAAAACAACAAAGTAAATAAAAGACAAAAGACTGTCTACTTCTAACTTTGTTTTCTCGATAATTTCCCAACACAATCATGTCAAGTTTAAGGAGACAGGTAGACGACACGTATGACGTCATCACCTTTTAATGTCAAGCACAGAATACGTTCGTAATTAACGTTGACACATTGTCAGCACATAAGAATAGAGGTTTTACTAATATTATTGACAATTCAATTATATTTTCATGCCGTTGAAGTAAACGAATTATTTAAACAATAGCGTATATTTTTTAAATTATTGGTTTTTAGCCAGCCTGTCGACCGTAAATTAAAAATGTTCAGATTTGCGGTACATAATGATTTTTATGTTCTTGTATGAAGGTTAATAAAAATTAATAAGAAACTAGCTTATGTTGTTTATTAAATATGTACATGAAAAAACTTCGATGAATTAAGTTCAAATGTTGCATGATGTACATATTTATGTATATTTTTGCGGTAACGTAATCTGATTGACCTTCATTTCCCAATATCAATCCATTTACTCAAATTAGGAACTTTCCTGTTTTCATAGAGCAAAAACTTATGTCTAATACATTCGATTAAGCGATTATCTAACAAACGGCCAAAATTACTTTCAACCAACCTCCTTGTATCAGTAAACTGCTGTGATCACAACATACCAAAAAAAAAACAACAAACGATCAGTAGCAACGTTATCAAAGTTTACTCAATACCGTAGAATTTCCTGTTTCATTTCGACTGGGATCGGCAATAGGCATGTGATTGGCATGCATCCTACTTCGAAAGACATTCATCAATTCTGTTTTGACTGGAGTCTGGCTGTGATTTTGCTTCATGTATCTTGTTTTTGCTTTGAACGTCGACTTTCGGTTAATAACCTGTCATGTTTTCTCTACCAGGAAAAAGAAACTTCTTATGGCGTAATCTGGTTGTTATTTCTTTTTTTTTCCTCTGGGGCCTATTACGACCTCCTAAATTAAAACTATTGCAATTTTGCATGCAGACAGTGTGATAGGTTAGGTAACTTTGAAAGTAACTTAACACACTATCCGCACTACACGTAGTGAAGTCTTGCTTACACAACTGCTTACTTGAAATTAAAATACGCAGGCCCTTTGGTTCAAATAAAAACTTCTTTGTCTAGTTTATCTGGCTTTCGGCCAGCGTTACTTAGCTGAGGAGGTTTTGGCCTCGATATACAACCTCCTTAAAGCTAAAGCTCCTAGTTTTGACAGTTCTACTCTTAGATATTCCTATGCACTTTGCTCACACGTGTGACCTTTAAAGTTATTTCCTGTATTGGGCCG
Source organism: Chrysodeixis includens (assembly GCA_941860345.1). Taxonomy (NCBI): domain Eukaryota; kingdom Metazoa; phylum Arthropoda; class Insecta; order Lepidoptera; family Noctuidae; genus Chrysodeixis; species Chrysodeixis includens. Next base: position 9,662,835 of record OW796097.1, read on the forward strand.
TATGCCCTACATAAATTGGTACACAAATGTGACATACTTACGTAAGCCTATAATACTATCGATCGCTCGTGTTGTCACGATTTTTCATGTTTAAAGCAATGTTTATACAGCACATGTTAATAGATTTATTATTTAAAGTAGCCATGAATGTCAATAGGACTCTGTTCTTCCTATCTTTGTAGTAAATGTATTCTACATTTTTACCGATCGAAAATGGATATAAGTTACTTAGGAACTGTAACTTGCAAATTACCGCGTACAATTAATGCTATATCTGTTTTCTAAATAGTATGAAGTTATTGCGAAAGAATACGTAAGATTTTTTTAACAGCAATAATTGCGCACATACTGCTATCGTTTTGATTGCTAGATACTTAATAGCGCTGCGGATTTGCTTAAAGGTTCTTAGTATAACATATTATGATGATTAACAATGATTAATATTATTACACGATTCTATATGAGTATGATAGTGATTTATTACAATATAGCTATAAAACTCCAGTCCTTAACTTTGCTTATAAAATCGACCTTTAACCAACATACATAGTTGTATATTCCACGACCTTTAAACCCACTGCATAATTATGCAAACACAACTAAACGAGTTCTGTATAATTCAGCTATTTAAATCAAACATTTTCAATCCACTACTGCATTCTTATTGCATACAATTAAAGGTATCAGTATAGAATAGTTCCATTAACCACGAATAAATGGCCCTTTCGTTGGTTTCCGTTGATTTAATAATAGATTGTATGATACCGATTAAAAGCAGGTATAATAATTGAAGAGTAGTACTAAAATGCTGCAGTAATTGGTTAATACTGGAGTTTAACTTATTTTGTCTTGTCACGATACTTATCGTTTATTTGTTTGCAAATGAGTTCTTCGCCGTGTCATACCCAGGGTGTGAATTGGCCAAAAGATATTTTTGAATGAGTCTGCGGTGCAAATGGATTTATTTAAAAGTACATTCGGATATTGCGACGTGAAACGATTAAAGACCCCTTCCTCAAAGTAATACAAATTGCATTCAAATCTTTCAAATAATTTAAATAACCAGGTGTCCAATGTATTTAATAGAAGGTAAATGTATGTGTAACAATTGTAGACAAACCAATAAAAAAAAAAAAAGTAATGTTCAATGTTTATTTTCGTCAAATTACTAATTAGTCTAATTACCAAGTTACAAGTTACTTCGAGTCAATGTTTTTAAATCGGTAAGTAGTTAATATATCGATACCAATGTGCACTGTATATTCGTTTGTTCGTATATATTGTAATCAAGTATTAACCACATAATATGCCCAAACATATTAATTGTTTAACAATTTGTGGTGACAGTACACTGATAACTCAATAAAGTAATTTAGGACAACCTGTATTGTTTGAAATGACTACACAGTTTATATTATATTGTCAAATGCAGAATTTGTAGGAGAATTGTAGAATACAGTTGTAGGGAATAGAAAGCAATTACTTACCTTTATTAAATGAGTTTCGACTTAGAGCAACTTTTAAGTTGGTTAACTTTTAACCTTTTGTTATTTATATAAATTTTCTCGTGAAAGACCTCAAATGATTAAACAGTTTTTCTAGGCATGCATGCGTCTTATGGGCTATTCGATATTGTGCCCTGTCCATGTCCTAAACTAAGACTCGAAAAAGTTAATTCTTCTCTTATATGGGAATAACCCGCTTTTATGATATAAAGGCGTCGGAAATAATAAGCCTTTTCTGACCCGACGGACGAAACATTTGTATTTTTCATACCCAATATCAACAACCCAGTCCATTATAATTGAAAAAAGATCTTCTCAGTTTTGCAGAAATACATCGAAGATAAACATTCAACAGCCTTGGATTAATATCCAGCGAATGTCAATGTCAAGTCTATCCGTTGATCCGTGATTCAGAAGTCATGACACGCTGCCTTCGTTACGATAAAAACTGCTAACGCCATCTAACAAGACAGACTGGAACTAGCAACTTTGCAACACGCTTACCGAGATATCAAGCAATAGATTACTACTGATTGATTGATGAACATTTTCCCTTGTAGTTAATTGAATGAGAAATAATTGTTTAGCTCAAATGCCGCAATAACGGTGCGAGTTACACAGTAAAGGTCGATTTAATTTACTTAAAACATCATTAACTACAAGAATAAGGTGATATTTCATGGCTGAAAGAAAAGTACCTATCCTAAATTCTCGTACCTATACAGGGTGACTTTGAAGTCGTGGGCAATATTTTAAACTAAGACACTATTAATGATACTAATTGCGTTAGAGTTATTTTTACTTAAAAAAAATAATAAAAATGCAGGTAGTTACCTAGTTCCCCCCGGCGGGGCCGGGCATCCGACGCCCGGCCAGGCGCCGGAGGGGTCGCGGAAGTAATCGTCTTGGTTTCCCGTGACCCCTCCATGGTGGCGCACGCCGAAAACCCGGGGGTTTTAGTGGGTACGGGGCCGCCTCACGGCCTAAGCCCCACACTCCACCATTTTTTTTTTCTTTTTATTTTGCGTAAAAGTAGCCCTAACGCTATTAGTATCATTAATAGTGTCTTAGTTTAAAATATTGCCCACGTTGAAGTCGTGGGCAATATTTTAAACTAAGACACCCTGTATATTAAAGTTTGAATCGCAAGAGAATTCGTAACCACAATTTCGCCGGCAAATGAATGACGAATGTAAACGTTTACTGAATGCATTGCTCATGCCTCAGACTGACGGCATGCCGCATGAGTCAGGAGGAAAACGCAACAAATACAGCTGTTGCAAAGAACTAGTAGCTAAACAAGTCTCTTGCCAGCTGTCTGGATATAGAGGGGGCTAGCACTATAATTAAAACTTTAACAAGTATTTGCGGGTACCTTGATGCTTCGTAATTATTACATTTAGTTTTAATATTAGCTAATAGCTTGTATTTCTCATTTTATTCTTTTTGAGAAATAAAGGTCTTAAACCATAAAAAATTATGCGTTCGCATTGTACCTGTTACTGCTATATTGTATGATAATAATTAGAATCTAAACGAAGACGTAAAGGCACAGATATTAAAGGAGTTTGATCCTCAAACACAAATATTGAAAACCTAAGCACAAATTTGACTAGCAAACCCATTTTTTTTCTAGACAGAACTAATATCTTAAATATGACCGGTGGTTTCTCGTAAAGGAAAGAGGTTTAATTTACTTTTAGAGACAAAGTACTCAAATTCCTTTTTTTTAAATAACGGGACTTGTGACTCCGCTTCAGCGCACCGACCTGTTTCCCAACAGGCCTTTATGCAACCTTATTTGGGGAGTGGGTTCAGGCTTCCGGTTATCGTCACATGTCGTGTGAAACACGACAGCACAACGTTTGACCCATACCGGAATACTGTGATGTGAGGCCGGTATTATAATACTCTTGGTTTAGTCCGTGCAGATTAAATCGATTATACATATATTAGGAACGATATATTGAAAGTAACACAATTTACAGCTGTCTTTTTTAATATTTTGGAATTTTCTCGTTCATTTTCCTATTAACAATTTTTAAATATTAATTACAGAGACTACTACTCTTTCTGCAACACATTAACTGGAACTTTGCGATTGCGAATATGAAAATCCCTAGACAGTCTGACGATTTTCATATAGGACCAAAAGTTGCACATAACGTAGGTACATTAATAGAGGTCAGACGTCAGTAAATGTGAGAGCTACTTACCCGGTTGAGTCAGACGCGGTAGACTTTGCACCTGCGTTCTACAGACCTTAGACTTGCTATGACGTCATAATGGAACGCGTTAATGTGACTACTTACGCGAATATGAAGCAATTTAAACTGCAGACGTTATAAAGTAAACCGTATATTTATTTAGTCAGCTTCAATCAATGCGTAGGGAAATCCTGCAATCAAGATAGTATTGCAGGTAGAAACTCAGGGACTTTTTGCATCTATAGTCATACAGAGGCAAGTGATAATTCTACAAGCTTTATCGATGATTAAAATCCCGTCTACCGTACGAAAATGACTTTTCTTTTCGAAAAGTCTTGTAATTTTTTATTTATCACTTTTAAAAGACATACATTTAAACATTTCAATTAGTGTTATCACTTGTAGAATTAAATGTCACTTGATTGTGGCGTTTTTCACCTGTTTAGAGTCTACGAACGTATGACGGCTGACGTCAATAAATGATGAAATATTTTGAAAAAAAGTAAATGATTTAGTAATATTTTTATTGACATTTTAGTGGTACGTACTGCGAATTATTATCATTTATATTTGACCGATACTAATCTAGTACCTAAAGGTTGCTTCTTATTGATGGCGTAAGGTTTGATTTATTGCATACTGTAATGATATAATGTTTTGTATAATAATTAACTTTATGCTTTAAATTAGTTATTTTATAACATTAAGGACCGATACAATAATCCAAACATTAACTAAAAATCGTCGGAGAAAAGAAGTAAAGTAGCCAATTTTAATATTAGTACCCTTAAAAATTGGTCGGAAACCAGAATGCTAAGGCTAACACTAAGGCTTTCACGTGCAATTTAGGCAAAACAAACATCGAACACTAGGTACCAAACGTAACGTAATAATAAAAACAACAACACGATAAACTTATTACTTACTATAAGTTCACATAGTATCATAGTACCATAGCTTTAACTTCCACAAATGGCTGTCCATTTTCCATCATCCATCTTTGTGACAAATGACATACAAATATTTTGAAAGCACTCCACTTTCGAAACAATTGGTTCGAGTAAACATATAGTACCCAAGGGGGTCATCCCTAAAAGTAAAACTGATGTAGTTGTGGAAAAGAGAAGACGCACTACATAGCTTAACGTGTGGTCTCTTTTCAACAATACGGGTACATAAAAAGAGCGCGTATTAAAACCTAGAAGACAACTTAAACTTATATAAGATTTAGACGAAACACTGTCTTTAGCTGCACTTATTTTGAATTTATTGTATAGTTTCCGTGCCGTCTGGTAGGATATATTATGGTACATACTCGTATACCTATATTCGCAAATGAATAAATTCGATTTGATTCGATACTATAAGAGTAAGTAAACTCATTTCAGTTCTGAAAAGCTAGATTATTTTTCTTCGTTTTTTATCAATTTTATCCTTTGTTCTACTCTTCCAAACATATAAAGAATCATTGCCTAAACTATACAGTGTAACAGTCTGATTTGAATATACGAGAATTACTCTTAAATACCGCAACTAAATATGGAATGACACACATTGATTACAAATATCCTTACTTGTTGGTTATTCTGTCCTCTGTGCATTGTCCCTATATGCTGGACAAACTTACACATACCTATTTGTTACATCATTCTATGCAAATACAATATGATATGAGGAATAACTACCGGTTGGTTGAGTTGGTTGTTTTCCAAAGCAAGAGATTTCAGAAGACGGTGAAGGAATAACTAGATAGAGCGATGTGCTGTTGTTTATTTGACTTCAGAAACGACTACTTAGTACCTTTGTTTTTTTTTTCTTATGAGGAAATTCTTTGCCCACTTATGGGATAGAAACAGAAATATATTTCTTTCTTGAAAAATAAATCATACTGTTTTAATTGCATTGATACCAATGATGCCTTGTTGTCATGTTGCTCATTGTTTATTTTAGCAACGTTTATATGTATGGGGAAAACACAAATTAAACCGACGGGGGAAGAACCTTAGATCATGAAAATTACAGCTTGATTTCGGGGAGAAAACCTTGTACTAAATTGGGAAACAAGGATCTTATATATTCCTGAAGTTTGCACCACTATTTCAAAATTATTCTAACCGCGTGGAAGTGTGCATGTGATAGAAGCGCTACTTGTGTTAGTTCTTTTTAGTTTCGTTGCATCTTATCAGTACGGCATTATTTAATCGTGAAAATCTTACACAATCAAGATATAATTAAACTAATATTTTAGGGGCTAACGTTTTCAGTTCAAACGCACGCGATCATTGATAAAGTCATTACATCGTAAAATTGTTAAATTCGTGAATAAATTGTGTTACCTGTACGTTTTTATTTTACTTATCAATTCGTGCTAGTTTTTTTTTTTTTAATTTAGTCACGTTGTGACTATTGTGCGGGCTGTGTTAATTTTTGAAATTGGAACTAACATTTTATTTCTTTTTTTTTTGTGAATTACCAGTCATTTAAACGTAGACGAACTGTTTGCTTGGTAATTAAGTATCCTTGTGTAGTAACCTTAACAATTAATTAGTTGTTCTACTTAGAACGTTATATCTGCGCTAGTTTAACTTGCACACAGAAGACTACACTATCTGACCGCTTAATGTGAGTAACATTTTGTTTATTGTTGTTTGGAATTAAAGTTTTAGTGCCTGTGCCTTTTAAAAGAAAATGCAGTGTTGCCATCCAGAGGTTTTTTTTATCAATAGATAGTTTAAAATTGGTGTGTCATAGAATGAGAAAACCTTATGAAATATTACAAACCGAAATGATAAAAAGGTGGAAACCGAAAATTAACTGCCGAAGTGCAAATAGAGCGACAATCGTGTTTTATGAATTCTATTTTAACAAATAAAAATATATGTGTTACAGCCAAAGTGATTAATCTAGATATTATGTATACTGTCTAGCTATTATGAATAATATCTACTCAATTTGGATAAAGTGATAAATAACACAAAATTAATCACATTAACTAGCTATTATACATAATATCTTCAAAGAATTGGATAAAGTGATAAAACAAGTAGATATTCGTTTAAGAATAAATTTGTATTTCAATTTTCCTTAAGCATACATATCAGAAAGATTATTTTAACAATTAAAATAACATAAGATAATATTTTCACCTCAATAAACATAGATTTTAACAAATAAAAAAAAAAAAACCTAACCTCACCTAATTTAGGTTAGGTTAGGTTTATTTTTAGGCAGGAGTGTGGATATCAAATGAACATTATACCTTTTGATCATTAGCGCAAATGTTGATATAGCAAATAAATATTCGACGAACTGAAAATTATGTCAAACGACATTATACAAAGTGATGATTTTCTTAAACGTTGTTCGATTGAGTAATATTATATCAAACGTTGTTCGATCAAACAAGGGTGAACCTAAGATAAAGACCGTATTATTACTTTGGCTAACTTTGACACGATATTATGAATAATAACTAGATAATGTGATTAATTTATTACACTGTCTAGTGAATTTAGCTATTATCCATAATGACTAGTCATTATGTATAATCGCTCATTAATCACTATGACTGTAACATATGGAATAAAAGTTATTTATCAGAGTACTTTTAGCATTATAACGTACCGAACAAATAAATTGTGTTAGCGGCTTTACCTCATATTGCGACAATATCATATTATGTAATTTCTGGTATGTGACCGATCTCCCATTTATTGTTATTAAGTTAAATGAAGTGCCTATCATAACTCTAAATATGCATACGAGCCACAATAACAATGAAATGTGTAAAAATATTCACTTTATAAAGCAACACATAAATGTCGTAAGTAAATTAACTGTTGTTAAAGAAAAATCTACTTAAAGTTAATAGAAATTGAGTTTAAATTAATTCGATAGGGTGTTACAGACAGGTGTGCGTTCCATGGTCGTTGACTTATGAGAAAGAGAAATGACGGAATGCACGTGTTCAAGTTAAAACTCAAGGGACTGACCGCTATGTGTGTTGTTTTAACAATTTTTCCTTTCAATTAATAAGGAAATTTAAGACAGGTGTATACGGAATTTATTTATTGTTCTTTAGTCTATCATTTATTTATTTGTAATAAGGATCCCCAGCAAAGAATACACAAGATACATTATTAGACAAAAGAGGACGGTATACATTTGGGTTTAGTTTAATTATAGCGTAAATTAATTAATACAAGCATGATATACCTACATGACAGCCACTCCATTGATATGCATTATAAAGCCACTGTTAAAAATTCATAACTTATTTTTTAGTGCCTGTGGTAGAAGTATTAGAAATTGTCATTGGTCGGTTAAGTCCTTAACTTCCTAAAACCAAGAATAAGCAATTTCTGCAGTAATTTTAGATTTGTCTGCGAAACCCACCCGCGGTACAAGGATTAAATGCCTTAGTACCGCAGTCGTTTAAAAAAAAAAGAAAAAGATATCTGGTTACAAAAAAAATTAAATAAAAAAAAGCAAAAATTCTAACGATCGACCGACATCGAATGTTACCTAGTCCTAGTACCAAGAATGTATATGAAAGTACTTTCGTAATTTAATTACCTTCAGATGAAACGCGACAAAACGTTTAACACTGTTAATCAACGTTTGAAAAGAATTATTTACGCTCTCGTATGCCGCTAATTATTTTTCTCATTTATCTTCAAGGTGACATAATACATATAAGTCGGTTGTGTAGTTTTTAGTGTTCCCTTCACAAAGGATAAAACGGGATCTAACTACTAAGAGTCTGTCTGTCTGTCCAGTCTCATGAACTGTTATAGTTACAAATTTTTACAGATGTTGTATTTCTGTTGTAGCTATAAGAACAAATCTAGGTTAAGCGACGGTCGGTAAGGTCATAAATTTGATAGGTGACCAATCGTCTGCTGATTTGTTTTTCTTTGTATTTTTTTTGTGTAGAACCCTCAGTGTCACGATTCCGATTCGCACTTGACCAGTTTTTATTGTTAACTAACTATCGTCCGCGAGTTTGCTTTTGCTATTATAATGTTCATAAAAACAAAATAATAGCGACATAAAATGTATAAACGATTTCTTTTTCTCTGTAATTCATGTGTGAAATTAAGTCTTGATATAGGTCGAGAGATGTATTGTTTTGTTTTATGAAGTTACCGTTCTATCAATGTCTAATATTAAAATATAGGTACGTTTAACGAAAATGCCCGGGCATATTTTAAAATGTCAGTTCTGTGAATAAATTATTTTCTTCTATAATAAGAAAGCCACTGACAATTACAAAAATCCTTTTCTAGTTAGTTAGTATTAAATTTCATACGATTAAACTATAGTTTTTAGAACAAGAGAGGGTAGAAAAACTATTTCAAAGATGACCGGGCATTTCCTTTACACGTCAAATCATTGACGTCATTACAATAAAAAGTATAATACACCATGGAGTATTAATATCCTAATTGACCAGTATTGTCTATTCCAACAAACGGAAGTTTAAATTAAGATCACTCTAACAATTATAGCGAAGTCCAATGTGCATAGCGTTTGTGTACTACATAGCGTAGTGTACACTGTACATATTGATTGTTATTATGATATATGCGTGACATGTGGACACTGTTATCAGTCGTACTCCAATCTCCACCTGGACTGGTGTTGCGAGGGCGAAGACTGAGGTACCAAACAATTTTCATATTTAGAACTTTTTTATCTGTGGGAATAAGTGCTTTTGTGTAGACTTTCAAACTTTTTGGTATTGCATTTTGACGTTTCTTTTTTTTTCTGATTTCGAAATTTCATAGATAAGTTTTTTTGTTTAAGAGTTTTCATGTTTGTGCATTTGACCTAGAGTAGGGCAATCACCGTTTTTTATCAAAATAGAAATAAGCATTGATCTTGACGCTTGCTCAATAAATACGTGATTAGAGATTAAGATAAGTAGGGCATCATAGTTCTTATCTAACTACTACTTAAGCTTTTATACAGGGTGTTACGGAAATGCATAGACGTATTTTTAAAGCGGCTTCCGTGCACTAGTTACTCAAGGCTACCATGGTCACTTACCATTACAATAAGGTCATAGGCGTCGTAGCATACATTTTCATTAACTGTACGTATCTGGTTTTGTAAGGTATTTTTTAAAAACATTAAGTAACTTTTAGCAGGGCGTTGCTTCTATTGATAGGGTAGAAACAGTATCTATTTAATTTAATACATAGTTCACTTAATTGTCACGTTTAGTAAAGTAATCTTCGTTCTATTTTCTATAATCCTAGGCGATAAGTTCTTCCTATTGTTTGAGGTTTAACAAAACATCTATGTAATATAGTTGGCTTATTTCCAGAGCTGTCAGTTGTTACATAGATATCTTACAAAGCTTCATTCGGCTTGCCAACGGTTTAGGAAAAATGTTCTCATATTTTCTCAACGAAAATACGTATTATTCTGAAGGCCGGCTTTCGGCTTAGCCTGTCTAGTAAATCTGGGATGGAGTAAGCCTGAATATAAGTTAAGATTCTATAAGGCAAATATACAGCTGTTTCTGTTTTAAGTAGGTATTTGTACAAGGGCTAGGTGTATTTTGTTTATAGAAACTGGACTACTCTACTACTAGAAACTGTCTTATTATTTGATAGATATGTGTTTGGTAGTGTTTTGAGTAAGTCCGGTGATCTAATATTTAAAAAACCGCCTTTGAAATTGACGCCATCTCCTTTTTTTTTAAATCTCTAAATTCTCTAATAAGAAAAAACAACCGAGGATCATTTCTTGGAAGAGATTTAATGTTGCTCTTTGAAAAAGATTTATATTTTAAAAGTATAAATTTAAACGAAATATAACCAAGTCACCAACCAATAGCAAGTTATTTAATAAACTGCACAGTTACACATTTTTTTTAGGACCAAAACAAAACTCTATCTATTTATTATCCTAGGTCTATCATTTTCAACCATCGTACTTTACACAAACACTTATAAAATTCGTTAACTTCGCTCTTCCAATCCTCCGTGAGCGGACATCGAACCTTTGACCCGTAAAGTGACTTTTCCGCAGCTGCGTCATCGAGGCCGTCAAACTGTGCTAAGAACTCCTTTGTTGATTTATCACTGTACTTTTAATGGCGGCCTTTTTTGTATCAAGAATCAGGTAATTTGATAAGTGACTTGGTGTTTTTGTATATGGCCAGTAATTAACTCTTTGATACGTAGAAAACGATTTTTAGACACTGAAAGTTTTCACCAATTTCTGTTTAGATATTAGTTTATACTGATTTTGTTTTAACACTTCGCGGTTGGATACGATAAAAAAAGGACGCACTTTTTCTTAAATAAATTAGTTAACATTGCTGTAAAATATAATATCGTCGAGATGATATTTTAATAATATAATGTGTAGCATAGAAACGATCTCTCTCGTTGTATAGTAACTCATTCTGGTCTCAGTATTAAGAATACGATACTATTTAATATACTAGATTGTAGATACATTGTAGGCACGCGTAATAAACGAGTTCATAAACTACGCTATAGTGATACACACGTCTCGAATGTTAATTAGCAGATTTATGGCTCATTATTATCACAAGCAATGATTTAGTAACAAATACGTAGATACTCTTCTCGGTATATAACGTGGCATCGCTTCGAAAGAGAGAAGAAATGCGCAGAAGTCATTTTACATACATACTTGTATTCTGCGCATCTCTCCTCTCGCTTTAATTCTTGCCAAGTTACATGCCGGCAATTATAATGGGGTTGACATATCCTTTTTGGATAAAAACCCTTAGTTACAAAAAAATGAGGATTAAAAAAATACGTAGGTAAGGCCATTGTACAGATACATATATTATCTTGATCTGTTATTTGATCTAGTATCGGTTGATAGTCATGCGTCTGTCTAGTCAGTTGGATGATTTCCCAAACATTGATAAAGAGTATTGCATAGTTATTCGTTATTAATACTACTAAATATATCAGAGTCTGTATTGTAATGGACAAAATAACAGTTTTCTGAAGATCGTCATAGTTTCGTTTGCCTAAAACGTTTTTAAAATTCAAGAGTTGACTGTAAAAATCATAGTTGTGAGTTCCTTTTAAGAAACGACAGATTTTTTAGTTTTAAATAAAATGTAGCATGTTGAATAGTCAATTGTCTCTAAATCAAGCTTAAGAACAAATATGCCACTATAATAGTTATTTTATGAATTGCTGGAGAGATTACGACAAATGTATTCGGCTTGATTACAAGTATATTTATAGTACCATAAATCAAGAACCTAATACCAAAACTAGCATAATCCACAACAAAAATATTTATCCAGAAAAATATTCGTTGCGTCATTTTCCTTTATTATTAATATTCCTATATCAAACAGGAATATTATATGTCAAGGTCGCAAACCTAGTTACTAGTTAGCAATAAACAGTTGCAATTGTGATTGTTGGAATAAGTACAAAGTACGGTCGGTGGTCTGGTCTAGATCTGCAAGGCAATAGAAATTGTTTACGTAATATACGTAGATAGATTTAGAAGGCCAAGTTGGAAACTGCATATTAAATGTCAAGTTTAATATAATATGACCTATAAGTTCCAAAATATGTAGAATTTATATTCAATGCACGTATCTTTCAAATTAAAAAAAAAAACTTTGTTCGAAACGGCAAAGATCTTTTTTACTTTTTCTTTTAATATCGCTATCGCGCACAGACATCGTAACCTCAACCTATAAGTTTTGTCCAATTTCATAAATTGTTCTGTTTTAAATTTCGATCACGTTTTGTCGCTAGCGTGTTTTTTTTTTTTTTTAATTCTAACTTGCTCGGTAGGCTTAAATAATGAAGTGCTCAGCCAGCAAATCTACGTTTCGTTGTTTCTAATAAATTAGATTTATTTACTAAAGTTACACCGAGTGGTATTTCTGTAATACTCGTAGTTTACCGTGCTTGGTAATGACCATGTATTACTATTTTAGTTACGTTCTCTCGTCGACCTTTACGTAACTCTAATAGTAAATTATTGATTGCCAACTATGTAAACGATAAAGGGGTATTTATTTACGATTCTATGACCGGTACACGTTCCGTTTGGCACTACGTTGTAAACACAAAGCTCTTTGATATTGGAGTAGGCGTTTTGTCCACATGTGGCCAGTTATATGTGTTCGTTTTGGTATTATGTCACCCCTCGACACAAAAAGAGGTAACATAATTGTATCTGTCTGTCGCATCGCTCTCGTTGGGGTGGACCGAATTTATGTTTTTTTTTAATTGGGGGACTTGATGGAGTATGTTCTGAGCTTCAAATTAGTAGGTACGGTACGTGATATCAGGAAGTTGTTCCATTGTTTTATAAATCAGATTTCTAGTTCCGATATTTTCAGATATTTTTTTTAATAACAGGGTATTTGCTGCTTAAAATCAGCTCACTTTATAAAACAGTTGACAAGTAATTCGTTACAAATTCTGACATTCCTAAAATAGAATCTATTTTTTAGGAACAAACAAGAAGAAATAGTTACGGGAACGACATCTGCTTACATATAAGTAAAGTAATAATAAATTTCTGTATAAGTAAGTAGGTAATATCTCTCTCCACGATGCCACTCGGGTGCGGTTATGAGAAGGCCTCAATCATTAATCGTAGAATGTGGATTAGTAGGAACGGCGGCAATGTTTATCACCCAATTTATGTTCGTGGTTTATACGTATCGTGACTTCGAGCGCTTTGGAAGACTATCAATAGAAGCTTTGTGTTCAAACCTCTGTTTATTTGTTCACGTTGTTACCGAATTCATTAGACAAGTACCTAAAGAATTATGCAATTTTCAGCTAAGCCCGGACATTAAGTAATTCATAGTATTATAATTAAAAAAAAACAATCTGTGACATAAAAAAATAAAAGTGGCCAGTCTACAAATTTTGAACAGTTGATGACATAATGCAACCTTTTTTGCTCTTTCCTGCTTTAGAATTAGTTACTGGCCTAATTATTTTGTGAAACTTATTATTACAATGCTTATTCTGACTAATAAATAATATTTCTTCATTCAAATATCGGAAGTTAATGCAAATGTAAAAACATACTAGCTAGACACAATAAAATATTTATATTCCAGTTTCTGACGTATCGTCGCCTTTGCAATTTTCATTGTCACGGACAAACAGATAATCTCAAAAGATTTCAATTTACGATAATAAACACGCAACATAGCAAGTGTAATCAGCTGTTTATATTATGTAGATATTCATGTAATAGATTTAAACGTGTCTAGTTCATACGATTATGGCTTAATTACTTATAGTAATCTTTGCTTCTATCTTTTTCGTATTCAAATATCTTTGTTCTCAATATAGACTAATTATATGACAAAAATAATAATGATGTCTTACGATCTATAAATAATTGTAATTAGTCACGTAAAATTACGATAAAATCGTCTACATATTAAGTACCTAATGGCATTGTACGTATATTTTAGCTTTACCTTTACAATTTGTGAAAAATAATTAAGAACATAAATGTCTGCTACTAAAACTGGCCTCAATTCCCTGAACTTTGTTCCAAACACTATTTAAAAGTAAAATATTTCATTCTTAATTTAAATTCCGGTATTATTCAGTATGCAGTTCACTGTTCAAGTGTTCAGTTGCGCAGCGTTGCTATGTGAACGCAGTTGTCTGCGCGATCTCAGGACCTTTCGTTGATCTTTGCGTATCACTATAATATATTATTGATAATAACAGCTCTTAAATTACCCGGCAGACTGGAAAGTTACCGGAGACTAGTAAAAAGTTATGAATAATTACGATTGGTTTGAACTATGTTTGACGTCGAGAAGTTTTATTAAACTTACAACGAAAATGTTAAAACAAGAAAGTTTAGATTGTTAATCAAAGTTTAGAATTTATGAAAGTTACAAAGTTATTGACCGGTAATAACTAGAATACTTTTTGATAAGTAAAAAAACTCCTTTAAACAATATTATATTATTTTTTATTAGTGTAAGAGAACGATGAAAATATTTTTTATTACTCTTTAAACTTAACACTTACTAATTCCTAGAAATATACTACACTTGTAATTAAACTTTACTACGTAGTACGTACTACTATTAAATTTAATATTCTATAGTAAAACCGTAAGGTCATTGACACATTGTGTGAAAAATCGTAGCTATTCGAAGCCGCTGACATTCTCATTAAAGAAAACCATTAGTTCAGCCTTCGAGTCAAGGGCGATGATCGATTGTGGTACCAACACACATCAATCGATAGCTTACCATTCACTATTCATAGAAAGCCGAATGTTGGTGAGTGTGTATGTAATTTTTTTTAAGTGCTTTTTGACGTTTGAACTTTTAGACCAAATTCGTTAGTGAACTTGTGATTGACTTACTTGACTGAGTGCTTGTGACTTCCTTTGAACGGCCGAAACAACTTTTTTAAAATTTGGACTGCAACTGGAAGGACAGTCTTTTTATAGAGGTAGCTAGCTGTTCGCCTGGATAAATTAAGGACTTTCTTGCCGGTTTTTCTACATAGGAATATCATTAATTTAGAACCGTGTAACGTTTCGTAAGTATCTGAAAAAGAGCTATTTCAACAAAAACAGTAAACATTTTCATTTTGATAACAGCAGAAACTACTTTTATCCCCAAGAAAAAATGTATTTTCGATGTGTTGACCAAGAAACAGTCTAATAAACTCCCGAGTAACAACACCGCGGGGCGCAGCTAGTCATCACTATGGCATCGACAATCAACCATCGCGATTACAACCGTGAACCTTACTTTGACGACCGAATAATGAAGTAAACAAAGCGGGAAGACTGATTGTTGTCTTTCTTGATTGTTAGTTTAATTACAAAGTGTGTATATCCGTATTAGAGCTTTTCTGAACCTTTTAACAGTCAATGTCTGCAGAAAATAAAAAATGCTGCCATGTTGACACGAAATGGAAGATTTGAAACGTACTTTGTTTCAAAACTAATCAGGTATTTTTTACTATTAAATTCACGTTGACTGAAACGTAGACTATACACAAAACAATCAAATCAAAGTCTGCTTATTAGTCTAGTTTTACTAGCCTTTACAAGCTATCTGTTAAATTCTGTTTCATACGAAAATATTTCTTCAAATATGACCTCTTAAGTCCAATTTGGAAAACTCAATTTACAATTATTTAAATTATATTTCAGTAATAAGGACCTACTTTCTCCACAAACGGATGTTCACATGTGATTAGGTGCTCCAGGCAACAATATGGGTCTAGATAGCATATGCACAACATCTGTTAAACTTGTATCCCAAGCCATATGACTGGATACCAAAAAAAAACTTGAATGGCTGAATGGCCCATTAGTTGTGCCATTAACTATATTCGCGCGCTATGTGTCATTGAACTTGTGTCAAAAATAGTAACTATGTAGTTAGTAATGTAAGTTGGCACATAAGAACTGAAAGATATATGCATAGGTATCTATTTAAAATTATAGGAAAAGAATTATCCATAGAACTCAAAAGGTTACAAGGAAATGTTCTTACGTATATCGAAAGTAATCTTCACAGTTATAGGAAGAGCAAATAATAATAATTGTAAAATACAAATAGCTATCACGGTTTATGAGATACAGCCTGGAGACAGACAGACAGCGGGGCTTAGTAATAGGGCACCGTTTTACCCTTTGAATACGGAACCCTAAAACAGAAACAATAACTACTACAGACGACGGTAAACGGTGATATTTATTAAGCCATAATAAATATGGAACGCATGATTTCTGCAAAATAAGCATCAATGGGGCATTTTATTTGTTCATAACAACCTATGCGATGCTATAACCACTACATAATGTTAAAGTATTTTAACCTGGAATACACCTGGCATAATACATGCTACTGAAACTTTATTATTATAACTACAAATTACTAGTATTCGGTGGGACTCTCCCATGTTACGAAGGTGGGTAAGTGTTCACACACACTTATCCAGATAAACCAATTAAAATTAATTGTAATAATATAATACTAACATTAGGCTAAGTTATACTAACACTATATGGATATTAATCTGAAATAAATGATTTGAATTTGAATTTGAATTTGAATTATTCTAGTAAATGCAAATAAATTTGCATGTATAACAATTATTTTTATTTATACTACAACCTTAAATGGCTCTGCAGCCTGGTTATTATCAGACGTTATTACAGGACGATCGGATAAATAACTTCTGGTTCGAGTTAAACATGTATGTTCGTTTTTGCAGCTGGTTTAAGAGGTTTGACAAGAAATCATATGTTTGATGAAAAATCCGGCCAAGTGCGAGTCGAACTCGCGCACCTACGGTTCCGTACTATCATCTATAATAGAAAAAGCGTCTACCTGTTACCGTTTTTAACATTGAGCAAAAAAAAACACGTTTATTGTATGGGGACCCCCTTAACATTCTTTTTTCATTTTTTGTAATAGCGGCAACGCAAATACATGATTTGTGAAAATTTCAGCTTTCTAGCTATCACTGTTTATGAGATACAGCCAGGAAATAGACATTCATACACTAGACAGACAGCGGAGGTTTAGTGATAGGGTTCCGTTTTACCCGGTTGATTTAAAATCTCGTGTCACTTAGTAGATACATTTTGCACTAGATTTCACCGATCGCTTAAACGATTTTAAAACGTTCGAATGGCTTAAAACAGTTCAAACAAATACGTTACCTTTGAGACAAAACGTGTCATATATTTGACTGTTACCATGGCCCTTAAATTAGCCAATTATTATAATGAATGTCGGCCCATCTTTGGCCTTCAGTCAGCGTTAAATTTAACTATGTACGTACGGCTAAGGGCGTAGGGCGCGGACCTTGGCTTGGGGCGTTGCTAAGGAACTGAATAAAAGTGAATTATTTACGATGTTGTTTTGTTTACACATCTGAATACAATAACAGTGTTTTGAAGTTAGACTAAGGCTAAACTCGTGGATCAAATATCAAAGGGTGCTTAAAATAAAAAAATAGTAGCTTCGTCTGCCCCTTTTTACCCCAAGTGTGATGAAAAAGGGCGAATGATAGCAGGTTTCTTAGACTAGATTATTACGCTTGTTGACTCAATGAACAAGCTATGCCATGTCTGAGAATCTAGACTTATAATTAACATTCAATGATTCTAAAATAAGTATTTTATGAGCGTCAGTTACGTGTATCCAACACATATCTCAGAAAGAAAAAACATTCCACCAACCCATATAATTCCTAAAATGCGGTAATGACTTCACAACATTCTGATATTTCTTTAAAAAACATATGCATTCAATAATCTACCGAGAAAAATGTTCCCCTATTCTTTCTGGCCAGTATTTTTTGCCTTAGTCCCTATTTTTTTTTCATCAATAATATACCAAGAAAGAAGTCCACGTATTCTTTCTAGCCAGTATATTTTGCTTTAGTCCCTATTATTTTTTTCATAATCAATAATCTACCGAGAAAAATGTTCACCTATTCTTTCATCATTCCCCTGCGACCCCAATTATTATTTGGGGTCGGCGCAGCATGTCTTAGCTTCTTCCACACGTTCCTATCTGATGTCATCTCGCAAGTAACACTCTTTGCACAATCATCTTTCACACAATCCATCAATTCTTTGGTCGTCCTCTTCCCCAATATCCATCCACATTCATGTCCAGAGTCCTTACCACGTGATCCTCCTTCACCTATTCTTTCTTGCCAGTATTTTCGCTTTAGCCCCTATACTATTTTTTTTTTCTAAAAATAACGTAATGTTTTTTGTTGTGCAGGTATGGGAAAAGCAGCTGACGCTGTGTAACAATCATGCCGGTACTACGCAACGCCGACCACCCGGTCGCCACGCTGTCCGACTCTATCGCCACGCGGTATGTCGTGGCCGTACTTGGAGCTTGGGCTGCAGAAGGAGGTAATATTATAATAAATGTACTTTAGAACTTCAAATGCGATTCTCTCTATATGGGAACAGAGCTTCACCCAGATATGGGACTTTATTAGTTATTTAATTTTAATTAGCGGTTATGCTGTCTGTCTCTTGAAGCTATAAGTAATGGCAGATGCGCTTTTAAGGATTCGAATGTATTTGTATCCTTATTTGAGTAAAGAAATTGAGAATGTAAGTTGGAACAGGTTGGAACTAATATTTTTATTAGAAGTCCTAATTGAAGAATAACCTATATTGCTTCAATTTTCTTAAATTACCTCTAAAATCTTATGACATTTGTTTTTCCTCTGTTCAATTTAATTTAATCTACATAATAATTTTATCTAACTTTAAACTATTTGTACTGTTTTGTGAGACACTGTCTTACCTCATGAGAATAATATGTACCTACCTTTTTATAGCTTAATAAAATAATAATAAATATGAATACTGGGTACTCAAAAGGTTTACGATAAAATATTTATTACAATCGATATTGTTCATCGTTTAAAGTGACTTCAAGTGCTGCTTATCCTTTAAGTGATAATTTTAATACTAAATAACCACTTGAAGGACTTACCGTCCCTCTGTAAAACGTAACGTGTTATTCATTTGTTTTCTAACGTTGTTTTGTTTTGTCACATCTATGCAATAATGCGTGTTTTTTTTAACACTCTCCCCTCATATTCAAAGTCTACGGACATTAAACACAAACTTGGGGTCTTAATATAAATGTAACGATACCTTGAATGACTGCTTTAGTAAGTTTCGATAGATATAATAACTAAAAACCATAAATATTGGACTGTTATTGACTGTAGTAACTGGTGAATGATTATACAAAGACAAGACTGCTAACTTTGATATTTTTCATTACAGCAACATACCCTTTCGATCTAACAAAGACGAGGCTACAGATTCAATCCGAAGTCGCTGGCGCTAAACATGGCTACAAGGTAAATCACTACATAGTATAAAACAAAGTCGCTTTTTCTGTCATGTGTCATGTTGTATGTCCCTATGAACGCTCAAATCTTTAAAACTACGCAACGGATTTTGATGCGGTTTTTTTTAATAGATAGAGTAACTCATGAGGAAGGTTTTTATGTATAATATCATCCATTAAATAGTGGACAAATACTGTTATTTTTGAGGTTTCTAATGTGATGTCGCAAATAATTACATTTTTTCCGCTTACATTGCAAACGCAGGCTGAATCCTACGAGATTTATCAAAATAATGTACTAAGTATTGTACACAATGAAAAGGTCTACAGAAAACTCCGCGATGGTATATGTCTATCTCTTATGGATATCCCACAATAACATTTTTTTGTCATTTACTTTTTACGACAAATAATGACTAATATTCGAAGCGATTTTAACCAATACAGCATTAATCCTTATCCAATTAAATACCTTAAATACATTGTTGATTTAATATAGATCTATTTGGCCTTTTACAGCATCTGATTTAAATCAATATGTTTGAAGATGTACAGATTTAAAAATTGCGGAACGTAGCGGGCCGCTATGTTTTTTTATAAACAACGTTCACAGTTTTTCTGTAGCGTATTTAGTATATCAGCATTGCACCCGTGCGAAGCCGGGGCGGGTCGCTAGTATTTAATTAAAGGAACAATTGATAATTCTTAATTTTCATTAATGACTAGCTGTTGCTGGCGGCTCCGCTCGCGAAAATGTCGGTTATAGCTGTAAGAACTCTTTGACGCAGTCGGTAAAAAGCAGCATATTGTGTGTATCCAGGGTGCCAACTAACTTCTTAACAAATTTCGTCAAAATTGTTCCAGCCGTTAAGCGAGAAAGAGTAACAAACATCTTTCGCGTTTATAATGTTAATTGGATTATACTACGTCAGCTATCTAGCCTTTTCCCAACCTGGATGCGCGTGTCTCCGCATTCAGCTTAATACAATTTGGCGGATACTTGGCTAGGCTTCATGTAAAAGGACTATCTGCCCCATCACAAAATATTTTACTGGTTGACACAGTTTTCAAAATAGATTTTCATAAATTGTTCTAACAAAAATTCAATATATTTCACACACTCCACTTAGACAATCGCTTTCAAGCGTAGTGTATGAAATTTAATAATTAAATGTTGTTAAATCGGACAAAGGACGAGAAGAATTTATTGAATTTCAATTACTCCTATGACTTGAACAAAACTATTTAGAAGAAAAATAACTCAGACTATAATGCAGAACTATTTGGTATCTAACAAAGATCCAATATGAAATGTTCAGTCTGAATTCCTTTGGATGCCGGCTATACAATAAAGTGACGTCATACTCCAGCTGTGAAGTGGATTAAGCCATAAATGGATAGAGCGTGAGAAAGTCCACGCCTATTAGATTAGCGGGGTACTTGTATTCTTTAAGTATTCAATGTATTTTAGTACGTACAAGTATTTTTTTTAGCAGTGGTGATTTAAAAAAGAAACGCGTTTGAAAACCATTCAGGCATTATTTTTGCAATAGACAAATCCTTTTTTTTTTAATTATCGTAACAATGGTATTAGTATTTTGATCTTAGCCAGAAAGAAATGTCATTATTTTTTAATCAAGCTGACGAAATTTTCTCCATTGCCTAATCCTAGCACCATGATTATTTTTCCTTTTTTGTTCTAAATATGAATCATGACTTGTCTGGTATAACTCACTTAGATATATCATACAATTACACAAAAAATACTATTCACTTATACTCACATGAGTGTTAGAGAAACGTACTTATTTTTTGTGTGTTGTAATTCATATTATGTAATAGGAATTACAAGTAACTTTACGATACTGCCTATATTCTGGCGAACGTTCAAACATATCCCCTTGGTAACAACGGATCGAAGCGATAGCTACCGGAATATGAGGCCTCGTTAATCTGTAATACTATCTCGAAACCAAAACCCTAGTTCCAGCTTATATGGAGAATTAATTGCGCGTTTCCTCTTACATTTAAGTACAGAGCTCATTTTAATTGGCTGAGATATTTGCGATGGCTTGTATTAACTGAATAGGCATAGGTATTGTAAGTGGCTGCAATTAGGTACTTAATTTAATAGAAACTTTGTAACAGTAACTGTGTTATTTAAATAAATGTTAGATTTATGTGTGGTTAAACTTTGTTATTTATTCATAATTATGAAAACGGTTATCTATACTAATCTATACTAATATTATAAAGCTGAAGAGTTTGTTTGTTTGTTTGTTTGTTTGAACGCGCTAATCTCAGGAACTACTGGGTCGAATCGAAAAATTATTTTTGTGTTGAATAGACCACTTATCGAGGAAGGCTTTAGGCTATATAACATCACGTTGCAACTCTTAGGAGCGAAGAAATAATGGAAAATGTATAATAAACGGGGAAAATTATTCATCCTTGAGGGCTTCCGTTGCGTGCGCTGCGAAAACGGTTCAAGATACCAAAAATATATGTATGAAAGAATTATTACTATTTAAATGATCTAAAAAAATGTCCAGGACAGTATATGTCTATCTTTTAAGATTAACTCACTAGAACCGTTTTTATGGTAATCAAATTCGGTCGAAATTAATGAGGTTTAAATTATCGAGGTTAAGAGATGTATCAGGTTGTGGAGTTAAACATAATTATGTTCTTTTAAAAATTTTAAAACTAAATTGTCTAAAATAATAACAGAAAATGATGAGGACAAAGTCGTGGGTAACAGCTATAATTTGTAAAGCTAAGAAGGTTGTCCGCAAAAATAAATGATGCCCAAAATAATTATTCCACGCGGACGAAGTCGCGGGCACAGCTAGTAAAATTATATAAGTAAAAAGCAAAAGAATAACATGTGGTGAAAACGTGTTTATAATATATGTTTGTTTCTTCTATAGCCTTTTAAAATCGACCAATCTTACCGGACTGATTTAATTACATCTGATTATTATTATTATATTACATTGTATGACCCTTACTGTATTGCCTTTAACCACAGCTCAAATAAATGAACTGAAATTGATCTAGCACGTGAAAATTGTCTAGACGGTAATGTTAATATCTACGGAACAGGAAAATATAGTATGTCCCATGTTTTTATCCTCTCCAAACATGATTAGACTAATCAGCCGCTGTAATAAAACCATAAATAAAAACATAAACAACATTGTAATAATGTTGATAAACGTTTTGGACTTACGCATATTACGTTTATTATGTTTTTGGGTATTTTCATGGGAAGTAAAGCCATTAAAGTGATTGTACAGTGTTGTGTACAGTGTACAGTGTACAGTGTACAGTGTACAGTGTACAGTGACGTACGGAACCCTTCCGCATAACCTACTGACCTAGTTGCTTAAATATAACGCCAAAAATGGCCATAAAATGTCTGAACATGACTTATTATATGTAGGTACATATACAACGTTGATAAAAGCGAGAGGCATTAAATGAAACCACATATTCTGTATATCATTATAAGGCTACACAACAAAAATCAAATCAATGTAAGCAATAGTTTAGTCACAGGATATTTTTTTAGTTTTTTTTTAGTTTGAACATGCTGTATCTTCCTGATTAGGTGACTAAGTTTTATAGGCATAGTTATCTAGTTGGCTCCGGTTGGGTCCGAAACTAGTCGGGCTATCCCGATAAATACGCGTGAGCGTTATAACGTTTTAAGTATGAATCATCCTCACGAAAGTTATTATAAAAATATTGCTTACATTGATTTGATTTTTGTTGTGTAGCCTTATAATGATATACAGAATATGTGGTTTCATTTAATGCCTCTCGCTTTTATCAACGTTGTATACTAGAATATAATAAATCAAGTCTGAAGTAATATTTGGTGCTCTCCAAAGTACAAGTAAATTTCTTACTAGTATGCAGATAAGCTATTTTGGGTGCTAAACATTTATTGTAGTACTTCTATTAAATAATAAACAGAATTCCCTTTGATCTACATTGTGTTTGTCGTGATCCCTGTTGCAATCTATTAGAAAATATTTTTTTTTATCTGTTATAGTCGTCATTTCAGAAACATATTTAAGAACTCGCATAAATCTGAAATAGAGGTTTAAAAACAAAGTTTATATGAAGATAAACACAACAGCTGTAATCCTACTTCCTACTCATATTGTAAATGAAAGTTTGTAAGAATGTATGGTGTCTTTGTTACTCTTTCACGCTCACGGTTGGAGTTTTTGGAGCTATAACCGTCATTCACGCGGGCATTACATATTGCCTGGCATGTCAGATAAATCTAAAATATGCTCCAGTGTCTATATACCTTCTAGAACGTTTATAACCAAATAAATAATAAGAAAAGAACATCACAGTCCCACGACCGTCCAACAGAACAATTCCACTAACCACAATTTTATCCATAGTTAGAAAACCACGGCATGATCAAGACAGCCGTTGGCATCGCGAAGCAGGAGGGTGTCTCCAAGCTGTGGACGGGCCTGATGCCGATGTTTCAGCGCCACGCCATCTACTCCGGGTTCCGGCTCATCATCTACGAGCACTTCCGAGACGCCTTCAAGGATGAGAACGGGAAGGTGTCGCTGGGAATCGCTTCAGTCGGTGAGGGAATTGATTTTATTTGTTACTAGCTGTGCCCGCGACTTCGTTCGCGTGGTTGTCGAAACAAAACAACGTCGTTTAGATAAGAGTAGGCTATATACATATACCTTGGCGTGAAAATAGATGACGAACTAAGAATATTATTAAGTAAAAAATGTACTACCTAAGCTTTAAAGTTCCTATTATTATTTTAAGAGTTTTTTTTATGTCACAGCTATGGGTTAACATTCAAAACTCACTAAGATAAACTGGAAGCTCTTCAAAATAGATTTTTAAAACTACTTGTTATTACTAAAAATACAAAAGCGCATGTAAATGAGATTATAGTACCTAAATTATTTGAAATAGAAATAGCTGTTGCCCGCGACTTTGTCTGCGTGGTATTGAAGATTAGGTAAATTGAAGATGTACAAAAAGTAAAGCTAAATAAAGTTTAATGCAAGCTCCTTAATCCAGTTCTGTTCCAAAATTATTTCTTAACTTTCTACTCATAACCTTTACCCTTACAAACATATTACTTGACTGTTAACACTGCTAGTTTTAAAGGTTAGTCCAACATTCATATGATGAAATGTCGTATTATATTGTTGCCATTTGTTGCTGTGGCCACTATCTTACACAGATTTGCCAATTTGGATTGAAGGTCTTGAAAACGGGCGATGGGGAAGAAGTGTGCCGGATTCTGACTGGCTAAAACCACCTGAGTGTATCTTCGTGTCCTATTGTCTGGAGCCACGGGAACACTTTCGCAAACTGTCGTGAACCCTGACGGGAGAGATCTTTTTAACGGGAGCTTCTTAATTGACGTGGAGTCAGTTTTCCCCAGCGCTCATTAAGAGTCGCGCGAAAGCACCGTGCTTGCCGTCTTTGCCTTTATATTATACAGTACAGTAGACTTCCCCTAGGCTACCTGCGTAGGCTATTTATGGTGGTTCGAGGAGGGAAAATTTGGTCTTTCTTCTATTTGTTGCTGGCTGGGCACGGATCGAGTGGTCAGATGAGGCTTCCCGTGTTCTTTCTGCGGTTTTTTGTTGAGCGTCATCACTTCTTTGCAGAATTCGATGACGGCACACCAACTATCCTTGGTTACGGCAAACTAATACCCTCTGGAAACACTTAAAATAATTACCTATGTATTGAATTATGTCGTGGAGTTTGTTACGCCGTTTCTTCTCTATTTTTAAGTTTAATTAGAAAAACCTTCTTCTTTTTCTTTTTGTGTCAATTGTACGTAGTATTTAGTATATTAGATCCTCTCAATTGCAAGTGTGCAGACATTTTCGTCACTATAGGTGGTGTGACATCGTCTGTACGGAGATGACGCATTCTTACTGGATGTTAGAGAGGTTTGTATACCCAAATTTGAGAAATTTTGTTTGCAGCGACCTACTTGGATTCTCAGACGGTTGAATGCTTTCCAAACAGGCCACTGCAAAGAATTCCGGGCGGCAGACGTTTATGAGGTAGGAAATAAGTGGCAGGTGGTAGATGCTGATCTGTCCAGATCTTGCACCGAGTTCGAGTTGGAGTTTCGTTTGTAGTCAGTGTAAATCGGAGGAAGCTCTTTTGGCTCTTAAGCCTAATCGGGTGTAAGCTTTGGTATTATATAGGGGATGTCCGATGTCGTGTGTCTGATTCCTCGATGTCTTTTTCGAGCGCGCATGCGACTTCTCTTCTAACGTCAGTTAGAGCAATGCTAACCAAAGGGAGAACTTATTGAGCAGGATTGGTTTTGAACAGCCAGATATTATTCGACACGTTTTGTTGAGCGCTATGCACTGCGGTGCGGCGAACATCGGACGCCGCTCCCAATCTGGTGGATGTATGCGGGCCTAGCAGATTATTCTGGGCACCGATCTTCTATTTCGTTTTCTTTCTACTCCTCGACGGACGAATTTTCAAAAATCCCTTCTTAGTGTTATATGGTTATCAATGTTTCAAGTTTCTAATTATGGTAGTTTGAGCTGAGCCAACTGAGCCTGAAGAAGGGTAATGTTATGCACACGTAACAAACCATTTGCGGGAGAATGTGAATGGGGCATACTCGTACGCGAGATTAATGATATTAATAACAGTCTATCAACACACTTTTACCAATGCAACTACCCTATACCATCGCAATTGGTGCACAATTGTAGTAGTGTATAAGTACTATCAAATCTTCAAAACCACGCGTAACACACAACAAAATTGCATTCAACAGCTAGTTAATAAAATAAAGTAAATCATTTACCGTCCAAACTATTGTTTTTGTTTATTAAATTTTAAAAAACAATTTTACTTCATACAATACTTTTGTACTATCAAAAACGAAAGAAGAAAAGTAAATGTTTGTTTAGTAAAATTTATATTCAAAAATTATTGAAAAATAAACTCAAAAAGTGTACTTATGTCGAAATGAAATTTGAACTTGAAGTGAAAAAATACGAAGGTCGCAATTCACCAACCCGGCTATTTTGATTGCTATGTTGTAAGCCAAATAACATGTTAATACATATTAATGTAAAAACAAACCATAGCAACAGTATTTTGGTCGCTATGGTGACTCGTACATAGCAATGGTGACAGTAGAACAGTTACGAAAATTCGTGATTAATCACCCCCTGTGTAGGATAGCACAATAATATATAGTATTTATGTTAGCCCGACCTTCAGCAATAATATAATGGTGTCAAATCTTAACACCGCGATTCAGAAAACGACGAAATTTGCACAACGCCATCTATCGGATTTGGCATTTAGCTGTCAACATTAGTTCTATTTTTTGTCATAAGATGTCGTTGCAAGTGCTACACTGAATTGCGTAACGTAATTATTTTACTTCTTGAATTCACTAAATTAATCATATCTTTTGGTAGAGTGAACCGATTTTGATCAAACAAAGACTAAGTTATACCTCAAGTTGCGTTTAATTTTTGTGTATAAACATTGTCTGCATTGAGTTCGTAGATTTAACGTGATGCGCGCACATACAAACAGACAAACAGACAAACAGACAAAAATTTCAAAAATGATGGAAATGGGTTCTGTTAGTTATCTTTTCACACCCTGGATATTTTTTTTTTCAATTTCTTCAATGTACAAAAATGACTTTTCTACAGATTTATTATATGTATAGATTTTGTTGTAGACTAGCTGTCGCTCGCGACGCGCGACGCCACGGTTGCGATGGGAATGTCGGTTATAGCCGTAAAACCTTTTCAGACAACTATCGTTATATTTTTATTAATATATACAAAAACTTAACAAATTATATACTAAAACCTCCTTCGGGAACCACTCTATACATTGGTGAAAACAGCATGAAAATTGGTGCAGTAGTTTTTGAGTTTATCGCGAACAGACAAACAGACAGACAGACACGGCGGAGGACACACACACACAGCACTTTGTTTTATATTAATAGACACATCTAATATATAAAATTCTCGTGTCACAGTTTTCGTTGCCATACTCCTCCGGAACGGCTGGACCGATTCTCTTGAAATTTTGTATATGCATTCAGTAGATCTGAGAATCGGCCTACATCTATTTTTCATTCCATTTTTTTTTGTTTTCGCGAACGAAGTCGCGGGCAACAGCTAGTATGTATCTATGAGTTACTCAGTTTTTTTCATTATTTTTAATATGATCTTATATAGAAGCTAGCCCCACTCCCAATTCAGACTTTTTAGACTCTATAAGTTAATGAGAGTAGGTAATGTGCACGATTTAAGTGTTAGTAGATGAATTTAAACTTTTTCCGTTTCATATTTTATCAGACAATCTCAAACAATATTCATTATGAAGCTATAAACGAACATTCTTTTAAATCATTGTATTTTATAGCATTTACAAATAAGAAACAAGAAACATTTAATATTATCATTATATTTGTGCTAAGTACAACTTGCACAATGAAAACAAACTACACAACCTTCTTTAATAACAAAATAATTTCTAAACAATATTAACAATTTAATTCTTTTTGAAACCATAAAATATTCATCATATTTTATCGTCGAGTGCTGGGTTGGACTAAGCCGATCCGCATTAATTAGTGTTCCCTTCGCGGAGGCTTTGCAGCGCCCCCTATCGGCGACGGCCCCTAGTTAATAACAGGGGACTTCAAAGGGGATCATTTAGGTACTCAGAGTAAAGGCTATGTAGATGACAGGCTGTTTATTTGTGTTGCCTTTGCCGACAAACGATTTGATTTGTCCGGCAATGCTAATTATGTTCCTTGATCTATTTATTTAACACAGGTATCTGATTGAAATGGATTGTCTTTTTTATTTTACGATTTACCAATACCATTGGTTTTGTTTCATCAAATTTCCAAAAGAAAACCCAATTCATTGAGTAAATGGCCTTACGAGCAGGGCTATCAAAATAAGTAGTACTCAGAGTGTCCATAAAGGTACATTATTAAGAAGTCTACACACCACTGAAACGCTGGCTTTTTGGCGGAGGCGTTAATCGGCGATTTTACATCATGTTTAAGTAGAGAAAGAAAGACCATTGCAAAAGCATCCTTGTTTGTCAGAGAAATTCATATTTGGAGTATTCATATTAAACAATAGGTAGTAAGTGATTGAAGATTGTGTTTTGTTTACCAGTTATAAACAAAACACGATCGTCGATGAAATATACTGCTCGAATAAATGAATTTAGAATCCACAAAAACAAAAGACGTCATTAAAACACCATCACTCGCAGACCTTGCTACAACATAACATAATTACCACGAAAGTCCGGCAGGTGGCCTCGCGGCGGGCTCCCTGGCGCAGCTGATCGCGTCACCCACGGACCTCGTCAAGGTCCAGATGCAGGCTGAAGGCCGCCGGGTCTTGCAGGGCAAACCTGCACGGTTCAACAACTGCAGGGACTGCTATAAGATGCTGTATAAGGAGACCGGGATCAAAGGGTTTTGGAGAGGTAAGGCATGAGGCAATATTTTTATAGTTGTAGATGGTTCATACTTAAATGATACAAGAGTTCGACTCGCCCGCCGTCGCGTCAGTTCGTGATTAAGGCCCCGGTTGGGTCCGAAATTAGTCGGGCTATCCCAATATGAGTAGACCATTATATCATTTAAGTTGGTAAGGCAATATTGAATACTTATTTTATGAATAAACGTAGAAAGTAGATAACACTCGGAACACTTGACTAGTATCTCTACAAAACACAGTGTATACGAATGATGCATTGTTTGATTATTTAATTAAATCTTTTGGCATGACTCACTGCCCTCGTTTAGATGAGCTACACTCGCTTTGTGATAAAAGATAGCGTAGATCATAATATAAATGACACGCGTACCGGAAAAGTACATTTTATAACGTTATTTAGAAGTACTTTACCACTAGATGCTAATTAAATAACGGATGATTCAAACATGGTCTCTAGGAAGAGTTATATTTTTTTTTGTAGAATGAGTAACGCCAGCATTTTCATCACAGAGAAAAATTGAGGTGGGACCTAACTAAATTTCCCATCTAAAAGGTAAGATAAATAAAGGGCTTTTCCCGAAACCTTTAAATAAGGACGAAAATTTATCAGATTCCAATACAAATTACTATAACATCTTCATCCTGTCATCCTTCATCTTGTCTTGCGCAACTAGAGTCAGTAACGTTTTAAAAGTGCCTGAAAAGGCCTACTCAAAATAAAAACCTGATTTTGATTTTGTACATTTTAGGCGCCATCCCCAACGTGCAACGCGCGGCTCTTGTCAACATGGGAGACCTAGCGGCTTACGATTACACCAAGCAGTTTCTAATGCGGGAGTTCGGTATGGCTGACACGGCTGTCGTACATGCTGCCGCCGCCTTCGCCGCTGGCTTCGTTGCCGCCGTGCTGGGCACACCAGCTGACGTGCTCAAGACGAGGCTCATGAATCAACCCGTTGGGCCCGATGGAAGGTAATTATAAAACTGGGTTTGAGTAATTAGTTAGGCTAAAAATGTAGGCAAAAATAGTTTATAAGAACTAATTAAGTAGGTAGAAAATAGCGTGTAGAAACACTTGAATAACCTGCGTAATATGTAGTATCCCCACCCCTTTTCCCTCTAATCCCTTTAGTTGGTTATATTCGACATTGATACATGTAATCTTCTCACGGTTATTAACATAAGCTTTTCTCAATGACATTATTACTTAATCAAAATGCCTTGCTAACAATATCACAAGTCACAACGACTTGTGAGCTATAAATAACGGACCTAAATTCAACTGGAGTCGGTAAAGTTTTAATTAACTCCCAAAAGCCGACTAATCCCGCCAATTGACACACCACAAATTCACACCGACCGGCGCAAATACAAATAGACGTCTTAATATAACTTATTCTAATTAAACGTCAATGAGTCGAAAGCTAATTCTGTTCATTCAAAACCAAGTTCAAAACAATATATTTCCTCGTCTGCGTACTAACAATGTACTATACGGAGCCGGCTAGACAGTTGTTAGGTTTCATTAGAATCAATTTCGGTTCTGTCAGTAACAGTTAGTAGGATTTTCGTCCCGGCTTCCCGCCAAGGGGAGGGCGGGAAAGCCTGGCGCTCGCCTCGCGAACCAATCAATACTCTGCTGTACCTGTACCAAGCTGCGAACACATTTTGATCTGTTTACGAGTTACATCATTAAAATAGAATGTTAACAAAATAGATCGTTCAAATTAGGTTTTAATGTTTTCATTGTGTAGGTAGCCTCTAGTTTGGATTGTTATTGTGTAGATTATAATTACTTACCTATTTAGTTCAGCAATGTTTTTTTAATAATACAAATATTGTAAATTGCGCGAAATGTTAAGTTTTTAACAAAACAGTTGCTTTACCAATAAACCATTATTTAAGCAACAACAATGTTAAAATATTCAAGCCCATCACTCATTAGTGTTGATTGTTTACAACACCCATTAACATAATTCAGCAGACTATCATTAACATAAAGACAATAAATATCACAGCAAACAGTTGACAATGCGTTTAAAATCGTCAGTTTATTAGGCAGACAACAATATAACTGCGATAGGTAGCGTTTATTACACGGCTCGCGTTGTTTTGGCTAGGTATATATAGCATGTGAATAGTTTCGTTGTAAGCGTAGGTTTGCGGTCGAGGTCACAGGAACGGGGTCAAAGTCGCAGCCGCGACAGGACGCGGTGCACGCTCCAATGCTTACGGCGAAGCAATCGAAATGCACTATGAATGGAATTATAGTATTCTATTTTTGAACGCTTTCGATGACGTTATTGTGTAACTAGTTTTATTTTTGTGCAACTATGCGTGCTCCATTTTAGTTTTAATGTTTTTTTTTTCAACATGACAAATAATTTGAAAAGATCCTCTACTCCTACTTGTTTTTTAACAGTGCTAAAACTAATTTGACTTAGGTACATTATAAGAAGCGAAAAAGTATTTTTTACTGTTAACTTGTTCAAATTAATTTGTATTGATTCTGTCTTTCTAAAATACTTGTTCTCTTTTCAGGGGCTTGTCGTACCGCGGCATGATCGACTGCCTGCAACAGTCCGTGAAACACGAAGGAGTGTTATCGTTATACAAAGGCTTCTTACCTCTGTGGATGCGGTTAGGACCTTGGGCTCTCATCAACTGGATCGCCTTCGAGAACATCATGCTGGCTATTGGCGGGAAAACGTTTTAAATCACCTGTCACCTGTGGTATTTGTAATCTGTGGTAGAAGCAAGTTAGATCTTACGTCTTGTGCCTGAATGAGAATTGGTTGTCATTGCGTGCTTTTTTTTAAGTTTAAAAATATATTACACCAATCAAAGAAAATATCGTACAAAATGATGATTACCTTAAGTATAAATTGTTTTTAAATAATGTATAAGATCAATGAAAAAAATAAAGATACTTAATGCAAAAAAAGTAGGGAAGTTGTGGTAAATGTGACTCAAACTTCACAAACACTATTATCATTATCAGCTAAAAATAAGGTCATGGTGCTAGATAGGAGCTAGCAACATTGTAACCAGTATAGTATATTACTCCAAATATTAGAACTATGTTATAAATATTAACGACTTCGCTGTTCCGACGGTAAAGAAATCATGTTACTCGCGAGACAGCGAAACAGTATATTTGAAATAAAAAAAATAACACAAAAAAAATCATTAAATAAAATAAAAGATTAAATTAATCGGCGAAAATAATATAATTATGTAAATTATTGTTTGATTTGTGATACCTAGTTTAGATATCTATAGAATCGTTTTTTTTTTAAAGAATTTAAATCTTAATAAATATGTTTATAATTATTTTTTTTAATGTTATTTTCTGGGAAATAGATCTAGTTCGTAAGTGTAGACGAAAATCAAGTTCAAAGATTATATTTTTGTTACTATTATTTATTTATTTGTATTTTTAGTACTTAAGTCACTGGCACAACGAAAATGAAGTAATTAAATACTTGCCTCTTTTCTAACACCTTATTTGGTTTTTCTACAAAACAGTATGTTTCACCGCAACCTGTGCTAGAAAAAAAAATACCTATCCGTGAGAGTTACAATAAATTTTGTTTATCCCTACACAAGATATGAAATTGACACAATTTGTATGACGCCGGTAATGAAACTATCCATAATGTGATATCATTGTCATGCTATTCATTTTCACCAAAACTGTTGTCTATCTTCCACATTGTGATACATAAATGGAATGATAACTCACTTTTATCGTAACACATTATTACGTTGTTATAAAGTATCTCAAAAGCGACTTATTTTCTTTCGACTAAAAGACAAAACACTGCGTTAAACTTTTGACTTCAAGCAGGTTAAATCACTCTTTAAATAGACCAGTATCTACACTTGCACATAATGTAGCGCAATGCCTTAATTTTTATTTATATTTGACGCTGAGCAGACGATGGACAATATCGAATAGTAATATGGCGGCCCCAGCCTATAACATATCTAAAAAAAGAAAAGCGACAGGTATTCACACCTAAAGATCTACAATAATTTGATTTTCTTCACGACAAAGTATTATTAAACTTATAATACATACTTGTCTAATGTTTGTATATAATTTATGGTCTGCTCAGCGTCAATGGTTGCTAAAGGTGCTATTATAGACGAATAAGTGTAAATGCATTCAGAATTAGCTTAATTATGCAGGTTGGAGGCTACTAACGTTGTACTTAAGTGGTATGAATCTTAATTTTTTGATTTTTCGACTTTAGTAGGTAGAAAAATAGCTGTAGCATTTTGTCTGCTTCATATAACATTATTGTACCAAATAAATAGAGTTGTATAGAAAATCCATTGATAAAAAACTTTTTAATTGCCTACTAATGTACATGAGTTGTATGAAACAGATCTGAAATGCTTTATCTTGAGTTCCGCATACTTTTGGAGGCTTTGTGTGTAACTTATGATTTATTACCAAATGCGTGTGCCTCAAACAATGCAATAACTAGTACCTAATGTGAGTGATACGCATCTCGTGTAAGCAGAACCACAGCAGTGTCTAGGACTAGCTTTAATGTCGTTAACTGTTACAAATTGTGATGTTATTATGTAATAAATTATTATATCTGTTAAAAGATTGTTTAATTTACAAATAAAACTACCAACTATAATATTAAATTTATTAGTAAAAAATATTATACATCTTCCACAATATTGGAGAATCATAACTTAAATTATTTAAATATTTGATTATTATAGATTATAGCACTTCCGATTTATTGAAACTTGCCTTTATGCACTTGGTTGTCACTATAGCTATAAGCACAATATAGGGACATGTATCAAACTTGAACAGTTGACATTCACAACGAGCACGTCGCGTACGGGGCTGTACCACACTTATACTATAATTACACACAGTTTAAATGCTTCGATGAAAGGGAAATTGTATAAATGATATAATAAAACATGCACGGTCAAACAAAACTCCTTACAATAGATGTTCGCTTACGTCTAATGATCTGATCGGCTTTCGGGACTCCTGAGGTTGTCAGTTACCTTTAAAGTTCTAGCAGGTTTCCATAAATATAGTAATTTTGGGTACAATACAATAACAAAAATAAATATCTACATTGGATCAACGATCACTCAAAGTTTTATTAATTTCAAGTCTTGACTAAATGTTAAACGCTAACTAAGTACACTGGCAGTGCGCGAGGCGTGCCACGATGTTCCGTCACTCCTGCTCGGTGTTCAGCCACTAACACTACTTACGTCGCCAGACCCCCTCTTACTATACAATTGTATTACTTTAAACGTTACGTTAACATTTTAGACATTTGCCTCCATTACGATTGGTAAATGGTAAAAATACGTACAGGTAACGAATCTGCGTGAAACGAACACGTCAAAAGCTATCAAAAAGCCGTGGTGTTACAACATAGATAAATCGTTATATAAAATACTTCGCTTAATTATATATCCGTCGTACAAAAACATCGTCAATATATAAAATAATTCCCGAGTTAACATTATACGTTCGTGGCATTGTAAATTGTGCGTAACACAAACCGTTGTCGATCTGACTCTAATTCTAACGAGAGCTAAGCTTTTCGAGGACGCTACAAATTTATATTCTACGTGATTACTGTACCGGATTATACACTCGTGTATATTATAAAAAAAATAAGATCGAAATACATGTAAACCGAACTTAAAATTATTACTTAACTAACGTATAAATGGTAAATATTTTAATAATGAGCATTAAAGACTAATACAGGGATAAATAATGGTCATAAAAATCACATCAAATAAGAAAATCTATATACTTGATTGGGGAGTGGTCAGTATGCACTGATTTGATCCCTTTCACCTTTTATTTCTAAACGTATATTTCAAAAAACTACAAATAACATTCTGGCACGTTTTCGAGGATAAAATATTCTCTCTCATCCAGCGTTCGTCACAATATAAAATGAGAGGACAATAAATTCGTCACAGAACAATGAATACAATGAAACACGACACAAAAACTTTTGTACTACCGAATTACATCTCTCACAGTATTGCAAAATCAAGGCAGTTTCAACTCGCGAGTAAAATGGACAGACCAATACGATTACGATCGTCAATTATTGTTATAAATTATTACATTATTAAACATCGTAATCAGCTGTGAACACGAAGCACCATATACTCGTCAAAACATTATATAAAAATCAAACTCATCCGAGCGCGACATTGATGACACTTGGTGCCTTCCGTCAATAACTCCTAGTGTGATCAATTAAAACCGCATAAAATACCACAATACGTAATGGCTAGTAAAACCGAGAAAACTATAACGTTTTCATGTGTTAGCTTTACTAAATAAGTTGAATGTTCGATGTAATGTACCGCGAGTTATTGATATGATAGTAGCTAGGCTAGTGTGATCATTGTCAGGCTAGTCGCGCGTGCGACGTAGAGAGGCAAGGGCGAGCCGCGAGCGTCCGCACGCACTATGACGAGTGGTACGACGTCACGTACGACGCCGGGAACAGCCCGCGCCGGTGCGCGATCTCGCCCTGGAACGTGCAACACATGCAATCAGTATCTCATGTAATCAAGAAAGTTTGAGTATTAATTAAAGCTAGATTATTATTTCTTAAAGTGAGCAAAATGCGGCTACGCAAATTCCACTAAATAGATATCATTCAATTTTTGGTCCTTGGTAACAACAACATTAACTTTTTTTTTCCTTAGCCTATACTGACCCACAGTTGGGCAAAGCCCGATGACTTTTGTGCCATCATACTGCCAATATTAAATATGTATATGGAAGCCAGATATTGAAAACGGCGTTTAACAAACTGTCGTTATTGAATACAGTTGTTTTATTGGATAATAATTTTATACATAAAGCGAAAATGAGAATATTATTTTGTGTTAATACACAACGTTCAACTTTAACAATCAGAGTGCCGTATTTTAACTAATCAATAAGGGACATGCTCGACTTTTTAACCGTATTTTAAGACTGTTTACTTACTATCTACAAAGAAATAACATGCTCTGAAGAACCAAAAAATCTCCTAAACCTTATAAAGAGTAAACGGCACATACCTGCCACCAATGTTGATCGGAGCGGTCGGTGACCGTGATGACGTCACCGCGCCTGAACTCCAGCTCGCCCGCCTCCTGCGGAGTGAAGTCGTACAACGCCTGCACCAGCATCTAAAACAGTTACACACACAAATTAATATTTTACATAAAATATAAAGGACCAGTGTAAAATATTCTTGTTAAATTTAATGTAGCGGCATTTATGGGAAATGGTAACAGATGCGCAAATAATCTGAGAATCGCCTACCATCTATATTTCATCGCTATTTTTTTTTTCGCGAACGAAGTTACGGGCAACAGCTAGTAAATAAATATAATTTAAAGTAATTATTTTAAAAGTATAAATTGATAATATTTATTAATTAATAAACTACTATTCATCGTTAAACAAGATACTATAACAATAATAAAAAAAAGGTATGTCAATAGGATTGAAACGAAAGCTGATGTAAATAACGGAACCAACAAAATACTATTCACAGAAATGTATCAAAGAGAAAGATTATCAACTAAAAATAGATCAACAAAAACAAGCTGAAAAAAAACCATAACGTAAACAACAAAATACTACGCGAAAATACTCAGTTTATCGTACGGGTTACCAGGAATCTATGGAAATAAAATTCCAGTGAATCGTGAACGGGAATGTTATCGTAAATGATACGCGGTAGGGAGGCTGATTATCTCCGTGTGACGCTATTAACTAATAAGGGCTGGGAGCTTTTATTACTCATTGAACGTAAATCGATAAGTATTTTGGGAGTATTTGTGAATTTTGTGAGCTCTTTTTGTGTGGACGTACAGTTTGGTGTTGTTAGTTCTGATACAGATTAAATTTTATCATATCCATGTTGAAGGGATTTTTATTCATTATAAAAAAGCTAGTGTAATACGTATTGTTGCTAGCCAAAAGTTTCTTCTCGTGAAGATAGCTTTAATAATTGCTTCAACCCATTTGATCGGTACTAATTACCATTTCTCTGTATGCTTATTAAATCTTAAATCTTCTGACAGAACAAACCGTAAAAGCCAAAGGTCTCTTCTCACGGAGATAGCTTAAATAATTGTTTCCACCGATTTGATTGGACACCTAAATATTGCCATTTCTCTGTATGTACATTTCTTAAATCTTCTGACAGAACAAACCCTAGATACTTAAATACACCCATCTTTGTATAGGTACTTTCAAAAAATTTCTACAACAATTTTCATTTAACAAAGAGCTTGTATTTTTAGATGAGTAATAGCGTTGTCGATTAGTCTCCAATCTCAGATATCACGTTCCCTGCTTGTTATACAATATTTACTCCGTGAGACACCGTGGCGCCTGACATATTGACTAACAGTTAACACAGGTAATATAAATTGATGATCCGCATTTTTCTTTATTAAAAGTTTCTGTAGAACAATGCTTTTGTTTTAATAGTACAGATTTGTTTTCACTGCATTTAAGATGCAAATTTGCTTCAAGTAATTCGTGTAAAATTGTTTACTTTTCTAATATAATACTTTTTAAACCATTCACAAGGTTTTTGTTCCAGGAAATTGAACTTTAATATTATATGATGTCTTACGTGTTCGGAAACAATTTACGCGTGTGAAACTGTAACATAAAATAGTTAATTATAATATAATAGTTCTGCTACATTAAAAATAAACAACATTCGTTATAGGACTAAAGACAAAAACAAAATCGTGTGTGATAGTCGTTTCACTAAGTAATGAATATTTACAAGTAACACCGTAAAAATCTAATTTAGGTAAAGGTTCTAAATTGAAAAGCTTATATAGGGCGTATAAAACATAAGTTGTTTGTCTAAAAGTGCGAAACCAAAATAAGCTATTAGCTAAATGGTGCGAGCGTAGTATATTCCAATTACGAAAATTAATTGAAATGATCCAATTAACAAAGTGTAGCTGGTAATTAGCGCCTACTTCACTATTACGGTGTGGTACGAGAGCTTTACTATCTTTAAGAGTTCAAGTATGGATGTATATATTTTAATACATTCATGCAATAGAAGTACGGTTTAATGAGTTGAGGTTTACGCGAATTTTTGTTATGCTGGAGATCGTGAGCACTATTGTAATGGCGATCAAAGTATCTAGTCTAATTAAAACTCGTGATAGAATCCGATATTCTATTGCGTTATACACATACCTACATGAATTCGAGTAAACTTTAAAAAACAAAACAAAATGCTAAATATGTTGACGCAGACCATTTCGAGAAAATTTAATTAGTTATTAGCAATTACAAAAAAAAAATATGTATTTATATTTATGAATAATGTATTCTTTTTTATGACAAACTACAACTATGGCTCATATACCACAGCTTACGTGCCAATTCCAACAAATTAATAATTAAAAAAGCCAAATTAAACGCGACATACAATGATTCGTATCAGGAAATACACAAAATTACATGTAAAAGGTACTTTTTTACTTTCCTTACTCTGTCATACATTGCAGTCATATAAAATGTACATAATAATATTATTATTGAATAGTGATTCACTGTAGCTGTAAGTAATCATCCAATGAAATGCGATGGTCCGTTAACCCGCCGTGGGAAAACTTTGGTATATTGTGTCGTTAACATCGTAAATTTATGTTATGTAAAATGAATGAACATACTTATGTACTTGTTTGCTTGTATTTCTTAATATTTACTATATATAATGTATTTTTAACAAATAATTTAATCCTTACTAGTTCTTCTATTTTTTATTCATTTCATCTGGTTTAATTTTTCTAATTTTCCACTTACAAAGAGGTACTTGCGTGAGACCACTTCCATGAGATTTTTTTTTTTTCTAGTTTTCTTTTAAAAATTTTGAATTCTTACTGCTTATTATATAAACGACTAATTGCACATTACAGATAAAAGTTATTAACAGTCATGTCGAGCGAATATTTTAAAGAAAAACAGAAACCTTTTTTTAATGTCTTCTTTCTACAGAATTTAGTTTTCAACGAAATGAGTCTGATTCATTATGCAAAGCTTAACAAATGAGAAGGAAAATCCAGGTACATCTAATTTACATAAACCATTAGACCGTTAAACCGATATCTATGTCTCAGATCTAAGTTAGTTACCAAAGATGACGATGCTTTAACAGTTAAGTCATTAGTAAGTTAGAATATAAATACTTTGAAGTCATTAGCAGATAGGATGATACTAGTGTCCTACTAATATTATAAAGGCGAAAGTATTTGTGTGTATGTTACCTCTTCACGTTCAAACAGGTGTACCGATATTAATGATTTTTGGTATGGAGTTAACTCACTCCTTAGATTAACACATAGGTTCCTTTTTACCCGATAGCATAAAAGTAAGTTAGTTCTTTAAAGCTATAACCGATTTCCACGCAGAATTTTGGTATGGAGTTTGGTGACACTTTAGATTTGCAAATATAAAAAAAAATGTAAATGTGGCTTTGTAAATAGAGGGTACTGTTTTTGCGTCCATAACTGACTTCCACTGGAGCCACGTGAAGAAGCTAAACTCTAGCTAAATTTCGATAACATCACATTAAAGATTTCTATCCAAAAAAAATATGTATTAGTATTTGTACTTGGATATCGTAGTAAAACAGCATATAAACCAAATTTTATCAAATTTAGCCAAGTAGTTCACCCGTTTAAGTGTAATAGACAGTTACGATCGCATTTATAATATTAGTATGAATGTTTGAAACATCTTGAATTAATTACTTAGCATTATAAACAACATATTGGGAACGATCCAAATATTTTGTATAGAAGTGAACACAATCAGAAATAGTTAGAACTAAAATATCTACATTCATATTGACGTTAG
The DNA here is from genome assembly GCA_941860345.1 of Chrysodeixis includens. Taxonomy (NCBI): domain Eukaryota; kingdom Metazoa; phylum Arthropoda; class Insecta; order Lepidoptera; family Noctuidae; genus Chrysodeixis; species Chrysodeixis includens. Next base: position 9,702,896 of record OW796097.1, read on the forward strand.
GTTGTAGGAAGTAATATACGAAACTACTTAACAAATTCCAATGTTTAATTTACTCTTGAATAGTTTAGATAGTCGACTTTCAGATGAAATCGAACGTAGATTTTAATGCGAACAGAACGAAAAGAAACTAGTACTTTTTATAGGACTATGATTTTTAACTAAAGGTAAAAGCACGACGAAATTTCTTGATGTGAGGTTTCCATGTACTTCAATGTGATAAACACATAAAAAATTAACTAACACTGCGCAAAACCATTGCGGTAGACGTGTAGGCACTCTACTGGGAATAGAAGAATAACAGGAAAATACGACAATAAAAATACACGAGCTATATCCCTTTATTTACTACGAACTTTAATCTTATCAAGTACAGCTGTTATAAAGGTCGAATTGAGTAAAAAAAAAAACGTTCCCGAAATAAGTGCTAGTTCCCGAAATCAATAGTTACTTTTAAAGGGTAAATTTTTGGCATTATCTGTACCGCCATTATACTAGTATTACTTTCCTCCCACGATAATAAGTGATAATTTAATATCCTCTAAATTTCTTCAAAAAATAGGCTGTCACATGTAAAAAGATTTCGTTAAATCCGACCAGTTTATTGCAGAGGTTACCGTGATCAAACAAACTCTTTAGCAAACTACTCTTACGTTCATAAATATAGAAGTACAAAATGTATAGTACGATACATTTTAAAACAACAATCCTCTACATGTCCTCTGTCGCTGGCAGTCTGAAGGACAAAATAAACTGCGTGGACTAATCATAAACTATTATCAATTGGAGGTAACCGAGATCATAGGAACACGCGATGACCGGGTTATTTTCGTTATACCACGGTCATGGCGGCCTTATTTACATAGACAACTCGGTTCCACGTATGTATTCAGTGTCTGTGCTAATGCAAACGGGATATCGGTAGGGAATTTTCCTTGTTCTGTTCGTTGTCTTTTGTTTTATAAGTCATTTTCGTGGGTGATTTTACGGCTGTATTCAAGATATTTTACTATGTCTCTTTAAAATCTGTATTTGTTTCTACATTACATTTCATTTTAGACAGTGTGATAATTATAAGCGACAATTTATTCAGTTTCAGTTTCGTTCTTCAATACGATTGTTTTACTAAATACTTCATTCATCGAGCCAAATCGAAAACAAACCTTTTTAAACTTTCATGAAACATTTGAAATACAAGCCACATAGATCCACAATGACCTATAAAACCGCCACTTTGAATGCCAGGCCCTAATAAGACAGCTGATTAAGAGAACAACCATAGCAATCAGAATCTGTCATGCTGTCACACAATTAGAGGGACTCATGATTGAGCATAATTAGACTGTAATCAAGTAACCAGGCGATCACGGCCTTTTGTTGTTACCTACATCGCATGTGATACCGTAATACTGCATTTGTATTTAGCGGTAATTTAGAATACTAGAAACGTGATTTATGCACTTGAATGGACTTTATTCATTTTGAAATCGCAGTCACATTACTATAGGACTTAAATTTAACGTGACGAAAACTATGATATGGAGTAATATGGACCATACACGGTTCTTGCTAATGTGTAAAAAGGTTTTACCGTAAGCCCTAAGCTATGTTAGTAATTTAGAAAGGTTCAAGGTCAGTTACTCATTTTCTATAAAAAATAAATATTCCGATGTTTCTTTGCGACTCACTTTGTAAAGTAATTAAGATCAAGTACAAAAATATATTATTTGACGGACAATTTATTTTAATACTCTAGTTATGAGTACAAAATCTTCCGTATCCGCAACTACTAAATAATGAATGCTAAATATTCGATAAAATCTTTTCCCAAGCTATTACACAAGTACCTAACTAGGTAACCAGCATTGTGCAATGGTCTAGGGATTGAAAGCGAGATTCCAGTCTAAAATATACAGTGAGCCGAGATTTGCCAGCTGTTAGGTCACATAAAATCTCTTTTTACCGCACTCGTAAATACGTGTTACTCCGCCCGAGTGGTCCGGGTTAAAAATTACATTTTATGCGCAAATGAGCACCCATTACACCGCATAAACTGTGAGGTCATTATGAGCCTTTGATAAATGTCCGTGCTTTTACCTATTGTAGTAGCTAAACCACAAAAATATGTATTTTAAATAGGGTTTATTCACGTTTCGTTAATAAATGGTTTTAGTGGCGGAAGGAAACCGACTTCGAAATGTAAATTCTTTGTAAATTGGTCTTTAAACGTTTTACATTTTTTCGCTTTACACGGAGCGCTGAAAGCCAGACCTCATTGAGCGCAGTCTCTCTGGAACGCGGTTAGCACTAACATTTACGTTATAAATTCCGTTTATCCTCGCCTTTACTAAAACACCGACTGATATGTTCCCGTTGCCGTATATTTCTCCTTCTTGCATCTTCATTCTATTTCAAATGCAGTCGACTTTAAATTTAAAAGTAACCGTTTTATTCAAATTTTAATACACACTAACAAATTGTTTACGTTATAAATAACTCATTTATTTATTACGCAAGTACGACGTCATTATCAATAAACAATTAAAGGAAAAACCCGTATAAACTAAAGTCGTTGTATTCAGACGACCTAATAAATAAATAATACTTTAAAATAACAGCAAGTTATACTTGTAAAATGTAACTTCAAACATGATACATAATTATGATGGCAAAATTTCTAGTTTAAAAACCTTCAAAACATATTAAATGTTAAATACGGTTGTATTTTACAAAGTACCTAGGGTTCGTTAACAGTAGGTACAGAGCGTTTGAGGAAGTGCGCAGATATAGTGATTCAAAATCGGACATGATAATACAGAATACAGATGCGCCCGCGCAGCTATACAATCTAAATAACTAACGTTATACTTCCACGAGTAAAACGTATAGCAAGACATACGATAGACTAAGGAATTTATAATTCTGAATTTCAACAACGGTTTGTGGATTTTGTTATACATGTTGGGCGTAGCTAGACTGCTCATATTCTCTTGTATATGGCAGCAATTTGAAATAGGTGGAGTGTCTCAAAATCCTAATACAAGGTTTTATTAAAAGAGGCATTTCTTATTTAGCTTTTGTCGCATTGCGGTCTGGCAAACGTACTGGCAATTCCCAGTCGATACTTCAGTTTCGAAGGATTCTGATAACGGTCACTGGTATAGCCAATAAACCGACATTATTAGGTAGTTCTCTAGTTTAACTGCACGGATAGTCCAGTGGTATACATCACCACGCCAATTACCACCTTGTGCGACGTGTCGCGGGTTCGATCCCCGCGTAGGACAATAATTTGTGCGTTTCACAAATGCTTGTTCTGAGTCTAGGTGTCTTTGTGCATGTGAATTGAATGTCTGTGAAACCTCCTGCGACACAAGGATTTAATTCCTTAATGCAGGAGTTGTTTGATTAAAAAAAAATGAGTTTCCTATAGTAGGTACCTATATGTTAAAACTTACTTCTTCAGGCACGACGTCCCTTAGTTTGACATCTTGCAGGCGGCTCACTGACGCAGTACGATGATAGTCAACGAGTTCGTTGAGAGAGTTGAACTTGACGACCCACAGGAAGAATTTGCTGGACGCGTCCCGAAGCACTTTGAAATGTTGGACACCATCGGGACATCTGAGGAAGGTTTAAATATTATTTTAGTAATTAATATTGGAAGTTACGATTAATGTCAGTAAGTGACGTTGCTCTGCGCCGTGTGGTGCACTGTATTTCACTTATACAACTGCAACAATCTTTCTTTAAGGGTCCATTCATACAGACCGGCTAGGAGAGGAGAGCAGATTTGTTATCACATTGGAAATGAAGTTTTAAATAATTGTAGTAAGGTTTATCCCACCCAAAACATAAATGTAAAAGGCTGCCAAGTTCGATAATATGAGAATGCTTCACCTATAAAAGAAGTGAGATCTGAATAAGTACCAAGTTCTATACACATACGTCAATTAAAAATAGTTACAGGAATGCCCACTTGGCAAGTTTTCACACACCTTGTTATAAACCTACTAAACGCAATGAGTCAAGTATATAATTTTCTTTAGAAAATTAAATACTAAAATTATATAATTATAAACTTGCCAAGTGTGCATTTCTGTAACTATTTTTAATTGACGTATGTGTATAGAACTTGGTACTTATTCAGATCTCACTTCTTTTATAGGTGAAGCATTCTCATATTATCGAACTTGGCAGCCTTTTACATTTATGTTTTGGGTGGGATTTCATTTATTTTTGTAAGGTTGTTTATTTCATTTTTTTTCTTATGATTAAGTTAGTTAAAGAAATGTCTCATTTACTGACGAGTGGCTAAGTAAAATATCCGAATCCGACCGACAACTTTATTTTATTGAATTTTAACCGTGGATTCAGCGCATAGGTATTGGTTTGGTAGTGACCCTGCTTTGCACGCCGTATGTCGTCGCGGATTTGATTCCCGCGACAGCCAAACACAGAGGTTTGTTATGTGTCGGGCGCATTTATCAATAATCTATATGTGTATACATGTAGGTACCAACTTAAATAAGTACTTACTTATTATTTATTCATTTTCACTCCATACTTATAGTGGATCAAAGTTACACATTGGTTATTTTCGAAAGTTACTTTGACTAAATACAAACCTTCGTACCGATTTTGAGGTTGGTACGACCATTCAAAGATATATTATATAAATATAAATAAATTTAGTTCGCTTTAGTTCCTTAGGGGTATAAATTTACACCTTCATTATTTTTGAAACCGACTCACACTTGACCATTTTCAGATTTTTCCCTTTACCTTGACCTAAAGACCTACCTCCATGCCAAATTTCAAGTCAATACGACCATTGGAAGTGGTCTAGGTTTTTGATGAGTGAGTCAGTCAGTCAGTGAGTGTATAGTAAAAATAGCGATTTTCTGACGTCAATATCTCAAGACCTACTATAGGTATATTAATGAAATTTTGTATTTTAGATAAGTAAGGGGGTCTCAACAGATACTAGAAATTTGATATGCGTAAGTGAAATAGATTTTGAATTATAGGTCGAAATTGGCCCGAAATGGTTCGTGTAATATAACCCACGGCCGGTGTGTCGCTTTTTTGCTCGAACTTGGCGGACACACTGCCGTGTGTCTAGATTTTTGTAAGTGCACTTCTATTGTCATTGAGACTGCTTGAACGCGCTTCGTGTGAAATAATGAGAGGAGCCGATCGGCTCCAAACGCATCTACTTTCAGGTGTCTTCCAGTCTATCTATGTGAAATAGATCGTCGCTATGGCAGATTCCAAGCTTCTACGATCCTACCTATGTGAAGAGTAAAGAGCCGACTCTACCTAAGAGGTGATGGTAGGTAGATCTCTTAGTGTTAGCACAATAGATCCTTAAAGAAGGACTATTGCCGCTATGGAAGCAAGACTTACTACATTGACTGTAGCGATTACTTGCTTCCATACTGACGAGTCGTACTTTGAAAGCTCATAGTAAGCGCTGTAACGTCTCCAGTCACAAAACTGTACAATAAGTGATTTGAAACTTCGAAATATGCGTGAAATTCCTTCGTCTTATCTGTGAAGTTTGTAAACACTTTAAATCTTTGCATTCCAAGTACTTTCAACAAGCATAAAGCTTTACTATTTTTTTAATCAATGTTATCCCGTAGGTTTAGGCACATTTGGACCCTTTGTACAATATAATTAACTCATCAGGACGTTCAGGACTCAATGTTTGCTATACGTAAACAAAATTAATCAAGTCATTCTTCTAAGCTGTAGGCCAATCCAATATTTGTGCAATTAATTTAACTTGATGACGTAATAGCGATGTAACCGAATTTATGGGAATGGCTCGGCTAAAGTCAACATATCGGGCATCGGTCGCTAACCGGAGACTATACACCGTGATTTTTAGGTCGTTTTAAAAAAGTCGTCCACACAATGTATCCGTCATAAAATACCTCTAGGCGCGAATATAATTTTTTTATCATTAATTAAAATAATATGCATGAAAAAAATAAATAATACATTGGAAATATGAAACATCCTGTTAAAAATGTTTACGTATCAAACTGTTGAAGATACATGCTACATACTTACTGCGAACATTATGATTGCAATAGTAAGACAGCTGTTTTACGCTAAGGTGAATGACCTGTGATAAGACGCCGCCGCGCCGCCCGCGCGGCCCCTTTGGCACAAGGTTCGGACCGCGCTCACTACAGAGTGTTCGTAAAACTGCCTTGTGTCATAATAATGAATAATATTTTTATTCATTCAAATCTTAAAAAAAACATATTTTTTTATTATAAACGTTTACTAGTCATTGGATACATGAACTGGGCTGCTTTTTTAAAACGACCTAAAAGTCACGGTGTATATTTCATAAAATACGGTTTTATGTGAAACCGGTCGGGATCTCGCAATTTGTCAGTATTCCTCGTATGTCGAGTATCGATGAATGAAATATAGTGTAGGTAGTATGACCGACCTTAGTTATGACGTAATAGATGCAAGTTATTTGGAACTACTAAACGTGTTAACTTTTTACAAGATAAGCGTGTAAAAAGGTTACATATCGCGTTAGATTATTACATTGCTTGTTATGAGGGAAGGAAAAAAATGTCGGTAATTCCCCAGATACAAATACCAGCATTACATTAAATTTATTACAATTATGTGGTTCATTAAAATTAAGACAAAATTATCGTTCAATGAAGTCGTTGAAACATTAATACAAATTGTTTATTCAAGTTTGATGTTGCTGCGATATTTATTTAAGCCGTATAAAATGGAATAAGTAAATTTTAATAATTATTTTACATACAATTTAATATTTTACATACGCATATATTATTCTCATTATAATATCTTTTCTCTTTAATGAGGCTGCGACTGACCACGGAACAGATGATGGATCGAACTAAATATTTTCTTTCGGAATTCTAGGGAAAAACGAAAAAGGCTAAAAGACGTAAAGAGCAGTACGGAAAAATATATTTACAACCCAGATATAATACAATAAAACATTATAAAATCTATAATGTATTTAAAATTTGGTGAACCATTGTTGTTTCCTTGACAGGAAATATTATTTTTCCCGGTTCGACTCTCACATATAAAGTAGGTACATCTATAGAAGTCACGATATAGACAACTTCAACTTGGAGGCTATTCTGCTAACCGTTAGAAATTATATATTTTTAGCGAACAAGTATTATAAATACAAAATATATCAAACGATATGTTTCAACACAAATGAGGCCCGTGCTTAAAATCTATAGTCGAAACTGGTTTCAGCGCAATCTCAGTACCGCTGATTCATACTATTTGACAGGAAACTGGTTTTAAATAGAGAAAACTCCACAAGCAATATGACCTGTGTTTTCAAATTTATTTAATTTACATACACCAACTTTTCTTGATACTTTCTCGCTAGTATTCCGCCGCGGTAAACCGTTAGAGGCTGTTAAAATATTTCACGATTTAGTCTACCTTTCTCGAGCATACACAAATATTTAAAGGGGTAAACGATCGGTTCAATAGCACAGGTCAAGGATATATATGACGTGCACGAAAAAAAGTTCTTTCGGTTTTATTCGTCTAACAATAACATACGAGACTGTTTCGAACGATCGCAACTAAATTTACGTGTGTCGTCATGATTAGCGTCCTCGATATAATGTCGGAGAATAAAATTGGGAAAACCGTCGTATATGTTTCACGGAGTAATTTTGTTGAATTAAATATTTAGAACAAAGTTAATCGGTGTTATATTGGCTATGGAGATGGATATGACTAAGAGTGCTCTTAGACAGTCAAGACAAAATAAAACGTCTACAAGCCGCGTGAGTCATACCGCTCCCGAGCGGCAAGGCGCGAACCTTATTTTTTTATTAACTACCAATTTAAACTGTAATGAAATTGTTTGTTGTGCGTCACCTCACATGAACCACTTTGCTATTGCCTTATTGATTATTTGACAATATTGTCAACATGTGCTCATAGGAAGCGGGTAAATCACATAACTGATAAATAATGCTCGCGGTCGTTTATGGTAACATGTATTAACTGTACGTAGGAGTAACCAAATAGGAAGCATGTTATTTTATTTAGAGGAATGAGCATTAGTTAATTGACTCGATGTTTCGAAATGATTTCCTACTTTTAAAGAATTTAGAATAAACGTGGTGGAGATTCTTCGAAGCATAACATTTACGTGTTGTAAATGTTGTTACGAGTGTTTTTAAATTCCAGACAGGAATTATCAATTGATTGATGTCTGGGTATACGTTATTCACTGTAAATAAAGGTGCGGGAAAAACACAGATACACATAAATTAGTTTATGTAGGGAATTCCATGTACCTATTGGGCATCAATGACTAGCGAAAGTGATACGCTCGCGTGCGTATCACTAGTAGGTTACGCTACACTTCTAATTCTGTAAAACTATTTTTATTCATTTAGCAAAAGCAATTGCTCTAAAATATAAGCTTGTAGCCTTGTATAGACAGATATCTCATTGTGACCTATATTTTTAAATCGGATGCGAAACCAGCTGAATATTTGAAACCCGAAAGTTCAAACATAGATTGACATTATTTAAGAAATCGATACGGCAGAAACTAAAATAAGATCGGTTGGGTCAAGGTTTCATTTTATATCACACATAAATCACGTTCTCAGAAATCCAGAATGAGAATAAATATATTATGTAGGGCATGCAAATATTCGTATGGATTGCGAACGGATATTAGCAACTAGACGACTTGTAAGTCATGCATGTTGACTTGAAATAGTAGAATTGTATACATACTAGCAATGATAAAACGGTCTTTATTTTTCAGACACAAAATGTTGCCGCAAGCCGAATGGGCTATAGGCGAAGGCACACATAGTGAGATTTAAAAACAAAAAAGACCTCACTGTAAGCCCGGGAGACCGCGGAACAAACACGATTCCCTTTCGCGAAACTGGACCCAGTTAGCCAGAATAAATGGAAAGAGAGCTTTTGTCCTGCAGTACGACACTAGTGAGTCATAATATTGATAATGTGAAACTTTTTTTCAGACTTTATTTGCCTTAGCCACTGACGAAATAAAATTCGGCGTAGAGTTCACTTATAACCTAGGTAAGGACATAAGACAATTATTAGTGTGACGAATAAATTTCATTCGGGCGCGAGTAATAGCAAGTAGGTAGTAACCTATATTTAAGATTGTCCAATATTTTCTTTGAGCATTGCAATAATTCAATAGAAGTGTGTCACCGCTATGACAAACGCGGCTACGCCCGTCACCTAGATAGGGCATAATAAGAAAGATTTATTGTTATATTCCAATCTTAACATTGAAATTTAATGTCCAATTTAAAAATATTGATCAATTTATTTGAGTTAAGAGGAAAACAAATTGTTTAAATCGAAGTAAATCAATAATAAGAATTAATAGGAAGTAAATGTGTTTTTTTTTTTACAATGGCCAATGTAAATATTTCTGTCAACATTTTTGATAAAACTTATGACATAAGCTTTACATCCAAATAAGGCCATAGACAAAATTTTGTCGCGATCACCGTCATCGACGCGGGAAAGCCGCGACAAAAGCTAGTATGCCATACAGATAAAAATTAAGTGCTTATTATCATATAAGTACTTGCATATTGTAAACAAAGCATTAATTTAATCTAAAAAGTCAATATAAAGTCCTTTAGATAACAAAGAATAACAACATTCATACTCTCCTGTGTAACAACATTTTTGTGTTACCTTATGTTAGGTGACCTTCATATCTTTTAAGGGTATATAAAATTAGACTATTGTTAAATAATTGACATTTTTTAAACAAGGAGTAAAGCCAAAAAAATTCAATACTCAATATGAAGTTTACAGTTACTCACAGTGTTAAATATGGCAAGAATATGATAGAGAAACTTTTGCTTTATCCTATACGGTAAAATTCAAACAATAACTATTAACAGGACTTACAAAAATTTAAAATAATGTTGACTTATTGTCTTGTTTTCATTGTAACAAAATGTAAAAACTAATTTAAAATTTTGAGCTCTCATGTGCAGTAAGATTGTATGTCCATACCCTAATTATTTAAGTTTTAGATTTTGAATGGGTTTATTATACATTTTTGAGCTAATAAGAATGGCTTTAACTTTCAAAATTATACAAATATAAGTAAGGGACTAAATCTAATCAAAATAACATTAACCCAAAATTGTTTAATATTAACTCCAATAATACTTAGCATTGAGTTTCTAATACATTTCAAATTCATTCTACCAAATAACTTGCCAACATTAAAAACCAATATGACTCACAAACTATGATCTAATTAGAAAAAAAAGTTTCTGAGAACTATATCATAAATACACATTCATATAAGGAAACTTACTTGACAGATAATGAGAAGTCACCGGGGCTTGATTCACTGATTCTTATCAAAAAACCACCCTCTGGTTTATTTGCTAGAAGTTTCTCTGCATCTGCTCTTGTGATTCTTCCATAATACCAGCTAAAAATTGCAACATATTTATAATCTGTACTTCTACTCTACTACAAACAGTTTGAAGTTAAAGAGTTTTTATTAAAGTTTATGTTTCTTTTTAAACTTTGTTTTAAGTTGTTGTAGAGATGGATGAGTAACTGACTACCTAATAATTACATAAACAATTTTCTTAAGAAATGATGGCATAAGTATGTTCTGACAATTGCTTATCATCCAAACCAATTAAAGTTAAAACTTGTACAATAATCTCTTTGCATAGTACTCACGCAAGTTGTAGTTGTAGGTACTATACCTAGTATTGGGTGTATACAATAAAGTTACGATTATAACCTATAGACAAATAAAACTTTTCTTATAAGTTTGTTGGGCAGTAAATAATGTAAAATCAAAACAAATAGGCTATTATTCGAGTTGTTTTGAATATAAAAAAGTATTTTGTTGAAAAAAAAGTTAAAATTTATGTGATATACAACGGGATTTTGTTATTCTAAACATAAATACCTATCTTGTTTTCACAAGCTAAATTAGTCGGGAGAGATTTATGTAAGACTTATATTAGAGTTAACAAAGTTTTCATAGCAATCTACTGTTTACCTGTGACTTTTCATTTGAATATAATTACTAGGAATAAGTCCTTCTTTGCCGTCTAACTCAGCCCTGTACCAGTTCATATCGTCCTCCATGTTTAGTATCTGTAATATCAAAAATTCTAGAAAGAATCTGTCATCTTACATTATTGAATTAAACGCACACTAATTCAATAAGTGTAAACATACCTTCAACACCTGGTTCTTTCTAAAGCTGAGCTCATCATCAGCAGTTGCAGTGAAATCGTGTTTTGCTATAGCCTCCATGATCAAATTAGGCACTTCACTAAAATGTCACCGATTACCAAAATAACTCACTAAGTATACAAACTTTTAACAATGCTTAGGGTCAGGGAAGTAAAGTAATCATAATGCATGTATTGTCTTACAGAACAATCTAAAATTAGTACGTTTTAATGCCGATACGGAAAATATTCTCCGTTCACAGGCCACACATCAGTCACATCACCAGTCACAATTCACAAAAGTATGAAAGTTAGTTGCCAGTAAACTAAAAATAGTACGCATTCAAAGTTGCCAAATTTTTATTCATTAAGGATCATATACATTAGTCAGATTTATAAATTGACATTCAACTTTTTGGGCTCGAATTAGTTTTTACTGAAATACAATTTAAATTGTAAATATGAAGAACGAGTAGTATGACTTTTTATTGCAAAAAAAATTACAATATCATAGATTTAGTATTTTGATTTTCTTAAAGGATACTTGATGAACTTACTCTAACTCATTTATATTTGATATGGTATATATAAGATACATACGTTTATACTGACGATAATAAAATGAACACACACAACTTTTAAGATACATGTCATTCATGGGACCTATCTACTTTGTTCAGATTTTAATGATTGCAACTTTTTGCACTATACATTCTTGTTTGGTTAATGTTTGTTATCTAATAGCAATAAAATATGAAGTTTAAAAAATAATATTTAAATAAAGGGACGTGTTTGAATGAATTCTAAATTATGAAAAGTATTTCAACAATGTATGATAAGTGATATCACGTAATTTAAGAAATGAATGATTTTAATTGTATGATTCCTTTTCTTATTCACTTGAAATTATTTTTTCAGGTTATAATTTTAGAACTTTTACTTAAATATAACATTCTCTGTTATTAAGAGTTCCAACAGAAAATAAACCGTAAATGTATTATTCAGAATGCGGTTATTTGGAGTTCTGTCCAAAATTTTGGCGTATCTACTCCGCATAATATATTGGTTTCTTTTTACTCCTACAACAAACTGTCGTTGAATGAGGGAGACAGCAATAGACATGAAGATATCAACAAACGCGTTAACTGTCAAAATACGTTGTCACCGTTGACATGATAGTTTGACAGTTCTTTTATGTCCAATTCGCCTCCCAGTGGCATTATACGCGTAAGTATTTTTGAGTTTTTAATCTGAAATTTGTGAATTAATCGTCCTAGACACTGTGTATCAAGTGATTGAAACATTATTAATCATATCTCAGCAGCATAAAATGTATAGTATTTCTACATTTTGCAGTTTATGTGTTTTGTATACCTTAACTTAGCGGTGTCACATTTGTTTTGTTTTAGGTTTAGTCGTAACTCATTTAAACGCAACGATGTCGGGAGGATTAGATATTCTCGCCCTCAACGAGGAGGATGTTACCAAGATGTTGGCGGCTACCACCCACCTTGGGTCGGAAAATGTCAACTTCCAGGTGGGTACCGAATTTTAGAAACATAACCTAAAAATTAATGTATAATAACACATGTAGACATGATGAGCCAAGAATCCGTTCCATATATTTGTCTGAAAATATTGATGTTCCATTCTCCCAACTGATAATTACTCGCCAACTAAATTAAATCGTCGAAATGGTTTACGGTTTACTGATTGTTTTTTGTAACTTGTCAGATGGAAACTTACGTGTACAAGCGCCGCGCTGATGGCACACACGTAATCAACCTGCGCCGCACCTGGGAGAAGCTGGTGCTGGCCGCCCGCGCCGTGGTCGCCATCGAGAACCCGGCTGACGTGTTCGTCATCTCGTCGCGTCCCTTCGGTCAGCGTGCCGTGCTCAAGTTCGCCGCACACACTGGAGCTACACCCATCGCTGGACGTTTCACTCCTGGTGCCTTCACTAACCAGGTAAAACTAAAGTTCTAACTGTATTTCACAGGACATGTTTATATTAAAAGTTTAGATTCGTTAGTAAAAGGATTGTGGGGAAATGTATTATTCTTCTTCTATTGTTTATGTTACACAACTTATTGTACTGAAATGAGACTGAATTTATAATTTTTTTATATTAAAATGATGACAAAATTTTAAGGAACCACTGACTGCATTTAATGCAGAAATGATTAAAACTTGACTGATATTCGCAAAACACAACACCAAACTGGTTTATTTGTATGGCAGTTACATTGAAGCTCATCTTCTTTCTTGTTAGATCCAAGCTGCTTTCCGTGAGCCCCGTCTCCTGATCGTGCTGGACCCTGCTCAGGACCACCAACCCATCACTGAGGCTTCTTACGTCAACATTCCCGTCATTGCTCTGTGCAACACTGACTCGCCTCTGCGTTTTGTTGACATTGCTATCCCATGCAACACCAAGGTATGTCTATAACTTGATTCATGTATTGTAATAAAATTAAGAAAATAATTTGACAAACTATTGTTGAATGTAAATATTATGTCCCTCTATACCAATAATTATTGGATATCATTATCAGTAACTTCACCTTTAACTATTAGGGTGTTACTAGTCTTATTGACTGATCATCGATCGATGGCAGCATTTGAATGTTGATTAATCAATCTGTATGACAGAAACTATTAATTGACATTGAATAGTCCAATTCACCATCACTCGATGCCATAGACCGACAACCGATCAATTGATGTGGTAACACCAGAAACATTTTACGTAAGAATGTTAGAGTTTACTATGATAAAAGATAAGAAATGTAGAAGTTGAAATATTGAATGCCTAACACCTTCCTATTTATTACAGTCCTCTCACTCCATTGGTTTGATGTGGTGGCTCTTGGCCCGTGAGGTCCTCCGCCTGCGTGGTGTGCTCGCCCGCGACCAACGCTGGGACGTTGTCGTCGATCTGTTCTTCTACCGCGACCCTGAAGAGAGCGAGAAGGAGGAACAGCAGGCCAAGGAACAGGTTGTGGTACGTATCTGGATTTTCTATTGGTAAATATCACAAATCAAGCAAGATCTGACTTGCTTGATTTAGGCAACTGTTGTATGTGGCTATTATTGTTTGTGCTGATAAACTTTTGAATGAAAACTACTGTAAAGTTTTGCACATACTGATCTAAATGGTAATGGGAGCAATTTTATTAGTTGTTCTGATTAAATTTTGAATGAAAACTATTATAAAGTTCAACATATATTTCTACTGAACTAAATAATAATGGATTTGTTCCGAAATCAACTAAAATTCTACTGAGTATCACATGTTTTGTTCAATTTTTATATTACAAAATACTTTTCTTGAAACACTTGAACTAATAATCACTTATCTTTTTCTCCAGGCTGTCGTGGCCCCCAAGCCCGAAGTGCCCGCCCCCGTGCACGAGGACTGGAACGAGTCCGTGGAGCCCGTCACCTCGTGGGCCGAGGACGCCGCGCCGCCACCAGCTGCCTCCTTCGGGGCTCCCCCCGCACAGGAGGACTGGGCTGCCCAGGTATGTCACTGAACATCTTTTTAATTCATTCAGTTAGATATTTATTGTATCTAATGTGATAGATAAATTTATGCCAGAAATTGATAAGATAATCAAGCTTTTTTCCAGACTAAAAAGTATGGTTTAAAGTTGTTTAGGAAGATGAGTTTTCCGAATTGTTTGATGACAACAGACTATATAACTATCAATGCATAAATACATACATAAACGTCACGCCTCTTTCCCTTGGGGGTAGGCAGAGATCATATCTTTCCATTTGCTAAGATCCTGACATACTAATATCAATATTCTTATTCTTAAAATGTAAGTAAGCACTAACTTATGTGTATGTATTTGTTCCTAGGTACAAGAAGAGTGGGGAACCGCTGCGGCCGCCGCTGCGCCAGCTCCCGCGCCCGCTCCCACGCCATCGTGGGGTGGCTCTGCCCAAGACTGGAGCGCTTCGTAAACACGTTGCATTTGCTTTGGTTAATATAAACGTCAAAACCTATTCACTTGTTTTATTTAATTAGTATGTGTACTTTACGCTCCCTTTTGCGCTAGTCATTGTCGTAGTAGACAGTTGTAACAATAAATGTAGCCAAATAATGGTAGACTACAGTTAGGTGTTCAGTAATGTTCTGTAGATATATGTGCGGAGCTAAAGTCAATAGAATGTCAAGTAGTTCACTGAAGTATTGAAAACATGCTCTACTGGTCTGGTCTATATGTAGAGTGAAGTATGGTCAGCCTCTATGGGTCCTAGGTAAAAGTTACGACGAGGCATTCCACTTCGGTGCTTTGGCAACAAGGATTTCGTTACGACCTCCGCGTCTCCTCCGATCCGGTGGCAGATCCTGAGTATTTTTCACCAGGTAAAACTGAACTGAATATTCTACTCAAAATAATAATACAAGACACAGTTATCGTTTATTTATTATCAAAAGTTATCAATCTATTCTCTTGTTCAGCATAAAAGTGTATCCTATACACACAGGTGTATCTCTCGTTGCCTTGGTTGGTAAGAATGCGGAAAACTAGACTCTTCCACTCGACTTGCCTGTAGGCTAATGGGTAGTACTGTTTCGATGGCCCTTTGGCGCGGTATTGTCCGTTTACAACTTTTATCCAAGTGTCATTCGCAAGGACTCCCTGAAAATAAGGAAGAAAATTTCATTTTTTGAGCTTTTGTCTAACTTAAAGTACTTTACATATAAATCCCCCAGTTTTTACAGTGATTTTTACGTGTATTATTTCATAATTATCATAGTCTTGAATTGTTTGTGGAGGTCTAGGAAAGGTTTAAAAGGTGAGAAAAAATCGAATAATTGCCGGGAAAACCCTAAAAACAGCCCTTTTCTTTTTCCTATGCAAAAGTTGAGATCTTTTATTTATTGATTGGGGCAGTACGAAGTTTGCCGTGTCAGCTAGTAAAAAATACAAATCTACGTCTAAATATTCTCTTTATCTACAAACTTAAGTTATTTGTTAGAGCTAGTCTCTTGACAATAATCTGTGGTGAAATAACGAAATCCGATTTGCATGAAGTACATCCAATCCAGACGGGAATAAACTCGCTAACACCTGGTTTATATAGAACTATAGATAGATCTGTGGATTTTGTAACACGTGATTTCCAGACTAGAATCGAATTGAAATCTTACTCCATGCGGTTGTTGAAAACAATTCCACTATTGTTTCTATACAAAATAGAACAAAACATGTGACTCAAAAGCGAGTTATTAAGATGTCTTATACGACTTAGGGATAAAGGACAATGAACTCTAATGAACAATGTTCGCTTGAGAACAAAATATATGAAAATTAATTGTGTTCACGAACCTATTCTTGTCGTATGTTGTATTATAACGAAAAGTTAGTAGAAAAACTAAGAATTTTCAATACATAGTATAAAACAAAGTCGCTTACTGCGTCTATTCGTCCCTAGGTATGCCTAGATATTTAAAACTACGTTATTTAATAGATAAAATGTTTCAAGAGGAAGGCTACATGTATAATATGCACTTCAGTGTATCGCTAGTTGTTATTGAACAACATATTTTGGTATTTTAATAATAATAAATATTGTGGAACAACTACATACACACTACATCTATCTAGTCTCAAACTTATAAAACTACCGCTAGGTACGGTTCTGCTATACTCTATCTCCAAATAAAACTACAAACTACCCACTAAGTATACCAAAATATCTGTAAAACTATAACAAAAATAACGTATTTTTTATTCACTAACGTATATTACAAAATGCTTAGGCGCACTCCGAGCTGTATCAGGGTGTATGTGTTCCACTGTGACGTAACGCACTCGCTGTGTTTGCGGTAACCGTATTATTATTTCACCATACGAGCCACTGAAAACAAATGTAACTAGTGTTAGCTGAGGCGATTCATAAATTCCTGTGTATTGTACGCAAGTTTTTAAAGTTAAAAGTCCAATGTTTTTGGCATTCAATATCCTTTGTTTAATTGCGCCTCAATTTTAAGTCAATTTAAACTTATACCCTGTGTCTTAACATGTAGTGTAGACTAGCGACAAATTAATGTTTTTGATTTCATTTATTTATTTTGGTATAAAAACCAATACAAAATATGATATGAAGCTATACATAATCCAAAATAGTTTTCCTATCATATCAAAATACTTACGCCAAATTGATATAAAGAAAAATGTTAAAAATTCTTAAATATTTATGAACATTAGATTGTATTCGGGGTGAGTTAACTTAACGGTCTTCATATTTTTATCATTGTAAAGCTCGCTAATAGATGGCGCCTGTGTGTTCTATTTTTCAAAGAATACTCTATTAAGCGGTAGTGATTATGTGCTTGTTTCCTTTAGTAAGTAAGTTTCCCTTTCAGGTAATTCTCGGTATCGACTCAGAAACGTTAGTACAAGTATCTCAATTTAAAGTGCTTGTAGTGTCGCTAGCCCGTTCGTGGAATTCAGTCTGTCGTTTCAGTAAAGCGTGAATTAGCCCCTGCTCATTTACGAGCTTATTAAATGAGCTCGACATTAAATACATTTATTTCAATTGCATTTTTATACAATCCAAACTGGAAACAGCATACGAATAGATTTCGAATTTTATTAGTTTTCTTTCTACGGCAGTGAAAAATCTTCAAATTTAAACATTATCAGCAAGAAAAATCCGCCTCTCATAAAAACATGTTTAGTCTATTGAAACAAACAACTAATACAGGCAGAATATAGCATTGTACTAACTATCAAATATATACAGTATGTATATTTGAACGACGGACTTATTCAAACCACCAATAGTTTATGCATAGACTTCACCAATAAACGTATAAACAATAAAAAAAACCCTGATTAATGACGAACAAAATCGTTCCAAAAAAATCCTAATAACTTCGCAACGTTTTAACACCCTCGCGCTTATCGAACATATGCGCGGTCAATGACCGACGCCGACGTAGGTATGAATGCATTTCACTGCGCGGCACTCGTCGTCGACATCACAAGGGGCGCGGGGGGGCTTGCGCGCTCGCTGCCTTAGCGGCGGCACGTGTTTGGCGCGTGATATTAGGCATTTTGCGCTCTGTGTTCATAAATACTGTATTTTATCGGATAGTTATATGAAAAATTAAGGTCATAGTTTTTTTACATATTTGGGACGAGAATCGAATACTGACCACACTCCTTCAATAAGTCCGTCGTTCAAATATACACGCTGTATATCTGATATTACGTGTATTCTACGCAAATAAATGATTATTTCTCTAGTATTTGAATTGAAATGTCGACTACCCTCAAAACCTAAGCTTTGGCTTCACAACTGTACATCACAATAGAATCAAACTCAATGTACACAATTTCGTTTTGACAAACGTGACTACACGTTTGAAATCGGACTCACATGAACGGCCAACAGTCGGCCAGCGTAGGTCTTCGTAGCGAGAGCACGGTGTCGGGTGGTCGGGCCGCGCGCCACAGCGGTACGACGCCCCACAACGCCACGCGACCGCCCCACTCCTGTGTGTCACTACCCTTAGAGGCTGTCGCACCTTCTATGTATAGTGTGTCCATGTGTTTTCCCTCTGTAATAACAGTTTAATGTTGATAGTGGTGATGGAGTTAATGTTTGAAAGAGTATGAGATCGGGTCATCGGGTGGCAGAGTCGCGCGCCACAGTAACCCGACGCCCCACAGTAAAAAAATATTTTTCAACATTCACACAACGTCATAGATCATAGATCTATTAGATCTCTTGAATATAATATTAATATTGTTACCTATATAATAACTTGTGGTGTAAAACTTGTTTATTTAGTCAAGAATATTGGCAAATTTAAACTTAGGTATCGTTGCAACTTGTAAGAATTTTCAGTCATTGTAATAATTGAACAGGACTAAAGTTTAAGAGAGCTAAGTCATTAACCAGCAAAAAAACCTAAAATAAATTCAACTGCATATAAAACTCGTCTTACAATTTAATATTTATGTTTAATTCTTCGAAGTAAATTCGACAGATGTTAGCTTTTAAGATAACATGTGGCTTTATTCGTGACTTAAATACTTTATGTGCGTTCAAGGTATCTCGTGCTAATGAACGTTTGTCATTGAACATTATAAAAGAAAATTCTTATTCTAAAATAGTGAATTAACGACACACGTCTATGAAATGTGACTCTGAATGTATCCACTGCTGAGATTGAACCTTATCTGTAGAATAAAGATAAGACGTAAGAAAAGTAACATAGTATTCTCTATTTAGGGTAGGTATGACAATTTTAGTGACTGGCTTATTGGTCTAGTGGTTAGTGGACCTGACTGCTATACCTCCAGTCGTGGGTCTATTCCCACGCAGGACAATATTTGTCCTAAAATGGTTCAATGTTTAATGTTTGTGTGATGAACACGATAACATGTTCTGTGTCTGGGTGTAATTTGTCTTTAATATGTATGTATTTAGAGGCATATAAGTACAAGCTCTGCTTAGTCTAAAACTAGATGGCTCTGTGTGAAAGTCGTAGATTGTACTATATTTTAGAACATTACAATAAGTAAAATGGACAAGCACAGTGCACTTCCTCTTTTTATTAGGCTAGGTAATAATGATATCTTCATAATAAAATAAAGAGGGCACTAGTTCTCCGTTAAAGGTCTTAGAGCTTGACCTCGACGAACAAATATTTAAAAGACGATGCTGATATTTATATAGGGACTTGTTTGATATGAAAACAAGGCTTCATTTATAGTCCAGTCATTTGGTAGCAAATAAGGGGGTTACCTGGAAAGTTTTCCGGGAGTTTTGAAAATTGGGTTTTTTATAGATTTGGATATGCTCTTTTCGAATTTTAACTTTGCCACCTCGTACCACCGCCGCTCGCGCCGCCATTTTGAAAAAATGGCGCCCAAAAACGGTTTATTGGGAATATCTCCTTTCTGAGGCATTTTACAAAAAAAATAACTTCTACAAAATTAAACTACAAAAAATTTCCTACCCTTTATGTCTTATTCACTTTTTCATAAAATCAATAGTTTTGGATGTACGAGCGCCGCAAAGTATTAACTTATTCATCTGCACCACCACGTGTTTTTTCGTATATTTTTCTAAAATGTTCTATTATTGCCGCCGGTTTTCAAGTGAATTGTCACAAATTAAACAATTTGCCGTATAAGAAGCCATAGCTCTAAGAACATAAACAACACTGTACGACAATAAACGTACACTGATGATTCAGTCTAAACTAAATATTTCTCATAATATAGCTTCTACCGACAAATATTTCGTTGAAGTTTCGTTCAAAGTCGAGAGTAAGGGCCCGATTCAAAATGACATATTACCCTGATACCTGCTTCTTGAAAACCGGCGTCAGTAATAGAACAGCTTAGAAAAATATACGAAACACTCGTAGTGGTGCAAATGAATAATACTTTGCGGCGCTCGTATGTCCAAAACTATTGATTTTATGAAAAAGTGAATAAGACATAAAGTGTAGGGAATTTTTTCTAGTTTAATATTGTAGAAAATATTTTTTTCGTAAAATGCGTCGGAAAGGAGTTATTTCCAAAAAAACCGTTTTTGGGCGCCATTTTTTCAAAATGGCGGCGCGAGCGGCGGTTGTACGAGGTGGCAAAGTTAAAATTCAAAAAGAGCATATCCAAATCTATAAAATACCCAATTTTCAAAACTCCCGGAAAACTTTCCAGGTAAAACTACCAAATGACTGGACTATTAAGGTCCTTTGAAACTCTTTGTAATATTCTGGTAAATATACAGATAAATGTCAAATGAGAATGCGTGTAATTTCAGTTTGGTAATTTCATACTCAGTCTTATAGTACCAATGGACAATGTGTCTATTTCATAGTATGTAATATATTACTATCCTACTTATTACTTTTTCAATTATTCTTGTCCTATTTTCAGCATCCCTTTTTGTCCCACAGCTGACAAAAGTCCTGTAATTCTGCTAGCTTTGACTGCTTGATCAGTTCCTAATTCATATAGTTTCAGTTGCTTACCTATCTTCGTTCTAGAAGTCAACATCATAGCCCGAGACCGAAGTGTGTTTCTGTAACCAGAAACCAACTCGTGTTAAGAGATTTTAGCAAAGAACTAAACTCTTCACAAACAAAACAAACTAACTCTCTAAACAAAAATCTTTTAACATGAGATCTTATAATAAAGTAGTGTCCGTGTGGTGTCCGGATATAAAGAATAGCACCATATCCTCCACTGGGTGTCATAAAGACGACTAATGGACCTTAAGACCCAGTGCACTGTACCAAGCACCTTGGGTCACCCGAATGGTGGCGGGTAAACAACCAACAATCGCATTCCCAAAGAGGGTTAGTGTCAGGCAGGCGGCCGACTATAAAACCATAGCCAAAACTTTAAGCAACACGTCTAGAAGACGTGTTGCGCCGACCCCAAATCATAATAATTGGGATAAGGGCAGGGGAATGATGATCTTATAATAAAGTAGTTTTATTTTTGGTTTATCATAAACTGTTTCTTGCTTATCCCACAGCAACTGTACAAAGTATGTAAGGATATAAGTATTTTTTAATGCAGATCGTCATGTAGCTACACCAATTGATAGCAAAATTGATCCAGTTTATAACATTTTTGAGCTTTCGCGACTTGTACACATATTTTAGACAACAATTTGCGATGTAATTCGATACTAGTTTTCTCCCGACGTTTCGGTCACCCGTGACCACGGTCGGTGTAATTCGGCCAAAACCTTGGGAGAAAACAAGTACAGGTAAACTTATATTATAATTTAAGACTAAGTACGACCCGTTTGTTGTCTAGAATATGTTGATACAGTAGTATGAAGAAGTAATAAACGCTCTACCCCCTATGTAATATCAGAGTATTTCTATAAGAAAATATGCATTAGCCCATTATATACATGAAATAAACGTGATTATTATTGAAGCTGTGATTTGCATAAGACGAGACAAGTAAGTCTCTCATCTGATGCAAGTCACGAACGCTGCTCTGCACACGTTTCAAGTCTTTTAGGTGGATAGCTGTAATATAAACAGCAATTAATTATTTTTTTAGTCGCTTAACTTGTGTTAAAATATTCTGCTCACACTAAAGACGTAGATTCACGGCATTTTAAGGTTTTAAACCTATTCAATAATAACTGTATTTTAGCTAGTAAGTGTGAAAGAGGAAAGTCTATTTATTCAAATAGCAAAACGTAGGTGTCCCGTCAAATTAGGCTGTAAAAGATTTAATATAATTTGTTTGGGAGTAATTAAGTACTTACCTTAGTGTTTGCTCCGCTTTAGCCAGTCGTTCAGCAAGATATTTCATTCCGGCACAGCATTCCATACTCACAGATGTGTCCATAACAGCTGTGAGTTAAAAATGTTTTCATTAGTGCGAGAAAAATAATCTCTTAAATAAGGAGCTAGCACACAGAATTAACTGAGTAAAATAGTGCTCTCAAATCCAACACCTTCGTTAATGATGCCACAGATATAGGGATAAAAATAATATTATTATGTTGTAAGAACTATAACATTGCTGCAGCCAGAAGCAACTAATTTAGACACGGTCGTTGAAAAAAAATGCTGGTTGGTTGGTTGGTTGGTTCTCGCAAAGCTAGTCAGTATTTCATAAATTAAAATATCCTACTGCTGGACAAAGATCTCTCCACTCGATAAGCCACGGGTAATTCCAAAAATTAGCAGGGAGAGAAACACAAAAGCTTTATTAGCACCTGATAATAAAAGAACTAAAAATATCATCTCAAGGAACAAGTACGTATATTCTAATGTAATTAACAGTTCTTAGAAATATAATTACGAGTCACTTACGTAATGTTATTAACTTAGGCTCGGCTGTCAAGTTTCCTTCGCGGCTCGCATTAGTCCTCAAGAACGACACTGAAACTGTTTGAATTATAGCTTCGTATCCGTATGACACACTTTCTACGTGTTACAAGAACTTTGAGCTGAATTCATTTTCGTTAATGAAGCTTAATGTTGGGGAAGATTAAAGTTTTGCTTGTTCTTGACTATTTTTATGACAGGATATTTAGTAATCTCTGCGTATTAAAAACTGGCGGGATTAATTGATTCGGCTACCCTTTGGTACTATCTTTATAGCTTTAAAGTTCTTACTTATTATTTTGGAAAATCTAAACTTTATGTTTTTCTATTGTAGACCAAGAAGTGCTTGTTTAGTTCGCAAAACTTGATCTCCAAACAAACACAAAGAAAAAAGGGCAAATACGAAAAGGAGAAACAGTGTAAGGAATTACTAAAGTATTTTGCTGTATTCGTAGAACAAATGCATTTTACCAGACCCAGAGCATGTGGCAAACGTCGTTAGGAGATTACGTAAAGAGCTAGCATAGGTACAGCGTTCCTTAATCCTTGCCGAATCCTTATTTGTAGTAATACGGCAGAAATGGAGTGGCTAAGCGACTTATACTTAGGTATGCTTGCGAGATGCAAACGACCTACTTTTAAGGATCTTTTTGCATTGTAATACGTTGCTAGACATTGGAGTATTGGCAAACAACTAACGAATTAGTTCTACTAATTATTCTAATACGGTGAACACTGTAGGTTTAATGTGTAGAATAATCTTTAGTTTTCGGGATGGATATCCTGTTAATAGCTGCCCACTACATCCTTTTATAATAGGAAAGTTTCCAAGAAAAGGTTTCTTTGTGTTTAAAAGTATAAGACATAAGATTATGTTACTTATGATAGCAGTGATAGCCTAGTGGTATATAAATGTTGGGCTGCCAAGTCAGAGGTTGGGCACGCAATTTTTTTTTTCAAAACATTTTTGTGCATGTAAATAGGTCATACACATCTAAAATACTCGACTAGGTCGTGTATATTGGGTATAGTCTCATACTTAATAACAAGGCCATAGTTTATAGACCGGGATGTAGTAGATAGACCATCCTTCATTCTATACCTAAAAGGAAGTACGAATAAGTCAAATAATATTTCTACCTATGATACCAATCGCAGCTGCAACAGTCACGAGCAACCAAACAAGAGTTTTGCTCCCAGTCTGCTTAACCGTCTGTTTACATCGTCTATGTCTCCTTTTGCTGCAGTTGAAGTTTTGCGCGGCGTTATCTTCATATAGATATTCCCAGATGTCTGCCCGTAACGGATACGTGGATCGCATTTCCCACTTCGGTGCAACTTTCTTAGATTTGCTTCTTTCGTGAACTTTTCCTGCGGAAATGTAAGGTAAATAGTGTTGTAAGTAGGCCACTGTGTTTCTGATTTGTATGCAAGTGCAGTTTTATTGTAACGTCAACGATAATTTGTAAATGAGGTGGAATTTGATAAGTCGGCATTTCGCTGGCCTTGGAAAGCTAATAAGGTTCTTAAGATCGCTGAATTAGTACGATTATATTATATGAATTAGCTGTTCCTCGAGATTTCGCCTCGAGATAGCGGTTATAGCAGCAAAAACATTACGCAATGAGTTAAAAATATCCTATAAATTAATCCAGGATGTCAACTAGCTCCTTACAAAACTTCATAAAAAGTGATTCAGCAAACATCCATCCATACTTACAAACTACTATTAAAATTCCTATTTCACAATTGTTTCGAACAGACTTACAGTTATTTTAGAGAAAAATATTCCCTATTGCTTTCTAGAAAAATACAAGTATCCTGCACAGTGCATCTATCTTTAATTTATTTACAGTATAAATCATACTAAATCCCAATATCCTGATTAATAAACATTCCTAGATTTATAGCTGTGTACCAGGAGCGCAGAGGTTTACACGACGCACACGTACGTGCTCTCCGAGGCACGAGGGGTCTCAAGGGAGTCATTACCACGGACACAGCTTAACCTCGCAGATCTATTGACCTGTGACGCAACCTTTAACCATGACCCTTGGTACAATGTTACAATCTAAATGCGTTTTTGAAAAAAGGAACTTTTAATTTTTAATCTATTTTAAAAACGCTCTGTTTGACAGCTTTACACGGTCAGGAAACTCGTTATCGAAGCAGATTTTGATGCAAGTATTTTAAGACGTATTATTTTTGAAATGTTTTTTTTCTTTCCCTTATTTTGTGAGTTGATTAGTAAGTAATTTCTTGTTGTATTTTATTGATTACTGCTAACGTTTAAGTCCATGAGAGCGTTAGATAATAATCTGTTCCGAACATATCAATAATTGCATGTTTATCTATAAGACTTTTCAGACGAAATTCACTAGAATTTTACATCTTTTTGTAAAATATACTATATACGAACGATATGCTCGTCGCAGCTCACAAGACAGTTTCAAATTCAAACTGTAGATGTACGAGTAGGTACGGACAGAATTTATGGTTCACTCTCTCAACATAGAAAATTGGACGTCTAAGATGGTACGTATAAAACATATCGAACTGGCATTCACTAATACGTTGATAGCGGTTAGTTTTATCGCGGCCATGTACTGATCTGAGTTTTATTTTATTACTTATTTTACGATAGCCTCGGTCTAGCTTTAAGGGTGAGGGTGGGATAGTCGTGAAGTCGTCGGGCTAATGGACTATATATTTTAGTTTTATTAAAGTCGAAATAGAGACAGTTATACTGAACAGTGTTGTACACGCAACTGTATTTTATTATGATTAATTTATGTGCGACACCGAAAGAGCAGAAAATAAATTATATTATTAAAAAATTACAAATATTCTGTAAAATTCGAATACAATTATACATGTGTAGAGCGAGTATTACATTATAGTATTTTCAGTTTAAAACAAAATAACAAAGATCAATTCGTAAAACCTTAAAAAATTCTCAGTGAAAAAAAAGTATAGGAAAAAAAACAAGTTTAAACGAGCTGTTAGCATTCCAACGCAAAAAAAGATAAATCGTCTCTATGTCACCTTTAGAAGCATAGAACGCAGAGATTTAGGGAAGGTTATGCATCAAATGACCCAAAAAGACCCGTTTTTGTATCAAGCCATTAAACAAAGTAAAACTTTCCTGATATGATGTGACAATCAAACATTATGGAGGCTCTTGGGACTGCTCAAGGATACGAATGTAGGTAGTGTGTAGGTAGGTGCTATTCATAGATGGTAGAAAACTGTTGGTCAAAGTAAACTGTTATTACTTAAATACTGCTTAATATTCTGTCATAACACGTAATATTTATAGATTTTTGTAGGATTTTTTTTAAGTTAAAATAACAGTGTTTAAAGAATAAAATAAATTATAAATTGGCAGTTGGTTTTTATAATCGATTTTATTAACAGTCAAATTATAAAAATAATGTCAAAAAATAAGTTGGTATATATTTTTGATTAGGAAAGTTTATAGGTATTATGTTTATAGGTATACTTATAAATTAAGACTATTAATAAAATAACAAACATATTGGCCATAGGAAGTATTAATTCGGAGCTTCGTTTAGCAATTAAGTTTATTAGTACAGAGCTCCATCTAAAGGCTTAAAGTACCATGGTGACCTATTTCGTTCCGTTGGCTTTTGCAATTTGTGCTGAAAGAGCATTCTAGGTTTATCTTTTTCCCTGGACTGGGTCGTAATATTAGAACTTATCTGTAAGTTTTATTTTATAATCAAACTTCTTAAATTTTTATACGAAGTATTATTCAAAGTTTCCATCATGGATATGTTTGATACGCTTTCGCGTATAATCCAGTTAACTGATTTAAAATACTTTAAAATACTTTCACTAATAAGATAGGTATATTAAAGTAAAAGTGCATCTATTGGGCTTAGCATCTATTATGTTCTCATCGTTTTTTAATGGGAACGGGAACTACACGAAAGAAAACGCAGGGCGCTCCTTAGATTTAATAAATTGTAGGACTAATTCCTTAGAAGTTCGACTTGTTTGATTGAGACGCTTTCTTTTAATGCTGTAAAACCAAATGTATATTTGTGCCTAGCTAATAAATAGTATTATTACGACCCATCGAAACTGTTGGTATACCTAATTGTAATTAATAATTCAAAGCCGTAATAAAATAACCTCTTAAGTACATACATTCTGAATAAAAATAATCTTAACAAGTTCCTTGAATATTCAAATACCTAAAGGTTTTTTAATTTTCGTTTTATATTAACCACTCAACCGTTTACGAGGTAAAGTAGGCCGCTTAAAATATAATTTGGTAGAAGAGGGTATTATAGACCCTTTCCCGATCCGGTGCGATTCTGGTGTGTAAGAATGGTCCTACCACAAAGTGCAGAATAGGCTGAAATCTAAAAACCACAAACACGACTTGCATTGCAAAATTATAATTATCACACATATCGCAAAATATCAACTGTTCTGTTTTCGATTAATAGAGCGTGGCCTTAAATAATAAATTGATAATAAAATTAAGTATTTTTTTAATGTGGATACATACTACCCTCCAATGTAATACTGCACGGATAGCTAGTTTAGGTCACCACGCTGAACCTTGCGTAGGACAAGAATTTATGCGATCCACAAAGGCTTGTTCCGAGTCTGGGTGTTTTTGTGTATGTGAATTGAATGTATGTGAAACCCCTCGCGATACAAGGATTAAGTTCCTTAGTGCGGGAGTCGTCTTTGCAAAAAAATGTTTTACTTTATCTAAGTGCAGAAGACATCCAATAATACTAAAGATCTCTACGTCAATCTATCTTTTACTATCCGCATCCAATATTCCATACCACACGCTAATATCAAATTAATCGTATTAAAAACTCTATCAGCTTTTTCATACAAAACCAATTCTTTTTAAACTTGTTATTTCATCAAACAGGCCACAAACAAAAAGTTTTTAACTATGACGTTTCACGTTTGTATCCGTCTCCTCGTGTTAAAGTGACCTTAATTAGACAGTAAAAGATAATTCGCTTGATATTTAGTGCAAGTTGGGCGTTAAGGCCGGTTTACATTGTCTTAGTTTATAGGCAAGTGTTTAGTAAAAGTAGAGAGGCAAGTATATGACGTGTATTCTTGCATTCTTGTTTACACTTTTCAGTATAGAGTGTTTTATAAGAATATCTTATTTTGATTTTTGTTGCTAGGCAAGTCTTCTACTTCTTTTTTTTTCAATCGGTGTATTTACAACCTAGTGTCAAGAGTTTTAAACCGTCCGTTGACCTCCGATTTAGCTTAACATAACTTTAAAAATAATTTCTTAGATTTGCTGGTTTTCTCATGATTTTAATAGTGTCTTTATGTGATAAGCAAGTAGAATCGTTCCAAAGCGTTTACTTGGCTACTAAACCACTCTCCTAAACACTGAGATAATGTAAACCGACCTTTAAAGATAATTCGTTTGATATTTAGTGCAAGTTGGGCGTTAGCTGGAGGCTCGTTGCTCGGTCCAATTGAATTACCTTGTGAAATCGGACGAGCTAAATCCGTTTTTAGCTCGCACTGATTATAGCAATACAAACTCAATTAACGGTGGTTTGAAATCAGGTTGTTAGTTTCTATAACACACTTTGATATAAAGGTAAACATTGTAACTAGCAGAAAATGGTAAATTATTAGTTATATCGTTACGGATACGTTTCATGTTTTGATCAAAATGTATTATACATTATTTAATCGCGCTGTGATTTATTTAATCGCTCTCTGCAGTATAAAAAACGAAATCGTAAATCAAAAAGATGTTATAAAGAAAACTATAGCGAAGTCTAGTCTCGTATAAATCTAGAAACAAAGACGTGTGTATTTCAAGAATATGTCGAGCTACACAACGTGCACTCAAAGCATGAAAACAATATTGTTACCGGAAAAATCTCTGAAAATGAGCTCAATTTCGTTAGACATTTAGGTCAACTTGGGGTTACACGGACCAACGAAAAAAACCATATTGTTTGCACAGATATGTAGGTGTTTATATACCTATATTAATTTTAGCTCAGCGTAAAAAATGGGTCGGTGTGATTCTCGGCATAGAATAGGTCCACGCCAGTGGGTATCATTATAGCCGTTATAGGCCCTCGTCCCGGCGCTCGTCCCAATAAACGATGCTATCAGAGATCTTTCATTAACTGTCATATTGCATTCACAAAGAGCGAGATTTAAAGCAGAGATTTGCCTCCGTCAAGCTGAAAATAATTTGTATTGTGAATGATATTTGATCGTTATGATTTATGTTAATGGAACCCATGAAATTTAAAAGAAAATCTATTTAGGTTGTGAATAAAATCCCACGTCTTTTTTAATCGGTCGTTGTAGTAAGTATGGTCAGCTTATGTAGTCATAATATAGAATAGAGGACATACAATATACCTAGAGGACAGACTTATACGGTATTTTTTCCCAGAAAATGTCTTCTGATCTTAAATTTCTTCTGAAATTGGACCCATAAACAAGGTTCCATAAATTCATAAAAGGTGATATCAAAGAGTATTAGGAACATAGTGATAGTGTTAGAAAATAAGTGCCACTTCTTAGAAGAGCCTTTCTCGACTGGATAAAATATTCAATTCTTTGTAGCAAACATCTATTAGATCTCGTTACTTACATTTATTTAGGCGAGTTTAGGTGTCGTGACATCGTACTAGTATTATAAAGATGAATAGGTGTGTGTGGGTCTTTGTTACACCTTCATCATCAAAGATACAAGAAACTGGGAAAGTGGATCAGTATGAGTCTTAGATATTTTATCCACTGGAGACACCACACGGTGTGCGAGTGATTAAAAGGAACGATTAACAGACAGAAACATTTAAAATATCTAGTTAAATATTTGGAATAAACATGATACATTAATTTTATTAAAACACGGATGATGTAAGTAAAATGTATGCAAATAAAAATTGCAGACTAAAAGTTTCGAAATAAATCAAAATAAACAGGTTTGCTTGCAAAGCGCTGACCGCGTGGTTGTGAGCCATCACTTTTAGGTTAATAAATTGTGCACATTTTTACCTGTGCACAGATAGATGGGGTTTTCTAGAGCGAGTGTACGTATGTCCATTTCAATTAGCGGTTGCCAGGAATGACCTTTCATAAATCGATTTGGGTATGTTTACATGGCCAATATAATTATGACGTTTTTTGAAAGAGCCCGGTTATGTTTTTAATATTAAAGGGATAAAATGAATTTATCCCTACCTAATCTGACTAAGTTTTGTCTTTAAAGAGGTTTTGAATAGATTTATCGCTTAAAATAAGTACTGAAACTACGCTGTAGGTAAATGTAACCACAGAACCACAAACCACAGAAGTATAAAAAAATAACATAATTAGACAACATTCTAGTAATAAGAACATAATTTCATAAAAAATACGCGTTTTAACAACAATAATATCGTAAATACATTAATTGAAATCACACTAAGATACCTATCGTTATAATCTTGTGGGAAAACGTATAATTACATTTTAATAGTATTGTCGGTTGATTGGACTTTCTCCTTTGTAATTGTTAATGCTCTAGTAAGTAAGTAGGCTTTATCATTCTGATTTAAAGGTCACGCAAGCAATGCCCCACAATGGCAGCGATAAACTTTAGATTTGGTCTGCTAAGGAAATTAGGACAGACAGACTTAATAGGCTGATAGTTTATTGTGATTAGTGTGGATGTATGTGAAAGAAGGTATTTAGTATCGATTTCGGATCAGCTAATAAAGAGGTTTAATCATCTTTAAATTGAATTATCGACATCTAAGCTGTTTCCAGTCTTTAAGAAGCTTTTATTATAATAAAAATAAATGTTTATTTTGTCACCATCACAAAATGAAACAATATTCAATATCGTAAATAATTTAGTGTTCCTTTTTAATAAATTGAATCTACCAACACTCAAAAGCGTATGGAATTCAGTCGGGATAAAAAAATATCTTTTGTTGAATAGGTACTGTAATATGACCTAGGCTGGATATTATTACAAACAAAATTAAATAATCTACTTTCAAAAAATATAATTTATTTTGCTTAATCATTCTTTTGTTCGACTGCGCATTGTAGCGTCTTTAAGTATTTTCTTCTTTATAATTTACACACCCATTAAACATAATTTAGAAACATCTAGAAGCTTTACTAAAGACATGTGATCTTTGTATAAATTGTCTTCAGAATAATTTATCAACATAAATCCGCCATGTTTTAGAACTAAATGGGCACAGACATCACTATTCAGCCTAAATAAACTCAGCGTACAGACCTACGTATGATTAAATTGAATTCGAAATTCAAAAATGTTTCACTTTATTTTCACTTTATCTGTGATATTTGCTTTTTTAATTTGTTGTAAATTAATGTAAATATTTAAAGTTTATTTTTGTGTAAATACAATTTTAATAAATAATTGCAATATAATAAATACTTAAATTATGTTATTAATAGTTAAAATTAGTATTGAATGCAATGTTTTTTTGTCACAATAAATATAATTTTACCTGCTGAGCACCATGGTGGTATAATGTTTTTCTGTGATATTTCGCTGCTGTTAAAAACTCTCACAAGCTTTTTTATAAGCACTTCTTGTAACAATTACCATTTATACGTATTTAAATACCCAATATGGTTATAATAACGTAAATAATTTAATATAAGACGTAGCGCTTAACCAACCTGATGGTCTCAAATTGTTATGTCAAATCTAAATTTGCGCGCCATTATTTTTTTTAATTGTAGCCATAGTTTTTTTTTAATAAGTTTACAGTATGTGAGAAAAAGGAAAATTTATTCCGCATGACTCAAAACACTTTCATTATTTGTTCTAAAAATTAAGCGACCTGACCCTTGTACCGTTGCTTTAAATTACATGGAGATGATAATTTGTTCTCGCACATTAAGTCTTGAAATTAAAATTTCATGGGCAAGGTTATATACCAGATGAAGTGTTTGAAGCGGAACAGTTTGTGAACTATGATCGTGCTACTCGTTGTTTTTGTTGTGTCTGCTGGTGCTCAGGACCACACGCAGGGTCCAGCGACCCCATCCTATTCACCACCGATGCCGTTCCTTGATTTATTTACTGGCGGAGCGAATTTATACCCAGACCCCATTCGCAAGACATACTCGGAGCCGTCAAACTACGTGTCGTGCCCGAAATCTGATTCGTTATCGGCCTTTGCGAGTATACTCGGGAGTGCTGCTAAAATAATGTTCTCAGCTGCAATCATAGCAGTTTTGAAAATGATTATAGGAAAAATGTTACTTTTACCCGTCGTGTTTCTCCTGTTTGCAAAAGTTGGATTCAAAGCATTTTTACTGTGGCCGATGATATCGAAAATGATGAAATACTTCAAAAAGAAAAAGAAGAAGGGTCACAAATCCAGAGTGATTACGGACTGTTCGCAGAGGATCGCTTGCGTCATACAGAGATCATCCACCAGTAGTTGGGCTAGCTACATAGGAGCAACTGCTACATTTTTCTTCATAGACGACCTCGAAGAAGACAGCTCTTTTGCCAAAAGCATGCTTAGTATTTTATCCGACGATAAAATAGCCGAGTGTATGTCACTGGACTGTAGTTCTGGAATCGATATAAGCTGACATCTTAATGTTTACTAACATCAAGTATGTAGGACAATGCAGTTGCTTCATTCACATCGTGACCCAGATATGGTGTCCAGTATAAACTGCCAAGTTGCATATTGATATAATATTAATTTATAAGTGACTGTAAATATTTGTTTTAGTTATTTATTCGCGATGAGTCAAGTGTGTATTACATTGCTTGTGTTAGTATTAGTGCAGTATGTCTGTGGGTATACCGGGGACCCTGTTATGTATTTGCCGCCGTTCGAAATGCGCGCTATGGGCCCGTATGTGTCACAAGCGTACCCATACCACCAAGTAAATAGTCATAAACCACATCTAGTTCCTAACACAGACGTGGTACCGAAGAAGCCGCTACAAATACCTACTGAGAAACAGGGTAATCAAGACATGACTTTTGGGGAACTTTTTGCCAGTTTGAACAAAATCTCTCAAAACGGAACAGAATATCAAAAGCTCCGGAATTCAGAAGCAGGTGAACGGAAAGTTAATACGATGTACACACCGGCGACTCAGATGAACTTCATGTCAAAGTACACTCCTCCTGCGACGTACGATACGCCTCCTGACCCAGCTACGTCATCGCAGCCAAAAACGCCGCTGTTGAAGCCTGACCTCACAAGCGTCTTGACACCGAAAGTTACCAACAAAATGAGCGGCCTAATGAGCATCCTCCCCGCCCTACTCGCCGGCCCTACGACTGGCGGTCTAGAAAAAACAGGAATGAAGGACTTACTCATAAATGGTATACTAAAACCTCTTTTAATCTCAAAAGGCGGCATTAAAACCTTAATTAGCAAGTTAACTATCCCTGTTATAGCCTTGTTATTGATTAATTTAGAAGTTCTGGTAATTATCTGGTGGCTATGGGAGGATTGTGATATTGTGCCTCTGGAGCCTCCTTACCCGCCAACTTATTCAAAGCCGGCTTACAACTACAATAATAATTCATATAGATAAGAGATAGTTTATTGCAGACATTATCCCAGTTATTTTGTATGGATTTTCAATAAATTATAGGTACGTGAGACTGAATGTAAAATGTAATAAATTATTTTGTAATTATTGTGATTTTTATTTATCATCAATATATATTATGACCATTACTACAAAGCACAAGTTTCTTAGCTACATATTTCAGCGCAACTTAAATTTAAGTTGCACTTAAAAACCTGTCTGTTGCTACCTTATACCTTGAAGAAACAGAACACTTTAGAATTAACCAGTAAATTGAGTGTGACTTTGAGTACTCAGCTTTAAGCACCCGACTTTCATATAAAGAGTTATTCATGTTATTTATATTCTATTTATCTATAGCAAAGCTGCCGTTAAGTCTTATTTATACCTTACTGCTCTAACAATAACAAAAAGACAAGATTTTTTGTTTTTTACTCTCCGATCAGCGAAGAAGAGACATTTTCATATCAACATAATATGACACTCGTGGCAAAGTTTGAATATGACGAAGTTTTAGTTTGCCTAATATTTTTTCAAAGGGATTCTTTTCTGATTTTGTTTGTGAACTTATATGCTCTGATGTCTTGACAAAATTAAGGCATAGCTATTCTTAATTGACTTGCATTATCAGAAAAGGACGGCAAAGAAAACAGCTAACTTTAATAATCTAATTTTCGTCCGTATCACTTTACTTTTAGAGACCACATTTACTTAATTTGACAGCTCTAATGTTCATAAATAAAAATATTTTGTCGGCATACTGTTTTCAAAATCCGAATCTATGATTAGAAAAAAAAATGCATTTTTAACACTAGCCAGACAATTGATTCCAATTTTGAAATATATTAGAGTTGTGGTACACGTATAAATAAAATAAAAAATACTACGCAATTTCTTTTTTTGGCTTATTACAAAATTAGTGTTAGCCAACATACCTAATATTGTTAACAGCCTGATACAAAAAAAAGTCTACTCATAAAACTAATGTTGTTACTAGCCAGATATTCAGACTTTTTTCTATAAATACTCAAAGGCCGTACTAGTTTCGGTCATAAAGTGTGCAGATGGGTAATGCTATTAGGTGTCAGGTGTCTCCATTCGTTACCAAGTCAGGCCTTATTACCGGTAATTGGGTTCTGAAGGACTGGAGACGCGATTCTGATGTAAGGAGACTTGGCGTTATTCAATAAACGGACTCTGTTAAGATTTTGTA
The DNA here is from genome assembly GCA_941860345.1 of Chrysodeixis includens. NCBI lineage: Eukaryota > Metazoa > Arthropoda > Insecta > Lepidoptera > Noctuidae > Chrysodeixis > Chrysodeixis includens. The sequence goes on from OW796097.1 coordinate 9,737,811, forward strand.
GACTAAGAAGGTTTAAGTTAAAGGATTCGAATTTTGAAGTTTAATCGGAATAGAGAATTCGTCGTTTATTGAAATTCATTTTAAAAACAGGCTCTAAGTGTTTTGCGTTTTGGTCTTTAGTAATATTTTTTTTATGGTAAGCAAGTTTTTGTTAAGAATGTTTTTCATGTAGATTTTTTTTTGTTTTTCATGTAGAGAATGAACAACTTACTTTTTTAAACCCCTCGGCTAAAAACTTTCGTTACAATTCATGTACAAATAAGTAGTAAAAACAAAACTATTTACTGAACTCAACCTTAACAACCCATCAACAGCAACTTAAACAAAAAAAAGAACAACGCTTCGAATTCCTTTGAAAGGTTTTTAATATAGAAATGTTTACTGTGTCGAGCTAAGATGACAAACAATAAGCGCTTGAAATAAACTTACTAAAAGACGGGTCTCGTGAGAAATCAAGGTTGCAATGCTATACGACTACACACACACACACACACACACACACACACAAACACACATGTATAGTGTACATGAATACATACATACTGTGTAGTAACGTGCTCTGTGTAGTGTACGTACAATGAAAAGGTGCTCTCCTGTTTTGTAGAAAGGTAACTTTTCATTCTTGAAAATTTTGATTTTTCGTTTCGTTTTTGTGTATGAGTTTTAGGTGTTTGTATTAAGTATTAGCTGACTAGTAAGTAACATAGCTAAATATTTTAAGCTATGCTATAGTATTATAGATGCAAAGTATTAAAACTTTCATTTAAAGTGTACAATTTATTTTAAATTAAAATTCACTTTTTTGGCTTGAAAAAGAAATATGAATCATTTTTTAAGCAAAAAAAGTTAATTTTCATGCTCAAAAGCAATGTTTAAAACACGGGTCCCTTTGAACATATTGTATTTGTTACCTGCAGGCTTGGTTAAACTCCATAGAAATCATTTAAGTACATGAGATTATTTTATTTCACCGTATCCCCGTACATTTCCAACCATCCATCGATTCCCAAGTCCCATTCTTCTTACTCTCAAAATCCGCCGAATGACTGAAACCTGTCAATTGCTGAATTCGTTTAGTATGCAGCCTACCCACTGACCGTCTTAAACATGCGACCTTGTAGAAGTTCGTAAGCTTTTAGAGAATCTACCAAAACCGCTTAAAGTCGTATTATTGGGAGTGTGGAAGCGAGACAGCAAACTACACAGCGTAGAGTGGCATCTCTCTCCCACAACTGCAATAATATTACTTTAAGCGTTCGTGGTAGGAACCTCTTTGCTCCACATTGGGAATTTAAAATGGAAACAAAAGAGAAACTTAATAAAGTATTTAATAGCGTTAAATCGTGAGGAGGGTAACGAGTTTGCGTGTGAGCTCATTAATGTCCGGTACGTTCATTAACATTATCTAATTGTCTGTAGGATTGTTTGATCACGCCATTTTCTCCTTCCATGCTTTTGAATATTTTTGTTTGATGTCTGGAATCATAGTTTCGTACCCCTCTGTAGCTTTAGATATTATGTGTAATCGTAGTTAATCGTAATAGCTGTTGCCCGCGACTTCGTCCGCGCCTATATCGGTTATAGCTGCAAAAACATTACCCTTTTTAACGCAGTCAGTTAAAAAGTAGCGTATTATAAAATCCAGTGTCAGCTAACTCCATACCAAATTTCATCGAAATTGCTCCTGTCGTTTGAACGCGAAACAAACATACATACTTACTTACAAACTTTCGCGTTTATAATATTTGTAGGATTGTACACTGTAGGATACGTACATATTTCTACCCTCATCTTTAATTTAATAAATCAGCTTTTAATACCAATGTTTCGTAGCTCTCAAGCTTTTAGTAATTAGTTTACTTTACGTCTCTCCTAGTTTTAGCTCTCCTGTTTGAAATTTAAAGGGCTTAGAACTATGTAGAATGAGTAGCCTAATTACTGAAAGACTTAAACCGTCCTAAGAACTGTTAGGAAAAAACAGTATTATACAGTAGAAAAAATAATGTAACAATAATAGATATCGAATTATATCGCGAAGACCCTTTTACCGTCTAAAATAGGTTGATTGTATTTTTTAAAGCTAGAAAGTCAGTAGATTTCAAGATGTATTTGAAAACTACTACTATTTCGAGTAGTCAATATAGATATGCTAGAATCGTTAGCTTTCGTTACAAAGGTGATAAAACCAATTACCATTGTGCGCGACGTGCCGCGAGTTCGATTCTCGCGTAGGTGAAGTACATATGCGACCCACAGATGCTGGTTCTAACTCTGTGTGTCTTTGTACATGTGAATTAAATGTCTGTATAAACTGTTGGGCATAAGGGTTAAAATCCCCCGCGGCATAAGGGTTAAAATCCTCAGTGTGAGTCCTCTTTTTTTAATAAACTGACGAGTTACTCATATTCCTTAAATTTAATAACAAAAACAATTTGTAAACAACGTACCCTTAATTCTCTTGTATTTAGTTTTTATAACGTCTAAGTATACGAAAATAAATTATGTATTTTCGTAAAGGTAATATGAAACCTTAATTATTCATAACGTACCTCGGCGGGTAGTTCTAAGAAGGTATGTACTTAGAATATCAACAAAACAAAATTAAATTCGAAAGGTTTAATTAAGTAGACAAGTAATTCTTTACGCTCAAAAGTAACCGATGAACTATGCTATCTAATACACTATCAAAATTCATTAAATAGGTATTGAACCTACCTATTCGATTGATCACCGAGTCCAATGCCTTTCAATGAGAGATGTTTTTCATCGTAAAGCAATCTACATGAATGTTGGCAATATTTAACGTATTATCCGGCGTTTAGGCTCGAAGCGAAAGCATGAACCAATCACGATTATTACGCACGAATAATAGCCAATAGCCGTCAGTTTGTGGGTAGCGCTGATTTTCTAACACATTAACGCTTTGAAAGATGTTTGGATCTGTTTTGGTAGTCGCGATGTTGTTTACTGTATAAGATATTGAAATGGTCTTTAAGTTTATAAGTGTCTAAAGGATAGAATAAATTTGATTGAAGATTGTTTTTATGTTAAGGTGACAAATTCGTGCGTTAAAAAAAAAATGAAAGTTCTCATAACTAAAGTTAATTCAGTTCGTTTAAATAAAGTGGCGACGTAAATCGACGATCAAAGATCGGGTACCTTTTCCTTTTTTTTATTATTTTCTATTTTCTTTCATTAAAGAATATTTTATTCCCCATTTGGCTATTTAAACATTTTGCAAATTTAGATTGTTGTTGTAGTATAAATTGTATTTTTCTGTTTTTAAAAGTAAGTAAGTAACTGACGGAGTTTCTTGCCGGTCCTTATCCATAAATATGGCATTTTGGTACCGCGCAACTAGAGTGAGTAACGTTTTGAAAGTGCCTGAAAAGGTCTACTCGAAAAAACCTTTAGATTTGATTTGATGGTTCTCTCTTCCACAACTGCACTGGTCTTACTTTGAGAGTTAGTAGTAGGCATCTAGGTAACATTTGAGTGACACACTAGTTTATTAGTACGTCATGTGTCGTGGAAACCTCGTCAGCCAGTGGGGGCGCCACGTGTGCGCGACGTTGATGGCTAGGGGTGCTGTGATTGTCTCTGTTTTAGAGGGGAATGTTATTGAACATGCCTCTGTACTCTACTTATTATGTGACTAAATTAGGTGAGCATAAAGTCGACTTATATGAGTTATAAGTCATACCTTAAATTGAAGTGAGGATTTGGTCTACCTCACTAAATATAGCACTAGAATTTGTATTAAATAATTAGGCGAATATGTCGGTATCAGGTATGTTCATAATTCGAAACGTATACTGGAATATAATACCTTTGGCTCATAATGAAACAACGAACTCTTTGTTTTCATAATTTATCTTTGATTGAGCTATTTAGAATAGTTTATAAGAAAGGTTTGAGTATTTTTCTAAGTTGCCACTTATTTGGCTTTTCGTTACGAAAGACAAAAATGCGCGATTTGTTGATTTAAATACAGTTTAGTTACAAAAATATGGATCAGGCAACAATAAAATTAATTCCAGAAAAGTCCGATAAGATAAACTCAAATAATATAACTTAATTGAATCTTAACCAAAAGGTACAAGGTCACGAGGTCAATATTAGGTCGAGTTGATTTAGAAAATGATAGCGGGAAGGACTGGGCCACCGAAGATTTTAATGAAAATATAAAGTTTTAACGTCAATTAAGACGATTCTATTCGAAGACGAGAAATTTGAAGATCTTTGATTATTTACTGTGGGCAAAGTTGAAAGTAATACCTATATATTTATACGATACTGTTATGTAGGTTCGTGTAGGTAACGAGTACGTTTTTAAAGTTCCGTACCCAAAAGGGTAAAACGGAACCCTGTTACTAAACCTCTGCTGTCTGTGCGTCTGTCTGTCACCAGGCTGTATCTCATCAACCATGATAACTAGAAAGCTGAAACTTTCACAAATATATTAAGAGGCTCCAACAAATGTAAGTTTTAAGCAATGTTTACGCAATCTTAATAAACAGGTAGATTAACAGAAAAAAACTTTGTAGTATACCTACAACAAACGTGATTTTATTATAATTTTAGATTATAGTACGGAAACCTTCGTGTGGGAGTCCGACTCGCACTTGGCCGGTTTTTTTTATAAAGATAATTAACGTGCACTAAGTCACTCGTGTAAGTATCACCTAATTTAGGTCCCATCGTAAGTATCCAAAATAAACAGCCCTCAAAATAGATTTGTCATAACTTAATTACATTAATAACACAAGAATATATCAATAGAACACATAATTAGTCGCCTTACTATTTTAATGAACATAATTAATTAATAAGCCTCACGTATTGAGTACATCAGAGAGCGAATTCAAAAGCTACATTATAGGGCTAAATGAACGATACTTGACATATACGTACTTACATAGAAATATACGTCTGTTTATTAATTCACGTGTGCGTGTAAAGAAAATGCCCGGACGTATTTGAAACACTATTTTAGTACAAAAACGCCGAACAACACTTTTTTTTAATCGTCCGTCGAATTTGGTGTTACGCTTTGTCATAGTTGTAGGTAAGTTTCATGATCAAACAATCAGTCGAGATTGCTTTGACACAAGACTCAATTGATTAGCCTTACAGAAACCGGGGTATAGTCTAAAAGTCTAAATAATTTTTGCATAGCAAAAAGTTACTTTCTTGTTACGCTGTCTTTGTCCAGTGGAATGTACAGACAAATAGATATTTTAAAACATCACTTAGTTAAGCACGCTTTTCACATGCGGCTCTATCTTTTTGGAAAACATATTTGCTTTACGACACAATGATTAGCTAGTAATGATTTTACAAATATTTTTTTTTTATTACTCTACTTTGTTAATTTCCGTTTAGAAGCCAAATGTACATAGTATATCAAATATACCCGGGCATTTCCATTACACGTTGAGTCACGTTTTATATACCTACCTATGTATGTATAACAATAGGAACATTGTTTATTTGTGTTGCGTAATATCGGCGATGGGATTTGAGTTTCCTTATTGAAGAGGGGTCGTAGGTTATGGGTTTGATGTTAAAGGTGGACTCCCTTGCCGCTGGTTTGTTTGTATAACCTACTGAGACTGTATATAGCTACAGCTAGGCAGACGTGCATTTTCTGAAATTTCAAAGCAAAAATCACGGAAACTAAATTATAAATCTTGGGACACTAGATAACATATATTTTTTTTTAATTATAAATTATTTGTTCATACTGGATTTTACCATTATTAACTTTTTAAGACAAGCTGACAAAGGAGAAAGAACTTGGGCTCTACCACAACGTTTTAGAGTAGGTACCTAGGGCTGATGCAGTTATTTTTTATTTATTTATTTCTTTAATTCAGGCAAATATGGCCCAAAGAAAATACAATACTTAAATAACATAACAATATCTATGAACTAATACATACAATTATAAAACACTGCACACGATGTGTCGGCATCGTGTTTCGTTGCGTGGTGTCGCGTATCCTGCCGTTTTTTTTCCTTTCGTTATGAAAGAGAGATGGCGCTCTACACGCCGTATTGTGCTCTCTTGCTTCCACAACGGTACCATTCTTACTTTAAGACATAGTGGTAGGGGACCAGAATGTTTATAATCCATAGTTTATGTGTATCAATACATTACGAGTATGTGTTGCGTGTTGGCTGTAGAATTGCGTTTCCGTATTATTTCCACCCACGATAGAGCACAGACGAAGTAACAGATTGTTTGTGTAAGAATTACATAATATTGAAAATAGCTTGATTAAATTCAGAAACTTTCTGTGTAAGTAGTCGATACTACGTCCAGATATTATTTTGGGAAAGGTTAAAGGTTTTGATTTTGTTTTATTTGCTTAAAACGATCAGTGCTAATAAGGTTTTATCGTTAATCCTATAGAAATATATTTTGGTCACGTTTTGTGGTTAGTATTAGGTAAGTTTTAATACTGTAGATACTACATAGTTTCAGTCTAAATTTGTTATAGTATTAAATATTTTCAAAAACTTTTGCATATAAGCGCCCTTTGCGAGCGCCACCTAGTAAATATTCTTCTGCAAAAACACATACATATTAATAAATTTTGCCGACAAAGGTGGTGCGCGCGACATTTCACAAACTCCGCAAAATTATAATTTAATGAAGTCTACATCATTCGCAGAAAGTTTTGTCCCCGTTCACAAGGTACTCTTAATTTGACCTGCGTAATAACAACAATTGACAACTGGTAGGTCCAAAACGTGACAAGAATAGTCCTGAAGCTTCGTAATCTAGTTAGGTCTTGTCTACTTAATTTGGTAGCTACATTCTCCAAGATATACGTACAGTTGGTCGAATGTTCTGGGTATTATTTTGAGATACAGCTCTCCTATTCCAAAGACGCAAGGTTGGTGATCGTTTGTTGTTTATGCCAATGACGTGTGGCCCAGTAGGTACGTAGATCGTGTTTTGTTTTACTGCGATGCCTTGAGATGCGTGTACGGTACATACGTTGAATAATACATATCCAGTTTGCATGACAAGTGAAGATCGATGTCGATGCAAACGGCCAGTGCTCAGGACACCTCCTAATCATCGAGTAGAGCTGCTCTCCTATTTTTTTTTTCGTATTGTCTTTTTGTTCAACTTCCTTAGTACTTACTTTTCGCTTTTCAAAATCATTTTTCCCTTCCTTTGTTTCATTTTTAATGTTATAATTTCAGAGATTATTTTGCTTTCGAGTGGAAACACAATGGAAATGTTCCAAACAAAATTAATCTACTTTGTGATAAATTTAACAATTTAACGTCATTCGTGAAAACTCGGAATCTCCTTTCATAATCATTGAAGCGCTCTACTTGTATAAAATTGGGTCAATATTCGCGTACAAACAGTGAGGGCGCACGAAAAGTTTATCCTAAAACAGTAATGTCACAAAATAGGTTCTTAACCTATTTCGCTAGTGGTTCTACTGCTTCAGAGCTCAAGCACATAGCCGTTTGTACCTACTCGATACCGTAAAACGATTGTACGAAAATTAGCTCGACGGAGCTATCGTCGAACATATTCTCTTTAGGTTTAACGTTTACCTGTGTAATGACAAGTTAAAGGCTTGTTGACTCTACTTTAAAGTTATCTTGCAACGCTCCCTTGTTATTCTAAAATACACAAACATAATGATACATAACATCTGCGTTTGCCTTTTATGCCCTTCAAACATAAATCGTGTAGGTCATTTAGATGTAAGCACTCTGAAACGAACGCTCGTTTTTACGAGTTACGAGCTTATTCTGAAATTGAGAATCGAGGTTATTTCAATAAAATCGGATCAAATTAAGGTTTCGTGTGAACAGGATACTGGAAATAAAAGTAGGCTACAGGCGACGGTCGTTTTGCAATCGAGTGTTTGTGTCGGTGCGGAGTGAAGTGTGTAGCAGGGAGCGGGCGGCGCGGCGGGCTGCGCGGCGGCGCGCGGCGTCGATAGCGCACCGGCCTGACGTCGGCGCCCCCTCCGCCCGCGCCGCGCCCGGCGCACGTCACACCGACACCCGCGACACCCTCGGCACCCGAGCCGACCACATCGCGACGCGCACCATCAACCCTGTGACTGTTTACTGTGATCATCTATCGAGACCTAGCCCTAGGTACCACCCAGTGCAACGATACCTTTCAAATCAGTTCTTGGTGAAAACAAACACATCACACAGCATAGCGCAAGCGCGCCGCAAGCGGACATGATGAGAGCGGCCATCTTGGCCGAGGACGCACTTTCGCCTCGCCCCAGCTTCAAAGCTCGTTTTGAAAGCTCTATATAAGCCGTAAGGGTCGAGCAATGCGTCGTGATACGAGCACCGCGGCGTGCGCCCTCTGAGGCCGCCCCGCGCCGCTATCGATCCGGTAGCGTCATGGCGCCCGCGGAGTGAATGCGGACATCGGGACAGCGCCGCAGCCCCGGTACGCGAGCGGAGCGCCCGCCCAGTGATAGTGCTAGAGTGGTCGCGCGGCATGTGAGACAGAGTGTCGGCGTGGTTGGGAGGGCGCGCGGGCGGCGGCGGGCCCGGCTGACCGCGCGCCATGGGCGAGGAGTACGCGCGCTCACCCTGCGAGCGCTTCCCCGCAACGGGCGCGTTCAGCGTGGCGCCTCCGGAGCGGCTGAGCCCGCCGCCGCCCGCGCCGCTGCCGGACCGCTTCTCGGCGTCCCCGCGGCGGGTGCGCCGCTGTGCGGAGGCCGAGCGCGCGCGGCGCCCGCGCTACGTTCCACCGGCGGCGCACGTGCCCGTGGAGCGCTATGTGCCGCGGCCGCCGGCGCCGCTGCGCCCGCCGCCACCGGTGTATTGCGGGCTGGCCTGCAGGCCACCGCCGCCCGCACCACGCAAGTGCTGCGGGCCCGCTTGCCGCGAGGACATCGCGGGCTCGCCGCCGCCGTCCCGCTACGTGGAGTATGTGGGCGCGGCGGCCGCGCGCCGCCTGGCCTGCACACCACCACCGCCGCCGCCACCGGCGCTGCAGCTGCCCTGCGAGCCGCAGGAGCCTCCCTGCTGCGTGCAGGCTCGCAGGCGACCGCAACCACCACATGATTGGTAAGTACTAGAGAACCCCCACATAACATGAAAACAAGACGTGTCGGACTATAACAAACACCCTGTGTGACTATGTTTGACCTCTATAACTTCAATGACTACAACTGTATAACCTAAATCTAGAACCAACTATCTGTACCTATAGAGCAAATATCATAACAAGTTGGAATGTGCCACCCCTATACGTAACACCCACCTCTAACATTCCGAGCCTTTTTCTCTCCGTCCAACTGCGTAAAACGTCGATGTGAGTGGCGTAGCATAAAAGCGTTTTTAATAATTCGCCGATGATAGCGAAAGCCGAACCATTATAATTGGTTAATATTTTGTGGATGCTACCGATAACGTGTGATTGATGGCGGGCTGGCTAACGATCGACGTTTGTGAGTTACTCACATCATATACGCACAGATTAATCCGCCGCGTCGCCAATGTTCGACTTTGTTCGACGACACTCGTTTCGCTAAATACCCAAAGATCGTTTCGGAATGTGTGTGAAATATCTACGTACATACATCTGGCCTTGTTTGTGGGACATTGGGCTTGCTTTCAATACCACAAAACTGACTTTTCTCTTTCGAATCGAATAGTTCGAACAACGAACACAACACAATTGGGTCATTAATTAAGAACTGTAGACTTAATTATAGTGAAGCCCGAAATTATTTTAGTCTGCAAACCTATTGGAATTGTACCAAAATTGGTTAGTTCTACGTTGCTGTATTATTGCGTCGTAAATACTGGTAGCTTTCATAGTGATTATGTTGCTCTATTGTGTGGGAATATTTAGGATACGAGTATTCTAATCCTGATTGGTGCTTACAATTGTGATAATCATTAGTGGGTACTGGGTAGATATTGATTTTGTGTTGTCATTTGTTCTTATGTGACTTTGACACGACATGACAGTCAATGTCAAATAAAATGTAATTATTTAACATACTTAATACACTGAAGAGAAGGGATATTATACTTTCTATAAATATTTCTGTACATGAATTGAGAAGGTTTTCTTTCAACTAACCTACGTTTCTTATAAAACTATCACATTACCAATAACCATGAAAAAAACAATTATTATCGTGAATCCAATTTCGATGTCGTAATTTGACCAATTCGCATTAAAACCATTTGGAATTACGTTGTCTAGACGTACCTATAAAATAACTTTGATCTATTTTACGTAAACACTAAAACATTTTTTGTACGATTAATTCAAAACGTTTTCGAATCTTTCTATAACTAGATTGTGTAATTGTAATAATTTAAATTTCAACTTAGGTTGAGGGTGTTATTAAAAGACTGTGGTGGTCAAATAATATTAGTTTTTACTTTTGATATTTAAACAAAACTCTAAATCCTTAGCTCTCTTTTTAAACTAAAAAACATCGAGTGATCTAAACGCTATTTTTTGACCATTCGAATTTCAGTCAATAGTAAATTACATAAAACTAATTAGCAAAGTATTGTGGTTGGAACACCTTACTCTAAATCCGATGGGTGTCAATGGGACCCCATATCTAACCCTAAACTGTCTGTCTGTCTGTCAGCGGGTTAAACCCCATGATATCCCATGAATCCATCCTTAATATGTAGGGAGAGGAAATTTTCAGTGTTTTTTTACCAAAGAAAAAAACAGTAACAAAGTATTTACTTTTGTATATTACATTGTATGATGGCACGGAGCCTTTCGTGGGCGAATCTTGACCAAATTTTTGACGAGTGTTTACCGACTTCAAAAACATGTTATGATTCAGTATAACATATTTTAACCGTTTGTTAGACTATACAATAGCTACTCATATTTATGTTGTAAACTAATCTTAATCGATACACAAGGTACAGACATCAACAAAATTTTAACACAGTGAGTCACAAAATAATTTACCATATTAATATTTACATGAATTACTTTTTCTTTAATACTATAACGGTTAAGATAAGATGATTTATTTGTCTTATCGTATCAACTTATTTAATTTTATTGTGTTGAGTGCTTTGTTAATCTGTCTTGAAATCAATTATTATGCAAATAAGATTAATACAATCTCTTTTACTTGTATTTTTTTGAGCATGATAAAGTCGATATTGTGACAAGCATTACAAACTTTTAATTCCTTTTTTTTAATTTAGGGGATATATTTACGGCTTGTGCATACAAAAACAGTGTATTTCTAATGTGAGACCTACCACCTAAAGAGAGATTATTGCAGCTGTGAAAAAGAGACACCGCTCTACATTTTATAGTGTTCCGTCCTTGTCGTGTTAACCTTTTCTATCCAACTGTACAAAAAAGGTGTAGTCTACAACCTTATCAGTATTGGCGTTAGATATCACGATGATACCAGTGTGTATCATTATCACATATCGTATCGTGCCCAATTAACGCAACGAATGAAATATTTGTAAAGTGCTCAAAGTGAAGTGAATAAAAATGAAATGAAAAACAAAAACAAGTGCTTGTGATTTCGAATATGTGCTTTATTTCTACGGGATTGTGACAATTGGATCTATGGAAGAAAAGTAAGTGGTATAATATAATTGTTTATCGAATTCTTGTGAATTGTTATCGTGTTTTTAATGATAGTTTGATTCTGTGTGAACTTGAAATTTACATTTTTAGGTTATGTTTTTTCCTGATGTTAAAATGAATTAGTGACTGAAAACATTGAGGTTTTCGGGTATATTCTGTCTAGCATTATTTGTTTTATTGTGACTTTACTGTTGGTTCTATACCTTAAGTGTAATATACACGTACTGGAAGGTTAAAATCAAGGCAAGTAAGCTATCGATTAACAATATAAATAGTTAAATACTATAGTAACTATTTCTCTCACATTTTCGTAGTATTTAAACAACATTAAGTGAATACTGGATTCCAAATATTGGAATCTGAAATCAATCAATGCTCAAACCTTCCCTATATGGGAAAAGGCCTGTGCCTAGCAGCCCAGTAGGACGTATACAGGCGTATATATATTAAAGGGAATTTCAAGGATTTTACATATTTTTCCATTCATAAACACACAGACAGAACCAGAAAAAAAAAGCTAGCTAGTTGACTTAGAAAAACATAAACATATTTTATTCGATATAAAACTATGATTAATGTTAAACATTTTCCATATATTTTATCAAAAATAGTCAAACTACTTATGGCGGTTATCGTTCAAACTTCTGCCTATTCAAATGTCGTCTCGAAAATTTTAGGGATGTCTGAGTTGATTTCTTTGAAGACTTGACTTTCCATTACCCTTGGGAATTAGGTTTAGGAGAACAGGGTTTAAAAATACTATTACATTTTTTTATCATACTTTCCTACTAATATTATAAACGCAAAAGTAAAGTACAAATTTGGTATGGACTTAGCTGATAGCCTGGATTAACACACAGGCTTCTTTTCAACCGAACGCATCAGAGGGGTAATGTTTTTGGAGCTATAACCGACATTCGTGCAGGTAAAGTCGAAGGCTACAGCTAGTCATATATGACTAGCTGTAGCCTTAGCTGTAGTAAATCGATATGTTTGAGCTAAAAGTAAATCTTTACGTACTCAGAAACAGAATTCAAAAACGAACATTTTTATTTTACAGTAGGTAGGCCTTTTCAGGCTCTTTCAAAAAGTAACATTAATAACCTTAGTCTAAAATGACATTCCTGTGGAAAATAACCGGCAAGAGTTGGTTTATCAATCCGATTTACACAGTGCCAGTAATTTTCAGTGATGTAGGAATGTGTTTAGTACATATTATCAAACCTATTTTGTTTGTTTTTATTTATTATCAAGCCTGCTTAGTTTGAGACTAGATGGCGTTGTGTGAAAGTTGGGGAATAATATTAATTCGTTACCTAATAACACCGCAGCAACTCATTGAATTTGTACACCACCACATTTTAAAGCGATATTGTTAACTTCGTGAAAAAGAGACAAAGCTATACACCGTGTAGTGCATTGTCACGCTTCCACATCTGCAATAATAATGACTTAAAGATGTCACACTAGGCCTAGTTGTTCTGAAAATCGGAACGTGTTATTCGTCTTTTGTTTCCCGTACCTTCTCTTTCTTATAGTCTTCCTAAAGTCTTAGATCAATATACTAGGAGTAGGAAAGTAGTTGTATAAACAGCTCGAGGCAAAGTCAAGCGAGAAAGGGTTTCTATACATAGTTTTCTTTTTTCTTCGTGATTTAATTCTCAATGAATGTTTGAGCTTTTCATATAAATGTTTAGGTCTTCTCGCATGTATATGTTAGGTTTAGATTAGGTTAGAGGACTTTGATTGGTTTAAACCTAAAATTAGTTTGAATTAGGATTAGAATAATTAGCTTTTAGTAACTTTCTAGACTTTCCAGGAATGTGACTTGGTCCTATCAGATTACTGTCATATTATATACTTAATATTATAAGTCTCAACTATCGCATTAGGTTTCTAAACTTATAACGATAGCTTAAGAGTTTTAAATAAATCAGTTGACTTACGTACTAAGCAGTCTTTGTGACATTAACATTCAGTACATTATAAAGTAGGTAAAGATTTATCCACAATGTTTTATTTATTCATAACTGTCCCATTGTAAGCCAAAGAAACTCTTCAATTTCCACAGTTACTGTTACTAAGTACACTGGTACACTGTTACTATATCACATTTAGGACTATTCCAGCCTATTCTTTACTTACAATATAGCCTTATGTAGAACTGAGCCCTATCCTAAAAAAGGCAATACTTCAGGCCGTAATAATATGACAGTAAACATAACACGTCAAGTTCTTCCTAAGACTTACATTTGTTCAACTTCATGCTTGCTTGGTTTTCTATACTTTCCAAAAAAAGATTTTTCTTAGTGTTAGTTCTCAGTAGCAATAATATTGCTTATTTTAGGTACTTTTTTGTGATTCCTGTAAGGTTGTTCAATATTCTGTGTCCTTATATTTGCATTATACTTGAAATTAGGCTTGAATTTGATAAATATGTGCGAAACCTTTACATTAAGTACTTAAACACACTAAAACACAAGTGGGATACTAAGACTTGAAAAGTCATTAAAAATTTGATACCAGATGACTTTTTCAGAAATGTTTGATTATTTACTAAAAGTCTATTTATCAGTGCAAACCGTAAGTTTGTAGCCACATAAAAAAGATTCCACAAACACAAAGTAACTACTAGTGAATAAATTGTCTCTAAAGAAGAACGAACCTATTTAATCTATACATCTTTGTGACTACCTACCTGTCCCTGTTAAAATCTGCGTCGACCCTTTTGCTAAAAACCTATAAAATGCTTATCATACCTTTTCCGAAGCCCTAAAAGGCATCTAGGTTGTATTCCGTAGATAAAGGCTGACACTATTTAAGACTACATTTACTTTTAAAAGGGTTCCTTTAAATATATTTCTATGTGACAATCGAGGAGTCAGAAAATACTGGCGATTTTCTTTTGTACATGTAGGTTAATTTAAAAAGAAAAATACATTTAATTGTGTACAATTCGAAAACAAAACAGAACCAATTTTAAAAACAATCTCAGATTAAATACTCTTTACTCTATAACCTCAAAAAGTCTGTGTTTGCCAAAGGCTGTACACAAAAACGTTTTTGTATGTATGTTGTTATGTACACACATTTTATATGCAAACAAACGTTCAGACAAAACAATAGCGTATACAGTAACATCTTTATTACGAGAAAACGTAAAAATCTATATCTGAAACCAATATGTGCGGTGACGTCACTTAGACACGCAACCAACTCACGACGGAGTTCAAAGGGTAAAAGTATAGTATAAGTGGAAAAGAGACAACGCTACACGGAGTAGAGCGGCGTCCCTCTTCCACAACAGGAATAGGGTTACTTTAAGACGTGGTGGTAGGCCCTGTAAGGAAACCAGAAGTAAGTTATGAAGTCGTTTTGCCACGATCATTAGGTTGTGTATAAGAGGGGATGAGTATGGGAGGATGAGGCCTGTATAATAAATCTATTTATATTTGTCACTAAAACTGGTTAGATGTTATGATGGATGGGATATACTCTTTCGTTTACCCAGCTATGTTGGAATTTTCTGTCTTGTGCAATTCAGCTGATTACAGATAGTAAAGACCAATTCAAGATGGTATAAAAATACCTGAGATTCCGATAGAGCACTTTCACACATTATCTGTCTATCCCTAAGTATGCTTAGATCTTTAAAATAACGCAATGGATTTTGATGCGATTTTTGTAACAGAAAATTATATAATGTTTAAGTGGAAAGTTTAATATTTATAACAATATCAGTATTACACCCGTGCGTTGCTGACATGACATGTTTGAAAGTAAAAATGTCTTTGTCACTAAAGAGCTATTACATAAAAGGTTACAAATAATACACAATCTTCTTAATATTTATTCGAATAACAATCACTGCTTAGTCAAAATCTTATATCTAAGTATTGAATATAAAGATAACAAGTGAAAGTCGTGTAATACTGATACTATAGGTCATTGATAGGTTAAATTCTATCGATTTTCGAGTTCGACGGAAATATTACGTTCATATCAATACGATACGATAGAGTACTGAGTGTACGATAATAATTATGACACACAAATGTATATCGTATTAATTATTCCCAGAAGATCGCTCGTTGTGTTGTATACAGTGTAGTACGGTTGATTCTCACTGGACTGATAATATTTGTGCTTTAATTATGGATAAATCATGTTGGAATTATACTATTCTGTAGTATATTCTTCATATGCATTTTTTCCTTAATTAACGTTGTTGTAGTTTGCTTTCCTTTTTCGACAAATTCTTGCTACTGTCGTTCCCTACAAGACCTCTTTTTAAATCAATATTATTCAACTCAATAATTTTCGAACCACAATTTTTGGCTGTTTTAATTAGACGGTCTATTTATTATAAGTTACTGTTGTTTTTGCAATTAATACATTCTCTCATACTCTCTAATAAATGAGTGTGTCATTCATTATTTATACGCATGAAATTCATATTCTCTAATAAACCTTCCTTTTTGAAGATATTTGGAAATCTTTTTTGTTCTTATAAAATGTTCAAGAGGCATCCAAACCTAGTTGAAACAGACTTAGTTTAATTTCATAATACTTGTACATAGTAGAAAGAAGGTTTTATGTAATAATATTTATAGAACAAACATCTTTCAAATACATAGAAAACAACTACCAAAACTCGTGTCAACGTACCGTAGGCAGCCCTACAACGGAACATAAAAAAATACACTCACAAAGATTTCACGAACAATATCAGGGTTGGCAAAGGTAAAAGAAATTATCCTAAGTAAGGAAACAAGGTACGTGATTTATTGATAACCTTACTGGAATGTAGAGCTGAGCAAAACAAGCGTATAAGGAAGATAAATGAATTACTTTCATTTCGAAAAATCCATTTGCGCTAAACCTTAACTGTTTTTTCAGTGTGATAGATAGGCTGGCTAGATATTTGTTGTTTATCTACATTATGGTGGACGCATACTTACTCCAAGCTGAACGCGAACGTAGCGACTTGCAGAGTACTTAAATATACATATTTATATACTAGCTGTTGCCCGCGACTTTGTTACGAAAAAAAAGTAGGGATGAAAATAGATAGTAGCCGATTCTTAAACCTACTGAATGCATATACAAAATTTCAATCGGTCCAGCCGTTTCGGAGGAGTACGGTAACTAACATTGTGACACGGGAATTTTTATATATAAGATATTGTCTACCTACTTAGGATTCGGACGATTCGTCGTGGAGAAGTGTGTGAGGTTTCATAAGACTTCACGAACTGAATCCTAAAATTCGTTAGGTTTGAAGCGTTCGGTTCGGATAAGTGTGTGTTCACCTTTAGTGTGAAGCGTATGACGTGTTGTTTGCTGCTGGAATTGTTAGCTAAATAGAAATCGTATATCTAAGTAATTTATTATGACCAAGCGTTAAGATTGAACTAAATACGTACTGTAGGTGGTAAGTATTTTTAGCCACACTTAAGTAATTTATTCTAATACTATAAAGATAAAAATAATGCGTGATTTAAAAGCGTTATTGGATGAAACTACCTTTTTTTTCGATTGCTATATTTTAGAATAGTTTAAAAACGTGAAACTTAAATTTTATCATTTAAAAAGTGTACATTCATGATATTTATATCCATGGTAAATATTTGTTTGTTTTTTTCTGATAAATTTTAAAATTCACAAACTGCGAGATGTGTAAAGAAATAAAATGGCAGCGGTCCTAGTATATTGAAACATTATTATTTATTTCATGTATTTTGCGTTCGGAAAATATTTCACCGCTATATTTCATCAATTCTCTTTTCAATTGAACTGGCGTTTGTAACTGTCAAAAAAACAGTGTATTTCTCTTCTATACGTTTATAAACATAAATAAAATTGGAGTGTCTGGTTTCAAATTGAAATAACACAATATTTTATTGCATTCCACATTGTTGTACAGGTGTTGGCTTTAAAACTAGGTAGGTATGTAATACACATAGCTTAAATATTAAAATGTACACAGAACCAATGGTCGCGCTCGTCACACAAACATTTGTCCTGAGTGGGGATCGAACCCACAACCTCCGGTATAGCAGTCTGGGTCACTAACCAATAGACTAACAGGCCTGTCGATTTACCAAGCGTCTATAAGTGGCCAACTAAGGGATGCGTAGAATTACCCCAGCTTTGTATTAAAGTAAATTGATAGATTAGGTAATGCATTGCCTATAACTCCCGCTGTGTCCATTGTTATGATTGATACATTCATGGAGTATATTAGGACATTGTCAGCTTTATTACAAAGCGATAAAGTCTATTTTTGTATGTTGTTATAAAATGTGAATAACTGAATGTTGTTTTAATAAAACGTCATTATTCTATTGTTTTTAGCTGATATATTTATTACCTAGCTCTTGCTTGAGACTTTGTACGCGTTTTCTTGCAAAGCATAAAAAATGGGGATGAAAAACAGTTGGTCGATTTTTGGACATACTGAATATGCACACAAAACTTCATAAAAATCGGTCAAGCCGTTTCGGAGGTGTACAGTAACTAATATTGTGACACGAGAATTTTGTATATAAGATTATGGGCATACCCATCTTTTATATCGATGATAAAAAGCACATACTTCTTACATTAAAATCACGATAACTTTTATAGTCGTTAAAAGCTAGAAGAAGCATTAAGAAATTCACATACACACATGACAAATTAAAAAAAATAACATATTTTTTTGGACAATTATGTTAAAAATGCAGCTTAATTTAAAGTAGATTGTTCTTACAACGTCTGCTACGTCATCATTTGATTTTCAAATCTAAATTGCTTTACTCTCGGCTTTTCTTTCAGCGTTGCAATCGAAACCTTATCTGGAGGTTATTTGGATATTCGCTCTGCAGTTCTAAGATTTCCCAGAATTATCTTGATATGAAACGTTTGTGAATATAGTATCTGCTATTCAAAAACAACGCATAGCAAACAGTCGCTCTTGTCCATCATGCTATCTTTGTCATTGTCAAGTAGAATGTAGAGACGGATAGATATTTTAGAACGTCACTTAGCTAAGTGTCGTTCTAGCATGCGGCTGTTTTCTTCTTCTTAGCTTAAAGCTTGTTTCTGTCATTTGAGGTTACTCTTTTTGTTTGCCTCTTAAAATCCATCCTACTCTATTTTTCAACTTGTGAATTCAATGTTATAAAAAACTATCGAGTAGGAAAACTTTCATACATACCATTTCTTTATAATATTTAATAGTTTCCCGGTCTTCATTAACATTGAGAGCTTTCCATCATTATCCCGGCCGTTATAGAGCTATGACGTTAACGGTATTGCACACTGACGTTGACAAATTACTGTACGGTTTCGACAGCCATCACTAAATTGATCTTAGTTTCATTGTGCTCACTATAGCTACGTTTCTAAGAAACTATTTCAAACAAAATATAGTATTATAATCTTCTTTTATTGTTGTCTACGAAAAAAAAGATAGTAACCGATTCTTAGACCTACTGAATGCATAATAATATACAAAATTTCAAGAGAATCGGTCCAGCCGTTTCGGATGAGTACGGTAACTAACATTGTGAAATGGAAATTTTATATATTAGGTGTGCCTAGACTTACCTTCTCGAAAATAGATTTAAACCTAAGTACTCATGTAAAAATAATCTAAAATGTTCTTTTAATAGGAAGCCCATTACTGTTTAGGTAACTTCTAATGACGATTTCTCTGTTTTATTCTAAGTGCACAGTAATAATTAACCAGCCAGTATCATTTACAGATATCAAATCTCTTTGCTATTTATTATTTAAAAATAAATACGTGACTTGTCTTACCGGCCAGTATCAACGTCGAATATCAAACCTCTTTCGTCTATTTTCAACAGTAGCAAACTCTCACACAATATTCGATATTCAACATTCCATTTTCGTTAGAAGCATGCAGTTAAGCTACTTTCATTCTTATAGGAAAATCGACTGAATGTACAAATGTACGAAAGAATGAAGACGTGACCAGAATGTAACATGTGAATGTACGGAATGATCTTTTTTCGCGTCTCTCCCGTCATTTTATTGAGTGAATATTTTAAATCGTCCTGGGATAAATGTGGACTGCACTCTTCAAATTATTATGTTTGAGTTTCCTGATTTTAAACGTTCATTCCGAGTGTGTTTTGTGGTGAAGTTGCTGTTATATTTTATAAAGGAATTTTGTCGTTTTTAATAGTCATGAAATGTTTTATAGGTGATGTTTTATATAATCATATGTGGATTGTGGATGACTATATTTAAAACTAATATTTATTACAAGTAAGTGTATTTATGAAATTGCAGTAGGTAAATTTGAGACGACAAAGTAGTTTAGCAATAATCGCTGAAAACTAAAACTCCAACAAAATCGCTGAAAAAGCAACGTCAAAATACACAAAAAACCAAATCCTCATTTTAAACACTCTCCTATATTTAGAACAAAGAACAACCACCAATATGTTATACCTACATATAAGATAGACTATTGTACCTATAGCACGGTAAAGCATACAAAACAAAAGCACTGACAATGGAGCGATGACGTCACATCACAAATCACAATGATACTCGTATTAGTGTGACGTGGCCAGTCTGCTGGGACTCATGATGTGAACTCTGACATGTTTCAGCTTATAACATGGATGTCGGACTCTTTTGTTTTTTTGTAGAAGGTTTTGAATACCTTATTTATGTTAAAATGTTGAAGTTTGTGAGGATATGGAGGTATGGATGTTTGTTACTCTATCACGCTGAAAGAGCTTGACTAATCTTGATGAAATTTGTTCTGGAGTTAGTTGACACACTGGATTACAAAGTAAACTAGTTTTTATTGTTCCGTAGCCAAATGGCAAAAAACGGAACCCTAATAGATTTGTCATGTCTGTCTGTTCGTCCGTATGTCACAGCCAGTTTTTCTGATTGCGTCAGATAGAGGGTTGTTTTACAGGTGTAACCGACATTTAGGCGAGGGAAGCCGTTAAAAAACTACGTTTATAATATGACCGGGCTCTGAGACTAAAGACTAAACTACTAGAAAAGCTTTTTGATATTTAAGAAATTCTGCATTTTAACCGCGTTCTCTTTCCTGTACCTAGTATCGTGTTTTCTTTTCTTTTCTTAAGTGTATATTTCTCTTTCTACACAATATTTCTTCAGTACAATAACAACTGTAGTTCTAACAAGAAGCTTGGTTAGACATATAACCGACTACTTTCAAATAAACCTTGGTTTTCATTTTCGAAACAGTCTCGTCAAGTCACAATCCTGAAAATACTTTTAAAATGCCAATCACGTATCTAACCGATTGGATCTGTCTTCCAATATACAATTCAATTTAATATTTCATGTTAGTATTAACGAAGGTAACCCAACTCTTTACAAATCTACACAAATATTTTAAACTAGCTGTTGCCCGCGACTTCGCTCGCGCAAATATCAGATTTAGTGGCAAAAGCATAACCCCTCTCTGACGCAGTCGGTTAAAAAGTAGCCTATGTGTTATTCCACGGCGCCAGTTAACTTCATACCAAATTTCATCAAAATTGATTTAGCCGTTTGAGCGTGAAAGAGTAAGAAACATCCATACTTACAAACTTTCACGTTTATAATATAAGTATAGATGTGAAAGGAATGCTGTTCACTTGTTTTGCTTTTGCAGCTAAACCGCTCAAACGGTTGTGATGAAATTTGCTATGGGGATAACTTGTATTCCTAGATATGGTATGGGTTGTTTTTGTTATCTAAATCGATATCCATACAGGCGATGCTGCGGTTGAACCTAGTTAAGTACATAATTATATCGATACGAAATTCAAAACTTGGATTAAAAAACTTAGCGATGTAAAAAACGATTGAAGTTTGTAATCAAAAACATTTGCTCTCTCAGCTGGATTTCGCTGATCATTTTAAAACTTTAAAGAATTACTAAGCGTTTTGGAAAGGTTTTATAAAATAGTTTGTAAGGGTCAAAATGAAATTGAAGTCATTCAGTTAATTGAAGTAAGGGTGTTGACCTTTGAATATCGGATATTCATTCTAATAATATTTGAACATTAATACAGTAACATAGAGTAACATATAATGAGGGCAGGAAAATAATGGCGATAAAACTCTTCAATAATATTTTTGTTTAATATGTACCTACCTATATGCCATACCAATCAAACTACTGTAATTTGTGTTTAATAAAAACCATTGCCTTAAATGACTAATGAGGGCTTAACAAAAATGCTTATGAGGCCTTAATCTTTCTTTACCTGTTTTGTGTGTACATGAATTATAAAATACAAATAAATAAAATAAAACAATGTAGCAGTTCCTATTCTAAAACCCATTTCTATTCCAGGTATTATCACTACTTACAATGGTATGTGAAACATTTGAATATTAAGCTTTTCAGTCCAAAAGGACATTATGCTTGACAAAATATTTACAATTTGTAAAAATTGCAAAATTGCGAGGTCAATTAAAATGGCCGTATCTGCTTAATAAATGCACAAAGCGCGTTAAGTATTTGATAAAGAATTGATTTTATACAAGTGAAATATAATTGAAAATATATTTTTTAATAATTAATTGCTTTGAAATTTATCCTCTTATAATACAGAAAGATGATCAACAAGAAAAGATTTGGTCGCTTCGGAAAAAACAAATGTTGAAGCGAGATCAAAGTATACGTTCATAATGCGTGAGAAAGAGACAGCTTTCTTTTGTGTCTAACCACAGCACGGCCAACTTACAATGCACTTAATGTAAATTAATTGTTATAGTTTAAACTTTGCTGCAAATATTCACAACTATCAACGTATTTAATCGTGATTAAACCTTAAGCCTGTATTAAGATACTCTCCTGCTTTAAAAGGCAAAAATCGTCTATGATATTAAATAAACTGACCCCTGAATATGTTTTGACGTTCTCCTCAGGTTAGCCAGTTAGGACATATAAAATCCAGCGAGTTTATATTAAAAAAATGACATGTAAAAGAGATAACATTTTAGTCCTATTTCCAGAATAAACCATTTTTAACCGACTTCAAAAAGGAGGAGGTTTCTCAATTCGACCGTATATAAGCTTTTTATTTCATTTCACAAAGCCGAAAACAAACATAATCCATAACAAACATTTAGCAAAATTCGGTATCCAGCGCTCGATATTGCATTGCGCATCTATAAAGCGAATGTGAAGTCAAATGAGCTAATGACTGGATCGTTTGTCAAGCTCAGAGCATCGATTTAACGTAATGGCATTCAGAAGGATGGGAACCGCTATTTCAGGATAGAAATTGTTCGGTAAAGGTAAACGGTGAACGTTGGACATTCGATTTTGGGGTTAAGTTGGTAGTAATGCTAATCTTTTGTTTTAGTGAAGGCATTATCTCAGTATAATTTATGTAGAGCATGTCATATTGATCCGCTCCCGTATAGGACTTGTTAGCCACCAGCGTAAGTGTCAAAAGCAAATAAATTAACACGGCTGCTGTTTCAATCATCTGTCATAGATGTTAGAGGCCACTGATGATGTAGAAAATGGAGTCTTTATGTAAACAGGCTCAGCGGGAGTTATGGCCGACGCTTTCGTATTGTAGCATCCGCTTAGCATCCTACAGTCACGAGCGTGTCGCAGTGACTAGCGGTCGGTGTGTTGTTGATATAATCATAATTATATGGCTATAGGTGGGCATTACGGTGGGTATTCCGTGTGGTGTCCGGATATAAAGAATGGCACCGTACCAAGCACCTTGGGTCACCCGAATGGTGGCGGGTAAACAACCAACGTTCGCATTCCCGAAGAGGGTTAGTGTCAGGCAGGCGGCCGACTATAAAACCATAGCCAAATCTTTAAGCAACATGTCTAGAAGACGTGTTGCGCCGACCCCAAGTGAAATGGGATAAGGGCAGGAAGATGATGATGATGAGGTAGGCATTACGGCCCGCGCAGTCGTAGGTGTAGCTGTAGGAGCTGCTACTGAATTTGTTTACAATGTGGCAGCTGTGTTGACAGCAACTAGTAAAGGTATTATGATTCTTGTTGTTGGTAACATCGGTCTTACACAAAGGGATCTTTAACAAGGATTTAAAATATATTTCAATGTTTTTATTTTGGCCATTATTTTGGCATATTAGTCGAAACAAACAGGCAGGCCAATAGACATTACGTAACAGATTTTGAGACAAAGGTATCGTGTAAATTAGTGAATGAGTTTCAAAAACTTATTTTGACAATACACGAAAACATTTCAATTCAATTTCTTCGTTAAACATTTCTGTAACAGTTATTCACAGCTGTTTTATTTTACAAAACTAGACTGCATTATTTTAACTCACAAATATAAGAAATAAAAGCAAAACGAAACTTTTCATTACAGTTCATTGAATTGAGCAAGAGAGAAAATAAAACAAGAATTTTATTTATTCACGTTACACGTTCATATTTCTGTTCAATTTATTCGTTTTTTCAATTTACTATCTCGTTAATTTCTGCTTGTTTCGTTGTGGCCTAAGTCTGGCCGTCAGAGAGTATTAATCTGGATGTTTCTGCCTAAAAAGGTCTGTAATCGGAGGTTTAGGCTAATCTCTTCGTTCGCCTCATTTGTCAGACAGAACAGGTTTACGTGATCGTTAATACTATTTTGCGCGGTTGCTGTATTATCAGCATTTAGAATTCTAAACCTGCGCTTATTATAAACACTTGTATTAGTATTTTAGTAGTAAAGTGTAGTAAAGAGATCCTAGTAAAATTGTTGTACCAAAATGCAGAACCACTCTGTATCACAAAAAATGTATACAAATCTATAATGAAATACTCTAAATTATCAGAGAACTTCTAGCTAGTTGAAACTAAATACAGTAAGTATACACTAGCAATGTAAGGACTAGTCTCTGGACTTGCAAACACTCTTAGGGAACTAAAAGACTTAATTGTAACGTAATCTCTAAAAAAGTAAAAATAGCTTTTAATTAATTGATACAAGGTTCAATTTTCTTTACCAGGATTCTTCAGGTCGATGACTTTGTTCTAAACCCTGTTTTAAGATTAAGTGCAATAGAACTTCACTCGCTCACCTGCAAACAATGGCGTGTTTTGAATGTGACGTCACTGAAACTATTTGAATTAGATTATATCGAGATACGTTCTTTTAGGGTAACTTGCAAAATAAAAGGAGGGAAACTTTTGCATAAAGATTTAAATTGAGATTTTTAAATATAGGGAGAAAGTTTTGTAGTTTTTGCCGATGTTGATTGGAAGATTAATGCCTTAATTGATACTTAACAACAGAATGAATGTAAACGAGTGTGACGAACGATTGGACTTTCGAGATTACTATCAAATATATCTGTTTACCTTCGTAAATATCTTCCTCACAATTCTTTTTGGAACACATAATTTCATCACACTTATAATGTGTGCTATAAACTTTTCATTTTAAAATAAAAACATTGCAAAAGAAATCTTGTCAATTTGGTGTATTTTTGTATTTCCTAATAAACAGTTGTCAATCAGTTTGTCTACATTATATCGTCTTCAAACTGTCTTACATTTAACTATATCTGTATATTGTTTGTGTAGTTAAATTTTACGCGACTCGCAGTTAGCAGTTACAATAACGGCAGAGATACAATAACTATTTCAACACTTCCATTTGGAATCCTACGTTCCTGCTATAAAATCTGAGTAGCTCTCAGATAATTGAATTACTGCAGTTTTCTTTAATATCCATAATATTAAAACTAAGGAAACTGCAGTAAGATGATAGAGTTTTTAAACCTAGTGTTAGTCTATTAGTTACTTAAGATTCCTGGTGGTAATAGATGTTGGCTGATTCTCAGACCTACTGAATGAATAGTACGCATATATCTACAAAATTTCAAGAGAATCGGTACAGCCGTTTCGGAGGAGTACGGTAACTAACATTGTGACACGGGAATGTTATTATTTATATATAAAATCTCTGTAATTTCCCTAGGCTATTGTGTGTTAAATTTGTAAAAGCACATTTTCTAAAATGGTTTGTGAGTGTGTTGAAATCTAGGAACGTATCAGATTACATAAAGGCAGACAAAACAATTCTAAAAGTATCTCTTTTGGGAGCTACGTAACTACAGTTAAGTTTGCACTTTTCCTTATTTAAATGAAATTTCAAAAAAAAATATTACCTAATACTTTTGCTGACTCAGCTAATTTATCTATATTATTTTTTATTTTGATCTTGGATTATATTCATACGCACACATTAAGGCTAAACAAATAAATTTCGCTTTCTAAAAAACCCTAAAAAAAAAATGCCAATTCAGAATCACTCAAAAATCATATCCCCTTTCTAAATAGATCTTTGTTGCGCTTTTCTAGACGTTTCCAATTTAGGCCCGAGGTCGCGCAACCTTTGAGGACAACCTTATTTACTTAAAAGCTTTTGCTTTCGCATTGGATCATTTCCGTGTTCTGTGCCTTTACTATGAGCTCTTAATGCGGGGCTGGTGTTGTTGTGGAAAAGAGATGACGCTATATACTGTGTGTAGCGGTGTCTCGCTTCCGCGATGGTCGCTGGTTATGAGTTCCTGGTAAGTGCGATGGGATAGAGAACTCTTAAGTGTCGGTATATACTGAAGAATGTTTTATGAGACACGTCATGTTTGCTCATCGTTTTACCATGGAAAGGTAACTTAACATGTGGTTGACGTAAAACGGGACGTTTATATTATTTTATGCCCAATTACTGTAATTTAACAAGTGAAATTAAATTAACACAAAATAATCGTATAAAAGTGCCCTCGTTTATAGAGACTAACGTAAAATAAATATAACAAAGTCTGCAAATAAACTCCATGACCAAACCACAAGTACCAATCGAAATTTATTTCATTGGAAATTCAATAACGGACCAAGTCCTTAGGCCCTCGGGATAAAAAAGTTTTAATTCAGAACATTTTTTGTTCTGCATTTGAAATTAAATAAAAAACAAAGAACAAACAAGTCTAGCTTCAAAGAAGTTTTTAAATGAAATTAAAAGTCAACGAACGACGGGCTAAGCTTTATTTATGAGACAAAAAGTGTTTGACACAAAACATTGAGTGGACTAATTAAAACGGGCTATCCATTTGCGTATTCAAATACTCGATGTAGTTAATTAACGCATTTGTTCACGAAATTGGTTTCAGCAATGAGTACTCAATTTGAAGAAAACGTGCATTTTAAATAGCAATTTACGTTATTCTCATTGTACGTAGCTCTGTATTATACGTGCTCAATTATGGTACATTTGTACGGTATTTGTTTATAAAAATCACGTTGAGTGTGCTAAATATTACACATTTATGTTTTGTATTTAGCTTTATACCCCACACTAGAAACATAAATTTCTAAAATTAGGTCTAAAATTAGTCTGTTTTAGTCCATATTTAAATATAATTTAGCAAAGTCAGAAGCAAGCTGCAATTTGATGCAAATCTCTAGTCATAGTATAAAACTAAGTCACAGACCCCTGTTTGTCCATTCATATGCTAAGATCTTTAAAACTACGCAATGGATTTTGATGCGGTTTTTTAACAGAGATAATATTTCCACAGAAATGATTATAGATATAACATCAGTAATACACTCATGTGAAGCTTGAGAGGATATCTAGTTAATATTACAATGTTGGAGGTATACAATCCAGCTACACTATTTGAAATACTTATTCTAGCATACAATCTGTCTGGTAAACTAATGAAACAAAATACTGGCACATTAAACGTGTAAAAAAAAAACAAATTGATTTATAAATAAATCAGAAACATGAACCAGATTAAAAGAATTCGATGCCAACCAGGACTCTTGAACGCCGCCGTAATGCTGTTCATTAATGGATGCAATTATTGTTTTATTTTACACTCCATTTTACAGTTTTCCAATGAAGAGACTAATTAAAGTTGTAAGAACGGTTTACGAACAGGTTGCTTGTTCAACTAGTTAACTGCTTTTTCCAAGAACGTTTGAATTTTAATGGGTATAATAGTATTAGTTTGGTTATGCTAACAGTTCTTCGTTCTGATAGTTTTTTCTTGAACTTTCTCTACGGATATTGTTATGTACAAGAAATCTTTTGCAATTTTAAGTTTATTTTGATAATAATGTGTTCTAATTTTGCAAAATGCTATTTAAAGAGTGCATTTATCGAATTTTAATTTACTGTTTTCAGGGTGTTCATCGAAGCCTCTGTAATATTTAATATGGATTTTAGTTTCCGAAACGTCATCTCAGCTACAATTTGCATTGCTTACCTTTCTTAGGATGTAAAAAGCACCATCGAGATAGCACCAAGCGAATGACCTGAACGCCTTCGTAATAAATCGTGCAGCATTAACCACCTAATCCATCTAACCACCATTAATATAACCATGGTGACGTCAAATTTATTCATTTTTTACCCGTTGCGTGGGCACTGTGATTAATATTCGTAATATCTGACGATCTTTACGGCCATTAATTATCAAAGAAACTGAGTATATCTCGAGTAGATTCTTGACAACGCGATATTGCGAAGAGTCCTTTTCAATTCCTTGTTTACATCCGCCATTTTGAATTGGCGGCGGGAAAATGAGTCATTTCAAAATTCGAGCTTCTGTTATGATTTCTTATAATGGTTTTGACATGCCGACCGTTAATAATGCAATTGTGAAGTTTCGCGATTGTTCGAGCTATCGATCCGGTTTTTCTTAAGTTTTTCGGCTTTGAAATTTGTTAATGATTAAAATTGTTTTGTAAATTCTTTGTTAATAAGAAGATTTACAGATTGTGATTCATTTCTAATACTGTGTATGTGTTATGCATTTATATTCAAATAGTCCTGTATTGTGTCATTTGTTTTTAGAAACAAATTCACGCCCATGTTGTATATTAGTTTAGGCACTGTCAAAAGCACGAAAAAATAAACAAACAGAACAGAACAATACATTAATGTGTAATCCATTGTATACGTGATCAAATAGAGTTTAAGCAAAGAGCATATTTACTTTTTTCTTTTGTAATGTCGGCGCTGGTAACTATTTTATGTACTAGGTACGGTTTAACAGCTCTTTTTACGACATTCAAGTATATATTGGAATTGAAGGCTTTGAAGCTAATGGTTTCGAATGCGATTGGAATCGGAATTTGATTTTACGAGAATATTAGGACTGAATATTTTTTCACTTGGTTTTATTGGTAGGTTATTTTTTTTGTTTTCTGGATGGTGGAAAGCAATTTATGATACTTTTTGGGATTCATAACCCATACCACTGGGTAACATAGTACCTATCCCATGATACACCTTAATATCAGAACCTAATACCTCAATTCTAATGTCTTCAACCCACGCCGAGGGCACGACGTGGGGGGATATGTCGGACTCACACCGACAAAAAACACCCCGGGCCCCTTGTATTGGTAAAGCCAGAGTCGCGGGGTCGCTCGCGTATGCTCTGCGCAACTCTGGCAAGCCTCAGTCCTGCTGGACTCCTTCTCTAAGGTATAGGTGTGAAAAGCCTGTACTACCCATAAGATCGGACGCGCAGGATGACGCGTCCGTTTTGTTCTTGGCCTGTGAGCTGATCGGGTGACAAGGTGTCCTCCCTGCCAACTGCAGGCCCAACCTCACGGTGGCCGCATGCTTGTCAATAGATAATGCCTGCCAACCATATTGCAAACCATATTCAGGGCGGTACTCAACATTTTTTAGTCATCTTTAGCGTAAAATATGGTAAACGCTGACTATCAATGCAGTAAATATCGGCTCCTCCGGAATACCGAACTTACCTAACTCTACTAAATTATGAAAGCCTAATTTATATTCCGTTCGGGTAGTGTCTAGTCGGGCGAGAGGAGTGAATTCAAAAGTCAGTATGACAAGGAGGTTGTATATATAAAATATAGAGTTAGAATACGGGTTTCTGTGAGGGGTTTTTAATGAATGAACTAACAAAACTGGTAATTAGAACGCTAATATTATTTGGTAGTTCAATTTGAAATTTGACATTAGGTAGAGTGTTACGTACGAAATGTGTGTTGGATATTTACTGCAAATGATTTTTTTGACGATTTTTTTCTATACGGCCAGTGTCAATTGAGTTTTACGGATTGCATTTATGTCTTTTTCTTGTTCTTCTGCAGCATTTTTTGCTCACCGTTATCCATATGGCAACACCATTCGGCATCCACGTTATAAAAAAAACAAAAGATGGTTTTTAAGAGAGCCTGTAACTATAATTAGGGTTAAGGAAATCGTTTTTTAAACAAATGTCTAGTAAATTTGTATGAATTTGTAGTTCACGTTAAAGAAAATAAGAACCTCTACAAAGAGAGAAATGTCTATATATTATTATCCTCAAACTTTGACTTTCACAAAACAAATACAGATTACCATCCCATAATTTAAGTAAAATCTACGGTTCATTTATTCCTTAAATTCCTCGTTTAAATATGGCAATAAGCTAAAAAGTTTATTGCATCTATTCGATGGTTCCTACAAACTGAAGGTTGGTAGAAGCTGTAATGCTGGCGCGATACCAAATCGCGTCGTGTCCTTGGCAGCCGTCTAATTTAACGACGACATACGCTTACCCAGATTGTATAAATTATAAACTAAATGCTTAAATCTTTTTGTGATATTATGTAGATTTAAAGTAGGTGAACTGTTTTAGTGGTTTAGGGTAGGTGTTTTATGAAACCGTTTTGTCTGAAGTATTGACGTGATTCTCTTTTCAGGTTTTATTATGCACTAGCGACCCGCCCCGGCTTCGCACGGGTGCAATGCTGATATACTAAATACGCTACAGAAAAACTGTGAACGTTGTTTATAAAAAAAACATAGCGGCCCGCTCCGGCTTTGCACGGGTTTAAAATATGTAACTCACTGAAAAAATGATAAAATCAATCCAGTAGATTTGATTTATTCATTTACTGCCCGTAGCCCGCACGCGTTTTTGGAGTACTTAAAACAATTCCCCTTTCCTTATCTTTGGAATATTTTTTATACACAATATTTTCACTTTTTTTTTACATTTTTTCTTTTTTTTTACATTTTTACAATTTTTTAATATTTTTACATTTTTTTACATTTTTACTTTTTTTTACATTTTTACCTATTTATTTTACAACAATAATTAATATATTACAGAATATCTTTATATACAACGTTCACAGCTTTCTTGTCATTAGACAATACAAACATGTTTTCTCAAACGCTACGTTCCGCAATTTTTAAACCTGTACATCTTTAAAAATATTGATTTAAATCAGATGCTGTAAAAGGCCAAATAGATCTATATTAAATCAACAATGTATTTAAGGTATTTAATTGGATAAGGATTAATGCTGTATTGGTTAAAATCGCTTCGAATATTAGTCATTATTTGTCGTAAAAAGTAAATGACAAAAAAATGTTATTGTGGGATATTCATAAGAGATAGACATATACCATCGCGGAGTTTTCTGTAGACCTTTTCATTGTGTACAATACTTAGTACATTATTTTGATAAATCTCGTAGGATTCAGCCTGCGTTTGCAATGTAAGCGGAAAAAATGTAATTTTTTTCGACATCACATTAGAAACCTCAAAAATAACAGTATTTGTCCACTATTTAATGGATGATATTATACATAAAAACCTTCCTCATGAGTTACTCTATCTATTAAAAAAAACCGCATCAAAATCCGTTGCGTAGTTTTAAAGATTTGAGCGTTCATAGGGACATACAACATGACACATGACAGAAAAAGCGACTTTGTTTTATACTATGTAGTGATGACATTTTATATGCAGTCTAGAGTTCTTTTAAAACATAATTAAATTAAACCTTCGGTAAAGCAGTGAAAATCAGTTAAAAAAGTCAATTTTCGTTTTATCCACAATTAATATTTAAACATTACTTTATTGAAAACGTAACCTACCTAATACTTTACTTTTACATCACAAATTGAAAAGTACTAGGCAAGCATAGATCTTAAGTAACGAACTCAAACAGAATTTCAAATGCATCGATTATAAAGCAGGTTTATAAACATAGGTACGTTGTTTGACACGAGCTAAGGTACTAGAGGCAAGCGCGGTGAAGCGTGCAATATTGCTTAATAAAAAATATCAGTCCTTTGTTCATTAAGTCCTAAATGAGTGAAGAACCATTATGCTTCAACGCTACAAGTAAATTAGTAACTATTTTGTATTTATGACGCCAAGAACATATCTTACGCCATCACATCGCATATCAAAAGTACTAGGCAAGCATAGATCTCAGGTAACACTTCAAACAAAATTTCGTATCTTCGTGTTTCGCCTCTAGTATTTGTTTTTTAAACAAATACTAGAGGCAAGAACCTGATATTCAATGAAAATATGATTTTGATTAATTTAGAAGTAGGGCTACAAATTGTATTTAAATACGCCAAGAAAACAGCTCCCACCATCGCATCTCAAAATGAAAACTACCAGGCAAGCATAAATGGTAACGAACTCAAACAGAGTTTCGAATGCATCGTTTATACGTACATACTCGTATATATAGGTAGGTATGTTGTTTGACACGAGCTAAGTACTAGGCAAGCGCGGTGAAGCGTGCAATACGGTTTGTTCTCGAGAGGATGCATTTACTCCTTTGATGATATGCTCGAATAAAGCGGGGATAGCAAAAAGGTTTTGTAACTTTTGATACTGTTTGTGTTCTTCATGGTGAGCTAGGTATTTGAAATGGGAAATTTGACAGCAAGGAGTTTATCACACTATTTTATAATGTTTTGTTTATTTAATGGCATTTGTTTATGATATTGGTGAATATTAAATTGATTAGATTTTAAAAGAGACTTGAACCCCAGTGTTGCGACATTTTTTCTTAGGGGAGTCATTCAAGAAATGTCAACGCTATCAAGCTAAAAAAAAGTATCGAATAAAAGAGATTGCATTTATCCTATTTCTGTAAACTTTTAAATTAACATTAATGTTAGTTTAAACTTAATAAAAATTGTCCAAATGTCCAAAATTTCCAAATTGTAGGTCACTTAAACTTACAAAATATACTTAACAGACAATAAAATGACACGGAAAACCTACTTCAAGCAATATTTCTGTATGTATAACACCTAATAATTCCGCATTTCTTAAAAAACACACATTGTTTTCCACAAAAGTACTTCAATAATTTCAAACTATTTCCATACGGCAAAGTAAAACATTTATTCAGTCTACAACAGCTTTTACAAAAGGAGTCTACACTCATGATTGAGAGAGTTATCTTTATATTCGACTGTTTATTTAAAACTTTCTCCAGACATTGTTATTGTTCATGTACTTAGTGTTTTTGTTTCTCACTGATACCGTCTACGTTGTAGGGGGCAAGGTAAACATAGTTTAGTCTATAATTATATTAGACGTAATTTTGACACATTTTAAAAGCGAACTGGGTATCTAGGTGTCAAGTTATTTTTATATTCTTAACCGACTTCAATATAGGAGGTTGTTCTCAAAAAAAGTATATGTAGTTTTTTATATACATAGATATATTTTAGTTTTATCCCTCAATCATGAAAATAAACCAAGATATATAAAAAATGTGTGACGTCATTCCTTGCTACACTTTTGCAACGTAATTACGTCGCTCCTAATCTATGGCGCACGTTATGGATTTTATTGTTCATATAAAGCCAAAAAATACTCGTCTTATATTATGTAGGTATAATTTTATCAACCAATTGACGAATAAAAAACGTTTATTTCGATTCACGCGATTTCTGCCCTGTCATCATCCTGTTCAAATCAATTTAGGAGACATCTGTCAAATCACAATTATTATATTACATTTATAGCCCTATAAAGGTCTTTATCGATTAACTATTGACCTTAAAAAGGTTAAGACTGCCTTTGACCTGTCATATGTCTTTACTACAATGTGTATTTTAAATTAGGTAAATGTACGTACATTGTTTGTACATAATATAAGTTGTTTGTTTGGTTAGATCTTTGTAAATGTCAATATGAAGAATTAAGTCTAACCCTAATACTTGTTTACTCGTAAAGTAATATTTGAGTTTTAGTTTTGTTTGACAATTTTAAGTGTTGACAAATATTGAGAAACTTTCTAAAATTGAATTCTAGTCACTCATAAGATAAATTGTATCTTTCTAACAAGCAGATTATTATGAAAAGAAAATATGATTCTTCGCTAAAATAGGTTTTTTTTGCAAAATAAATACAGCAAACTAGCTATTGCCCGCGACTTCACCCGCGGATATGTCAAAAAGTAGCCTCTGTGTAGAGTGTCAACTAACTTCATACCAACTTCACCAAAACTAATCCAGACGTTTGAGCGTAGCAGAGTAACAAAAATCCGTCCAACCATCCATACTTACAAACTTTCGCGTTTATAATATTAGTAGTATATCACTTGCAGTGTTGTAATAGTTAACTAACAATACCTACGGCGTTAAAGACAAACTAAAAAGCGATTAAGGCGAATTAAAGATACATTATTAAGATGATTCCATGACAATCTTATTAGTTTAATATCATCGCTTGAATTGTTTCTAAACATTTTCAATATCGCAAAACCCCAAACATTTCTTAACATTCTGTAGAATTAGTGAAAACTATTTTGTATTACATGACTTTATTTTCATTAGTGTTGTTATTCAAGTGAACCATCCTTACTGTGCCTTTCGCGTGACCTGCCCCTGTACTATGAAATCTTAAACGAAAACTAAGGTGGTTGTGAAAGCGAGATGCTGCTATACCAAGTGTGGTTCGCTGTGTCACTTTCACAACGACAGCAAGCCTTCTTTGAGTGTTTGTGGTACAGGTATAGAGCACTGAGAGATATCTTTAGATATTAATTATTCGACTAGAATAATACCTTTAGTGTCCTTATCTGTAGGGCTGCGTTGTTTTTGGAATCTAGTTATCTAACCAAGTTGACTGAAAGCTTAGTACCTACTAAATTAAACGATCTTGTGTAGGTATACGACCTATACCTAATAGTCGTAATTATTATAATAATGATCCACAAATTTTCCTCTACATGACGAAAGGTCTTTCGACGAGCTGAACCATGAAAAATGCTATTTACATGCATTCAAAAAGAAAAATGCATTTAAAAATAAATAATAATATTTCATTTACATTTATGTGTCATAATTAATCCATTCAAGCAATAAATTTGTTTACTAGGTTCGTGTAAAACGCCATATTTACAGATAAATAAATACCAATGCGACAATGTTGGCATACAAAGTAAAAACTAGAATTTATATTAATATTTAGGTGAATGTTTTAAACAGAGTAAGCTTTATGTAAAAGAGTGTGTTATTAGAATAGATCTGACTGGAAATTCGATATTTTGAAAAATCAAAATCACAAAAACATGAATTGAATACCTACATTATGCGTTTTTAAAGATTTCAAAGCAATTATGAAAATTACAAGTTTATCAAAATACACCAATCATTATACCTTATTGTGATAATACTAACAAAAGCGTATTTATTTTGGATCAATTAACTAAGCTTATACGTCAAATTAACCTTTAATATCCCAGATAATGGTTGAACGGTAAATAGCGATTATTATGACATTAACCCAATCTAGCCAATATTGTGTAAACGGTGTACTATATGAGTTCTACAAATTTTTTACGCTCTGTTTCTGAAAAACAACAATTAATTCTGTTGTCAAATGTACTGATAAGAATGTGATTGGTTGACTTTAAGACTTACAACCAATCACATAGGTGGACATGAAATTTACGTTTGTATTGTTCAGCCCGCCTAGACAAGAAAATCGCTCAATGGAAATGTATTGAATTGACAAGTCAAAGTCACCTGACTGACTCGTCATAATTAAAGAGTTGTCAATTCCATACATTTGAGCGATTCGATAGCCGTTAACGCTTGTCTTCGAAACTGGGGTTTGAAAGTTTGCAGCTTGAAAATTAAGATTTTTTACTTGCTTGCGGCTCCAAACTATTATTTTATTTAGATTAGATCTCAAAGTGATTCTTGAGTTATTCATGAAGGGTTAAAAACGTTTGCTTTGTAAGTTATTCTAAATTGTGTTCCATTATTCATTATCTAAAATAGCACTTGTTTTTTATTAAAAATAAATTTTCTTTGAGTTTATAATAAGCCTTTTCTTGGAAAATAATTTGATTAATATGTCTGAGCGAGAACTTGTGAAAGAAAATTTTAAGCTGGTTTCTAATTTGACAAAAGAAAACATTATCATACATGCAGCTTAGTTTTAATTATCCATCAAGACATTAACATACTAATCTAGTCTTTATCATACTATACATATAATACAAATTTCGTTGTAATATCCCAGTACACGACAAACCCAACTCCACGGCGACTTGCAACATAAACTGCATTAAAACCATCTGTAAAACTAAATAAAATATCTCCCAAGCTTACAAGCTAACGTTAATGTAAAGAATTCCTCCTCCTTGTTAACTTTCTACATTATTCCTAGGCATCGCACTGAATATTGAAACGAATTGCGCAACTTCGTAGACGAACTTAGAACTCGAATAATAAGAACCTGTGCTATGGAAGTACTATTGTATTAAGTAAAATACTCGCCATCCACTTGAAAGTTCCGTGCAATATGGAACAAACTCGACTAACTTCTTTGACCGTTTAATTTCAGTTCTTGACTTTAATACGAACAGTTTACCTATAGTATCTGCTACCTTATTGTAGTTTACGAAGAAAAATACAAATAGCTTTTGTACCTATATAAAATCTTGGAAGATAGTTACTGCTGCCTTGTGGAAGCAAGATAGAGCACTATTCGGCGGATTGTCGTTCTTCTTCCACTGATTTTCAAACCACAAACTACGGTCTTAGTTTAGAAATTCTGGTAAGATCCTAGGTGTCTGTAGTGAAAACCTTCGAAGACGTTCTCGCTTTGTGTCTAGCAATAGAATACGGAGAAGTATTGCTGTGATTTTTGCCGTTAGAATTCCTCTTGTTTTGCTTCAAGGGATTTCAAAAACAGCTCTTCAGACGTCTGTATTTAACTTCATGTTAAGGGTACAGTGAACAGGGTGGAGTTGGCGAATCTTTGATCACCATTAAGCCATTTAAAAAAAAGGATCATGGATGCTTTTGCATTAAGAAAAAGCGTACCAGGACGCAACGGGATTTCCAAATTTAGTGCTTGAAGTTAGTGATCAGTTACATGTCCAAAATATGCGT
This sequence comes from Chrysodeixis includens, assembly GCA_941860345.1. NCBI lineage: Eukaryota > Metazoa > Arthropoda > Insecta > Lepidoptera > Noctuidae > Chrysodeixis > Chrysodeixis includens. Next base: position 9,774,618 of record OW796097.1, read on the forward strand.
GCTATTCGTTCGCCAACCCTAGTATTTCCTAGATAGGTTATTACAAAAATCCTTATACGATGAAGTTTATACGACAGAGTCTTGTGCTGGTTATTGTAGTATACATACCCAGTACCTAATAACACGATTGCTTAGTATTGTAAATGATTTCTTCAATTGCCAATAGTCCGGTTTAAAGTTAGCAAAGTAAACCTTGAACACCTAAATCGATTTTGTGCTGGGATTCTATTGGGCTTGGATCAGGTTACGTTTCTTATTTACACGGCTAAACTCATTTATTCATTGATCCGAATTCTAGCCCAGACTCAACCTAAGCCTTTGTATATTTATCTAGACTTGCCTGGTAATAAGATTTGTAGTGTTGCTAGCCTAAATAAAGCAGACCTAGTTTGAATAGTTTTAACAAAGTTAGTGTTGTCAGCAAATTCTGTTATTTCTGTAACGGTATTTTAGATAATAGTCCGAATAGAGCTTAAAATTGTTTTAGATTAAACTCAATTTGAGTCTTAATTATTAAGCCAGGAATTACATATTTACAAATACATTCAATTCTTCTCGTACACTCTGCATGCACCGCAAATATTGTATACTCCAACACATTTTAATTAACGAAAATAATGTGAAAACAATACACAATTCATAATTGAAACCAAACATGAAACTTGAAATGGGAATTTTAATTAAACTTGTGAATTTTCCTTTATATTTTCTCCTCTCGACGTATGAATATCATTTCCTCGTGTCAGTCAAATACTGGGAAAGATTTAAAATGTGTTTTGTTCCGAATTTGTTGTCGTCGACGAGAAACTCGGTTTCGGGTCGAGTGTTCTGACCGACCCAGTTGTTAGCTGCAACCCTGCAACGTCGATATGCTGTCACAGCACACACCCAACCACTTTAAATTTACCGCCGCTAAAAACTTTAGCTACCTTATCCCGACCACATAAAGTATAAATTCGCTTGACGACCACTTCTCCAGTACTTCAGTCTGTGTACTTTATATTGACGTGGAAGTACGTGTCGCGTGCCCGTTTTGAACTTAATTTGACGCTTACATTGCATTTTTATTTATTTCAGTACACTGTGTTGCTTTGCTCATAAAAATTGCAGTCGCAGTGTTGTATGACCTTATAACCTTATTTTTTATCGTACCTACATGGAATGCTTTTAATAATTTACACCATTTTGTTACTGTATGGAAATTATTCGTGCTCGGCGTAAAATATAACAACTCGCTTTACGAATATCACAAACTGTAAAGTGAGTGTGGCTGATGGGTAGTTCTGCGGTGAATTTTGTTTATTATTCTCTGATTTACACAATAACAGTTAAACACAGAGAATAATTAAATGTTTTTGTATTTCATGATTGATCCTGTTTTGACAGACCACAATAAAATACAGAGCGCTTTTTAACATACCGGTGTTACACAAAGCGTCAAACAAAGAGCAATTTAAAAACAAGTAAACATCGCCGCAATCAAAGCATCACAATCCGGACCATCATACTAATACTATCTAAAATAGCCCAAAACGCGGGGTTAATTTAAAATCACTCAAGGATGTCGGCGAGGCAGGGCCTGTATCTGGGAGATCACGATAGGGCGCGTTCGCTGAGGCCCGGCTTGAGTTGGCCCGCACCCAGCTGACTCGGCTGCCAAATGCCGCCTCCTTACCAGACGCCGCTTTACACAAATATTAAAAGTAATAAGTAAGTCTCAGTTGTGTATTGATAGTGTCTGTCTCTGTAAGTTATATCTACGAATTTTGTGGGTTATGATGGTAGAAGTTTGGCTTTATCATAAGTTGAACTGTTTGATGGAAACTGGTATAGGTTTGAACGATTAGAGAAAAAAATGTTTGCAAATATTGAGGTGTGAGTAAAACAAAGGATGTTCATGAAAAATTAAGAATTAAAGAGTGCTGTAGAATAAAAAATCAGATTATTAATATCCTAGTTACAGATATTTTTATATTTATATTATTTTTTCAACTATTACGCGACTAGTTTCATCCGAATGGTTTCTGTCACGATCTGACGTGGGGGCGACGGAAGTGTAGTCAACTGATTTCTCAGTATAAAAGAAAACTAGTACCTATTTCTAGACTAAGAAATGCTAAACGAATATTATAAGCTAAACCAACTTACTTCATACTTTAAAAAACTCGGGTACGTACCTACAAAGTTTTCAAACTTAATACGAAATATACAAAGAAAATTAATAATAGACTAGTATAGGTAAGTACATATTTCAAAGAGTTTCAAGTTATTCTATTATTATGTCCAAAAATACACCTAACCTTTATTTAAACAATAATTTTACTTAAAATATGATAATGTATATTTGTAACTTATATGACAGCATTTGTTTTTAAAGGTCAAACAATTGTTCATTTCTGGACGAGTATTTTTATTTTACTTAATTATTTCTAAAATAGAAATTGTATTATTAGTATTCGGCAGAATGAGGCTATTGAAATAACACGAAGTATACGAGAATCAAAGAAGATATGTAAAATAAATACAGGATGGACAGATTATCAGTTAATCTATAAGGGTAGCACCGCGGGGTGCAGCTAGTACATTTCTAACTTGCATTATCCTATGAATAAGGTCGGGATTCTAAACATCATTAGTCCCAATTAATTGTGAGGATTCAAACATTCCAATACAGCTGGCGAATCTATTGTAAATAATTGAACAATATTGCAGTAATCCAGACTTATTGGACTTGAAATACTATTTGAGTATTGTACCCATTGAAGTCGATCAATCACTGAATTAACCAACTTCAAAAAAGGATCAGGTTCAACGTTTGAAAGCATATTTTTTATGTACCCGGTATTACCAGCGTTTTGACTGTTCGTGAACCGATTCAAAAGATATGTATTTTGAACATTGCTGTTAGTAATCTGATGTAGTGAATTCACCGTTTTTTCGATTCACCGCTTTTGTATATCTCTACCAAAAAAATATATGCTTCTTCTTTCACAATATCCCACAATCATTATTTTAACAATATTCTCATAGAACATCACAGACTCAAGTTATTCCTTCATTTCCCCAAGATTTAAAACCGTTAACCACCCTTAAGTTCTCGTAATTAACTTTTATCTTAGCAAAGGTACAACTATGATTAGCAACTTATAATGACTTTCTGAACTTCCTTAGCTGCTTAAACGTTATTACTTACCTTCAAAGGAACCATTTTTACTATAAAATACATTTATATTACTTGTGGTCTTTGAGGAGATCGGCGGATCTAGCACTACGTCTAAAAGTGATATAATTGCGGGTGTGGGAGCGAGATAGCACTACAAGGTGTATAGCGGCGTCTCTTTCACACCCGCAATAATATTATTTCAAGAGGAGATGGTAGGACCTTTTGGTAAGTAATAAGTTGAAGTTATTACTAAAAGATGAGGACTTGTTAACATTAGGTTGTAGGTTCTGATAACATTTCGCAGAACCGATATTTTCAATAAATAAGTTTTCACCAAAGGTCGAAAGATGTCAATTTCATGGTTAGAGTTATAATTGCCTATGTTTTGGACTCAAATCAAATCAAATCTTAAGTCATTTTTTCAAATTAGGCTACAATGTAGCACCTTTTGAACGTAAATTATAATAGACAGCACCCCATCGCTCAATTTTCACCGCTTCTTTGCTTTCGTTACGGGAGATGGAACGTCTAAGTCATATGATCGCTAGATAGCCAACTACCACTTCTTAAAGTAATATTATAGCAGTTGTAGAAGATAAATGTACTAAATAAACCGTCAGCTTAGCTACTCTAGCTTTTTGCCGACTATTTTTGGCTTTTCGTCTTTTAGCTGATAGATTTAACTATTTTCGTCCGTTTGTTAAATAACAATACAATAAACACATATTGTTTTACTTCACAAAATAAGATAAGTGAAAAAAGGTAAGGAGTGGGAGGCTACTTCTCTTAAGGTCAAGTCATGTACAAAAACTAAGTTTGATATTAAGTAAAAAACAATACAGGCGTGCTGAAACTGTTCACTGTCAAATACGTTTTCAATAGTGGGTAGTAAGACGGTCAGGTTTCTTAATACTAATAAAAAATCGTGCTGATTTGATCCACAAGAAAAAAGCTATAGTATTACGATTTGACGTTAAAATTCTGCAACTATAAATGTATGATCCGTAAGATTTACGATACTTATATCAAATTACACCATAAACATTTATTGTTACATTCAACATTATTATAAAACAATCCAGCTACCTATAGCTATACAACATTATGGTTAGCTTCATTTAAGTGCAGATAATAACAATATTAGTTTATCTTAAGAGCTGTAATACCAACTAATGGTTGCCGATTAAGAAAGCCTTGCTTTATTTTACTATTGTACTCAATGGGTGTACGTAACTACGCTAGGATTATTCTTAAGTCGTCATAGACTGAATGTACACGTTGGCTTACAATACGCTGTGGTTATATTATTGTGGAATTAATAAGATGTTGCTAACGAGCTTTCTTAACATTTCATTGACTGACTGAATAAAAATACCGTGAACAAAAATTGTAAACGTTTACTACAAACAATAATAAAAACGTTTGAATTTTTAATCCTTCAAAGCAAAGTCCTATTGACTGTGTGTGGCATACAATAGTGACAATAGCCAATAGGCGCTGAATTCCGACGTGCATTCACGAACACTAAACCTATGATTTTAGTCTGTGGTCATCGCGGCCGAGGCTTTGTGTCCAATACAGTAGCTAGTTTGATACAATGGACCTGATTTTTACACGATGATTCGATAACAGGAGTTTTTAGGGTTCATTTTTCTATGTACTCATTATTTTAACTGTAACGTAACTCTCTTTTACTTATACTTCAGTTTAATAAATTCCAGTGTATTTTAATATTGGGGGTGAGCACGATCATTTGTTCTGTGTCTGGGTGTAATTTATCAATAATATGTACGTATTTAGATGTATATAAGTATGTTTTGTCAGTTGTCTAGTACCTACTCTTAATACAAGCTCTGCATAGTTTGTGACTAGATAGCGCTGTGTAAAAGTCATGGAATATTATATTATAATTATTTTTGTATAATACTGTATGACGTCAACATACAAACCAGTCTATGTCTACGCTTCGCATCAGCGAGTTATGTCTACGCTTTCGGATCGTGGCATCCGCTGAGCATACTACAGTCTCGAGCTAGTCGTAATGTTGTAAAATTGTAGGCATTTATTTTTGATAACGACCGAGTCCTGCTATTGTATTTTTGTATGCTCTAACCTACGCGCAGTTCTGAAGAGTTATGGTAAATGTATGCAGCCATTGCAAGGAGACGGCTTAATGTCTTGTCTTTATGGCGTCTTTATTGTCATGGCAGTTCTCATGGCGGTTCCCCTCGGGTTAATCAAAGTAATTGTTTTGTTCGTTATCTATTTTCGGACGATAAATCAGGGGATAGTTTGCGTCGTAGTTTCGGCCGAAATCTGATTACTTTATTAATGTTATCAAGCCTTCAGAGGTTCCTCCTTTACCCTCAAGTTTATTACTTAACTATGGAGTGCTCTTGTCTGAAAAGGGTGATTTTTAACATACTGGAGACCAGTATACTTGTGAAATTGAACGACTTTTGTTTTATGACTTTAAGAAGTTCTGAAAAAGAAAGTTTAGCTTACAAACTCCCATAAATTGCCCATCATGGGTGCTGTTATATGAATCATGGAGAGATGTAGAACAAAAGTTACGCACTTTAAAAGTGCGACAATTAACATAACCCCTTCGTTACTATATATAACTGTTCCCACGTCAAACGAAGAGAATTACCTACCTATACCGAGTTAATTAAATAATTGATGATGTATCATGCTATACAGCAATATACCTACATTTATAATCAAAGTGGCGAACCCATTACAGCTGACGGATACCGCAACACCCATTTCCCTTAATAACTTATTATCACGTAATCCCCAATCATAACGAGAACTCCAAACTCTTAAAAGCCTTAATTATAAACTGGGTTGTGCGAGGGTCATTTAAAAAGCGCATCAAAAGTTATGCTCATAAATTTGTGGAACTATCTGATGGCGGGCACGCCGCACGTGGGGGGTCCACGTTTCTAACTGATAATTAATTGCGAAGACGTAAAGTTTCCACCCAAAAGGGCTTGTTTTCAAGCTGACGAACTAAATGCGAGTAAATTGAGTTTTGATTAAGCTAAAACGACGCTGAACTTTGCGCGACGGTTGGCAATGGCACGTTGAGATCCACTTGGATGTTGATTACAGTGTAATTTTAATATGTAATCAAGTTACAAATTAATTCTTATGTGAGACGAGGTTTAAGCGTAATTAACTTTATCCATCGATGTTGTGCTTGTGTAATTTTAGGCGACGAGAATTTTAGATTAATTATACCTATGTTGTTAATGAAAAATTATAGCATAAATAATTATTTCATTTTTATGAAGAATTCTTGTTAATTTTGCGATGAAACTAGAAAAGGACTGACGTCATTGACCTTCAGTCTGTGACTCCAAACACGATACCTTGGTTTGACTTCTACTTATCAGCTCGCTCCGATAAGGTCACTATCACCGTTTTCCCGTTGAATTAGTATTTTAATTGTTCCTGTCCCACTGTGGGGCAAAGGTTTCTCTACTCTCTTTTCCTCTCTAGACATAAAATATGTGTATATGTGTTTTTGTCGAAGTAGTCAAAGTCATTCCACTATTCATCATTTCGATTCCCCCCTTAGGCCTACCCATTTGCTGGTTAAATATCATAATAGTTTTTTTATGTATAGGTAAATACAGTATATAAAAATAGTAAATAACTAAAGTTCAAATAAACTCAAGTCTCATCGCCGTCGGAAAAGAGTAAGGATCCATTCAACTCGATCGGAAAAGCGATTCCGTTCCGATATTAAATGAACGTTCGAATCAATGTCTCAATTTTATTGAGACTCGCTATTTATCTCAAACTATTGCAATCGAAGGGTGGATATATATTAGAGCATCTATTTGTTACGTTTGTGCAAATGCTCGAAGCTCTGTTCGGCGGGGTTCTTAGCAAATCAACATTTACTTTTTTGACATTTCGGAACATTTTGACTTTTCGAAATTTCGGACCTGTCCCGCTCCTTACACCAGTGAAATAAAATGAAATGAAATCATTATTTCTGTAACTAGGATAATTATACCACTTTTACAAATCTTAAATACGTTCCGAGCTCGCTGGATTCGACACTCGTTGTTTGAAATTTTTGAGTAGATTGTAACAAAATGACGATCGCATTTGAAATTAGTTACACTAAACACTAAATCACGCCAACGAGCGGTCGTTGTCATCTTACCAGTAAACACTCTAGTCTAGTCAATATGAATAAATATATCACTCTGAAACTGAAAATAACGATTTCTCCTATGTGGAAACACATTTCAGGAGCAACGAGTATTGATTACTTGTCTTGCACGTTCCCTTTCGCTTGAAGCTATTTAGCATTTGAAGTAGCCACGTTCGTATATTTACCTACGTATATTTTGAAATGGCCAAGCGAAAGTGAGTGAGTGATGATATCAAAGATTTACCGCTTGTATTTTATAACTATTAGTTAAGATTTTGCTTAAGTATCAATGTTTTCCTAACGTTCGGGTTTTTAAACAAAACTAGCACTAAAAAAAGGCAAAAAAAAAGAAAATTAATGTTTTTACTAAAACTAAAACTATTAAAATTGTATTATATGGGTGCTAACACTTGCTTGTGGTTACAATTCTGGCAACAAACCGTCACTTCTTTGAGCAAGACATCACGGTTGTAAAAGAGAGATGACCCTATCTGCCGTGTAGCGCTGTCTCATTTTGCCAACTATATCAGTCTTACTTTATATTGTAGTATCTATGTTTCCTGGTTATTGAACCCTCCTATTCTCATGCTACACAAAAACAAACACACCTACATTTCCTAATAACACTAGAAGTCTGAAGGTAACTAGTTACCTATATTGCCTTACAAAACGATATCTTGTTTTGCTTCATCCCATTTCGCCGAACTTTTCTGATATCGCCCGCTTCACGGCTATAAAGTTTTACACACTGGGATGAAATAAAATACAAGGATTATAACCATCTGTGTTTACTTGTACAAAGAACACAAGTTTCGATCACGTACAAAGTGCGATCGAGTACAAACTAAACGGCTTCATGTAAGTTATACTGTACAGGGATGGGTGCACGCGATAACGCATTTAATCTCTAGTGTATTGAGTTCATTTTGCTTTGAAGTTTCGAATGGCTTTCTTCAGAGTTCTGTTTTGTTTCAGTTGTGAATGTGCGAACTGTTTAGTTTCATTTTGCTTGTAATTTAGATATGGAGGTTATCGAGCTAGTTTTGGGAACTTTCGCCAGTTTGTATTATATGTAAAATATAATAGGTCAAAGGTCGTATAACCGATGTTGTAAGATACACACCGCTAAATTATACGGTATACTTTGTAATTTTGGCTGTACAGTTCAACTGTACAGAACATACTGAACAGTTTTCACCTACACCCTACGGTTTTCCTATACAGCTAAACTATGCAAGGTAACATTGCGATGGTCAGCTTTACTACCTATTAAATGGCCTCCTTCCCAATAAAAGACAACAGTTATTTTTAACACAGAATTTAATTAAGAAAAGCAAATCAATTCAATTAAACAGGCAGTTTCAAAACCTAGACAGACGTCTTCAAACAAAAAGATTGTCTGTTGTTTCTTTGTTCGTCAGTCTCAAAAGAAATGGTAATGATTTAAATTTTCCTTTTAAATAAGGGACGTTTATATGATCATTATCCCGGCATTAATTATTTGCTTCTGTGGCGGATGCTCGCCGACTTACATTACAATTAATTTTAATGTTGAATTCACTAATTGGGAGTTACATCACTCGAATTATATTTTTTCTGCATGATTTACTGTTAATGTGAAATAAATACTGCAGTTTCTTTTATTTATTTTAATTTTAAGTCTATTTGACTTCATTTTTATATGTAGGTACTTTGTGGTATGCCGTATGGGATTGTTTAAATACAAAGTGATTCGCCGAATCCCTGTTACGTTAAAATATTTCCTTTGTGCACGTGATCGATGGATTTTTCCTAGAAAACAAGTCTTTATAAAAAAAGGCTTGTATCTGGTATATCGAGTGCAAATTTTGATGAGTGAATGACGATTTTGTGTGGTATTTTCTTTATATGAAAATTGACAAGTTTTCTTTTTATTTTCATACACAAAAGCATTCCTGAAAAAGACTGACCGTTGTCTGTGAAAAAACGTTAAAGCGAAGTTGTGTTAACAAGTAACAACACATTTTACACAACTAAATTCGAACAAATCTACCATTTTTCAATGAGTAAAGCCGTGTTTATTAGATGAAAATATAAAACGTAGCGTACCTATTAACAAAAAGATACATTAACATCAGTATTAATTATTTCAGTAACATGTTTAACAGCGGCCGACACGGCCGGTGACCGCATAACATCCCCACTAATTGTGATCCCAAACGAACGGTTATCGGCATTCGTACTATCGATCGCCATTCGCTACATTCGCGACGTTCTTCTCACTTTGTCAGCTTTACATTGGAGTGCGAATTCCCTTAGAGATGTTGGTGGGTAGTATAAACGCAGCAATAGTAGGTATACCGATGGCGGCGCGTCGTTGAAGTGCGGTAGGGTTGTGGGTAAGGGACCTACGGGAAAGTAGGTCGGGCCGGCGGCCCCCCTCGCTCCCCTCCCCCGCCCCGCTGTGTTGTCGCTTTCACTGCGTCCGCTCGGGATAAAGCCTAATTTTATTGCGTTGCGTTCGATCGTGTCTTTCACTTGTGGTCGCCTGTTTGTTATAAGAATCGGATGATCCAATGCTTTTTTTGTATTCTCTTTTAATTTAACAGAAAATTCGATTACTCTTGTCGCTAATTGTTAGACATCCCACAAAAGAGATATAAAACCTCCTTCTAGTATTTTCATCGATGTGATTTCAGTTTGTATACTGCACGAGTAAAACAACAATATACACGTACTTATATCGGCCCCTTCCATCAAACCAAGCCATTAACTAACAGAAACTTACAGAACCTCATTACGTGTTCGTAGTTTTAGCTATAATGTTTACCTGCGGTTTTCTCTACGTACGTTCAACGCTTGTTTATTACTCGTACTTCGAGTGTGCATTAACCTATATACGTTGAGTTGAAAACTTGAAAGAATGCGTTTTGAATGGCCTGCTTTTTAAATGTCGCAGTGTTCTGCAGTCATGAATCACGCGTTGACAAGAGCCGTGGGAGTCGCCCGCGTTATGAATTGGTGCTAGTCAGGTATGGTCGCATGATGTATTCGTGGTGAAAGCCGCAAGCTGATCTCAGAGTTCAATTTTATTACACTAGTTTTTTAATAACGTGAATTTTGTTTAATTTAAATTTAAAACTGTAATTGAATCGAGAGAGTAATTTTGTGTTTATTTTTTTGTCTATTTATGCAAATAATGATTTTGTTTGTATTTCTTAATTGTTTACATCGCATATCACATATTCTGGATAAAATATTAAATAATCAGCCTAAATGGTAAGAACATAAAGTCGCTTTTTATCTACCACCTCGAATACCAACTAACCTAACTACTTCTAAACGACATATTAAAAAAGTAGGTACATCAATTTTAAATTCAGCTTGTTGTTTGTTTAGTTTAATTACTCTGTGCATGAATACCCCATGAATTAAAGGGCGCAAAGGGTTCAGTAGCCCTAACCCTTCACAGGGCGGCGTAGAGGGACTGTGTCATAAAAAATGCATTGGCGGTTTAGCGAATGGAGATACAAGAGTGTTTAAATGCCGATGTACCCTTGACTTGAGTATTATTTTGACTCAAACTGAAGTTTTTATTGGTTCAAGTCATTTGACTAGTTTTATGACGAAAGTTATTTGTCTATGTCGTTGTGGGCCTGTGTTGCTATCGATTTTCTTATACCTCTAGATGTAATACGTTTTCTCTTTTAGATTTTTCTTTGTTACACTTCATATTACCAATCAAGTAATATATCGATATAAATTAAGCTCGATACAAACACAAAAAATCATCTCAACATAGAATGTTAGAATGCTCGCATCATCGCATGCATCGCGTAACGAGCGGTGAGCGAGAGCAAAAGCTACGTCGGCGTAGCACCTACACTGCGCGTAGCGGTCTCCTATATACGATGGCTACAGTCCTGTATAGAGTATACGTACACATTGCGCTAGTATTAATTAAAATCTTCTTTGTTATGTTAATCATACACAAACCTGTCTAGTAAAGTAACAGATAATTAAAAATATCTCATAGAATGTCTATCGAAACTGTCGTGTGTCGTTAGCTTTCTAAAGATTACGTCCAAAATTTATGTTGCGATGTGTATCAAATTTTGTTATCTTCTTTCCATGATTTTACATTATTTGAGACGGTAAACAATATTCTTTGCCAAATAAATAGTACACAACAAGTTCTATTTTGGCTACACGGCCTTCCTTATATCTATGTGGCATTAACAACTAAAATAATTCTCCACTTGATTTATACTAAAAGAAAAACCGAAAAGAAACAACTCTAACTTAAGAAAACAACAAAATGCCATATAAATTCTAGACACAATTAAAAAAGAAGGTCGTACGTGAAATTTCCCAAGTCTACTTTATCAATTTTATTTATGCTACACTTGATACATATTTCAGGCCGAATTTAAAAAAGAAACTGAGAGCGTTTCTCGTCGGCGTGACGTGGGGTATAAATCGCGCGCTATTCGCCGCACCACGCCGCCATTTTAAATAGGCGTCATTCAACTCATTTGACGTGTAATTATTTTCATTTCGCAGCTCGGTTTTCGAACGTGACCCGCGCGGCCGCTCTACCGACATTTTTTGTCACTGGCAAACCTAATTTATGTTTTGTTCTTTCAATTAATTTGAATTTTTCTTGTGTCAGCGGTCTTATAGATGTTTTTACTGCTTATAATTTGTTAGAGTGGATGTCGTTATGATACTGTTGTGTGGAGAACTCTATTGTTCTTGTTATTCGAACAATGGCGCTAGGTTAATTACATCGTATACATTGATAGCGACATAAACAAACAACAGACTGGATTTTTCTAGAAAAGAGCTTCTAGTGTGATGTAGGTAGATAAAGCTTTTTGTTTCGTTCATGATTGGATCGTATTTTAGAGGTATTTTCTACATTATTCTACGTAAAAATAACGTCCAAGAGAACAAAGCAGATTTTTGAGTATTCTCATTTTTATATCGCAGGAACTTTACACACAAGATATTATCCAGGTGCAATGAGTATCTAGATTAAATCACCTTGGAACTACATCACTAAGGTGACCAAGTCAATGTATGCAAACAAAGTGGGAAATACCAACTGCGACTACCAAGAACGTGTGGTCCATATATCTCAGTTACCTACAGTAAATAATATACACTTTATTCGAAACACATAAAACTGGAATCTGCATCAGTATTCAAAGTATCACGAAGACTGAGATATAGTCTAATACTTGCATCTACCACGAACTGTTAGAGTAAAGCTATTGCAGTTGTGGGAGCGAGACAGCGCTCTATACAATGTAGAGCGGCCTCTCTTTTCCACAACTCCTACAGCTTTACTCTAAACGTTCGTGGTAGGTACTCTGCAGTCAGATTTACTTGAAGTTTACGGCGTCTACATTCAACGCGTCGAGAAATCGATACGTATTTTATCGCCACCTTATCTTATAACTCCGGAACGGCATTTTTAAAGCTAAAGCTAACATAAATCGCATACGATTTAGTGTTTCAAGTAAGTAAGTTTTAAATTTGCAGTAACTAAGTAAAGTAGAGTCATTAATTAAGGGATTTCTTAATGACTAGCTGTTGCCCGCGACTTCGCCTCGTGCAAATATCGGTTATAGCAGCAAAAAAATAACCCTTTTAATGCTGCTGGTTGAAAGCAGCCTAAATGGTTACCCAGGGTGTTAGCTAACTTCATACGGATTTTTATCAAAAGTGCTCCAGCCTTTTGAGCATGAAAGAGTGACAGACACCCATCCATACTTACAAACTTTCGTTTACAATATTAGTAGTATTACACTGGATGGGCTCTACAACATAGATATACATTTAGAAATATATGATATGTATAGCTTTTTGAAGGTAGAAAATTTCATTGAACAAAAATGCTTTCGACCATGATTACTGCCTGCCTACGAGATGAATTAAATGCTCCAAAAATAGCGATTTTATTATCATTCCGCGAGCATTTGTTTTAGATCAAGAAGATAAAAGATCTATTTTTAAAACTTATAATCAAAGTAGGATAAAAATCTCAGAACGTTTATTACAAAGACAAAACCGCTTAATCATTACGACATCTTTTTACTTAACGAACTGATATAACAAGCCCAAGTTTTTGGTACAAAACATATCTATTTAAGGACCAAAAGGTTACGGTATTACCGTAAAGGCCCGAACAATATTGCCTAAACTCAAAGTCCAGGCGACCGCAACATCTAGGCCAGTATGTAGCAAAAAATATCTCGGAAATTCAATGAACAATGTATGGCTATAATCGTCATAATGGTGAGTAAATGAGGGTGCGAACGCTAGGGTAACAAACTAGGACAGTTTTTGTGCACATACCAACTAACAGAACGGTAATGTGTGTTTTGTGACAAAGGGGACGCCGCGGTAATGTCACACGAGTACGGTGGGAATGTAAAGTTTTTGAGGTGTAAAAAGTATAATTTGTATGGTAAAATGTCAGTTAAAACAATTACAGACAACATAAAGTATTACTATGCGATGAATCAAATACTACGGGGCTTGTTAATACACTTTGAAAGGAAGATCGGTTTTCAAACGAGAGCGCTTTATACAATGTAGAGCGGCGTTTCTCTTCACACTAAAAAGTCCAGATCACAAGTGCAAGTAACCAGTTGTTGTAATTAAAAAGTTAAATATTATGGTTATTACAAATAGATAATGCTAAGTTTGTTCAAGAACCATCTAGTAGTTTGTGAGCATATTTTATAATCTGATTCCTTTCGTCAATTTCTGTTGCTGTCTGTATGTAGCTAGGTGGAAGCTTTCTAATTGCTGTTTCTAAATGTTAAGCTTAAAAGAGGAAGGTTAAGAGATTGTATTTCGACTTTTTCAAAGCAAAAACGTAGAAATCTGTGATTACGTACTTTGTTATGTCTCACAATTGTGGTAAATCTTCTAGTGTATAATCAATGACAGTTGAGTGGCTAAAACCGTCAAAATAATATTTCACATCATTAAACTTGGTCGTAGTCTTAAAAAAACATCAAATTATATTATTAATATTATTTTAAAATATGTATTTGACAGCATTTGCAGTTTCAAAGGCCGCGTTTAATTCGATTTGAATCTAAATTTGGGAGCAAATTCTTTACATTTTCTTCAGATGTCGTGCATTTGATGTTTAATTTCCTTTAACGTACCTTTATAAATATATTTGTATGAGATTATACGGCTTATCGTACTCGTTCATGTGTTCGGTTTTGTGGTTAATTCCCCGTAATACATTATTCGCGTTACCTTCAGGCAAAAATCCCGATTTCCAAGGGATTTGAGACTTATCCCATGAACATCCCTGGAGGTAACCGACGATCCTTTCATTTCGATGGCTTGGAATTGAACTTTATTTACTACTTTTGTCTGTCTTTGTACGTATAGATGATGTAAAAAGTAGTCCGCAGTAGCCCTGAAATTGTCCATTTCAGGTTCTGGGATTTATTACGCTTCAAAATCAAAGGGTTTTCTCAGGCACTTTCAAAATGTTACTGAATCTAGTAGCTTTAAATAGTAGTATCATATTCAAGTTCTAATTTGAGACTCATAGAAAGCCAAGTAATTAAGTAATGTGTCTCTTTAATTCATTGATGATTTTTTACCTTTTTAAGATTAAACCGTTAAACCATTGAAGGCGTTATCTTTCATTTCGTAGTTCGTCGTCGTTCTGAAGTAGGATGCTAATCATACATTTTAAGCACATTATGCTGTCGATATTCCTATACTCATTTTACCAGATATTCACGAGTTTTATTCCACAAATAAGTCCCATTTTGCCCTGAACCATTATCCACTAATCCAATTTATCGGGTTTAGTAACCTAACATGCTAAATTATGTATGTGGTCTAATATTTTAATGTAATTACGTCATGCGACCGCCTGTAATCCATCATTATTTACTCGATTACCGCAATAATGTTTAATCCAATTGTGTTATTTGATTGACTACATTATTTTCGTCCCTTTCATGTAAATCAATTTGAAATTTTGAGCCGTGTTTTTTGTATTCTGGCAGAGATATACGATACTAGCAGTAACCTTTCTGAAATATTTGTTATATTATGTACTAACGATCCCGCCTCAGCCTTGCAAGGGTAAAATATTAAAACCTAAAAAATGTAGAGCAACGTGTCTCTTTCACACCAAAAAGCCTAGATCGCAAGTATAAGTAACTAGTTGTTGTGACAAGAAAGCTAAATATATGTAGTTATTACAAATAGATAATGCTATGTTTGTTTAAAAACAATCTTGTAGTTTGTGAGCATATTTTGTAATTTAAAACTGTACGTCAATTTCTGTTGCTGTCTGTATGTGGTTGGGTGGAAACTTTCTAATTGCTGTATGTTAAAAGTGTGTTAAAAGATTGTATTTCGACTTTTCAAAGCAAAAACGTAGGAGAAATCTGTGATTACGTACTTTGTTATGTCTCACAATTGTGGTAAGCGTTCTAGAGTAAAATCAATAAAAGTAGAGTTGTTAAAACCGTCAAAGTAATATTTCACATCATAAAATCTGGTCGTAGTCTTAAAAACGTAATTATTATTATTAATTTTACTTTAAAATATGTATTTGACAGCATTTGCAGTTTCAAAGACCGCGTTTAATTCGATTTGAATCTAAATTTGGGAGCAAATTCTTTACATTTTCTTCAGATGTCGTGCATTTGATGTTTAATTTCCTTTAACGTAGGTTTATAAATATATTTGTATGAGATTATACGGCTTATCGTACTCGTTCATGTGTTCGGTTTTGTGGTTAATTCCCCGTAATACATTATTCGCGTTACCTTCAGGCAAAAATCCCGATTTCCAAGGGATTTGAGACTTATCCCATAGACATCCCTTGAGGTAACCGACGATCCTTTCATTTCGATGGCTTGGAATTGAACTTTATTTACTACTTTTGTCTGTTTTTTATACCTGTAGATGTTTGTTGGCACTGTAAAAAGTAGCCCGCAGTAGCCCTGTAATTATTTATTTCAGGTCATGGGATCTTTTACACTTCAAATCAAAGGGTTTTCTCAGGCACTTTCAAAACGTTACTGACTCTAGTATTTTAAAATATTATTATCATATTTAAGGTCTAGTTTGAGACTAATAAAAAGGCAAGTAATTAAGTAATGTGTCTTATTCGTTCGCTAATGAATTGTTGCTTTTCAAGACTTAACCATTGAATCTTTTGTTGTGGGAGTGAGACACCGCTCGACGCTATGTCGAGCGATATCTATCCTTTCACTAAGAACATGCATCTTTTACGTTTCTCTCTAGCTTGAAGTTTTATGCTAATCATAGATTTTAAGCACATTATATTGTCGATATACCTATACTCATTTTACCAGATATTCACGAGTTTTATTCCACAAATAAGTCCCATATTGCCCTGAACCATTATCCACTAATCCAATTTATCGGGTTTAGTAACCTAACATGCTAAATTATGTATGTGGTCTAATATTTTAATGTAATTACGTCATGCGACCGCCTGTAATCCGTCATTATTTACTCGATTACCGCAATAATGTTTAATCCAATTGTGTTATTTGATTGACTACATTATTTTCGTCCCTTTCATGTAAATCAATTTGAAATTTTGAGCCGTATTTTTTGTATTCTGGTAGAGATATACGATACTAGCAGTAACTTTTCTGAAATATTTGTTATATTATATACTTACCAGCGATCCGCCTTAGCCTTGCACGGGTGAAATACTGATACCTTGAATAAAAGAAAAATCCTCATCAAAATCCATTGCACAGTTTTAAAGATCTAAGCATACATAGAGGCGTAACGACTCGAGAAATGACTTTATTTTATACTATGTATTAAATCCCATCATTATACGTTATGTGTATTATCTAAAATTAGTCGTGCAGCCATAAAAGAAATATGAAATACTTGCAAAATGTACTTATGAACATACACCTAGCCTTCAAGTCAGGAATATATGAGTACAGAAACTTTCCAATTATCCACCTAAGTAATGAGATTCTCTAAGTAGTTCCAACACTCAGTGCTTTTGAGGAAAACTGTGTATAATACTAAACTCCATTTTGTTTACTTTACCTGACTTCTTCGTACCTGGTTCACTCGTTTGCGTTCCGCTCAATAACTTTTTCTCATTGTGGAAAGCTCTGAGTCATAACGAATCCTTTTTTTCCTTTTCCTCACATTGTATTTCTTTACCTTCGTCTGGTTTAAGCTTTTCTTTTTCATATTCTTGTAGTCAAAATTCTTTTAAAACAAATTTATGAGTGCTATTGCTGCTTATAGATGATGCTGTTTAGATATGATGCATGTACACCAAACAGTGATAGATTACGCAAAAATAGAGTTTCATTTCGCCATGTAACATTCCCGTCAACATTCGAAATTATTAAAACTTTTAATACAATATTTGGCACTTACACAGTCAAAATTCCCCGTATTCCTTCAGAAAGTACCACCCGTAGTATTAGCTTTTACCCCAACTGTATAATTACCCTTCGGTTCCATTTGTAAGCATTGATTATACCACTTTATATAATAAGAATTTCAATTCCAGATCGGGATCAAAATTCAAACAAAATTTCCTCCTCATGATGAATCACGAAATCGACCTTTGAGGGTTAATTTCGATAGAATTTTAACAAAGTCACTTCCGCGAAGGTTATTATTAAAATCACAGGTTTTTTTTTCTCAACTTTTCATTTCTGTCCGTCTCTAATGGAAGTGACCTAGTTTTCCCTTTTATAATTATTATAATGTGATTTTGAAGTCGAGATTGTTAACTTTTAGTGAAGTGAGTTCGTTTGTTAAGTAATTTCTTATTAAATTAGCGATATTGCCTCTCAATTCGCAGTTACAACTGAATAATTCAAGGCGATACCTAATGTCATTTAAGAAGAAAATCTTTTTATAAGTAAAGAATTATTCATAAGTTAAAATATGCGACACACCCACACTCAAACCAATAAATTGGTTCGTGGGATACTATGCTAATTGTTACATAAAGATGAATAAATAAAGACAAGTTGCTAGAAAAACGACGAAGCGTTTATGGAATGACCTAAGTACATCGAAACAGTTTCCTTACCGAGACATAGTAAATCATTGTGTGTAAGACATCATGAGACTGAACCAAAGATATTGAAAAAGGCTTGTTCTTTTGCATTTATTCAAGCTTCGTTGACAAGCGTTTACAATAAGCGAATCCTTTCAAACGTATGGACATGACATGTCGGTGCAACATATCACATTCACGTGAATTAGACTTCGACGTCTCTAAATATTCAAACTTAAAACCAATCGCAGCATTAACACTTGTCTGTGTGAGGGCAGCTCTGAATTACAACCATATATTACCACATTACATGGAAGAAATATGCTATCCACCGACTTGACATAATCCCGATTTTTATGACACCCGCAAGAAAAATGGACGCGCTATTTTTTGAACACACGTTTTATAAATTATGAGGTCTGGGAGACTACCACGGACTTTTAAAGTAAGTCAGTTGCCGGTGTTGAAGGGAGATGCTGCTTTACACTGTATAGCTCGCCGTCTCACTTGTGTATACATCTTTCTTTCTTCATTATTACTTTAAGAGGTGGTAGTAGTCTCTCTGAAAATGTTTTAAGAAACTAATATTGGAGTTTGAAGGTAATAGCTGAAGGGTCCTCATTAACACATTTTGGGGATCTTTAGGGTTAAGACCGTTTCTATGAAAATTTGGTATTTTTCGGGAAAAAAATTGGTACCGTTTTGTTGATTTTAGGTTAACTACGGTCAAAACGCTAGTTAGTTTAGTACATAGTTAGGTACATAGAAAAGATGGCGCTCTATGCCGTGTATAACACTATCTCAATTCTACACATGTAATGTTCTTTTTTTATAAAGTGTAGGTTCTACGTCATGGTTTTTTCTTTACTTTGTGTAAGAGATAAACTATTTGGTTATTGGTTAAATCTTTTTTATCATGGGACTGATAGCTCTTGCACAGTAAAAGCTTTTACTGTGCAAGAGCTATCAGTCCCATGTTCATTTAGATTACAGTAACACATACACCGTTTAGGACATATAAAAAAGATTTAACCAATAACCAAATAGTTTATCTCTTACACAAAGTAAAGAAAAAACCATGACGTAGAACCTACACTTTATAAAAAAAGAACATTACATGTGGAGAATTGAGATAGTGTTATACACGGCATATAGCGCCATCTTTTTCTTAAACAGTAAATTTGTCTTAAAAAGGTTACCACCTCTTTAACCTTTAGGTAACTATTATGTAAGAAGCAGGTGCTAAATATGATGACGTAACATAATTAGTCCACGGATATCAATTAAAGAAAACGTGACGATTCAAAACGCGAGGTAAACTTTTTAATTTATAGGCACGAATCGTAACTCGTAACGAGTTCTTAGCACGCAAGATGACCGCTTTTCTCTACGTTTTACTAATAACTTAATTAAGACTAAAGGACACGACATATAACAATAATATCCGGACCGATTTCGGCCACGGCAGCCACTGTTACTATGTCACCAACCAGCTACGCAGGACATATTATAGTGCACAAGCGTGTGCGCAAACAAAACACAGGTGCACTCTCTATTCTTTTACTCTTATAGCCCGATCGGACGGCAATCCGACACGACCGGAGAGAGATCAGGCGCAAGACCCACATTTTCACGTTCCTTTCGTTACACAGAACACGGCATATATTATAATAGTAAGACTTGCAGTAAGTTGTGGAAGCTAGACGGTGGTATATAACGTAGAACGGCATTTCGCTCTCACATCTGCAATAATATCACTTTAAGAGGTGGTTGTAGACCATCGGTTAACCTACCAAAACCTCTAAACGTAAGACTGTTGCAAGTGTGGAAGAGAGACGCCACTCTTCACGGCGTAGAGCGACGTCTCTCTTCCACAACTCCAGGTCTTACTTTCAAAGGTTTTCATAGTAGGCCCCCCAGTGACCGGTCTTAAAAGTTTATAGCCTTACACAAACGTTCTCTGGCTTTATCCCTTGTCGCCGAACTACGCTGAGCTAACGAAATATTTTAATAGCAGATTTCCATGCTGTAAAAGATTAAGTACGAAAGGTACTTTACCTACCTTTAATTTGTATGAAAGTTCAGGACGTTAAAGTAGAATAATTTTTAGGTAATTCGTCTAAATTTATCACCGTTTTGATTAGATATTTTAAGGCCTGACACAGTTCTAGAGTTTATTACGCAATTGTCCAGTTATTTTACTTAATGTAATTTGAAGTTTGTAGGGCATAAACCCGATATGCTTTGGACAGAGTAGAAAAGTAATAAAAAGCGTCGACTATCAAAAAGTTTTTGTGGATTATGTATCTAGAATAAGAAATATATTGTGGTCTAAGACCTGGTATTTGATTACGTAACTCTTTTATTTAAGTACGAGCAGCGTCCTGCGGTTTCACTGCACTGTATTCGTTTCAGTGGTATAAAATGTAGCATGTTACTGGTTTAAAGTGTAGCATTCGCTATTAATAATATAATTATTAAGTTTTCGTTAATAATACGTACTCATTTATTTTGAGTCAGTCAGACAGAATATCTACCACAGGTTTTTAAATATGACAGAAAATACGTCTCTACATTTCACTGATTGCATTAAATAAAACACAAAACTATGCATAGTTCTATGCATCTCAATACGAATGCGACTCGCTTTTGCATTCATATGACTCACTTACATCTCAAACAAAAACTCTACAAAGTGTCATATTACGTAAAAGCTTGCAAGCTCAACAATGATACATTTCGTCGCTATGCGACTGCGAAAAATGAAGCCATACATTGAATACGTACCTAAATAGCTATACGAGTACGTATACAGTCTTCACTTGTTTTTCTCTGGCGGGTGGTAACAGGGTGCTGGGTGTATTGACCCCCACAATGCCAGGGACGAAGGACTCCAGCTGAATTCGAAAGCATTTTCTCTGCGAACGTTCGAGAACATATTATTATGAAGCGACAATTCCTTTTCTCTAGTTTTACTTTCCACGTTATGTTAGCAATGTGTCATGTGGGTTAGATGTTGGATTAAAATGCTGTGTTGTCAGATTTCGAAGGAATTGTGTACAAAGTGTTTTAAAATTCTCTTGTGCTCTTGTCTGTATAGTTGGTGCTACTGAATTTTATCTGGATCAATTTTGATGACGTCACGAACCCTGTTTAGAGCTGGATTTGGTACACAGTATTATGTAACTTTGAGATAGTGACGTGAGTGAACTTGATAAACGATTGATAGTTTTAGGTGTAGTCAATATTTTTTAAGAGTTTCGTATGTATAACTTTAGTACATGTTTCTAATTTAAAATTTAGACTTTATATGTATGCTTGCAGTATTTATTCTGTATTATGGTTAGGTCTATATAAACCTCTACACCTACCTTCAGTGTTCGTCTTTTCTTCTGTGGGCGCAATCGTCACAACAAATAATAATAAAATAATATGTATAAAGTGAAGCGAACAATTTTCTCCATGAAAATAATATAATATTTCCAAATATTAAAAAGCTGATGATAGCATTTTGTGTAGGTGTGTTATTACTAGCATTCATTGAAAGAAAGAATGCGCTTTTCATCTCTCAAAGGTCCTTTCTGATACAATTGATCAAACTGATTTTTTAATAGTTGGCAAAAAAATAAATAAGTCGTATTAGATACACATGTACACCGATATCATCTTGTTTTATAAATAGTCTGTTAGATATACCAGCAACATCAAGTAAGATGGCGTCGGAAAAGCTTACCTCATCTATTTCCCCATCGCACGTATCACAGATTTTCGAGTTTCCCAGTTACAAAGTTAGATAATTATTACTCTACCAGAACTCTACAAATTTGAACACCTTGATACTTTGAGCTGATTTGATAGGTCTTCCTTCTAGTTGGAGTATTTAATTCATGTGTATCACCTCTAGGCACATTAATAAGATATAATGTGAAAAAGAAATAGTTTTTGATTAACAGATGAATATATCTGGCCAGCAAGTGAAAAACAAATCAAAATTCCTCTTCGTCATTAGAAACTATACAAGTTTTAACACAATCTGATCAATGGCTTTGCAAGACAGACAAAAAAAAATTGATTTTATACGTCTCATTAAGCTATTATTCCGAATAGAACCGATTAACATATTGAAATTATTTAAGACTCTACAAATGAAAAGCAATGTCTTAACTCTAATTAAAATCAATACATTTTCATATAAACCTACTCATTAGAAATTAATTAAAATAGTTTAGAGATTTAGTTTAACTATAAATTAGAAGTGAAGCATAACTTTCAAACATTTATCGCAAGAAATTGGAAATTAATAATCTATTAAAACTGATTTATTTATTGCATGAAAATTATTTAATAGAGAAATTCTGAAAGGATTTTCTTCGTAAAAATAATTATAATCTGACTAGTCTTAATCAAAAACTGATTTATCTATAATAAACAGATACTTTAAATATTTAATTTTTATAAAATTATTAAATATTCTTCTGATTTAGGCATTTTTACTAGACGCCAGTACAATAAAAGCAATGTATTCGTTCAAAAGTAATTGTACAATAATAATAGTATACATACATACTCACATAGATGAATCTTGATAAAGTAACTCTCCTTTTTCCGGGTAGTCATGTAAAAAACGGTCCCAATAATATAATATTTGATAGTCACAATTCAATAGAGTTATTGCGATCTATATCCACTGCCCTACTAACCTAGTTGTTTGAGCGAGACTGAAACAAACGTCAAAATATCACTTCCCACGGGAATTAACCATCTTTAGCGAATGACAATCGCTTTATGAATTAAATTGGAATGCCGAATGGATACAGAATGAGACTCGTATTGTTATTATGTAAAGGTAGAGATAAACTGCTCAAAATCAAAAGGTTTTTATTTCGAGTAGGCCTTTCAGGCACTTTCAAAACGTTCTATTTGCTTCTAAGTAGGTGACATAATATGCAACTCATTACGCTATGTAAACTCTTCGTTTTGTACAAAAAAAAAACTATTTTTAATACACTTGTATATTTCGCAATCACACTGTGCATACTTAGCGCACGTGTAATTAGTTTGTCGCAAGACGCTAGTCAAATAATTAAAAAATATTCGTTTACCTAGTAGGTTTTATATTTTTTCATATTTTGAGTTTCAGGTCAGTTCTTCTAGATAGAAATTACATTTTTTAACCGCACAACTACTCATTTTTAGAAAGAGAATTATAAAGCGAAAACATTTAAATTTTGAGGTAGGGCCCCTATATTTTTGTCAACATTTTGATGTTGATATTTATCATGATCATTAACATAAGTTTTCAACCAAGATAGAAAAAAAAACCTTTTCATTGCATGTTTCATTTCTTTCCCGCTCTTCTAAGATTACAATAAGCCAAGTCCCTATCCCCCGATCCCATATGACAGTCGTTACCGCCAAGTCCGGGCTTACAACTATACAGACTATCCCCAGTAATAGGGTTGCCAAGTGAAAATATTAGGTGACTAATAAAACCGGGAAAAGGGTTCACTGGTGATTATTGTAAATCGAAGTTGCCATTAACAATAAAATAAAAGGAATACGTTCCGCAGTTTTACTTTCCGATATCGGATTATGTACGGTGAAGTTCCGTTACATTTGAAACATTTTTCCTGCGCAGATTTTCCTAGAAAACAATTTGATATGTAAACCATATTGTGTATTCCGGAAAAAAAGATTTTCTCATAAAAATTGATAAGGTAACAACTATGTATGGGACGCCCACATTTTGGAGAACTAACTGGTTTTTATTGAATCATTCTAATATTCTAAACAGGAAAGTTTGTAAATATGGATGGATGGAAGAATGCATGGATATTTTTTACCCTTTCAGGCCGAAACGGCTGCCCGGCTAGAGCAATTTTGATACAATTATGTATGGGGTTGGTTGACACTCGAGACTGACATTTTAACCGACAGCGTCGGACGAAGATACTGTTATAACAGCTATATCTGTCATTGCTAGTGTAGTATTGTATAATTCTATGTACAGGAACGGTTTCTACGATTATTGATCTCCAAGAATAATTATGAAAGGAAAATTAACTTACCGATACTAATACACAATTTTATTGACTGACAGTATTTAGTAATGAAGAAATTAACTCTAAAAGTCGTTCAAAGCAATCAATGTTAACTCGCAAGTTTTCTTTGAAAGTTTCAAGTAAATAACCATTTTCAATTATTGACTCTGAGGTTCAAAATCTTGCCGCTAAGTTTTTCTTGTTTTAATTGAATGTTTGTACTTAACTTTTAAAAGATTGGAACTACTTTTAAATTTATTCCACGTCTAAAGCATGAT
The DNA here is from genome assembly GCA_941860345.1 of Chrysodeixis includens. Taxonomy (NCBI): domain Eukaryota; kingdom Metazoa; phylum Arthropoda; class Insecta; order Lepidoptera; family Noctuidae; genus Chrysodeixis; species Chrysodeixis includens. The sequence continues at coordinate 9,799,330 of OW796097.1, forward strand.
TGAATTCACTTTCATTTGATCAAACTTTTTTATTCGCTTTTCTTAAAACAAATTAGGCGAATAGATGCTAACTGCTTTTTACAGTTTTGGTAGAATTTTAAGCAGTACTCTCGATCTTATATAAAATTTGGTACTAAACGGTAAACGTTATGTAGTAACGGTTTTTGCTAAGAACAAAAACTAAACTATCGTAAAACAAAATCAATTTATTAAAAGATTTTAATTCTGTCATTTATTATATTTATGCAATGATTAGATTCGTTGGCAAATGTTTGGCATAATAATGGTAATATCAGATTACAAGTAAATATTTGAAAAGATATTCCAAAATAAACCGATATCCTATATCTACAAATTAATGCTTGAAAGCTGTTAACACAACACCCTGTTGTTAATGACCTAGAAACGGCGATAAGTGTAGGTAATCATGCGTCAAGTGTTTAGGCTCTACCTGAGACCTAATTTTATTAACCCTTATTTTGTACGCGTATTTGAACGTCTATACATCTGTATACCTACATCTATACATCTATCGCAGCCTTATTCCTGGGCCTTTTTTCTATGTTCGGAGTTGGCTGCCCATCTCAAATTTATAACAATTTGTGTATTAGAAAAAAATAAACTTAAGACACGAACTTAGCCTATTGGCATACCACTATCGTTTAAGATAAAGTAGGTATGAAAAAGAGGTGCTGCTTTACGACTTTTAGTGTGCACTCTTCCTTTTACACCCAAACCTCCCATATTTATTATACTCGTCCGTATTTTTACACCCATACAAATAATATTGCTTTTAGAGCTGGCGGTAGACTATCAGGTTCAAGGCACCATATTTCATTATGCTAAGGTCATTGACCGAGAGTTTAATTTTCTTCATTATTAAATTTATTTTAGTGCCAGTTTGGTACGCAATTGTCTATCTAATCTCCTGGGTGACATAGTATAGGTAAGCAATAGACAATATTAAATAGTTATTGTTGACATTATTTATAAAGCAACTTCACACAATTTATTTACTATCATTATAAGGCTAATACGTCTAGACATTCCAATTTTATTAGTAATCTAGGTGCTTAATGATCCAATCTATTTGGTTGGCTATTATTCAGTGTTTAGTACCATTAGTATTAAAGGGTTTCAAGGGTGTTTTTTTCTGGCACCTTACTACAATATGTTTATTTCGATAATTAATTTAATTAGAACATTTAAAAAACAAAGAAAGTGTGCATGAAATTGTGTTTTTTAATGGGATTTGATATAGAAGGACTAATAGATTATTTTTTAAATAGACTGTTGCTTTTTTAAAGAAACTTTTTATTTTCATGTTTACAAACGGTATTGTAAATATGACCTGTTTAAACATGTTGTGTAAATATTGTTCTAAATTATATTTAGGTCAAATACAAAGGTATGTTTTAAGGTTTCCGTTCTCAAAGTCAAATTTTAATGAAACGAGGCTTTGTGTTAAAGAACGCAAGATTTTCCTCATGGCAATGAAATATTTGACATATTTTTTATTTTGAATAGGGGCGATAAAATAATCTGAGTAATATAGTGCTACAAGAAACTTTGCAGACAAGGAATCGAGACTAATATGTATATAAAAAATAATTATATTAAAATATTTATGAAAGCCATCACTTTTGACAGACATTTGATTTGATTCTTGTTGTAAATATAACCAACGCTCTCATGTTAATGTCCTCCACGTACCAAAAGATCCTTATTGCAACGAGATAGTGATATTTCGTCAAATTGTATTTTTCAATTTGCAAGGTTATTTTGACAACAGTGTCGCTGCCACTTTGCTTTTGCAAGTTTAATAATATTATTAATGGTTTAAAATGGTCCCAATGACTGAGTAAACAATTCCATCGATTACTTTTAGTAAATTTTTTTGTCATTTCGTTTCCTCAGAAGTGTCTTAATTCTATTTTTGGTCATACAATTATTTTAGTGAAAAACGTAGATTACGTTACGTTACTATTCAAGTCATTACCCATCTTACAACGAACGTATACAAAAAAAAAAAACGCAAGTATCTCTACAAAGTCGTGTAAACAAGCATACTGAAACAATACAAGTTTGTCTCCGCGATGACTCCAACGAGATGAGTTCGTAATTACATAAGAAGTCAAACCTATCTACATTAGGACGTTGTTACAAAGTTCGCTGTTCCAGTTACTTTCCTTGCATTTCCTATCTGGAGTATTTGTTACATTTCTGTCAACGTGACTTATAGTAAGATGAAGATTTTTAGACTCAATTTCTGGAAGAGTGATTCAAAATCAACGGATCACTACGGCAACCATGATTTGGTGACTTAGTATAGAATCCCATTATTTGTCAAGAAAAAGTAGGTTGCAAGGCTTGACTTGTTTTTTTCTGTTTTCGTAAAATTGGCATTCAATGTGATAAAAACATGTTCCACTATATCCGTTCATTAGTTTTTGTTGTGTACTTACATTATTAAAGTATGATTCAAAGATAAGTATATGAAACCTATATATGTTTGAGACCACTCTATGTCTTGAATATGTCTCGTATTTATAATTACGCTTTCTAAATACATACGCAAAGAGTTTGGCTTTATTAAACATCTTATAAATATTTTACACTAGCTGTTACCCGCGACTTTGTCTGCGTGGTAATGACGTTGTAGTGCTGTACAAAAAGTAAAGCTAAGTAATGTTTAACGCCAGCTCCTTAATCCAGTTCTGTTCCAAAATTATTTCTTAACTTTCTATTCATATACATGTAGTCTTACAAACTATTGACTGTTAACATAACATTTGATTGTTAACACTGCTAGTTTTAAAGGTTAGTATAACATTCACATTTTGAAAGGCCATATTATATTATTGATGTAGCCACTATCCATCTTGCACTGATTTAACAATTTGGATTGACTGGACTTGAAAACGGGCGAAGGAAAAAGGCGTGTGCCGGACTTTTACTGGCTAAAACTGCTGCAGTGCTTCTCCGTTCCCTATTGTCGGGGGCCACGGGAATGCTTTTGCAAACTACCGCAAACCCCGAGGGGACCTTTTTTTAACGGGAGCTTCTTCATTGACGTGGAGTCAGTTTTCCCCATCGTTTATTAAGAAGCCGTCTTTGTCTTTATCCAGTACAGTAAACTTCCCCAAGACTACTGCCGTAGGCCATTTACGGTGGTTGAAGGAGAGCAAATTGGGCCTTGCGTCTACCCCTTGCTCGGGCACGGATCGGGCGGTGAGATGAGGCCTCCCGTGCTCTTTCCGCGTTTTCTTTGAACTTCATCACTTCTTCGTAGAATTCAGTGACGGCGCACCAACTGACCGCGCTTACGGCAAACTAATACCCTCTGGTTTAACTAACGAAATCGCTAAAATGTTATCGATTTTTCGAAATTTATTGCTGAAACACTAAAAATAATAATGGATTGAATTATGGTGTAAAGTTTGTTGCGCCGTTTGTTCTCCATTTTTAAGTTGTTAAGTTTAATTAGAACAACCTTCTTCTTCTTTTTGAGTCAATTGTACGTCGTATTTGGCAACACCAATTGCAGCATCATTGTTGAATTATGTTAGATCCTCCGAATTACAGGAGTGCGGACACTTTTGCCACTCTAGGTGGTGTGACATCTTCTGTACGGAGATGCCGTATTCTCTCTGGATATAAGTCAGACGGGTCTATATGCCCAAATTTGCAAAATTTTGTTTGCAGCTACATACTTGGGTTCGCAGACGTTTGAATGCTTTCCAAACAGGCCACTTCAAGGTACCTCCGGGCGGCAGATGTCGGACCTGTCCTGAGGTAGGACATAAGTGGTAGGTGGTAGATGCTGATCTATCCAGATCTTGCACCGAGCTCGAGTTGGAGTTTTAATGGTAGCTAGGGTACATCGGAAGAAGCTCTTTTGGCTGTTAAGTCTACCCGGGTGTATAGGGGTGTCGTGTATCTGATGCTTTGACATGTTTTTCGAGCGCGTATGCGACTGACGTCTTCTAACGTCAGGTAGAGCAGAGAGAGAACTTATTGAGTGGGGTTGGTTTTAAACAGCCAGATATCATTCGACACATTTCGTTGAGCGCTGTGCGCTGTGGTGTGGAGAACATCAGGTGCCGCTCCTCATTTGGTGGATTTCGCGTGTATTGTATGTTCAATTTAATGAAAATTCCATATAAAATACATCTTATGAATAAATTACACGAATTAATTTCGTAGAGGAGACTTCTACAGACGTCTATAATGTTAAAGCTTTCGTAAATTGAATATTAAATGTTGTTGAATATAGTGAAAGTGACCTGTCATTTAGTGAGACATAAATGAGTGTTTGAAAAGTGTGTACAATGGTGTCATTCTGAAGTTTAATTATAAACGACTTAATATTCAAATTTTGACATTTTGTAATCAGAAACTTAACACCAGAACTAACTTAACTGTATTTGTTTTAATTGAAATAATTGTTTTGAACTATTCATGTTTAGTTACTTAATTAATGCATAACGCAACCATGTTCAAGAACGATAAAAGAAAAGCTAAAGTCATACTACCATATATTGTTGTCTCTGTCTTTATCAAGTGGAGTAACAAGGACAGCTAACCATCATAGTGTGATATTGCGTGTGTATATTCATACAAAGGTATTGTAAGTAGTGTGTATTGACACGCAGTGAGAGGAAACATGATCACACCGAGACTGATTACCCCGACATGAATGTTCAATTGCCTGATCATATTACATGTTAACATCCAGTGTTTGTACAAGGTGACAATTGATGCCTTGTAGTTTTGTTCTGTGTATTGTTGTTAGTTTAAGGATGTTTCTAAAGAGCAAAGTGATGCTTCTCGTAAATCAGTGGATTATCAGTACATTAAATATATTTTTACGAGAACTTATCAATTTAAGTATTCATTTACTATTTAATTGATCAAGTAATATGTAAGAAAAAAATAAGGAAATTAACGTAAGACTACAACCAGATTTCGTCGTGCATAGATATATATGGACATTCCTTTGTATATCGGAAATTGAGAGTCGAACTTTAATTTATAAACCTTTAACAGATATTACGATAAATGATTACAATTCTAACACCCAGTCCTAATTATTGGTTACTGAAAAAAGACAAGCTTTTTGCAAAACATATTTATCGATTTGAAGAAAACTCAAGTTGTCTCCCGCTACTATCGTTGCAACTAAAATAAACTAGTATAGTCACTATTTGTTTGAGTTTACTGGACTCTGGACAGTGTCTTGGAATGAAAACAAATGGATGTAGAAATCTATGTTACAGATAAACTTATAGCTGGTATTGAACTAGAATTATCTTCTTATGTAATGTTTCTTGAAGTAAGACTACGCGCAGTACCTACTCCGTTTTAACAATGATAACACTTCTACTTTTAAGATTAAAGTAAGAACTGACTCGCAGATATTCGAAACCTATAAACTTACATATTATGTGTAGTAACATTGAAACTAAACACACATACCTAAAGAATAGCGTAAAGAATTCCTAGCCTGTAGTGTCCCACTGTTGGGCAAGTCCCTTAAATCCTTCTACGATTCTCTATCTTCACAGTGTAGCATACAGTTATTAAAACATTATAACCATTTGTTTGTATAAACGCACGCAGACTAGTATTATTACTAGAAGAGACTTATTACTACTTATTATAAGAAGAGAGAGAATCTATAGTACCTTCTCATTCCAAGTGGAACAAGAATCTGGCAATAGATGAGCGCCTCTTAGGCCATTCAGGAAACCCATCACGTACACTACGAACTTTCAAAAAGGAACTATTGCAGTTGTGTAAGCGAGATAACGCTACACGCTTTGTAGCGCGCTATCTCGCTTCTACGTCAACAGTTCGTCTCGTAGAGTACAGGCAAAGGATCGCCGGTGATCATTCACTATCAAGTGATCCGAGCGCGTTTCCTTATACTACAAAAGAAATATTGTGCTCGTAACTGGCCCAACGGGTCAAGGATTTACACCCGTAATAAATCACATGGTATTTGTAATATTTTATTACTAGAAGTGACATGAAAAGTACTTGGAATAGCTTTAATTTATTTATATTACCTATATATGTATACTTCTTTAATATGTCCTGCGTAGCTGGTTGGTGTCATAGTAACACTATCCGCCGTGGCCGAAATCGGTCAGGAGACATTATTTATTTCTTTTTATTTTGTAAGAGTTTACATTTACAAATACTTTATTGCGTGTGGGCTTGTTTTTATCGATAGCCGTTTTTTACTCACCAGTTCTAAATTAAGGTCATGTTTAGTCTAGAGTCTAGACCTTAAATACTTAGGTCACCAATAAACAGTGGTACTACCTCTTGAAGTTTTCTTAAAGATTTGTGGAAACGAGACAGCATTCTACACAACGTAAAGCGTCGTCTCTTTTCCATAACTGCAAGTATTTGTGAGGTATTAAAAGGTCCCCCAAAAAAACGATCATTGAGTAGTTTAAAATGGGGGTGATGTGATCGAATTGTATCACGAGTACTTTAGTTACCATTTAAGGAAAGTATTATAAAAACAGTTTAGAAGATCATAAATAGGATTAAGGAAGCTTTGTACCTTCGTTGTCTTTGTTGTGTCATTGCAAACATGTCTAACAGAGGTTCAGACAACTCTTAGCAATAGAATCTTTAAGATTAGGTAAATAAACATATTTAACATAACATATATCAAACGAAAACGTGTGATGTGTGGTAGTGTTTTGTTTAATTTATAAATCGAAAGACGGCTTGTTGATTAAGATACTATCATTAAGATAGCTTCATTAGCTTTGTAACATGAAGTTATTTATATTGAAAACTGCTCACGATATTTTAAGAGTATACTCAATTCGCATAATTAATGTTTAGAAACTTCACAGACTTATCTAAGTAACCTACAAAACTAAATGCTTGGAAACAGAACAACAAATGTAATCAAATTGTACAAACTTGAATAAAATTCTACATTTAATTTCGTCCCCATGTTAGCACAGATATGATTACGTCACAGAATGCTAACCCACTGACATTCCCTATCCATATCTAGAGCATGCCCAACGGCACGCTAAGTGGGACCTATTTGCAAGTGATTCCATACACACATGTACCCAGGCGATAAAACGAGACAACCCTTCGCGACACTCGCCCCGTCATAAATCTACATCACTGCTTTCGTTCCCCGCACCCCTGGGATGTCTAGTGCAAAAGCGTCAATGTAATTCGAGCAATCCATCTTCTCGCTGACCGAAGTAATTGCTTGCTAAGTTTTCTTGATACTGAGTATTGGTAAGATTTATTTTGTAGTGACGTTGTATGAGGAAGTAGGCTCTAATTAATCGTAAATAATTAAAATACGATCGATTTGATCGAACTTATTTTTAATTCTCGGTGTTTTGGTTAAAATATATCATGAGTTTATATTAAATTTGTCAGAATTCTTGAAAAAAGTTTGCTAAAGTAATAAAACGAATAGTTCATGTAACAATAATTGGAATGGATTCAGGGAAAATACAAAATTCTCGTTTAAAGTTAGTTTGATTATCGATTTATTTAAAATACATACATATTATTATGTTATTCCATTCTTGTTTTGGAACAACACAATATTTTTATAAACTACGCTTATAAGCTTCAGTAAGTTTAAAATTCTTAATAATTTTAATTATTCACAAGCATAGTCAACTATATTTAGGTTAATTAAATAATGCAAACATTTAATTTTATTCTATGTTAGGTTCGTTAGTAAGTAGGTTACTATTAATATAGTTTTATAATTAATATAGTTTCTAGGAGTTATTTATCGACTTCGCTTTATTTAAGTTGATTAATACTGAATGAAAAATTTCCTTACCATTTGTTTACTGTTTTATAGCATTCTATTAATTTCATGTGAATTTAAATCGAGATACTATTTATAGAAATGCTTTGTGTTTTTTTTTTCTTTTGTTTTAAACACCAACAATTCTAATTTACGTTTCTGTTTTTTTCCAGGTATGTATTCACCAAATAATTCTTGGGTAAGAAAAAAAACATCTTTACAGCGACGGCAAAAAGTACGCTCCTAATTGAATTTTGAAAACAGAATAAAAAACAACCTTTTAATAATTCAGGTAACGTTGATTACAAGCCCGAATTAAGAAAAAAAGTTGAGGGATCGAAAAAATCTTACAAAATGAAAAACAGATGCTGCATTTCTGAACGAGGTTGAATATTTTATGTATCATTTCGCAGTCTGGGCGAATTCATCTCAAGTTGAAAGATTTATATCGGATTCGGACGAAATCTCGAGTTTACGGGCTTACGGTCTAAACGCCCGACATACTCGTATTTCAGCTGTTACGCTGCAATTTTTTCGCTCGTGCATTCCAGTTTGTGAGACTGAATGTATCGGTAAAGCTCCATGGCTAAACATTCGATTTGAATTTTTAATGTGGATTTTGTAGCACTTTATTTATACCAATTTAATTGAGAGAAATTTGAAACAGAACGATATCCGTCACACATTTTAATTGATTATAATTATTATTCGCGTATTTTGTATTGAAGCGTCCTATACAATGACGTAATATAGATACAGATATATTAATATCGTTTTAGGATATGTTTGCATAACCGATATCAATATCTGTGTAAACATGCGTTCATAACTCTATCTTGTCTTCCACAAAAACAACTTGAGATGGTAATTATTGTGAGACTATTCGAGAATGTTCTCTATATGGCCGGCCTCGGTGGCGCTGTCCACCTGTAATATAAATTAATTAAGTTAATTTTGCCTGTCTCTTATACAAGTTAGGTATTACAACTTGTATAACTTACAATTATAAATAAGTTTTGGGCACTTTTCTTTTTAATTTTATCATTTTTAGTTTCATATTTTTCTATCTTATAATTTTTAACTTGCGTCACATTTTAATTAATTTTAATTGATTTACGTTTTTGTCAATTATGTTTAGGCTTCTTTGACGTCACATTTTAGCTAAATGGTTTTTGTTGTCTGTGACGTCATTGTCTTCTTTTACGTATTTATTACGTCAGCAGACCTAAGTTACGTAAGGAAGTCAAATTATTTAATTTGCTTGACCTATTTACGGGGTTCTATTGTGTATGAGAGTAGAACCTGCCACCTCTCTGCTAAAGCTACCGTATTATTTTAATGTACCGTGTGTTTGGAAGGACAACTATGATAAAAACCTAATATTTTTGTCAAAAGCCATAAAACTAGCTATTTTCAGCAGCTTCATTCGCATGTTGTTTATAGCTACAAAATATTTACCTTCTTTCTAGGAAAAAATGTAGGCGGTGTTAATTCAGGGTGTCAGGTAACTCCATACCAAATTACATCCAAATTGGTTATGTCGTTTTAACGTGAAAGATTAACAAGCATTCTTCCATCTATCCATCCGTATTCACAAACTTTCGCATTTATAATATTAATTTCGATACGTTCTTGTTTCACAATTAAAACTATTTTACTAATAGGAAGCCGCATTTTTTTTAATGTCATAGACAAATATTAACACGAAACGACGAGGGCACGGGTCACGTGTGTTTAATTTACAAATTTTGTACATATTTTAAATTTATTTGGTAGAAAGAAAAGGCGTGATATGCTCAATATTATTATGAGACAATATAGCGTTATCATTACATTTAAATATGTGTGAGTTGAGCGTGAGTTGTACTCAATTCGAACTATCAATACAAGATCGTTTAATTAGATTAATGATTGACTGGTAATTCCCAGAACCGAGCTTAAAATAGTATCCGATAGGTATACCCTAATAGTTAACATTGACGAGTAGTAATATTGAAGGACAAATTATATATAGACAACATAATCTGTCCTTTAAAGTAGTATATAGTATTTTGCAAATAGTCGACTGCGTATATATTTCAGTATTCTCCAGCGCCCATATCTCCCCGCAAAACAAGATTTTCATTTCTATGATACGACGAGATATCTTTTAAACCTTTCGACGAACTTATCCGTGTATACGCTAGCAAACAGAGTCACTATGTATAGATATAAAAATAATGTTCAGTAAGCGAACCAAGCATTTTTAGTAAAACCACTCTAAGTATTTGCTCCTTATAATATTATCGAAAATGACAATATTGGAGTACTGTAATAGGGCCGCCGCCGAAGAGGACTTAACGAAAGCCCCCCTCGAAATTATTCTTAATGGCATCATAAGCGGTTTTGCCCAACATTCAATTTATTTCCATAAGATAACTCGTTGGGAAAATTAAACGAAAATAGAGTGATAATTTTGTAAATGGATGTAAAAGTGCGTGGGTATTCCCTGACGCAGCCGTCTACCAAATAGTTGATAGATGACGGAGGGGTGAAAGACATAAATGGCTATGTTTGGCATACATACAGGCTTGTTAGGATCAAAGGCACGTCATTCAGTAAAGCATCCGCACAGAGGTCTGCGGCGCTCGCAGCGTTATCGATTTTCCGCAGTCTGTGGCGGGCGAGCGAGGGCGCGGGGGCGCGGGGGCGCGGTCTGCTGGGCGGGGGGCGCGGGGCGCTCTCAGCTGGGCGCCCCCATCCCCCTGTAAACATAAACACAGGCTCCGGCCGCGCGCGTCTCAGGATCGACATCCGCCGAGGTGAAATAACGACACTGAATATTTATGAAGCCCTCGTATCACGGATTAAGATTCGACTTTTCTAGGTCATCAATCCGATAGGCATTTGTTACTGGCTAAGCCGATAGCCAACCGAATATCGTTAGAACGATGAGGGTAGCTTATAGCTTATGAAAAACTTTCTAATCTGTGTTTACACAATGGAATTGTTACGGTAATCGATCGTCGTTTGTTTGGCGAGCGGACGTGTCGTGTCAATATCGCGTGAAACATTTCGCAGTAGCGATTAAATATACACCTGTATTGGGCGCTTTCATGTAAATAACTAAGTAAATACATTATATATGTATACTGTATATGTAAGACTAATAAAACGATGAAGGTAACGTAAACAGCGGGAGTGCGTTCTTGGAATTGTTGACGGCGATAGAGCTACTTCACTTCAACCATTAAGAATATTCTTACATTTTCTAGTTATTACATTATAAAGCAAGAAAGTATAACCCACGTGTCACTTTACTCTCTGAGATATAAAGAGCGCGCATCACACATTATAAGGTACCGTCAGAAAATAAAGTGTTCGCACACTTTATTGCTGTCCGTGGCTAGAGTGGCACATACTTATATCTAGCCTCTACTTTTAAGTTTTATTACTCGGTAGAATGTATGGCTATTTCAGTAGAAAGATCTCAGTTTAACGGGGTGTAAAGTACGCGGTGATTTGAGATTCTGACGTTACGGCGTATGGAGTGATTGCTTATAGCATCTCGCTCGTTTAATGTTGGAGACGTAGCAGTGAAAGAGAGTGGGCTTATTAATATTTTTTAACATTCTATGTATTTACTCATGATCGCAATAAATAGTCTCTCTTAATTCTTAGTAAACGAAAATGATTGAAAAACTAAATCCGTTAATGAGTGATGATTAATGAAACGATAATATTATAACATGTGAAGAGCTGTTTCAGAATACGAATTTATATGACTTGAATTATTTCTGACTAGTTTAATAAAAAGAGTTCGGTTTTATGTCTTTCGGCCCTGGTAATTATTAATAGTTTTCGTGGCTAAAATTATAGCTAAGAAATTTGCTTGCTGAAATTTTGTATTCTGGTAGAAATTCTTAAGGATTTCCAACGCCATGAGGAAACCGAAGGATATGATGGACTCTAAACAGCTGCATCTACCGGATTACTTCTCCTTTCTCTTGGTATATCATACTTATGGGAATGAAAAGTTCAATAGTAAAGTAACTATTAGTAACATACTTAGGCGTTATGGTAAAATAAAATAAATTCCAAATCTTTTAAAACTATTTAATCTCCGATCGCAGTGTTAAGGTCGTTGCGTGCTACCGAATGCCGCCAGCTCATACACCGATTTCCTTTCCTATTGTGTGACGTCACATTCAACGTAATGTTCACTTAACGCAGAATCTATACAGACCCTTCCTTCCAAATAGGTTAAATATATCGAGGTTGTATATGTTGAAACCACACACACATACACGTGTCTACGTAATACGATGTGATTGATACGTGTGTGTGCGTGAGGTTAAAAGCGAAGAGCTAAGTTTTATGTGTGTGTTGGAATGTGTCTATGTGTGAGTGTATTGCTCTATATTTTTACTCGCTCTAGATAAAGAAAAATATTAAGTTCGTTACGAGTTCTGACATAAAAGTTATAATTAATATGTCACTTAGTATCTGTGTTAAGAAGTGGATGTTCAGTGTTCACGGATTAACAATAGATTCCTTTATTATTTTTAATTGCTTTTGTTCTAGTATTGAGTTTTCATTTTAGCTAATTAAGACAAGGTTTTTGACAATAACGAATACTTACTATACGTAGTATAAAACATATTTGCTTTCCGCAGACTGTTTGTCTCTTGTGTATGTATGCTTAGTTTAAAAATTACGAAATGCGTTTTGATGCGGCTTTTTTCTAAATCGAATGTTTCAAGAAGAAGTTTTACACATATAAATCAGTATTCTCACACAGATGTTTCTCAAGCTAACTTAATACCAATAGTTTAGATCAAATTAAAACCATAAGCTCTTGAAATTTTAATTATTATGACATAAAAAGTTTTTTATTTTAAAGATATTTTTTTTAGGCACTTGCGATTTCCCAAAACGTCATTCTTATGAATAGAGAATGACCAACAAGAAATTCCATAAGTTACTATTTCAAAAATATAGTTACAAAATATATACAGTAAAGTAACCTTGAATAATGACCTAGATACTTAAATAGATCTCACCGCACGTGTAATCTGTACTTCGGAACGAGTAACGGTCAAATAAGGTTTTCGGCAGTTACCTACCTACGTTTATAAATGTTATGTTGGGACGATGAGAAACTGATTTTTATCTTCATCTTGTATGTTACCATATGATCGTTAAATGAATATTTTTTATTTAGTGTAATAATGAAAGTATTTAAGACGATTTGTTATTGATATTTGTCAATAGTCTGGTAATAAAGGCAAAGCCGGCTCTCTGGGTTATTGCAGACCGATATATAATTTATGGTGTTGACAAAATACCTAATTTAAGTTAAAATGACTGAAGGCTAGCTAGATATACATTTCTACTCAATCATAGAATGATTTTAAATGTCATGTGACATTTCCAAATGTTTCTAGCGTTTGACCCCATTTTCGAGTGTCATGGTCTCCGCGTAGACATATGAGTCTAGTTACGAATTTGAAAAGGCTAACAACATTTCCAATACCATCAATACGCTACTATACATAGAAATGTAGAATACAACTGGGCTTAGTCAAAACTAATATTATAACTGCGATTGTTTCTATGTATAGATTGTTTGTTACTCTATTATGCTTAAACGGGGTGAACCAATCTTAATGGAATTTCGTATGGAGTTAGCTGACACCCTGAATTATGACGCAGGCTACTTTTCAATCGACTGCGCCTGAAAAGGGTATTTTTTTTTTGCAGCTATAACCAACATTCACGCAAGCCAAGTCACGGGCATCAGCTAGTACCTTTTAATCGTTACAAAAAGGTATTCTTTACCTATAAATACCTACAGTCACCTCAACCCACTAGTTCTTCATTAAAGACTCGGTAAGACCAAGCCCTTAAATAAATGTTACCTGAATCCCCCACGTGTTCTATGGGGTATTTTTATGACCCCATAAAACCCCGAATCCAAGTACATTTGGGGTTCCTACCTAATATCAATTTACTCGCTATTCTTCTATATAAAGGATTCGGGGAATTTTGCGGGCTTTAATTGATTCTTCAATTATGGTTTTCGTTGGGGGTAAAGTATAAGGAGATTGCGGGTTTTAATTATAATTGAATGTTACTTCTGGCCGGTTTCTTTTGGTTGTTTTTGTGGCATTTTGGTAGACTTTTACACTTTGCTTGTTCTTGGTAAGTGTATATGTAACCTTTTTTGAATAAATCCTACTAAAATTATAAACGCGATAGCATGTAAGTATGGATGTATTGATGGATGGATGGGTGATTGTACTTCTTTTGCCTTTAAACGGGTAAACCAATTTGGATGATATTTAGTATGTAGTTATCTGAAACTCTTTTAAATTAAACGTTTTATGTGAAGCTTTTAATATCAGGAATATTTTAAAACAACTTCAGCAATTTCGCATAAGAGATCTACTGCTACTGTTTTGTCGTGTAAACATGTTTATGCTCCTGTCTTTACATCCCTGGTCTACAGGATGTTCCCTAGTCAGTGTGAAGTCACTGACATTTTATTTCTTTCTGTCACGTGGCTGAATTTGAACCCTTTGATGTGCCCTCGCTTGTGCTTCGGAGCGATTAAATCCTCATTTACCTGTTAAAGGGATGTTGTTGATTTTTACACTAACATGTTTAAGTCTTATGTACTTTTTCTTTGGCATATGTATAGAACGATTTTTAATGTTGTTTTTCTAGCCTCATCTGATGAAGTTTAGGATGCCCTAATTAAATTTTTAATATATTGACTATTTGTTATCTTGTTGTCAATCATATTTATTGTGATTTGTATGACTTACTAAAAAAAAGCAATCAAAATCAAACTATTTTGATATTTAATCATCTCTTCAAAATTCACTAATTCAGATATTACTTTTATTTAATCTATCCGTGTAAATCGCAAAACCATTACTAGTTAACCTAACAATTTGTTAATTAATATCATATCACCAACAAATACCGACAGTCGTTATTAACACGATACGCTACCAAAAATTCATAAACCTCGTACAAAGTATAAAGCTGGTCGTAAATTAAACATGTTATTTCGATAATGTTTCGCGTACATTACCTATTGTGTGTGACTTACGATTTGTTGTTACGCTGAAAGTGCGGCTATGTATTGCGGGCAACATTTGGCTAACCGTTGCCAACAGTGTACAGCGCGTTGCCTTTAAAATGTGTTCTGTTGTACATATACCTACCTGTCTTTTGTGATATTATTATTTTGCGCGTTCCTATTCGCCTAAATGTTTAAATATTTTTTGTACAGATTTGTATTATAAAAATAGCTGGAATTCACTCTAAAAACCAGTCTTTTCCAATTACATTTAATTCTATGATTTCTAATCTTTGTTAAAACCTACCTAGTCCATCCTCGACCACGGTTGGTGCAATTCGGCCGAAACGTTGGGAGAAAAAAACATATTGAATTACATCACAAAAAAGACCCGTTTGCTGTCTAAAGTAACTGTACAAGTCGCGAAAGTTTAAAAATATTTACCTATTGTTAAGATGTAGATCTTGAGCCTCAAGGCCTTGAGTTGTAACACCCTATCGGACCTTGAATGGCTAGATGGGGTATTATTGTTTACCAACCATTGATTGCTTACAAAGAGCTTAACAATGTAAGCAATTACTGTGAGCTAGGTATTACTCGCCGACTATGGGCGACCATTTATTCGTAATAGACCTAAACGTTACCTCATAAAGGGTTAAGTAAAGTGGTTTTATGCTTTAAAGAGTATGTATACCGCCAGTCCTAATTACTGAAAGGTTTTCAAGATATCTGGAGATCAACTGTCATTATATCATATCAGTCTGTCATCACGTCTATTACTGAGTGAGAGAGATCGGTGGACGTTGCAAAAAAAAGCAACAATTTACGTAAAAAAATAAAATAAGTATATACAAATTGAAAGTCTTTTTCAATCTTTTCAAACAATTATACATAATGAGGTTTATTTGCCATAACCTCTTAAGGTAGGCCTGTTGCAGTTTCGGAAAAGTTTACTCTGAAAACTTCACTTGCCAAGTAAGCTATCCACTAAGTGCTAAGCTAATGCAGATTACCTATTCATTCTCTGTACAACTTTCATTCATATTTTTCAAGGCTTAAAATGTATGATTTATAGATGCGACTAGACAGTTTTAAAGGTCTCTTCATGCGTAATTTAACGATAAACTCACGTACGTATGTCGCCTGTAAGACTCATAAAACTCCTGTTAATGTCAGCTTAAGTGTCAAAAGATCGACTTTTGAATATAATTCGTTCGCAATTTTCAAAAAAATATGCGAGACTTTAGTTTAAAATTACCCTTCTGAGACGTATTCTGTTTATTGATGTAGATATTAGTTTTTATTTAAAAAGAGATAAAAAAAATGTATAAAAAATAATACTTGCAGATTTTTGGTTGATGGAGTTTAGCTTTAAGAAGTTGTCTCCTTTTCTCCAAAACTATTGGTCATGATTGAATAATTTTTCGTAATACAGTGATTCATTGAAGAAGCATATAGGCTATAGTAATATACCATCACCTTACGCCCAATAGGACCTGCAGAAACACGGGTGAAATAGCTTTGATAGTTTTTAAACTTTCGCGACTTATACAGCTAGATCCATCTCCACTTCATGGAGACGTCTCTAGCTCTCACCAGTCCGTGCAATTCGGCCGAAACGTCAGGAAAAAGAAATATCGTAAACCTTTATAATTACATCACGAGTAAGTTTGTTGTCTAAAATGTGAGCTCTGGTAGTTGAATAAATAAAAATTATATTTTTTGCAATTCATAGATATTGTTTATTATAATTTCGATCAGTTAAGCCCCAGTTATTGACTGTAGCAAATGGAATATACACCTGAATACTCGTTCAATTAAAAAAGAATAATGATTCAATCATATCTATTGGTTGCGATTGCAGATGAGAATCGTAATTGAAAACATTGGTGGGGAAACTCGTTTCAGTTTTAGTAGCGATTTTATGACTGTTATTTTTATTTTCTTTATTTGTTCAATAGTTTTTATACGTACATATTTTTTATTTATGTTATAAGTATGGTATTTTCAAAGTAATGACACTTAGGTAAAGACATGCGTTGAAAAATACTAAGCCATATACCACTAAGATAGGTGACTAATTTACTATGGTTATAGAGTTAAGTGGCTAGACATCGATAGAAACTAAGAACTAACAACGATATAACTAATAAGATCCTAAATCTCTACATCACTTAAAATAACCAAATCTATTCAAATACTCATATTGTAAACCGACTTAAGTTCATGACTCATTAAACTGACTATACTACGTCAATTTAGAGTCTGCAGTTTAAATGTCTTTCCTAGTTCATACGGACATAAAGATCAATCGCGTGGTGCTTTAACATTTTCATTTCATTCAAAACGACTTTTTTACAATACTTTACACAAAAATATAAGAACTTAAGTCCCACTTCTTAGTACCTACATAAAAATAACTAACAAAAAGTATTTATCTTTCATCGTGCAAAAACTTTTTGCTCACAACTAGAATTCCCAGGAGTGGTAAAAATTAAAACGTTACAATAGTTAAACCTTGAAAGAAACTTTTCACTGCTAATAAGACTTTCTCGTATTTAATTAGGAATAACTGTTGGCACCTGCTACTGTAAGTGGGTTAATAGATTCTTTTCCCAGCCCTTTTTGCGGCCGACTCTGTGAAAAATAGTTTAGATGGAATGTAATGTAGGTTACCTAGATCCGGGTTTTATATCGCTGGTTTATGTTGGTATGAGATATCGATTATTGTGTGAATTTATAGTAATAAGGTCAATTTAGTTGGGACTAATAATAAGTTTGTTGATTAATGTTTTTAAACTTTGGTGACTTGTACGTATATTTTAGACAACGAACGGGTCTGATTCGGCCCACTCGGTCAGTGCAACTCGGCCGAAACGTCGGGAGAAAATAAATATCGAATAATATCGCGAATAAGACCCGTTTGTTGTCTAAAATAAGTTTGTTGAGTAAATCAAAGTTATTCCTATTTTTGATAAAACGATTAAATAATCGTACGTAACGTAAGTCTTTAAAGATTGACGAACCAATTGGAAAACCAACAGACCTATCCCGTTTTTTTAAATTAAATTAATTAAATACCAATCCATAACACTTCATCTCCGACCGAAAAAGCGAATACAAATCTCAGTCCTATATCTCTCGTATTAAAATACATTTTTAAACGTTCGGCCCACGTTGGCCAGGTCAGTCACAGCCTCATTACGGCAAGTAGGCTCCGTCTCCTTCCGCCCTAGTTACAGCCGGCGCTGATGACGAGTCAGCTTGCACTGACCTGAAACTGCGATGCATCGAATGCTCAGTCACGTGGATTGTTTGGCCCTTAGTACTCGTATACCTTTAACTTACTGAGGCTTATAGCACTTATTTATTTATATAGTCACTTGTCGATCTTAACCAATATATATTAATTTCGCGAATGAAGTCGCGGGCAACAGCTAGTATACATGAAGTTAAGATATGTCTAAGTGTAGGGCACGAATTCAGATCGTTATTTGATTTCGTATATTCAAAACACTTGGTTGCCGTATTCGAGTAGAACGTGTAGCAAAAAGTCTATGCAGTCTTTATCATTGTCAAGCGCAAAGTGGAGAAATAGACATTTTGAGAATGTCGCTTTGCTAACAGTAGTTCTTGCATATTTCTGTATATGTGTTATGGACCAAGTGATTAATGCGGGCAGTATACATGACATAATGCCCCGGGCACTATGGATAATGCCCAGCATCATCGGGCTAAGTGATTAATTACTATCTTGACTTCATTATTATCATATCGCTCGGTCATTATTATATTGCTAAATGATAGTTTTCACCTCAATAAATATAGATTTTGACAAATAAAAAAAAAACCTAACCTCACCTAATTTAGGTTAGGTTAGGTTAGATCATTTTTTATTTCTTCCATCATTACGACCGCAATCAACATCGGAACTCGAACTCTTACGGTGTCCCCAATTGCAGCCATGGATTATTTAGCGCTTGATACAACTTAAATATAGCATTAGTATCAAATTGCCCAACTATCATTTAGCAATATAATAATGACCGAGCGATATGATAATAATGAAGTTAAGATAGTAATTAATCACTTAGCCCGATGATGCTGGGCATTATTCATAGTGCCCGGGCATTATGTATACTGCCCAATTTATCACTTGGTCCATAACATATGTACTATACCTTAGTACGTGGTACGAAGTTCGGTCGTCATTTGTTACTTTAAGTTAAAAACCTTTTAGAATGTTGCAACTCTAGTTGATTTCTATTAAATACCCATTTACAAATATCAATGGAAAAATTTAAACCTTTTTCGAAGTCGCTTAAAACAACAGACGAGCGATAGAGATTGATAAAAATTGATTGTTCTTAAAACTAAATAGATTTTCTGACTACGTATAAGCTATGGGTAAAACAAATATCTACATAGCCCACGCAAACACCTAAAGAAACATGAAGGCGTTACAAATATTAGTTCAGTGTATCGAATATTATAACAAAGTACGGGGGCCGTAAGATAAACTTTCACTTATTTCTCTCCCAAAGGCCTTTCAAGGTCCAATACTAAGATTTCTACGAATTTTCTGGAACAACACGTGCTGTAACTTTACTTGACACAACACGTGCTTTGATGAATACTGCACGTGTACTTGTGAGTACGTGTCTATGTGTGCGGTCACGTGTGTGTGTGAGTGTGATGGATCGGTTAAGTTTTGGAATTACTAGAGCTTCAATTGTTTTATTTGTTAAAATTGGATTGGATTGTAATATTTCAGATTTTGATAGACAATTTAATTGCAAAGGAACGTCTGAATTGCCGTTAGTGACATTTAGACAATTTAATTGTATTCTTATGTATACCATACACGTTACTGTATACCGCAGTTTTTCTCATAGGAACAGTTGAAATGTGAAGAGAATCCAGAGTTTGTGGTAAAACTGTTCAGTTTTCCAGACTTTACTCGCTTAGGTTTGTAAGAGTAAAAGAGATAAACCTAAGTATACTTTAACGTAAAAGATATTCTATTTGTATAAAACATCTGTATAGATCTTATTTTTCTTAGAACCGTATATACCTAGCTTTCAGTATTCCAAAAAGCTAAGACTGTTGGCTGCCAAAATTGATTGCATAAGTACCCCACTACTTCAGTCCCAAAAATAATTTCATTTAATTCTTGAATAACCTCTTTTGAGATGACTCACGAATGTTTTAAATATGTAGGGTACCTACGTCTGACTGTAAATATAGATATCTTTCTATGAAGACCTCGTAGCCAGTGCGAGTCAACTTACTCAGCATTTTAATGAAAAACATCGCAAGCGCCAAATATTATGAAAATAATATCTGAGTTAGATACCGCTGCAAACGAGTTTGCACCTTATGACGTGTAACTTTAGGTTGAATTTTCGTTTGCGAATGTTTTCTAGAGGTAAGAAAAATCAGAATGATACCGTAACTCAAATTATTAAGAAAATATCTCCTCCTGTGAAAACAGATTGTTTGCTGCGCTGTTTTCTTATTTTTGAAAAAGAGGGTTCTGTGTTTTGGCTATTGAATAGAACGGAACCTTGTGAAATCATTCGTTTGTTTTTACAAAGGGTTCTTTATTCGACTAATATGTATCTTTCTAAGTCAATATCCGAAAGCTATTAATTGTGTTTTAAATCGACTCGTGGTGTATGTAGAAAGCGAAAAAGTATTTTAAGAAATTGTCGCTACAAATTTAATATTGACTTACGTAAATTACATTATTTATTATTCTTTGCCCCTTCATGTATTGCAATTTTGAACAAAAAACGATCACAAGCCGAAACAAAAAACTGGCCGACATAAAAATATTTAGAAACATTGATAACTTACGTGTCTATAAAAATATAAAATAAATTCTACCATAAAAGTCAGCCGCTCCAAACAAATAAATCTACGTAACTTACAAAGCTTTTCTTTTTATTCTTTTGTTTTTATATGAATCGTTGTTAGGAATATTTTTTGTTTGTTAATTAAAAGAATGCTATGAGAAGGTACTTAATGGAGAAGGTACCTACTTATTATTGTTACGAGTACCTACCTATTGGGAAAGTTTGAGTTAGTATAAATTGTTTTTCTATATACTAGGAATATTGATCGTAGCGCGGTGAATGCGAAAGCTAATCTCGTACCTCTGGCCATGTAGATGAGGACGCTCCAGTGGTTTTAGATGGTAAGAGTCCGACTGGCCCCTCCGTCGATCCCCTGACGGTGGAAAGTCCATGAGGATTTTCACTGGGGAAAAATGGAATATAGACTGGTATTTAGGTATGTTGTAATTATTTTCATTTTAACGATTTTCTTTATATTTAGCAAAAAATGTATTATTACTTTTCTTTTCTTTATTATTTTTTTAATAAATTTGCTATATGTGGATTGGAAAAGGTTCCGGCTACAAATTTTATAAAAACAGAAGAAAAAATATTTGAAAATTAATTATTTTCATCCAAAGATACAATATTAAAACTTTGTAAAAACAAAGTTGCTTCCTAAGTCTGTCCGTCCCTATGTATGCTAAGATAAAACTTAAATAAACTAAAATATAGATTTTGATGCGGTTTTTTAATAGATAGAATGTTTCAAAAGGAAGGTTTATGTATGTAATACATCTGTATTTCATAAGTTCATAGCTAGGGTAGGCCGCTAGTTTATTTTCGCATACAGCTGAACAAATTAAACCTACGTCTGTTGCGAAACAACAACTTTTTTTGACACCCTGTTTGTACTTATATATATATATATATATATAAGTAACGGTACAAAGTATTTTAACACAAAGTTTCTTTGTCTCAGAATAAACAAAACATGAAATTTCTGTTATTCATTTAAAAGTTTCAATTTCGGGATTCCATAATTAACAGTTAAAAATCGGGTACAAAGAGTTACAGAGGGTTGAAAATAACTGTTTCATCTTAAGTTATCCTATATCTTCCATTAAAATAACACCATTTCGCAACAAGAATGTTATGACTTAAGCAGACAATACACACTGACTGCATGGATAGTCGAGCGGTTATTAAATAGGTCACCACACTTATGTAAATAAAAACTTATGTAAATATAAGTACCAAAATGTTAACATCTCAATTGCACTATAATTTTAATAATATATTTCTTGTTTTGAAAACCATTTTTTTTCTTAAGTCCCTTGCGCGACAATTTGCGAAATAGACAATCTGCGAAAGAGACATTCCGCGAAAGAGACGTTTTACGACTACGGGACATTTTGAGAAAGAGACGTTTTGCGCATATACCGTCACCACAGCAATTACTGATTCTGAATTCGCTAATTTGTAGTGAGCTTAAAATGCTACCTACGTAATTCTACCTATACTACGCCTTTATTCTAAGTGCCGTCAATGTGTTGACGTCGGCCATCAATTAGCAGTTACACCGCGCCCGCGTTTGATTGCTATTAGCGATAAAACAGCGATCGGACGGCGTGGGCTGTATGCACGGAATTACTCAAACGTTTGCCTTTGGTAATGTTTCCGTGTTTCTTCCAAGGTCAGGTTGAAAGTTAACCAAACAGTTTGTATTACTTGATAATGTAATCGATGTACTTTTTCATCATCAGTCCTGAATAACTCACTGCTGGGCATAGTATTAGGCCTTCCTTAATTTCAAAATCAAAAGGTTTTTATCTCGAGTAGGCCTTTTCAGGCACTTTCAAAGAGTTACTGACTCTAGTTGCGCGGTTCCAAAATGTCATTCTTATGGAGAAGAAGAAACTCCGTAAGTTACTCTTTTAAAAACAGTAAAAATACCGTTTATACATGATACAATAAATATGCAATTTTCCTCCGTCTTGAGCTAGATTATAACTGCTTTGACGAGATTACTCCGATATACTTAATGGTTGAATTGTTGCTGTTGTGGAAATGAGATGCCACTATTCGTAGCATAAGCATTCTCTTGCTTCCACAATGACAACAATCCAGGATTAAAAACTCATAGAATAGATCGAACGAATTCGTGGTAAAACCTCACCAACGATTTTCATTAATAAAATCGAATAAAGTATTCGGTTACATCGTTACCACACTTAATTAAATCATTGTCAATTATCATGTAATTAAATATAATAGGCGATATCACGTAATATATACCTAGAATAATAATACCGCTTCCTGGAATCGTGCATATTTCAAAGGTATATGCGCAAAACGTCTCTTTCTCAAAATGTCCCAAGGTAGAAAAACGTCTCTTTCGCGGAATGTCTCTTTCGCAAAACGTCTCTTTCGCAGAATATCTCTTTCGCAGATTGTCTATTTCGCAAATTGTCGCGCAAGGGACTTAAGAAAAAAAAAATGTTTTTCAAAACAAGAAATCATTTATTAAAATTATAGTGCAATTGAGATGTTAACATTTTGGTACTTATATTTACATAAGTTTTTATTTCAAATAAAAACAATGTCAATAGGTATCAAACAGTTTACACACATTCAAAATTTAGGTCAAAAGAATCAATACTCTCAGTAACATATCCACAGATAAAATAATAGGAGCTATTACTACTAGAAACTAAACATTAACATAGCATTGTAAATCATTTTCATAAATGATTAACATGATAATTGATAAAAAGAAAATAGAAATATATGAATCTTGTTTTGAAAAACATTTTTTTTCTTAAGTCCCTTGCGCGACAATTTGCGAAATAGACAATCTGCGAAAGAGATATTCTGCGAAAGAGACGTTTTGCGAAAGAGACATTCCGCGAAAGAGACGTTTTTCTACCTTGGGACATTTTGAGAAAGAGACGTTTTGCGCATATACCATTTCAAATACTCATAAATGAAAATACATCGAACATTGAAACACTAATTGAAATTATCAGCACGTTATATGTTCACACATTTTCGTATCGCGTCGTTCACAAAATATCTGATCTTATTTTTATGTGATCACATAAATTCCTTATCTACCTTCTTGTGTACGAAGGTCGCTCCGAGGTGACAAGGAGCCATCAAATTATGTATCGGCCCACTCCACTATGCGCAGTAAATATTTTACATAGGCAATTTTCTCCGTACTATTTTTCCTTTTATATATCACCGAATCCACAGGCCCTACAACGGCCTCTTAAGTAATTCTTCAGTTGTGGGAGAGAGACGCCGATACGACTAGTCTGCACCGTATAGTGCACTGTCTCGCTCCCACAACTGCAATAATATTACGTTAAGATGTGGACCCCAGTTTCGTATTTCTAAGGGTCGAGTAAAAATGTCTGAATAGCGTCGGAACGTTAAAAGGATGAATAGGTCTGTATACTCGTAGGCACAATTGTTACGAATATTGTTAGAAGAGGGTGCTGTCAAAATTTAACGACAGTCTAGATGTAAGGTTTATGTATTTTTATCAAAATATGCGCGCATCTAATGTTTGTTGAAGAAATTTCAGTAATATGTACAAATGTGGCACTACTGACTGACGGTGAAGGAAAACATCGTGAGGAAACCTGGAATATTGGAATCTAAATCACTAATCTGTAGTGAGCTACTGTAGTGATCAATGCTCAAACCTTCTAAAAACCTATATGAGAGAAGCCTGTGCCCAGAAGTGGGACTTGTATAGGCTGGTTTATTTATTTATTTGGGAACAAATTCGACAGCGCCTGCATTGAAAAGTGTAATCAAGAAACATCGAATTTCTTACTGTGTTATTACTAGCTTTTGCCCGCGGTTTCTCACTCCGGTTTCTCATGTCGGTTATCGCCTCAAAAAGTAACCTAGGTCCTTTATAAGCGCTCAAGCTATCTTGATACAAAATTTTGTGACTGCATGCACAGAGACAGAGTTACTTCCTCACTTATAATATTAGTTCGTTTTAATATGATTTTGTCTTTCCAATTTAAAAAGTTATTTGAAATTTAAGAAGGGCTTTCCATTGTATGTAGATTTTTTTTCAAACCAATCAGTGTAAATACCAAATGTGAAATGACCAGCCTAAAGCTCTCAAAAACATTCCTGCTCACTAAACCGAAATAATTTACGATTTTCTCCGACAATAAAAGAATCAACGAAAATATTCTCAAAGACGAAACGTAAATACGATTGTATGTATTTCTTTAAGCAGGATATAAAATTTTCATAATGTATTTGTCCTTTTCGACCTACTTTTAGAAATTCGCATCACAAAGGCTATATGCGTCCTTCTGTGAGGTATTAGGGGCATTACGTTAAAAGAAATAGTTCAAACGTAACACGGTTACGTTGTGGCAGAACTTTGTTTACCTCCAATCAAGTACTGTATTTATTTATGGCAAACATTTTTAGGTGAAACGGGAGGAGGAAAAGTAAAATTAACGGTAAATGTTTATTTGTAAACATTGTGTTAAGAGTAAAAACGACCAAAGAACCGATGGATAGATTGTGTGAAAGATGATATGGATGCAAAGGGTGTTGTTTGCAAGATGACGTCAGATAGGAATGTATGGAAGAAGAAGACATGCTGCGCCGACCCCGACGACGTAAATTGGGATGAAGGCAGGGGAATGATGTGTTAAGAGTAAATACGATAATTTGAACGAATAGACTATTGTAATACAAATACATATTTAGAACGAAAGACTAGAACTCACATTTAGACATTAAATCACACTTTAATAGTAGGATAAATCACGTAAATTATCTACCTGAATATACGAGCAAAATTACACACATACTCCATATGGCAGCAAGTTAGGCAGACGGCCAAACGCGTTAGCTAATCTAACGATCACAGCTCAGTTGCGTATTAACTACGTCGAGTATATCGTGTCAGAATAGTCCCCCAACCATCTGAGGACCTACTAGCACACTACTAGAATAGGCTATTTAACTAAAATAACCTTAATTAGATTATTTTCTTAGGTAGATTTAAAAAAAATATTGTATAATACCTATTACGTATTTTTTATAAAGAAACGATGGATGGATTGTGTGAAAGACGATATGGCTGCAAAGAGTGTGACTTGCGAGATGACGTCAAATAGGAACGTGTGGAAGAAGGGGACATACTGCGCCGACCCCAAATAATAATAATTGGGATAAGGGCAGGGAATGATGATTACGTATTTTTTATTTTATTAAATCTATAAGAAAATACAAGTATAAAACGCAACAAAGGTGTCGAAAAGTGTGGAAGTGGGGACTACGAACGTCACTTGCCAGTAAAAAGTGACTTGTATGTGACGTCACACGATATTTCAACTTACGGTATCATCTTATTTTTTTGTTAACGTGATATTAGCCGTGAGGGATGCCGCTCTACGCCATGTAGTGTGCTGTAACGCTTCCACAACTGCAACAATCTTACTTCAAGAGTTGGTAGAAGATCCTTAGTTTATAATGTGTCAAAATAGTCCCGCACCTGCATGCAGTATTATGTCCATCAGCCTTTCAAATCATAATGAGGGCAAGGGAGTTCCTTTTTTCCCTATACTGCCCTTCCTTTTCCCCTTCCCGGTCAGTACTTAAGTGCAAAAAAGAGGTTTTATTTCGTTTTCCAGTTGAATGCTGAAATCTTTTTTTTTGCTTCGCAGAATGGTTGCTTAGAAAACTTGTTCAAGGTGCAATATTTGTCGTACATTTTGCTCAATTTCATGTGTTGACAATGTGTGATTGATGACAGATGTTGTTGAAGATTCTATTACACAGAATTGTCATTCAAATGCGCATAGAAATCGGAGCTTCTGAAGTACCGTACCTAAATGTAAGTGCGCCGCCTATAAAGTGGGACGACCATTACGTCGTAAAATACCGAGAAATATCTTCCGGAATTCGAAATAGTCTTTTCAAATTCATTTATTTACAAAGATTCAATTAAACCCAAGTGTGATATCTGCTTCCGTAATTTAATTAAAAATTCTTTATTTCAACTGGCAAGACAAATCGAAAAAGACGTCTTATTTATCTGGTTGGCAATGGAGTTTGGAAATTAAAATGGCAACTTCAATGGTTTTCCAATGAGGGGGAGTAATAATTGTCTGTTGGTCTGCAGCTGCGATGCAAATTGGATCACAACTCTGTGGGAGATTGTAGGTCGTTGTTAGATTTTGGTTAATGTTTTTTATTGTGTTTGTTTTCGTAATTTCGTCGGGGAATTAATATTTACTTCTCTGTAGTTGTTTTAGTTGCTTCATGTTATTTGAAGAGTAGGTTGAGAGAAAACATTGTTAATCTATGTGTCCTACTGATCTGAACTGATTAATTCTCATAATAGCCTTATTCCAGACATAATATTCATAGTATTGCAAGGCACGAGTAAAATATTAAAAAAAGCATATATACGGTCGAATTAAGAAACCTCCTCCATTTTGAAGTCGTTAATAAAATTAATACAACATTAAAGTCAATCAAGATAGAAAATACATAACTGCGATTTACTAATATTTCCAGCTTAAAAAATAATACAAAGGTTTATGCTTAAGAGTCCAAATCCATTCTCCCAAAACCCTGATCCAGTTAACATTTTTAATTAATCAAAAATTGGGGGAGTTTCAGTATCCCACGATAACAAACAGGGAGAAAAATAAAGGTTTTTTCTCCTTTTTCTTAGTAAATTGCATGCTGTCAAAAGATGTTAAGCCGTGATTTATCATAGTTAATGGTAGGAACGGATAACCCTGGGTGTCATTTTAATTTGTTTTTTTTGTAACACCCCACGCGAAAATTGTTTGCCGAGTTTACGAGTTGTTTTTATTTTGTAGTAAAATGTTTTATTCTTTTTTATAATTTTAGATATTCGGTTGTTTGGGTTAGACTTTTTTTATGTAGATCTAAGGTTTATTACTATGGTTTAGTTATGGTTTTTTACTCGGAATTACCCGACTATTTGTCGCCATAGGAGCGCTTAATTAGATAATAATAACAAATTATATATTTTGACGTTTATAAAAGGTTACAATAAATATTAATTTACGTTTCACTCTCTCAAAAATAATACTTCACTTTCTCTAAGATCGAAACGGTACATACACACATAAATTACACTACTTACAACTCTTATATCTTTCAAGAAATTGTCAAACATAACATATATGTTAGAACTAATAACAGGCTCACTAAGAACATCAAAGACACAAGTATATCTTACAAATATAGCTGCCGTTATTCATTCATAAATGTAGGTCCGGGTGTCCGCCGCCTCTCGGGAAATTGTAGCCTACAATTTTGGGACATGAAATTTTCAAGACATTCCAACATATTCCATGTAACTTTATTTCTGACATCTTTTGTATTTTGCTCGAATGGGAATAAAAATGAAGCTCGTATCGCACTTTTAGGACACGTTTAGGTGTCTGAAAATGTCTGAAAAAAATGTTTCTTGTAAATGTTTGGCGTTTAAATGTAGTTGGGAAAGGTTAGATGTGAATTTGATTTGAATATTTGTAGGCACAGATTTGTTTTGTTATGTTTGATGTAACTTTTTTGTGAATGGATTTTGACATCGTAGTTTATGAATGAGACTTCAATTTAAGTAAAAAAAACTATACCTATCGAATGAAGACCACTATTTGTGAAGTAATTTTTAAGTTTAAAAAAGTCTAGCCTTCAAAAAGTTCTTTTACACACAAAGAGTGTCTAATATACGACTTCATAAAAAATAAAAATAAATTAAATTGCTTCATAATAAAAGTTCCTATTAACCGGCCTACATCCCTTTGCCGTCATGTTTCTCAATGTTTACGACCAATATTGGTTTAGTTAAAAATAAACCGACGGCTTTGTAATAGACAATCAAACTTTAAAACGAGCGAGAGCTTTCTTTGCAGCGTAAAACTTTTAACTAGAAGAGTTTCGGTTGATAACTGAACACGGGCTTTTCACTTCGTATAGCCTGACACGGCGTAAACTGATAATACAGAATAAGTTTACCTTACAAAATTAAATGACAGATGGAAGTATGTAAGAGATTTCCTGGAAAAGGAATTATGGACTATGTAATATGTTCCCTGATGGTACTTCTTTGAAAGACATTTTAGTTCTTACTATGAGCTCACAAACCAGAATTTTTGCCATTGTGGAAGCGAAATAGCGTGTAAAATGTATAGCGCTGTCCCGCTTACATAAGGCGACAATTCTTCAAAAATAATTCGAAGTACAGGCAATGAATTGAGGTTCCTAAATTGAGGTTTCATTTCTTGAATTGTTCTTGAATGACGAATTGGAAGGAATCTTGTGATCGAGCTATATTTCTTCTGAAGTTCAGCGTTCTTGTAAATCACTTCAGAAATTTTAACTCAGAAGATGTTTATCTGAAATAGCTTAAGAAAGAAGTTGGTAGTTCGAATCAAATGAGCATCTTATCGTATTGTCTCGTAAATGATACAATTAAATATACCTAGATTCCATCAGCTGTCACCCGACCTTCGAATTGCAGTGGAATTGCACTTATAGAAGAATTATTAAGTACCATTAGTGAGATATTTTTATTATTATCGTCTCGGCTTACCTTCCATAGTTCTATTGTAAAAAGTTTTGAATAAATCTTCACCTTTCATTTGATCTGGCATTTTTCAGTTCGATAGAGAAAACGCATTTCATTTTAAACTATGATCGAACGTAGTTCTTTCATATCTTAAATTACGATGTCTAGACAAGATATTAAGCATTTGTTACATAGATAATCCAGAATATTTGATAGAACGAACGTTCAGGTGTGGGATCAACATTACTCAGTTCTTGTATTTTTCATCATCTCAAATGGCTTTACATAATGAATACTTATATATTAAAGCACCTTTACATGGTTAAATAAATCGTTTGTGAAGATAAGAGGTGTTTGTAATGAATAATTACGTAATGCATTCACGTATAAATTACTATATGACTTGTGATGAAAATATATTTCTTTTTAATTTAATATGGTCGTAAGTTTTAATGTTTTTTTTTTTTATAAAAAGTAGTAGGTAAGTAAAGAGAGTTTATTATTCATTTGGTGTACTTTTTAGTTACTGCACAATTACAAAAAGTTAACTTAAATTTGAAATTTAACTTCTTAATCAATTTAACCACACTCAAGAGAGAAGATTCGGGTCATTAACTCCATGCAGGTTCCATTTTAATTTCCATTCGCCTCTTAAGGGGCGCTAGTGTTACATAAAAGTGTGAACAAGCCTTCTGTTTCAAGGTATTACTTGTTAAATGCTAAAGTTGAAACCCAATACTGTGGGTGACCTTACCCGACTTTGCTTTGAGCAAAGTTTTCGAGATGTGTGTTTAAGCTTTCCTTTTACGGCGTTTTCTTTTTGAAAAGGTGTTGTAACTACGCCATTAGCTCTGATGATATGCATTCTATGGATGTGGAGTCATAGTATGACAGTATAATATGAGTTTTATCAATATCCTACTAATATTATAAACGCGAAAGTTTGTGATGATATTGTATCGATGTATGGATGTATGGATGTTTGTTACTCTTTCACGCTCAACCGGGTAGACCAATTTTCGTAAACTTTGGTATGGATTTAGCTTACACTTAGGCTTTTAACGGACTATGTCAGAAGAGTGTAATCTACACACTTAACCCAAAGGCTACTTTTTAACGGACTATGTCAGAGGAGTGTTATCTAATAAACCCAAAAGTGCCCTAAAATATATTTATCACATAAGTATTCACAAATAATGTGTGGAGGGGTCAAGCATTTTATTATTCGTCGTTTCCAAGTCCAGTAATTGCAGTAAAAGGTTCAAGTGACGTCACAAACCACTATTTGTATGTAAATTCCCTCGTAGTGCTTTGTTAGCTTAGAAAAATGGCATTATTATACACACATTTGTTTCATTAAAAAAGGTAGGTTTCATTTTGAGAGAGACTTGTGTGTATGTAACAGACGGAAGATTAAATGATGGTACCATTAAATAAATGTTACATCAGACGATTTTTTTATGCCTAGTTATTATAGATTTATTGATGTGCCAAGCGTGTGAGTTGATAATATGCGGTGAGCCGAGTTTTTGAGTTTAAGTAGAGGGTTACACGTATTCTCTACGTCACTAACTGCTAAATTTTTTAGCTGGGTGAGACGTCATCCGACATTTTAGAACAATACCCAATACTATTAACTATTTCCAATTAATTTCGTTGCAGGCTCCATAATTAACAGTAGTTTCGGTTAGACACCGATTTTAAGCGCTCGAAGCTTTGATGGACATGTGTGGCAGACTTGTACCTGATGTAATAAAAAAACAAACTAAAAAAATAAAATCCGAGAACAGACCGTCTAAGCAAAATCACACACACACAAACAACACAACACAGAGAAACATTACTCGCTATTCCTCTTGCTCCAGTTGAGTTAAACTTGCAATACGGCTAAACAAAGCAACGGAACATGGGTTATGACGGCCATATAAATGGAAATTGTCGCGATTTAACTTTCACAGTTGCAGGCAGGATTCGGAAATGACACACGGAGCGAGTAAGCGAGTCGGGTCGCCGACGCAAACTGGTTTTGTCTTCCGTAATTAGTCTGTACATATGATTTATTTTAAGTCAGACTTGCTAACAGTTTTATTTGTTGCATTTCTTCTTTTATATTCTTTATGTTGCATTTTTGACAAATGGCTGCTTTCGTAATATCAGACACCAACGTGAAAGAACTCTTTGATCTCACCCGAGACAGAAAGCGGTATGTAGAGCTGACGGCTAACCTCCAGTAGTAGAGAGGCACCAGAAGCAGAAGGTTCTTTACTTTTGAGAGTATTATAGATCAGCTGTTGATACGGTTATTCAGTTAACTCTTAGTGCGACAAAAAGCTGTCCAGATGATTTGGAAGCAAATTGAGGTTCATTTATTATTGTCCAGTTTGCGATTGTTGATAACAAATGGTGAAATAGGTTCATTGTATATGTTATATCTCATACGAATAGGTGAAGTGACGTAGATTTTTATATTTACTTTTTTTCTATTTTGCGATTCAAGTATTAACTATTAGATGCTTCTTTTGTTTAATTTGAAGTTTCTAAATGAATAAGTAAATACCTACTTAATAGGTTTAGTGAATTAAGCCACTTAGAACTCTTAGACTAAAAGTGTTGAAATAAATTCTCTATGATATACCAGATAGGTCCATGATACTGAATTAATGAATATTATAGCTCCCTAATTCCACTATTAATGCAATAAATAATTTAGTTTCAATTAGGATTAGTTTAATTCACATTAGCCATTGAATTCATTGCTCTCAATTTCCATTATTGAGCTGTTATGTAATATTGAACGATACCACAAATTAGTTTTAGTTTCGTTTTAAAAGATGTGTTATAATACCAGCCTTTTTGTACCCCATTGCAGGTATAAAGCTTCTTTCTATAAAGAGAAGGATTAAGCATTGGTCACCACGTTTGCTCTCTGTTGGCTTTTTCAAATTTCAATAGGTATTAGGAGTCCTGGTTTGGCAAGATGTTCTTTTTTTCCTGAGTTTATCAGTCTTACCTCTCTTAAGAGCCGTTTATCACAGTTTATCAGTTTTGACTTCTAAAATAATAAAAAAAAGATAATTGTACGTGATAAAGTCACATGGATATTTAATTTTGTTTGAATTGGCTTCGAAGATAGTCCACATACAGAACCGCAAAACCACCACTGTAACTAAGATAAAGTTGTAAAAACGTAAGCAAAAAGGTCACTATCATTAACCGACACCACACAAAAGAGGATAACAACAACGTATCAATTGCTCAAGTTTTTTTATTCCCATGAGAAATAGGTTAGGGCCTTCAAAGTTTTTTGTGGCGTTACTCGAGGCTCTTATCGCCTCCGTAACACGTTCCTTCGGAAAGCCCCCGTTTTTGCCCTTATATTATCAATACGTAACATTGCACTGAGAAAATCTTTTATTTATGGCAGAATTTGTCGAATACTCAGTTGACTGGGTAATCTCATGGTTTTTCTACACCATAAGTTTGTTCGTGCTTGGTGGAATGCAAATGTGTTTATGTGAATCCGAAATTGAATAGACATAGATAGAAACATAGTGTATTGCTTGTTCTGTTTTTCAATAGTTCATGGAAGAGGTTCCAAGACAAGTTTTTTGCTATATTAAGTTTAGAAAAACAGAACTTTTAAATTCTACTTAAACAATTTTGAACACAAAATATTTACCGAACTAATAAATATAAGAGGTACACCAAAAGAGAAAACTCTTAACTATGTACTCTGTCTAAATAAAAAAGGTACGCACATATATTTACTTTAACATACTATGTATTTATACATGCAGGTTTTACGAATAATTTAAACAAATAATTTATAAGTTTTGACAACACGAAAGGCCCAACGCATAATGAATATTAAACGGTCGAAAATCTCGTGGAAAACACAATACTCTATGACGTAATCCAATGATATGAATACTAGATCCAACGCCGGCCGATTTGAATACAAAATTGTAACATAATTCAGCGTCCAAAATATGGTGGAACTTTGAAGATAGGGTAATGTAACTTGACAAGGCGCAATGGTGAATAAAGGCGCATCGAGGGTAGTACTAGACCGAGATAAAGTCATGCGAAAATAATGTTAATTTATATTACTTTAAGCTTCGGTTTACCTTGACAAGTTATAGCTTGGGGTAGACATTAATTAGGTATTATCTTGCAGGAAGCTGGTATTAAAATTGGTAGCTTCCCGCAATAATGGTAACTAAAAATATTGCTTTTGTTTAATAAGAACTATATTTCTTGAGTATTTTTACTTTAGTTAAAAAATGGCAAACAATACTACACTGTCTGAGTTTTGATGATTATTGAGCAAACTTTAATATTACAATGTCCATAAGTACCTATACATAAAAAAGTATCAAAACAATTTAGGACCGCTTTTCTCTAAAATAATGTTAAAATGTACCTTAATTGGTTTTTAAGAAAGCCTTGTGGCTCCCCCGTGGCCATCACTCAGTACGTCACTGATAGCTTCCATAATTGACAATTGACATTTACCTCGAGACACGTTTATATTAAAGTAAGCCCAGAGGCATAGTGCTGTGTTATATAAGTGGTGCTGTAAAGTCTATGGCATCGGTCTCTACGTACACCTTAAGATAGTTAATCAAATTCAAATTATTTTTGTACTAATTTATCACTAGTTCCTCCATATAATAATGATTAAGTATCCTCAGTTGTTATTTATCTTAGTAAAAAAAAAATCTCAACCCTTAGTGTATCAAACCTTTCGTCCATACCTATCAGAAACAGTATTGTTTCAACTACACAAGAAGTAAACAGTGTTTCAATAGTCTCACACAAGTCTGTCCGAACAGTTGACGTGAAGACAACACAACAATCCATTTTGGGTCGTAACTGGACTGTCCTTTGTATATCGCCGCATTATTCATAGCAATCTCTGTCCCGGACTCCGGAGTCCGGAGTTCGAGACAATAGTATATTATAGTGCTTACTATAACACAGTTTATTGGCTGCCAAGTCACAACGATGCATTGAACATTCTCGCTCCGGATATTTCGCAGTTTCATCGGATTAAGTTTCGCTATGAACACCAAATTTATTACGTTTTTTTTTGTCTGGTGTTTTATGGATGCTTTTTTGTTTTCAGACAGTTTAAGTTTAGAATTTTGTGAACCTGCTTGTTTTGTGTTATACTGCATATAAACCTCTTTGTTTAAGTGACAATTAGAGGTGAAAAGTTGCATTTTTACGTAAGGTTAGAACCTAGTAATTCTGTTAAATCAATTTGCTAAAGGTAAAGGAGAAATTGTTTCTACTTGGCGCTAATGACAGTGTTGGGTTTCTGGTTATAGACGACGAAGCTCGACATTCCGCGTGACATTTAGGGCACAGTGTTAGCTCACGTTTTTACCAGCTTTTGAGCACTATTAATATTGACAGTATAGTACTAAAGTCCGTCAAACGCATGGTATCGAAAAAGTAAAAAAAGGCAATCTTACAATTAGTGTACTTTTTTTATTTAAGGCATCGGTCTCTATTAATTATGACACTTAATACGAAAATATTTTCGCTTTCAGTATAAATTGTAAATTGATACAAAAAATTGGTTATTAATATACAGAAAATAATATCGACCTTTAGAGTAAAGAACTGTCTCAAACGTTTGTTTTATTTTTAATATCTTGCCAGCTGTGAATTTGATGAATATTTTTATTTTTTCATTTAGGCTTGAATCTTCACCACCCTTAACCATACTGAAAACCTTATTCAATCCGTTTCCAATAACACCAGTCAAGTCTAAAAATATCTCAAAAACAAAACAACACCGTTTTCAAATCGATCTATTTTTATTGTATGCTAAAGTATTTTATGGATTTTCACCGTGATAAATTATGCATGTAGAAGGATTATGCCTATCGATCTCGGTTCACTGCCAAAGCAAACGCCCGGAGGCTTTGAAAACACTTGGAATTGATGGCGTTATCATTATGAGTTACTTAGTATAAAATCTAAGACATAAATCTTTGTAATCCGTGCGGATTTATGGTATGGATATATTTTACATGTTCAGAACATTTTATAGATTTTGTAAATTGTGCTTGTGTATTTGGTTTTATGGTGACCTTGGACGTGTTTTTTCTTTCAATAATGTAGATACATGATGAAAAACTAAAGACAAGCGCAACGTATTTTTTTTGCCGAAAATGCATAGGTACTATGTGTTACAGTTATAAAAAGGAAAAACTGTGAAAAGATGTAGATAGATATGCGTCATACTGAAGGATAGTGGAAAATACCCAACATTTGCTACTAATTTTAGGTTAGGTGCTATATATCATGATGTTTTAAGTCTTCAATCTAACATTTTGTTAGTACCTAATTCGTTTTAGATAAAAGTACCACGGCAAATAATTATCGTTAATCATATTGTTATTACAAAGAAAAAAATATAACTTCAATTAGAATGTATAAACATTAGTATTTGTCTGTCCTGGTAAATTTATTTTATGTAGCGGATAACCCAATTCTACAAATATTGCATGACTAAGGCGAATCGAACAGTCCCTAATTTATTGAAATCGGTCAGTCGGGTTAAGCCAGCACGCTTGTAAATAACTGTTCAGATAATTCTCTTATGTAAGTCTATTGGGTAATAGTAAACTAATTAGGGTACTTACAATTAATATGAAGACGGTGTAATGTCTTTACTCACGCGATGTTTTTGGAAATGTAGGATTAGCGATCTTTTGGGTATACCACCATCTTGCTTTTCGTAGAAGTGAGACGGCGTGTTATTCGGTGTCTCTGTTTCATAACTGTTACAGTCTTACTTGAAGATGCGATGGTAAGTAAGCCTTCTCACCGAAGTGCTTAAATGGGCATCTGAAAAAAAAATATTTTTTAAGCTTTTATTTTTTCGTTGTGAGTATGTGACTACACAAAATTGTGTGAAACTTGATGAAAACTAGTCGTGCTGCTAGTCGACTAGTCTGAGTCTGAAAAGGGTGCTCGCGAGAATCAGCATAAAAAATGCAACGTTCAATTGTTTTCATTTTTGTTTTCCGAATATATCTACGTATTTCTTTATTGCCTGACTAAATCAATGTATGTTTGTCGACTTTATAAAATTCCTGTAATTTTAATACATCTGTGCTCATGAAAGGAAACAAAATACGTAGAAAATTATCCCTCAAACAATAGGACGTTGGTGTAATTTATCTTGGGTACAAAATTAGGGGGGACTTGTAAAAACTAATTGGGATACGATGCAAATGACCGTTCCTGGGCGTTCACAACGGACAGACGCAAACTGTTCTCAATGTAAATGAAGTCGGCTGCTGGGAATTTATCTGCCGCCGTTGTAAAAACAATGTGCCCTTCTTCTACCAGTCCTTGATAATTAACAATAAAAAAAAACAAATATTTTTGGTAGGTACGTATTTACATGTATTTTAAATGATTTTACGGATTATATTCCGAAAATGTTATGTACAATTTATTGATTTGATATTGTACTAATTGTAGTCGCAGTGAAAACAACTCATTATTTTTCTGTAATTTCAAGCTAACTCTCAACTAAGTTTCTTCAAAATAGGTTCATTGGTTTAGAGACAAAAGCGTAACAAACGGAATCACTTGGTAACTAATATTATGAATGTAGGTATAATTTAAAATCGAGTTATTCCAGTTTGGAAATACTTCATCAAAAGACGATCAAATAAAAAAATGCTTGTACAGGTACCGCCTAGGTTCAAACCCATCAGAAACTTAGTTCGAAACAAATTAACTTTTGGCCTTGCACAAGTCAACAGGCAAAAACCAAACCAATCAATCATAGTACTGCATACTTGTAGAGGCAAGGTTTTCAAGACTTGAGCAAACAGCTAGAAATCAAATATGTACTGCGGCATTCTCAAAAAAAAAAAAACAAACGGACAGAAATCACTGCAGTATTCTTAAAAAAACCATAACGTCAACGCCAAAAAAGAATTTGAAGCCAAGTTAACGGGCTAGCAAGAGCATTATCGACAAAATATTTATTTGCATGCTTGACATTAAGATTTGATTTATTCATAGGAGTACAATGACATTTTCAAATAGAAGAAAACAGTTGTTATTAATGTGGATGTTTCGATATCAACACATTTTTTTTCGAAGTGGCGTAGAATTGAAGAGGACTTTGTCCAACTGTGGACAATGATGATGATGAAAACGCATCATGTAATTAATAATTTAAGCTTTCAAAACAAATAAACTACATATTAATAATATCGTTGTAAATTCACATTAACAAAGCTGTTTTGGATTACAAATTGATGTCAAATTTCTTGCTCAGACATTCTATGATCGGTCAAGCGAGATAAATTCAGAGGGTCGTTGGAATTCAGGCTAGCTTTGACCAGTTCTAGAAGTTAGACATTAATATAGCATACCTATACAAAGTTTGACAGACACCAGTTATATTTTAGATATTAATTCTGTTTTACATAAATTGAGTTTCTCTATAATATCTATTGTAGATATACATTACTAGCTGTTGCCCGCGACCTCGTTCGCAAAAAAAAAAATAGGGATGAAAAATAGATATTGGCCGAATCTCAGACTTACTGAACGCATATACAAAATTTCAAGAGAATCAGCATTGGACTGAAAACCGGAAAACAGTTTCACTAAAAGACTTTTGAACATTTTTGGCTCCTAAACAAGCGTTTATTTCGTACTCGTCGACCATACGTTCTTGATGACGTCACTCCAATTAAAGGGTGTCCTGATAAGACGCTGGCTCACCATCCAACCATACACCGAGCTTACCGGACGCTTGACTTTCTTAATTAAGAGCCCGATGGTAGTTCAGATAGTGTAACACTACTTATAAATGTTTAGATCAACCCTGCCATAAGGTGGTCCTCATGATGTAATATTCACCACCAATATCAGGCCACCCGTGACCACGGTCTATGCAACTCGGCCGAAACGACGGGAGAAAAAAAAAACTAATTATAGCGCGAATAATACCTGTTTGTAGTCTAAAATATGTGTACAAGTCGCGAAAGTTTAAAAACATTAATATAATTGCGATTGTGGGAGAGAGACGCGGCTCTACACTATGTATTGCCTGTCACACTTCTACACCTGCAATAATATTACTTAAAGAGCTGGTAGTAGGTACAATGTTAGTTTAATTGTAGTG
Source organism: Chrysodeixis includens (assembly GCA_941860345.1). Classification (NCBI taxonomy): domain Eukaryota; kingdom Metazoa; phylum Arthropoda; class Insecta; order Lepidoptera; family Noctuidae; genus Chrysodeixis; species Chrysodeixis includens. The sequence goes on from OW796097.1 coordinate 9,837,826, forward strand.
TTACATGCAATCGCGTCGTATGCACAAAAGGGTTGGAAGTTAAATGTTGAAAGTATTGTGTAATTGATGTACATTTCGTAACACGCACAAGCATTAAGCTATTTACTGCAGACGTATTTTTTTTAATGACTCCCGTACTAATTAATTTTGTTGTTGCCTCACGGGGGTTTCATAGACACTTGATTCACATGCACAATGACGCCTAGCCTCAGAACAAGAATCTGAGTAGATCACACAAATTCTTGTCCTACGCGGGGATTGCACCCGCGACACGTCGCGGTACTTGGGTTTAATCATAATTTTTCTTTTTAACCGACTGCGTCAGACGGGGTTACCAATACACACGCAAGCGAAGTCGCAGGCATCAAATAATGCTATATACGTACCTCTTTGTCAGCAAAAAATCTTTTAATGAGACGTGACCTTCTTTAAACCTAAATATACCAATTTTAAGAAATACCATAAAAAGTGTGACGTCACAACGCCAGCAACAAGATATCTCCTTATCACTGTCACCACCGACTCGCGAAGGACGGCCTTTTCAGCAAAAAAAAATGTATTTTTAAATAAGTATTTTTGTTAAGTTATGGTGGGGCGCTTGAAAGAGATTTGAAGAGCAAATACAAACGGATTATTTTGAAGCATTGATTAGGTAATCAATTCTGAAAAATATTGCCTTTGTGTGTTTATTTTACTCACACAGGCAGCTCATTCGTTTATGAAGAAATTATGTACGGGGAATAACTAAAAGTCAAAGAAAGGACATCAGCTACTTTCTTTTGGCAATAACCGGTTTACATGAGCGGAATCGCAGGCAAAAGCTCAGTTAGGTTTAGTACTTTACAAAAACGTCATTTTGTCATTACAACAGTGCGACCAAGTACCAAAGTCTTGGTACAACAAATACAAAATGTCACGACCTTCCAAATTAATTCCTTAGCAACATGACATCTTACGTTATTAACAAGTTCGAGACGCTCCAACTCTGGAATGTTCGATCGAAGTTTCTAGAAGTTTCTCGAAGGTACCTTTATTTGGGTTAATACTTTATGGCAGGGCGGAGTGTTCTCACTTTTGTTTTCTGCGACATAACATCGTTTTATGTCCCTTCTTATAGTGTCCTTTAATATTAAAGTTGTGACCTGTATATGTACAGTCAAGAGCAAAAACATGTACCTATACAGGACCAAAGAGATTCAGGAGATTTCTTATGCGAATTTTTTGAAACTGTTATCGAATATTCCTGATATTGTAAGCTAAACATGAAATATTTAATTTGAAAGAAAATTTTACGATTTCATAAATCATTTGACGAGAACTTAAGATTCAATTGTTTGGCCGTGTATATGTTATGGACCAAGTGATTAATACGGGCATTATTTATAATGCTTGGGCATTATGAATAATGCCTAGCATTATCGGGCTAAGTGATTAATTACTATCTTAAATTCATTATTATCATATCGCTAGGTCATTATTATATTGCTAAATGATAGTTGGGCAATTTGATACTAATGCTATATTTAAGTTTTATCAAGCAACTGCAATTGGGGACACCGTAAGAGTTCGAGTTCCGATGTTGATTGTGGTCGTAATGATGGAAGAAATAAAAAAAAAACCGAACCTAACCTAAATTAGGTGAGGTTAGGTTTTTTTTTTATTTGTCAAAATCTATATTTATTGAGGTGAAAATATCATCTTATGTAATTTTAATTGTTAAAATAATCTTTATGATATGTACGCTTAAGGCAAATTATAATACAAATTTATTCTGAAACGAATATTAACTTGTTTTATTACTTTATCTAATCTTTCGAAGATATTATATACACCGTGTAACATAATTAACGCACATCCTGAAACTACTTTGTTCAGAATCGATAACAGAATCCATTTCATTAATAAAAATAAATATTTTTTTTTACCAAAAAATTATTTAGAAATAATTAAATTGTAGATACTATTTTCATAAAGCACTCGAAGTAAACGAAAATGAGCCTTAAGTCGATGCAATAAGGCTTTAGCAATTCACAGCGGTTCACACTTTCAAATTTCACTTGTTTTGCCAATTATTTGTACAAATTATTCTGACAATATGTAATAAAAACAAATATCTAAGAAAATGATAAAAATGTTTCAATACATTAATTGTGGATAAAAAAGGATATTCTTTTTGGGGTGTCTGTGGATGTGCGTTATTTCCGTTACACGTTGTATAATAGCTAAACAGTATCTATAATATCCAGATTGATCACTTCACTGTAACATTTGTATTACTTTGCCCAAAAGGTGATAGGCCATATGTATAGTGCCCGGTCAATTTAATTATTTGAATAATTATTATCAAAGTGCACTCTCATATTGGGCATTTTTCATAGTGCCCGGGCATTATGTATACTGCCTAATTTATCACTTGGTCCATAACATATACATGTATTTGTTCCTAACTGTACTATAAGTTCTTAAGGCTGTTGTGGGAGTGAAATGGCGCGTTGAGGAGTAGTAGCGTCTCTCTTCCACAACGTCATAATGTTTCACAACACTCATTTTACTATTATGTTAATTAGAAATACGTTCCAATTCCGAGTATAAAAATAGTTAAGCTAAAATGTAACAAGATTTTTTATTTAATGGTCTTATAAGCACTAGTCCCTTAATTACTTTAACATATTAACGTTTCATATTAAATGAAGAATTCTTCGCAAAATTATCACATAGCTTTTCTAGATAGGAACCTAGTAGTTTCAAGAAATAAATCTTTACCAAGAAATTGTAGTAAATCATGTTTAATAAAAGCCTATTTAGACCATTCGTGAAATTACGTTGAAATGCTTTTACACTACCCAAGCCACTATCAAATTAATTCCTTTCATAAGTTCGCTTTAAGAAAATATCACACACAACAATTAAATAACACACCCACACTCTATTAGTTACGTGTAACATTTTTTCAATGTCCAGGGTTTTCTAATCACATCTTACTTTGTTATTGAACAAGCTTAGATCTTCAAAATTACGCAAAAAAAAATTGATGCAGTTTTTGCTAATAGATATAATGTTTAAGAAGTAAATTTATATGTGTAATAGAAAAGTATTGCATTCGGGCGAAGCTGGAGCGGTTGCTAGTAACAAACAGGCAGCAGTCAATAGGTAAGAAATAAACAATGTTTGTGTTTTCTACTCCTTAATCCACCCATCATATTGTGATGTAGTTTTGTAATCACATATAACATTATAATATTTAAAAAACAATCTTAGACCAGAGGAAGGACTTCATCGTTGAGGTCCTCCGCGTAAGGTGTTGCGACAATCTAGTCAGAAATAGCAAATGATAGAAAGGTTTGTTAGTAAATGGGGGAGGCTTTTGCCAAGCAATGGGAGCTCAAAAAAGCTACATAAAAAATATCTTCTTAACTCATCAATGCATCAAGCTAATCAAAAGAAACATAAACAAACTTTTACATCATCGAATGCTCACAGGCTTATTGAAAAACTTGTGGTAAGTTACGTGTTTTTAGGTCAAAGGTCGGCAGTTACTTCGCACATGACAAAGTTCGTTCGTGACGTCGACATCAATAAATGATTGTAAACTTTGTTGCTATGTAAGGCTGTGTTAGCAAACGCACGCCAGCATGTGGCTTAGTGTGAGCCAATAGCGTATTGTGTGGTTTGGTGTGGAGAAAAAATGGACTTTGTCACAAAACTAGCTTTTTTCTCGCGGTTACACCCACGTTTATGTCAGTTGTTGCTGCAAAAAATTAACCTCCTGCTTTAGACCAGGATGTCAGCTACGTCCATACCAAATTGTATTTAAATTGGTTGAGCCGTTTAAGCATGCTGAATGGCCTTAGTATAATATAAATACTACAACAATATTTAAAATTAGGTAAATTAATTTTCCCAAACTATGATATATTTTTCTAGACAAAGATTAGCAAAGTCGTTAAAAATACGCAATTTTTATTGCTTTAAAGTCCACGTATAAAAAGGGGATTTAAAAATATAAGTAAAAGTAATTTATCTATTTTCTCAGTATGATAATACTGACCTTAATTAAAATAACTCGGTAATCTTCTCCAGAAATAATAAATTACTGTTCTGGTTTCACGACTAGTAGCGGAGATAGAGAATGGGGTCATTGTACGAAGAATTTTAATGGAATCAATTTTATTACTGGAAGTTAGTGAAATAAGGCGATCCCAATTGCTGTTCCTTTATCTCATGTACTGACCAAGTTAGATATAGGAGTAAAATGTTTTATCGCTTCATTTTAAGGTTGTTGATATAATAATATAGGTTTTGAGCAATGGTTCCTTTTAAGTCGGTCAGTAGACAAACAAATTTAAGTTAACCTGTACGTATCAATGGTGGACATAAAATTTGTTTATTTGTTTTTTGGAAATCTGATCTATGGGATAATGTATTGTTACTCAGTAAAGTAGTACGTCAGATATGTCGTTACTCCCTAAAACAACATATTTTGCTGATCCTGGTAAGACTAAAAATAGACGTAAATAGGTCAACATACTACTAATATCTGAGGTATAGGCTGAAATCAGTATTTGTTCGATGCTCAAATAGCGACAGCATTAATTACAAATATTTACCACAGCTCAGAATTCACGACATTGTTTTCTTTACAAACCAACCATGTTTTCTTGCCACAAACAGACTACAAAAATGTCAAAAGGATTTCTCCAGTCTTCCATTAAACAATGACTTAAAAGACAAAGTTCTGAGACAGTTTTAATTGCTTTCGACCTATCAGATGGGATGAGTCGGCGTTGTTTGACCGCGATCTTCATGCGGAGTCCTATCTTTATTTTATTCGATGTTTTTATGACTTTTGAAAGGACATATTAATATTAAAACTGTGATTTTCACTGTCTGTATGACTGTTTATTTTTCTGTGTATCTGTTTAAGAATTGTTGACATATTACACTTCTCCGAGTGTTATTACCGATTTATTCAATTGAAAATTACTTTAATTGCAATGAATTAGGTTTGGTCAGATGAGTTTTTTTATAGTTGATTTTATTTTCTGTCCGTTTTCTATTCAAATACCATCGTCTAGGCTCTAAAGTGTGTCAAAACACTGGGCAATTGAACGGGGTTACCGCACGCGGCCTTTTGCGTTGCTTTTGGTTGAATACCCCGCAAACATTCCTCGGCTTGTAGTTAAAATGCTACAAAAATGTGTCCTAGAAAAGTCGCGTATTGCTGCGGCCCAACGCACTTGCATATTCAATTTCAATTCGCGCAATGTTTGGACAAATCCTAACTTCTCCATAACTGAATCGGCCAGCTGATTTTGATGATATTTAATACCGATTTTGTTTGAACTTCAAAACAAAAACATAGATAAGTTTTTGCCGCAATAAACGACCTCCGAAAGGAGTTGGATCAAGGGCGAAATGTTTTTTTTTCATTAAATGATTTAAATTGAAAAACAACAAACTAAAAATTAAAAGTTTTTTGATATGAAAATGCGTGTTCTGATTTTAAATTAGTAAAATACGTTTTTGTTGAGGTTAATTGAATGTCTTTTTATAAGGCTTGTCGGATTAACTTGTTGTAAAAGTTTTCGATGTTATTTCGAGGTTAGTCAAAGTGACAGCCTGAAGGTTGTTGTATTAAAAAGTAATTATAATGTAAAATCATTGATCTAACAAACATATCTTAAATAAAGTAATGTAAAACGGGATAATTGATAGTACAAGGTTTTAAAAAAGGGCCTGGTCATATTACTAAAAAACCATTAAAATGAATTACCTACTTATTCAAGAAAGCAAACTTATATCTATCGGTTTATAAAATAAAAGTTCTCTCATACAATTTTTCATCGGTTGTCAATTTTCTATCGTTTACCGAACTAAGTCAGTATTTTAAATACGGCCACATCTTGTTTTAATACGATGAATCTATATACCTATAACCTTCATAATATGGCCATTACAACACAACCCCATATTATACCTGTTTAAGTTACTATATAATTCTATCTAGTTCCTATTCTGTACGTGACTAATGACGCACCTAACTAGATTGGGTCACACTTACTGTGCTATACGTGCTTCGATTTATGTAAGAAGGGTTACTCACCCTAAATAGATTGTTACACAATTGATATACTAGCTGTTGCCCACGACTTTGCCTGCGTGAATATTGGTTATAGTATATCGTGTAAAAATATAACCCTCATATGATTCAGTCGATTAAAATGTAGCCTATCTGTGTTAATCCAGGGTATTAACTAATCCAAAAAAAAAACATGTAAAAATTTACGAGTTTGAGCGAGAAAGAGAACAAAAATTAGAAAACATCCAACCAATGGATGATTAATTACAAACCTTTACGTTTATAATTTTTGTAGGATTTTTTCAGATTTTTATTCGTTTACAGTGTCGGAAGATTACAGTTCAGTAGCAGCTACTTTAACAATAAAACGTAAGCTATAAACACTGTAACGGTAGTTACTTTTAACCGACTGCGTTTCAGGTAAATGTTTTTGCAGTTATAACCGATATTCGCGCGGGCAAAGTGACAGACAACAGCTACTACACAATATAAAACTGCATGTAACATCTCGTAGATAAAAAACATGTAAATCAAGGCAACATGAATGTATAACTGCTATAAAATAACAAGCGAGGCAGGTGATATCACTCACCCATTTGTAAGCGCTACCTTGGTAGGTAATGCTCGCAATATTTTACAATACACAACTTTTATGCGACGTATAAACGAAGGAATAAAACGGGGGAGGACGGGTAAAGAAGAAAAATATCCTTTCACTGCGCTAATGGTAACTGTGGGCCCTAAGGACCGGTTTAATAAAGATTGGTAACTTGTTTTTATGATTTCCTTCCAGTTTCGTCTTTCAAAGGGGCTATCACCATCTTTGAAAGTATTGCTGCAATTGTGGAAGAGAGACACCACTCTATAACATGTAATGTTCTATCTCGTTTCCACACAAGCCACTGTCTTACTTTTACGAGGTGATGGTAAATCCAAGGTGCATTAGTGCTCTCGAGACGTCGGGCAAATGAGAACGTAATTTTTAATCAAGTGCGGAGCGAGATTTTTAGAGTGATAGTCATTTGTTTTAAAATTGTTATGCCTGTTATAGACGGAAAAATGGTTAGCAAGTAAACTGGATTACGAGCTCTCTAAGATTTTCATTTAAGGATACTTTTTTAATTTTATATTGATATTGTTAAGCTTAAGATTAGGTTGCGTTAAACGAGTTTATTGTAGGAAGTACAATTTTTAACGGAAACATTATTTTTGTGATAAATGGCTCAATTCATCGAGAAAAACTTCTCGTAGGTATATTATAATTGTGCTTAACTAAATGGCACATGACCAGCTATGCAGTGAGGTCTATTCAGGATTCCGTCGAAAGCAATCTTGCCATTCTAAAACTACATAGCTTAATTTAATTTCGAATTTCAACTTGATTCAGATAAATATCGGATGTTCTAACATAAGCGGCTGATACGTTACGCATAACCACAGGATCAATTAGTCGTGTCACCAACAGTATCCAATTAGATGGATTTAGCTCAGACCGTTCATTTTAATTAATGATAGTCACGTGACGTCATTTGCGTCTTGGAAATGTTTTATAGATAAAAAGAAAATAAAAGTAAGATGTGAACTTTGATTAAGCATTTTTAATACGTTAAATTATTTGTGTTAGTGTAGATAATCCGTTGTGTATGGTAACATTAACTTAGGAGCGTAATTTTTGTATAGAGGTAAAAGTTTTATGAATTCAGTAGTTTTACGAAGAAGAAAGTTTGAAGTGATGCTTCTAAGAATTTTAGTAAATGATAATTTACTATAAAATTATTTTTAAGCGACCCCCAAATGAATTTTATTCTTTTATCGCGGGGGGTTTCTCAAACATTCAATTCACCTGCACAAGGACACCTAGACTCAGAACTAGCATTTTGTGCGATCCACATGCGAAAGGAATGAACCCTATGCTACTATTAGGTTGGCCAATACACTATTTATGAAGTAAAGCGTCTTAAAGAGTCAGTTTGAGAAAGACGTCGTTTTTCAAACTAAATACCCATAATAATACCAGACAAACTCGACTAAAGATTCCTACCTACAAAATTTAATTTAATACTCAAACCGTATCTTCAAATTGTTTAACAAGTCAAATAATAGCTATACCCTAATAACAGGAGTACTCGACTGACCTTAAAACGAATCCTTTTGCGATCTAAATCATAAAACTGACGTTTATATTACGAAATGCTAATCCTGATTCATAAATAATCGTTGGAAACCCCATTACGAGTTTCATGGGGATGTAAGTATAGAATGGTTAGCAAAGAGGATTGACTACTAGCGCTCAAAGTAATGTTACTGCAGTTGTGAAGTGGTGGACTTGCGGTTCTGTGTATGGATTTGCATGCACAAGGTACAGGTTTGATTCCCACCGCAGGCAAGTACCAATATGACTTTCTTACAAGTTATGGCATGGAACATTTTTTTTATCTGTTTAAAAAAATTGAATAAAAGGTTGGCATGGAAAATAATTACAAGGTACAAGAAAATGTCGTGAGGAAACCTGCATTCCATATATTGGAATCTGAAACCGGTAACCCGTGGTGAGATAGCGTGGCCTAAGTTGTGTAGTGCGCTGTCCCGCTTTCGCAAATGCTTTAATAATACAATTAGTTATATTCAATAAGTATTGTGCTATCAGGTAAAAAAATAGTCTTTATAAGTAAAGTATATAATAGTCAAAACGTATTTAAAAGCTATTTCTGCAAAAAAAAAGGACTGGCACATTAAAAGGCTGATTGTGTCAACCAATTTCTTTGCTGTCTGTACCTACATTAAAATATTAATCAAACGTTTTCGAGTTAAAGTGAATTAATTTGTTAGATAAATTAAACTGTGTCAAGTTGCGTCTGAGGTGTAATTGCGGTGACCTAGTTTTTGCACGAAATTGAGGTGGCACCCTCAACGCTTACTAAAACCCTTTGAAGTTACCACTGTTGCTGTTAAAACGAGACGGGTATATGTGCGATGTATAGTGCGGTCTCTCTTTCATATTGGTAAAAGTCCTGATGTTAGAATTCATGGTACAGGCCCTTGTGTGAATAGAGGAAGAAAGGAAAATATTTTTCTGTTCTTTTTGTCCTTTTATCTGCGTTTTTTTATCATGTCTTTAAAAGGCGTTAACTGTTTTTTTAAAGCACATTTTATTTAAATATTACATTGCATTAAAACAGCATGAGATATACCTAACAACTACTTAAAACTGATTACCGTTTAAATAAACTCTTAAGCCACGTTCTAAGCAAAGTCTTATTAAGAACTAACACAATCTCTTTATTTAACCGAACCGTAAACAGAAATACATTAATTAAACAGTACTAATGGTTTTTAAAAACACGTCTTTCAGTCGTATCCCAGATGTAAACACAGCCTAACAGTTTATTATACAAAACGACATGATATTTGAATGACAACAGGTAATGCAAATAGTTGGTAACTTCAGACACGGTAAATGCCTCAATTTTGCATGTAACGAGATTTTAATGTATCACTTTGAATTCTCTTGCTGACGACCGACATGCATTTGAAATGTTTCACCTTTACATTTTGTATAATAGAGCACGTTTTGTAGTTAAAAGTTGTTTTTGTTTGCAAAGAAAAGCGGTCGAAAAGAAGTGTCTCGTTCGTTTTGTTACGTTAATAAAGACGTTTATATTTAGGTATCATACTAGTTATAACTTTCATTAGGGATACACAAAGACTTAAAAATCAACCTGTTTTATTATAATAAGTTTCGTGACATGGATTCATAGTTAATTGTCGAGCCAGTTCGACTCACAGCCCTGCCGCGTCAACTCGTGATTGAGGATTCCAGTTAGGTCCAAAACGAACCGGGCTATCCGATTAAAACGCGTGGGTAAACCGTTAACAGACATTTATATACTGGCGCTATGAAGATTTTTTTTCCTAAACTGTAGTCCGGCTGGGCAAGGAACCCCAAAATCTTCCACTATTTGCTATGCTGCGGTTCAACCAGTTCTTAACGTAATAATAATGTCTTTCAAAACCCACAAAAACTTATAGAAAAATAATCACGTTAGACACTTTTCTTAAATTCTTATTAATATCTGACATACTCAACCTAAATCCAGCTTAAAATATCGACCAATATCCTTATCGATATTAATGAGCACATCACTAAAGCTAAGTTGCTCATTTATCGAGCATTACATCACTAAGTCGATAGTCGGCGGTTTCCGTCACATCGTATATCATCGCAATGAGATATCGTTCATTTCCTCGGCACCCTAATCGCCGTCATCTGCGACACCTAGCCTACTTTACGTCACCATCGCGCTTTTTATTTGACGCAACGTTTCTTGTTGTGAACGAAAATAGAAATGGATGCGGACGTAATAGGGACGATTGATTGCTTGATAAGGATTCGGGTGTTATGGTATGGTGCAATATTTATTTAAAGATAATTTAGAAATTATTTGAATGAACAATTAATTTGTTTTTGTTTTAATAGGTAGAAAAAAGTATATTAATAATGAAAAATTATTCTCGCTTACCGTTTAGCAAAAGAGTTTGTGGAATCAGACTTAAAAACTCAACTTGAAATATTCATTGTGGCGAGGAATTTTAACATTTACTTAGAAAACCTTTTTTGAGCTCAAAGCGTAAATAAGTATAAACTATTTAATATGAGAAACCTTTATTAATGCGAAGACAAAAGGTTGTTAACCTCGGCGAGGGATGGTAAACATTTTGTAATTTATGATGCCAAGACATTATTAGTTTCTCATAATATCCGCGTTTGTATACAAAGTAATATAAACCGACTATGAATATAAACAAGATTTCTTAATTTGACAGATTTTTTATATGGTACGTGATATCATACATCATTAGATAAAAAATGCAAAAACATTAAAATATTTGCTTCCACTTAAATTGAAAAAAAAAAAAACTTTTCAGTTAACACGAGCGAAAAAGGATAAAACTAAAAATCGGTTTACCACTAACATTTTAATATTTTCTTCATTTAAATGATATTCTCATTAATATTTTGAATGTATCTCTGCTAATGATATGCATGGGTGCTTCATATTAATGTTGGATGTAGCCAGACACCTCTTCAGAAGTCGTTTAGGTCACCGCTTTAAATTAACGACTCAATGTTGATGTAACTTAATTAAAACGAAACTCATTTTGTCAATGTTCAGGTCTTCGCTCTCTTTCATTCTTGTACGTTCATCTCTCTCTATTTTGCTAAGTTACTCGTTTATCAAGTTGTGCGTTTATATCTTTGAGATTTGTCAAGTATACAGGGTGTTTAGTTATAAACATTACTCCCATGCATGATTATGAGTAACTTTGTCTAGTATATCCATAGTTATAGAACAATAAATTAACAAGAAAATAGAAAACGTGCAGAATTCAATGAAGCTTTTGGCCATTTTCATTGACAAGAATTCGGAATATTTTATTGTTTTAGTTGTTGTTCTTTTCCACAAAAAATTACACCCTATTTTTTTTATCTTTGCACACTTCTAATCCATAACTATGCGACATAACTAATTTTCATTTTAACTTGAATACTATGAATCAGAACTACGTTGTTGAAGAACATACAAATAGTATAGTAGACAGTCAGTTTTGTGATCCACACAATTTTAAAGTGAATTTTCTGAAATCGGTGTACAGTATAATTAAGATCTACTATTATAACAGAATTTTTAATTGACTAAAGATACATAGTAACTGTACCCAGACAATAATAAAACAAAGGAAAATAACATTCGTTTTATCGAGAACAGTTAATCGATACAGCCAATGTCTAGCTAAAGGCAAAATAACGCTAACTCAATAAACGAATGCAAATTGAATAAAAACGTCTGTTTTCAATGTTATAACTGAGACCAGTACCTGTACTATGATAACTTAAAACGCGACTATTACCGCTGTGTAAGTGAGATAGTGCTATGCAGAGAGTATCGCGCCATCTCGCTCTTTCAGTACCAATAGTCCTGCTTTTAAATGTCGTGGTACAGGCACAGTTAGCCAAGTGAGTTAGTTGATTGACTCTCTCAATTTTCTACAGTTATGACTTTATTGAATGGAGCGCTTGTTAGCTATCTGACAGTCCTTGACTAGGCACCTGTCTAACTAGATTTTAATCGGTAAAAAATCGAGACTGTTTTTGTTGTTCTCCTCGTCTCTGTAATCGAAGTGTAAGTGTGTTTTGCCAAAATCTAAAAAAGTCTCTATATTCTATTTGACAGTGACAATGAGAGCATGACTCTTGACAGAGAGTTTTTACCCCTAAAGTCTTAAAAATCTAGAAGAAACATTAATTTTAGGTAATAAATAGACTAAAGTTTGATTCTCTTATAGATATTTTCATTTTAATAGGTATAACAAGAACGAGAAAACTAGCAAAAAAATAAAAAAGGTCTACAAGTATGACTAAAACAAAAAAAAATAATGAAAACAAAACACTAACACGCGCCTTATTGTTTCAGTTCTAAGAAAACCTAGTTTAATAGAAAGGTTAAGAACTGAATTTTAAATACGAATAGCTTTACTTTTCTTGAAGATTCAAAGTTCATTGACCCCGTGTCTGAGATGGAAGCGACCTTATTGCTGTAACAGACGCTATCGGGTCAGTGATACCGGAGAGCGACGGAGGAACTTAAAGTGGCTAAGAAATAGTCACAATTGGTATTGGGTTTAAAATCTTCTAGTACAAGTGAAAAGTCAATACTCAAGGACGAAGTGTTTATTCACACAGACCCTGGTCATATTTAAAATGCTGATATTCTGTTAGAAAAGCCTACTGATATTATAAACGTAACGTGTTGCTCTTTCACGCTCAAACGTCTAGATTAATAATTTCGGTGAAATTTGGTATGGAGTTAGCTGCCAACCTGGAATACCACATAGGATATTTTTTACCCGACTGCGTCATAGAGGGGTGATGTTTTCGCAGCTATAAATGACATTTGCGCTGGCGAAGTCGTGGGCAATAGCTAGTAAACAATATTTAAAAAAAAAGCTGTATAAATATCTATTACACCTACCTACCTACCCACCTAGAAAGTCTACCATCACCAACGTGGGAAAAAAATGCGAGAAGGAGGTGGGTTAGTGGACTTTTCCCATTACTTGTGATCAGCTTTTCTCACACTTTTGACCCAGTCTAATCTAAAGGAATCTATATTCCACCTAAACAACCTTCTGATGACCCACGCCAGACAAACTTGTACATTATTAATGTACCCCACATTTTACATAACCTCTAAAAATATATACCGTAATGTAAAAACTCGTTTGATTTGGGTTGTGGGCAAAACATTACATATCCATTAGCAAACGAAAGCATGTTACATTTTTATAACCAGCCAGATGTTTTAAAGTGAAACGTCATAATTTTTGCTCTTATTAAAACTGCTCGTCATTTGTTTTTATGGCGACTCTACTTATATTATTTTAAGTGATTTAATAAACGACCTCTTTAGTATTTCTGTCTACGAAGTTTATTATTTTTTTGTTGAATTTGTTGTTTAGTGTTTAGGAAATAGAGAGCTAAATTTTATCATTGATTTAGACCGTGTTGTTGATTTGTGGTCGTTAATGAAGCAGCTTAAAGTCTAGCTTGAAGTTAAAGCTATCTTTACAAAAAAATGGTTAAATATCGGCTAACAGGTTAAGCCCCGAAATCGTAACAGATAGTTGAGAGAGTTACTTTAGCATTTATAATACTTGTGCAGATAAATTGTAAACAAATGTGTACTAAATCTACATAATATCAAAAGTAGAAATGTTGTAGTACATCACATAATAAAACAAAACTGTACAGTTTTGTAAACACGATTTTATACGAAAACAAATATTACTTGTTATCTATATAACTGCAAATCGCAAACATGTCAGTTTATATGTTTGTTTATTATATTAAATTTAGTTCAGAAATTTAGTAGAATATCACTTTACTATACGTGTACGTTGTGCATTTAAATTATACTGATAAATAAAATTGTGTTTTGACAGACTCCGATTATGTTTTGAATATAGTTCTGCACATGGTTTTTTCTGACAAACAGTCTATTACGAAATAAAAAATGGTTATCCCTTACTAATTTTGATCAGCTAATGACTTTGTATGGAAAGTTTGATTAATTATTTTTCATTAGAAAAGAGTGTAGCTTATTTCAACTGCTAAAAGTTGTAGGTATATTAATCGAAACGAGCTTATTAAAACTCGTTGAATAAGCAGATTTCGTTGAATGAAATTAAAAGAAACAGCCATTACAAATACACTGAATTCAATTGAATTCTAAAAAATGATAATAAACAATTCAAATTGGAGTTGGAGTAGGTACACTTTTTATTACACAAAAAAAAATAAACGATACCTATAACTTTTCGGCGTCCCTTTCAGCTTAAAAGCACAATTAATTATATTTTGCCGATTCGTTTTATTGGCAACTAACCACTGTTATAAATCCTTTAATTAATAGGCCCAATTATGAAGCAATTACTTTTATCGGTGAACACAAAATATTCACGACTGCAGGTCGCGTTGAAAACCACACGCGATTAATTAAGTGGTAGAAGATTTGTGTTATTTTAATGTTCGACTACAAATAAAACAAGCGATAGCAGGCTTACTACCATATCTGAATGTAATATTACTGCAGTTGTGGAAGAGAGACAACGCTCTATGTTTTGTACTCTGTCTCACTTACGCTCTCTGGAAGCCTATATTCTTTCAGTTGTAAAAGAGAGACAACACTTTACATTCCATTGTAAAGTGCGCTGGTGTGCTGTCTCGCTAGCTTTCTTTATACTACCACTACTTCTTAAGTTTATAGCATTGTAGTTGTGAAAGCGTGACAGTACACTACCTAGGCTAGAACGGTGTCTTTCTTCCACAACTGCAATCATTTAAGATGAATTTAGAAGTCTTCTAAATTCACGCCATGCATGCTATTAAAACGATAGGTATTTATTTTGGAGAGTCATCGTGGTAAAGATATATAAATCGCTTATATCTTATTTATTGATTAGCAGTACGTGTTATTTACGTAACTTGTACCTACTACTATACAATTACATAATTTATTCTTGTTGAATTTATACACTACAATAATGTATAACCTACTCGAACTTAGACTAACAATTGTTCAAAAATGTAAAGGTAAACGACCTCTGTAATTATTTATACAAGGTGCGGAAAATGTAGGTGGTACGGTTTATGTATTTATCTTACGTATTCTATGTATATGGATAATCTGTATAAATTAACTCTTTTCAGTGATAAACCACTGAAATAAATTAGGCTGGAAGTTTAATAATGACTGAAATGTTGTACTGATGAAAGAAACAGTTTTATTGTATTACGAGTATTTTATTGTTTTCTAGGCTTCGCACGGGTAAAATAATGTTTCATGAGAGAACATTATTTCTGTTCTATGTATAGGCTTATAATTAACATGAAAGTTTTTTTTATTATCAAGGAGTACTTTTAAATGATAAGTCATTTGTTTTTCAATCACGAAAATTCGTAAACTATTTTCATCCATGTCGACGACTGTCACTTGTTTTATATTCGGAATATTTCGTTGTTATCCACTTTAGCTGCCAATCCACTGATAACATTAAATTCGGACTTGATGGGCTTTATTCAGTTATGTAAATACAAACATTGCTTGTCAATAATAATATCTAAAAAGGTTAAATTGCTTCGAAGTCTAACGTGATAAAATATTAAAATGTATTTCTTCTTAGAATGTATTCAGAGAAAATTGAGTCAAAGTTCTGAGTTACAAGCTAAAGGAAAGGTTAAAGTACTCTCGGTAGCTTACAGTTTTGTAAAGAAAATGTAGAAAATATTAATTTAATAAAGTAAGTATTCGTATGTTAGACCACGTTCTTCAGGCTGCTTATAAATATTAATGACGAGGAATCGGTTTAGTTATCTACGAGAAATGTATAATATATCGGAAACAGATTGTATTTTTTTGTTTCGATAATTAGTGCTCTTACTTTATTTTGTTTACTTCTAAAAGAAGTTCTTTAGTCGTAATTATCTATCAAAATCATATCCTTACATGGACAGAAATTGTATTGACCTTTTGATCATTGATCTCGACAGCACTGCCTCAGCACGAAATATCGAGAGAACTTCTCACAACTAAAACACTTCAATAAAACATTAATTCATAACAAAAAGGCACAATTACTGTTTGCATAAAGCTTGCATTAATTTGCGAGACAATTCAGACAGTGCCACGTAGTGGGGTATTAATGAAATAAGTCATAATTATTAAAATGCCGGCCTAGGCATCTGGCTCGCTGCCCGTAGTTCCAGAACCATTGTAACCTCGCAATCTTAGAGTAATTGCTGCATTCCAACAAGCCTTTCATTGTTAATTAATTATTCGAGCGCCAACTTTCCATTTTGTGTTCGTTTTTGGAATGTTTTGCTATAGTAAAGTGATATTGGGACTAGATGTTCATTGTTTTTTTAGTATTTAAAACATTAATAACTAAATTTGAATACTTATAAAATAACATGATACCTATTCACAAATTTCTGTCAATGGCGGAAAATGTGCCCAGAAGGCTGGTGTTAAATAGCAATGAAAATTCTTTGTGCAAAAACATGCTATCATGGGTGGAATGAACAAAGTGCTTTGCGAGTTCCTTATACAGAAATATAGCCGTGCCGTTTTGTTTTATGTAATCTAAAACGCGATAAATTATTGATTTGAATGCTGCGCATGATTTTGTTTATTTTGCCCATAATTATGACGCCATGAACCAATATCCCATACATTAATTACCTGTCCACGGAGTAGAAATTTCTAATCAAAATTATAAAGACATGCTCAACATGTTACTTTCTAGGTTAGGTAGGTTAGGTAGGTTCTAATCAAAATTATAAAGACATGCTCAACATGTTACTTTCTAGGTTAGGTAGGTTAGGTAGGTT
The DNA here is from genome assembly GCA_941860345.1 of Chrysodeixis includens. Lineage (NCBI taxonomy): Eukaryota > Metazoa > Arthropoda > Insecta > Lepidoptera > Noctuidae > Chrysodeixis > Chrysodeixis includens. Next base: position 9,854,853 of record OW796097.1, read on the forward strand.
CTAATCAAAATTATAAAGACATGCTCAACATGTTACTTTTTCCTTTTTTTTTGTAACAAAAAGATAGAAATTTACTTTCAAAATGCATGGTTAGTTTTCAAAAGGAATTGATTCTATATTTCAAGCATAGAAACTTAAGCTTAATATTTCATATTCCTATTTGCAACACAGTAAATTATCGAGTTGAATAAGCAACAATAGTGTTCAGATAACCATGCATGATTTATGCTGAGGACGTAAATTCTGGATTTTAATTTGGAAATAATACTTGAGTGCATTTTCTGGGTATTGTATTCTGAAATAAATTAAACTATACGTTGTATTTGTAGTTTGCATTTCTTCTATGTAGCCTTTTTTCGGCTATAAATTCAACTCAATGCCAAATTGCTAAATGCTAAATGAAGGAGTAACCTAGTAACATTTTTTTGTGGTCGAACCAGGTTAGCTAAAACTGGTTGACAAAATTATAGCGGCATAATGACTGTTCAAGATCAACATGTGAAAGACAAGATCAACGACTTGGAACCTAGCAGCAATCATTCTACTAATATTATAAACCAAAAGTTACTCTTACACGCTCAAACGGCTGAAGCAAGTTCAATAAAATTTAGTATGGTGTTAGTTGACAACCTGATTAAACATATAGGCTACGATGTTGTCGATCGGATACAATGTTTTAGCAGCTACAACCGAAAATCGCACGGTCGAAGTTACCGCTAATATTAATATATCATTAATATATTAGTACTCTACCACATTTTTTGAACAAACCTTCTACACACTAAAGCCAACAGCCCTTTAACATTTGATTAATTAAGCGCAATATCTCAACCGTTGATACGCACGGCCGATCACACAAAATGGCTTCTATCACAATCCAGATTGAAACGCATTACGGAAGTGATGACATCAAATGGAAATACAAATTGGCCATTCATGGATTTATCTACAAACTCATATAACATGATAAGTTCAGTGTTCAGTAGGCATTTGATGTGTTTGTTTTACTAATATGATAACATAAGACATTATATTTGGTAGTTAACATGCTGAATAGAAAACAGCTGTCAATTTTAAGGGACAAAAGAAAACAAATGAATATCGACGAATCTTTAAAACATTTTTTTTATACATTCCACGACTTTTACACAACGCCATCTAGTCTCAAACTAAGCAGAGCTTGTATTATGAATACTAGGCAACTGATAAACATACTTACATATTTTTAAATACATATATATTATAGATAAATTAGACCCAGACACAGAACAAAAATGATCGTGCTCATCACACAAAACATTGGTCCTTACTAAAGATCGAACCTCGACCTCCTGTATAGCGGTCAGGGCCTCTTACCACTAGACCAACAGGCCAGTCTTAATACATTCATTTGTTTTAATATTCAAATCGCATTTCTGAGACGTCGACTTCGCTGTCCAAGCAACTACTATTATACAAAATAAAAGAGGTCCATACACGTGCTCAGACTCGGAGACGGAGACTTATCAGATCTATCCACGTGGAGACAACGACCTTGGAATATTATATAAAAAATAAGGTAATATTATTTATGTTACGCTGTGAGATCAATTACATTGTTTGAAAATAAATAGCAGACTAAAAGTTACGTAGAACTTATTTCTGAATCTCTTCTATCTCGCCTCTTTTTAGAATATTAACTACATATTATACAATAATTCCATCACTAGACGTATTAAAGGTACCTTTTTCTTTAAAATAAAATTATTAGATGCCTCCTGGATTCTGAGTAAATAGTCGTAGTACCTACTACTTATTAATGAATAGTTATGGATTATTAAGAATCAGTTTATATATTGCATGTATCTACAATGCAACCTACTATAGAGTAATTTCGTGGAAACGTCGTAGATTGTTCATTTGTTCTTATTAAAAAAAAATATTCCACGGCTTTCACACAATGTTATCTTGTCTTAAACTAAGAAGAACTTGTATTATGAGTTAACATACTTACGACGCTCTCGACCCCTACTGTACTTCTAAATACATACATATAAGAGATAAATTACATCCAACTACAGAACAAAATAATCGTGATCATCACACAAATATTTATCCTGGGTGGGCATCAAACCCTTCTTGTCTGTCCCTTTGTCGTCGACCAGTCAGGGCCACTAACCACTAGACAAACAGGCCCGTCATTTAAATATTATACAATATACAATTGTATATCTTCCCAAAATAAAATAAGAATGAAAAATAACATTTATTAATCTGTGCTAAAAGGTAATGTGTCATGAAAGTCAGAGTAATAAAAGAACGTTTTAACAACCGGTAGCGGGTTAATTCGTCCCTGCGATTAATCCTTGGATATGTCGGTCAAGGATAGCGTTAACGCACCTTTTAACGTATACTGCGCATTTCTGTCTTGGCCTTGGGTGGTCAAGCAAAGTTCAGTCCATTTCATTGTAAAATGCGATATTATATCCCTTTGTTCAGTTTATTTGTAAAAGAAAAGCTAAAAAGTTTTGAGTAATATTGACAAAGAAAATTGAATTTTCAGTTTTATCAGGTAATTTTAAAACTTAATCAGTTTGTGTGATTTTGTATTATCTATATTGTTTTTAAATGTTTTTTTTGTATTACGTAGAACGACTTTGGGGAGGCCTTTGCTCAGCCGTGGGTCACAATAGACGATGAAAAAAAATACAAAAAAAACTGACTGTAATTTAGTATAGAAAAATCGTTGTGATATGTGTATAGGTGTATTTTTAATATTTACAATAAACATAACCTTAATATCTTTATGAAAATCTGCCAGTATGATGACAAGAAGTCACTTTCCAATAACGTTCCAAGATTGTTTAAATTCAAACAGACAAAACTTTACTACACTAAAGTTATCCAAACTCCTATACATTTTTCTACTTTTTACAAGCAATGTTAGTTCGTTCTGTCATAAAAACAATTTCAAAGTTATTTCTTTTTAGTTTAAAAACTGTATATCAAATTCTAAAATGTAACTTTATTAAACAATTCTAACTTATTTGATGTGTATTTAAAGTTGGAGAACATAATGTATGATTTCAAACCAAGTGTTGCAAAACAATTATTAGGTAGTTTGTTATTGCTTGGGTTCAATTCGCTAACAATGAAAATAAAGACATAAATGATCTGATGATAGTAATATCACAGTGTAATAAGTACATATATACGGGTGCAAAGCGAATTATGTCCACGCTATCGTATCGTGGCATGACCGTGGCATGATACAATAACGAGCAAGTCGTAGTGACAAATGGTCAGTGTGGTGTTGAAAAAAACATTACATTTATTAACGTTTTTTTTAGTTTCTTCACCGTAGCCTACTGTTAGGGCTTATATCCACACAAAATTTTAACACATCTTAAACATAATATATTTTTACATACAACTTACCGCATCTAGATTTCGGTTGTTAAAAAATATGTATGCTAAAGTAACAACATGCGGTTTCAGAGTTCCTCCGCGGAGGTAAACTTTGCTTTTATATTAAAAGCCTTAATTCCCAGTAGGAAGGCTTCGAGTCCGTGTAAGCTGTAGTACTTTGTTAACTTTATGTAGCAGACGTAACTTTGAAACTGACAGTATGGGTTAATATAGCATAAAGGTGATATGTGAGAATGGGGTTATAATGAGGCTGTGTTTAAGGATGATTTTGTGATTAAAACACTATGTTGTCGAGTTGTCTTTGTGGTTGTTAAGCAGAATGATAAAGACAGCGTTGTTTACAGTTCACTGACAATATTATTATTATTAATTGAAGTTATTAACGTCAAATGTAACGTTTATGTTTGTGCATCCTGTGGATTTTATCCTACTAATATTATAAATGCGAAAGTTTGTAAGTATATATGGATGGATCAATGTTTGTATCTCTTTCGCGCTTAAACGGTTTACCCATTTAGATGAATTATGTTATGGAGTTAGTTGACACCCGTGGATTAACACAGCTTACTTTTTACCTGTGTTACTAAAGGTTAATGTTTTGTAGCAGTAACCAACCAAGCAACTTCTGTAAATAATTCTGTATGCCGCAAAAATCGTTGATCATCAAAATAATAATTTAAATCTTAAGTAACTTAGCACAAGGTCTCAATTCAATTGTGCTGTTAAAGTACAAGCATATGTAAGTAGGTATTATCAAAACGTGTTGAAGCCTCAATGATGGACATGTTTACAGTCTGTTCAATAATAGTGGAAACGGCCTTATTAGTACAATTAGCATGTGCCAACATTGCTATACCGCGTTTGTACATAATTGAGCATAAATTATCCATGAACTTTGATATAGCTATTTAATTAAACTGAATAAATATGATTAGGTACTGATTAAATAATTTGTTGTATTAGGTATTTTGTGATAGCTATAACAAAGGTCTGTAGATAAGTTATATTTCTTTGAGCGCTTTAACTATTGAATCACTTTAATGTATTAAATTGACTAGTCAAAGTCATGTCACATGTCAAAAAGGAATGTCATTTTCATACAATTAAAAATGTTTTTATTTTAAAATGTGTTATACTTTCTAGGCCTGAAGGTGTACAATCCTTGGTCACTTTTATGACTTAGTCAGTTGGATTTACGAATGAAAATAATATTATTTATAATTCCAAACCAAAAAAAGTATCCCTGTTAAATTCGTGTTTATGACAGCTCTATTGCTTAATATACTTGTAATAACCTACTGGGAAGCGCATGAAAACTTCATCGGGAACTCATAATGGCTTAAATGATAATTAACGATATCTGGTAATTATAATGAAAAGCGTTCTGTCCGACTGACCTGTCATTAGCCGGAGTGTTGGCCCAAATAACCTGAGTGACGTGTAGGGTTGACACGTGTTAGAAATATATTTTATTTAAATTCAAACATATTTTATGAAAGAAAAAAAAATGTGTTGCGCCGATCCCTAGTAAAATGGGATAAGGGCAGGGAGATGATGTTGACAGAAAATAAAAAAAAGTAGATTGAAAAAAGAATACAAAATGTTTCTAAACACATATCACAACTGCAACAAATTTACTTCCAGGTTCTTGTTTATGATCAAAATATATTTTTTTCTGTATGAATAAGTGTACACGATTTATTGCAATTACTTACTCAGTGTCTTTGGTAAGAAAAACAAGGTTTTTGACATGTTAATCAACCTTAATGTCGCATAGCTATCGAGTATTGAAGTAACTCATGTTACATTGCCATTGTGAAAGAGTGACGCCACTATGGATAGAATAGTGCCGCTATCTCGCTTACACAACCTCTTCTGTTTAATTCAGTAATGTTCAGCAAGTGGTATTAACATGATATATTAGCTTAAAATTAGCACACGTTAGGATTACTTCCCGATTTACGTTGTTCTAAAACTTCTACTGGTTTGTCTTAATCCAATAAGCCATCATAAAGACAAAGTCAAAATTTTTATCTGTAAGCTTCGTTAGAAAAAGTGCGATAAAATTAATTACTGGTTCTAATTGCACGGTTTCATATTTGTAAATTTCATGAAGAAGAACCAGCAAAAAACTCTTTTAAAACTACAAAATTTCGTGTACATTATTCAAGTATGCTAACGTAATCTATCAAAACCATGACTCTATGACACATTCAAGAAGAACATTTTACTCACTACCTTGTTAATTTTCCGCCATCTTTAATTCTAGTCGCGCCAGCCCTAGAGAGCAGGCGTTAGTGTTAATGACAGTTCCGTCACACTGCGGAACTCACGGCGTCGGCGACAAGTTTTTAAGTTCCTCTTAACGTTAGAAGGAAATAAAATTATATTCGCGTGTCGTTATAAATTAAAATGCTTTGAGAATGTTCTAATGCTGTTATGAGGTGATATTCTTTTGTACTTTTATTTTGTTTTGTGTTGTAAGGTTGGTTAGGTAATTGTTTTTTGTGTTATGGTGTTTAAGTGTCTACTTATTACGTTAATAAACACCTCCTTTTGTGTTTGAACATCATGAATGGATAATTATTATTTACTCGAAAATAAATAACGTAGGTATATAAAATAGGACATAAAATTAAAATGACTGACGAACCTACAAAGCTTGGAATAAAGTGTATCAGCCTGTTTTTGCTCATTAACTAATTTAACACGAACTTACCAATAAAATATTGTTTAAATTAACCTGTTGTTTAATATGTCAATTTATCCATTGAAATGAAAGTTTTCATTTACATTTAGATTAATTTATATCACATTATTTTTATTTATCCATTTATTTATAAAAGCTTCTATGCGGCCTAATTGAGAAACATCCTTTTAGAGGTCGGTTAAAAATAATCTGCAACACAACTTAAAACTACATAAATAACAATACTATACTTATAATTTACAAGTCATTCATACTTTTAAAACCGTAAAATATAATTTATATGACGTTCATAGTTACACAACCATACCTTGCATACCCTGCAAATTTTACTACACAATCAACAACTGAATAATATCAGTTTATCCTGCTCCTACACTCGCTATATAGAACAGTCGCTTCATTGCGCTAAGAAATAATTCATAGGTACGGCTATCGACCGGCCTCCAGCTGCCCGATAAGCCGCCAGCTACCGCTCACAGCTTATGTTACCGTCACTAGCTAAGCGATACCGGATTTGCATATCCCGTGCGAATAATATTTTGTGATTGAAGTGGGATATTGTACGATTCTGAAGGATTTTTTGAAGCGTAGTTAATTAATTAACGCTTCTCTATACGAAAGGAGAGCAGTTTTGTATGATAGTTGTGATCTAGTATTATAGTACTTACCAATACAATCTACAAATCTAGTACTATTGGAAAAACACGATGTTTTTTCCATGCACAGACACAAATATGTCTGATCTGTTTAATGGTGTTGAACAAAGACATTGTATTCTCAAACTTTAGTTAGTTAAAAGATGTTTTTTAGTCTATTATTCGCTTCACAAAAAGATTAGACCCAGAGTCCGGATTACATTTTAAATTGAGTAGGTAAGTAGTGTTATTATATTTAGTCACAAATAATACAACTATATTCACGGCTTCAATGTCATTTTATATTACTAAATAAAGCCATTTTAATTCCCAGCTAGTCTGATTGCATGATCTAATCAATATTGTACAAAACAATTGAATTCCGAAAGTTCACTGACCCGTGAGTACTCGTGAGGTTTTGCACACAAGGGTTAATTCGAATTGAATATTTGAATTGAATTTGACTTTGTATCGTATCCAAATGTTCGCATCAATATTATAATATTTACGAATATATCACGTTTTAGATAAAAAAAGAGATATATCAAAATTTAAAGAAAGAGATTAATAATGCAGCGTAGATTTTAATTTCTGATCGATTTTTGTTTCCACAAACCAGATCTTTGCACTCAAAGTTCTTTATCATTTTCTGTGAACTTGTACAGTGCGCTTGTTTCTAATACTCGGAACTAAAGGATATAGAAATAAACAAAAGCGCTCGTACATTGAAACCATTCCATTTTCTCAGTAATAAAATCGATATGATACCAGAATTGTGTTTTCGAGTTATCGATAAAAGAATGAGATTTATTGATCGAGTGTTTAAATGATGTATAGCATAATGTTTTGTTTGTACATAAGCTATCAAATATCTAATAATTATTATAGTACTAGCCTGAAATGGCCCACAGCTGGGCAAAGGCCTCCTTCTCCTATTCTTCTACTAAATAAATAAGTAATTCAATCTTTAACATAAATGATTGCTAACGCAGACCAGTTATTTTTTATGTAAAGCTAAATAAATTCATAGTAAAATGAGACTGGACCTTCTGTGTAATGTGGTATGTGGCTGAACCGAGCTTAGGTCATTGAACTACATAATGAACATGGTTAGCCGTTCCATTGAATCTGTTCTACACTGTGATTATTAAACATGTTTCGAGATTGACTTGCTTGTTAACTTGTTAATGATTCTAAGTACTAATTGTTGTAATAATTATAACGATAACAAATGTATGTTATTATATTTATTGAAGTTTTGTACAGCTGATTTCAGTGTTTGACGTCTAGTTAAGATGGAATAAATTTTCTATTTATCACAGTGCATGCTACGATAGTGAAATGAAATTAAATCATTTATTCATATTGCTACTACATGTCTTAAATATGTTTCAAGCTAACTGGATTCAACATTTTCTGACAACTCTGAGAAAAAACGTCGAAACCAACTCAGGGGTCACTGTTACTTTTAAAGTCCAGGTTGAGAAAATATTCAAGGTTTAGTTAAAATAAAGGAAAATATTCAAGGTTTAGTCAATGCAACTGTCTCTAAATCAAATAATATAATGTATACAATCACAATTATAGAAATACATAGCAATATACAAAGCAACAATAAGCATAAATACAAAACATTTAAATTTTGGTATCTTAACATTAATAAGTGGACGTCAACTCCTGGCCTATAAGATAGGGTTGCAGTCCTTTCAAGGTGTGTTGTGAATAATTTCCCCACATAAAGAGGGTAAGCTTACCCCTCTCTTTCTATGACGTGCCTTACCGCATCCTACACGGTATAAATTCATGAGCTAAAGCCAAATTAATTCACACTGGCTACTTTATTATTTGCAAACGTGTCGGGGAATGCATTCAACAAAATTTATGTCCGTTCTATTTACTTACGATTTGAATTTAATGTCACGATTGTAAACAATATGTGTATGAAACTAGATTAATTTATTTTAGAACTTTTAAAACAGTATTGGAAATTTTAATTGTTCTCTGATCGGTATCGCAGTTTTAATTATTTTCCTACAATTAAATCATCAATTCTCTTTGATCAAGAGCTAAGAGATCAAAATATTTTCAAGGCCTTAACCCAGCAGTAGGTAGTAATATATAAAAATAATTTATCGGTAATGTTTTTTTTTAACAAACTTTCTCCCTGTCTATGTATTCAAGATTGATTTCTATCCTGTAGAGAAACTGAATTTTCGTTTATCCTAATAATATAAATAGAAAAAAAATAAAAATATATTTATTGCTACTAAAAAAAGAAAGGTTACATGCACAAGGAATAATATCAGATATTAAAACTAGTAGCAAAAGGAGGTGGCTCAGTTAAAGCTGTAGCGGGCCGATCACGACCCGCTACAGCGCCGATTTTCAGTCATTTCTACTCCTTATGTTGTAAGTTGTCGCTAGCTAACCTCTCTTAAGCGAAACCAATATCATCATTAGTACCTTCTTGCAGACGTGCTTAATCCTATTACAAGAACAAACCTGTGAATAAAACACCTAGATCATTCCAGATACTACAAACAATCACAACAGTTATACCATACCCAATACATAGAAATAGCTGCACACTACCTTCACAATTGCGACCAGTTTCTCAGAATGTCATTTTATTTTGCCCTTTGAAAGTTCTTTGAAAACGTTTAACCGTTAGCAGTCTTGTAATTTCATAAACGCTCTCTTTTGTGTTACTGGTATTTGACTCTATAAAATGCCGTTCTTTTATAGTGGATGCTAATTTAGATCGTTTTGCTTGCTAAGTGAGAATAAATAATTTTGAGGATGTTTGTTTAAGTGAAGGTAAAGAAGACAAATTGTATGGAATTCTTGTTTGCAGATATATTCATGAGTGAAAAGGTAAATTTTGTCTAAATGTATTTATGCCTCGATTTAAAAGTCTACAATGTGTTTAAATAGACCGAGTCGAATTCGAGAGAGCTGTTCTGTGCATGTAAATAACTTTTTCCGGGAAAGTAATAGGCTTTTTGGGAAAATATTAAAGGAAAATCAATATTTTTCCAATAATAAAATTTTGGTAGACAATTTTGTTCAGGCAGCCCATTTTTATTTTTAATTAACTTATTGTATTTTGAAAGTTCATTTTTCATACACGGAAAAATTATTTGATCGGTATCTGTTTTTGATAAAAAATGCGAACTAAATCATAACTACTCAACTAAGTCGATTTTTAACAAAAAAAATCCAGTCCGCCATGTTTTCTCATTCTAAAAATACCGCTGGTAATTAAGCAACTTTGAACCTTATTCCCAGAGCAATTAGAATTACTTAACTTAAGACTTCGCTAAGTACCTTATGATTTTCTAATGACAACCCTCTTGAGATCGAACAACAAAGTGAGACGAGATTTTTCTCCCAAGGTTTGTTTACACGAGAAGGCTTGGAACTTTCTGGAACCAATTGGAATGTTCAATTTCTAAACTGTTATTGTTCATTAACGTTGTCTCGAGTTTATGTAAAACATTATGTACCGTATAAGGTTTACGATGTTTTCAGGAATCAGGACTTTGAATTTCGCGACGAGGTTTTAATGAAGCTTAGGTACCGTCAGTAACAAAAGTCAGATGTGAACTGTCATTTTTTCAGTGATAATAGGAATATTGAACTTAATCAAGTGCACAGAAGAGTAAATAATTAAATTTATTTTCCTATACAAGTTTTGTGTGTTGACTGTAAACGAAAGAAAGGTAAAGTTGTTGAAACTATGTGTAAGCTTTAAAAACAACTATTCGTAACTTTGTCGAAATAGAAAGAAAAATTAAAGTTTACAAAGTAACTTTCAAGATGTTTTAGTTCAGAGCATTTTTATCATTGAGAAAAATACGAGAAACTAACTTAAGCAGTTTGTAGAAAAAAATAGAATTTTTAAAATACGTAACTGATATAACGAGTGTTGAAATGAAGAATTACGTGAAGTAGAGGCTTTTGTTTGAGGAGGAATAGAAACAATTATACATTGCTAGTTTTTCTAAAAGAAACACAGGACGAACCAACTTATCAGCTAGCATCGTATGTCTACACTAATATTATAAAGAGGAAAACTTTGTTTGTTTGTAATGAATAGGCTTAAAAACTACTGGACCGATTTTAAAAATTCTTTCACCATTCGAAAGCTACATTATCCACGAGTAACATAGACTATATTTTATTTTGAAAAAAAATAGGGTTCCGTAAGATATTTGGATTTTCGGACACAAACTGAAAAAAATCAGCCCAAGTAACCAAATATACACGCGGGCAAAGCCGTGAGCGTACAGCTAGTAGTAAATAAAACACGATCATGGTTACTTCGTTTTATTTTCTATAGCCACCTTCTGGCTCCATCACCGGCCAGCCAAAACTACCATACATAACAGTTGCAGTATGTTTATTGCCAGGAAACCATTTCTGCCGACTTGCAAAAAGGCTACATGGTACATAACTGGAATCTGGCATGCCTCCAGAATAGGCTGGGATGAACAAAAATTTATGATCCGATGTTTTTATAAATATGTCAGAGATATTGGTGACCTCGTATGTGAGAATGCAGTGTTACCCCATGTGGCGAATAGACGAGTTCAGAAAAATCAGGAGTCACTAAGGCTTTACATGTCTTTTTTGGTGAGGTGGGGAATTTTTATGGACCTTCTCGGATGAGGATATTTCTCTGACTCAACCCAAACCACTATGCAACGTCTCTTACTCTTGGTTTTGAGGGTGTGTTTCTAAGTTTGTATTGTCAAAACTCTCTAAACTTTTGTCAGTTGCATTTGAGAGCTAATTTTTAGTCCATGGATGATATGATTCATGTTTATATTGATTACTCCCACGTTTTGAACGTGGGTGTTGACCTTGTCGATCCATTGGCTGATAGACAATTTAAATTAATTTGGTACAGTACTTTAGAAAATTTTCGAGTATAACCTAGGGAATTGTGAACTGCTCCACGGAAATTCGTATAATCATTCAGGTTTTTGAGTTGTGTTCTCTTAACATCAAAGCGACGATAGAAAAGGGAAGAATTCAAGAGCAAAGTACGTTTGTTTCGCTATCAACCTTCACAGTCCCCGAGCCGCAAACTTTTCCGTTCATTTAAAAATCGTCCGCATGAAAGTATTGACTGTGATATATCGCAGTTCTGAACTTCTCCAACTTTTCACTATTAGTTCGTATGCCTACATATGTTCTCGAAAGTACTGAATGTGCATCAAGGGAGCTCGTAAACTTGCCAGGAAATGCATTGTCGGTTATTTTGTTGGCTAGCCAACTGAAATGTTACTGTTACTAACTTTGGTAAACTGTCCAAGTTTGCGTTAGTATACACTTACTGAGGCCAACGCGGTAGGATTATAAAAAGTATGAAGATATAAAAACATGTTTTCACAAAAATGGTACAAGTTTTTTTAGTACCTACAGTTATGACGAAGAAACATATAAAAGCTATACAGTATACGTGTACTGACACAGTTTTTACATTATTCTGTTAAAATATTGCATCGTTGCTACGGCGTAGCTGACGTGACTACGCCGCTACGCTGATGTAGCCGGTATCTGATTCGCTACACGTCATGAAACTGAGTGGTTTTAATTAGCGATCCATTTCTTGCTTGTACAGTGTTAATCTACGTAATTACTGTGTTGCAACATTATTCATTATAGCTAGCTCTTCCATTCAAAGGCAGGAGGGAGGAAATTTAATAACTATCTTTTTTATTATACCATCTAAATACAAAGTAAAATAAGATTTTTATTTAATTGTGATTGCATGTATTTTTTACCTTGTTTCCAAAAATTCTTTAATATACCATTTTTTTAAATCAAGTCATTTAATGTGACTCTTTTCAACCTTGTGATTGGTAATTGAGCGGTTTATAATGATAAGTTCTTAGACCGTAAATAACTCTACATTTACAAGTGTTTCATGTGAATGAACTCATTTACAAAGAAACATGCTTACAAGGTTTCGTTCAATATTTGAAGTATATGAAAGAGTTTCATTTCAAATGTTTCAGTCTGGTTTTAGAGTATGTACTCAATATTAATAAATTAAAGGGTGTGTCAAAGGTTCATTCATATTTTAACCTTGTATTGAGTAAATAAATTAGTAAATTATTCTTAAATGTCATGTATTTATAAGTCCATTAAGATTTGTGGACATGGGAAAGTGTTTGCGCTAGGGAATAGAAAGGAACCGCAGTTAATTTTGTTTTTTATACTGTTTGTATAAATGACAAACTTATATTTGCGGTTCGAAAAATGTACTCTATTTCAGAAAGATATTAAGATTTCAAAGCTTTTCCAATAACATCAATACATAATGTATATTTATATGTTGACCGCAATATATCTGTCGTAACTAGCCACCGAACATCTGTTTCATCAATATATGACAAGTTTTTCATATATTGCGGTCTTGATTAACATTTATAACATATAGTTAAATATGTATGCTTTGTTTGTATTTATAACTTATCATTTGAACGAATAGCGACACTAGTTGACGTTGAGTAGATCTTTAAAACTACGCAACGGATTTTGATGAGGTTTTGTAAGTAGATAATTATAATGCTTCAAGAGGAGTGTTTATATTAGTATTGCACCCTTACAAAGTTGAAGCGTGTCGCTGGTATTATTATAAAAAAAATAAAACCAGGTTTGAAAGAAAAACCTGAAAGGTAGATTGGAAACAGTGTTAAAGGGTTATATATCTATTCAGGGTTTACGCCAAATTTTAACCCTATAAAAACTTTATTGTATATATTAACTACAACTATACTAACCTACTTGTATCTTAACTTCTTTGTACAAAGTATTAACGTCACATATCATCCCGAAATCTTCCAGCCAAACTTTCAGCTAGCAAGATGCAAGTTATTTGCATAGTATTTCTCCATTACCGTCGCGACAAGCCTAACTTTCAAATTACTAAACTAACTTGTAGTACCTGGAAACGTTAACTTATCAATGCATAGTCTAAAACAAAGTCGCTTCGTGCATCTGTCTGACGCTGTATATGCTTAGATATCTAAAAATACCGTAACGTAATGGATTTTGATGCGTTTTATAAATATAATGTTTCGAAAGGTAGGTTTATATGTATTATACATTAATATTGCACTCAATACAACACGTGAAGCATTGGCGGGTAGGTAATAAATATATAACTAAAAGTTAATATTATAATAAATAATAAGTGAAGTTAGCCATTTACTTTTGAATTTTGTTTTAAAATAGACCTAAAAACGGTACATCGATATTTTTGCTATAAAACTCTACAAATAAATTATATTCTCTTTACTCTACAAACCTTCAAAGAAGATAAACTTTGAAATGTCGCGTCGCGTGAAAACGAATCTTAATAGAGATGGGTAGGGTGTGCCCCGGCTCCGCCTGCTGAATTATTAATGCAGAGACATGATACTTCGCGACATCGGCACGTAGAGAACGGCATAACTACTTTTCCGATTCAAAAGCAACTTGCGAATCGAGTTTAGATGTGCATGTATCATGTGGGGACGTCGTAAAGAGTTCTGAATGGAGGTTACGCTGTTATAGGTTCGTCTATGTATATGTGCTTAACCCTTTTCTAAGCTGTTCTGGTTTGGTTTCTTGCTTCGACAGTTGTAGCTGAAGACAGTTTATTTTAGACTACAAATGGGTTTTATTCGCGATGTAATTCGATACTTCTTTTCTCCCAACGTTTTGGCCGAGTTGCACCCACCGTAATCACAGGTGGAATGACTGTCTGAAGACAGTTTGTTTATAAACAGCGGCTGTGAACATTATGCATCAATTTATCCTCAGTTAAGTCACTATGTTTTTTGAAGTTCCTTAAAAGTTTACTTTTTTGAGAAATGTTTTGTTCAATTATTATGCGCTATTGATCTGTGGTTAAAAAAGAGACCAACATACAAACTGTTAGTGTGCTACTTTATAAAACTGCTGCCTAGTCATATTAGCTTTATGCGGCTATCACTGGTTGTATCGATTGCGTTCACTGACAAATAGGTCAATGGCCGTTAACATTAGTATTAAATCTATTCCAATGAATTACGTTACATATGTAGGTGCAATGACCTTTCGCAATACCACCGATACTTCCAAACTTAAGTCTAGTTTCAATAAACTTGTCTAGACTGGGATATTTCTCGAATGAACAAGTACTATAAGAGATATTCTTCAACAAAATCTTCGGTACAGTCATAATGGTAGATCATAACAATAAATTGCACGAAAAGCATCCGTAGATCAAAGTTTCTGTTAAGGTTTACGAGAGGAAAGTTTGTTTGTAAACAACGTTTTAGACAGCACAGCATAATAGAATGTACTTTTAACGAATGTCCAAACTGAAAAAAAAATGTGTCTTTGACACACCCTTGTGAGGAAATATTGATATTGAATAGTCAATCCATTTTTAGCCTCTGTTAAGACTTACATAAATCGTAAGTAAGGTTTAATATTTTTATGATGTACACCATGTATTGAGTCTTAACGGGCATTAATTACTTTTGAAGAGTATTTAATGCCAATTACACAAGATTGCATTTTTAATAAATACGTTGCCATAATAGCAAAAAAATCAGCTCGCCAACTCCAAATGGAATCCAAATCTAATGAATTCCTGGTGTATTTTTGGTTCAATATGATCATTTTGACGTTTAAAGTTATTTATTTACGTTAGTGTTAAACGTACAAGGCTGTATTAATATTTACTCTTTTGCTTACGTTCCGAGGGCAATTAATTTCGATTTTGGACAGAATAGTCATGGCCTGTCACAGATACTATGTGTTAGCGACGACACATAAATATACAATTATCAGCAATTAGTTATGAGCTAGATATAAGATGTAAACAATACTAAATTATTTCACTGACTTAATTTGTCCTAAGAATATTAAAATTGTTAAAGAAAATGACGGTATTCAGAATAAATATTTTGTTTTGAGTTCGTTTCATTTGCCGCTAGGGGCGCCACTTGTACCATACTTGTAAAAAGCTTAAGTACGACACAACTTTACCGGGCCGAGACCCGATATTTATTTTTGTTAATTTTAAGTGTAAAATAAGTGTTTATTGATAAGGTTTTTGTATATAGATAGAGAAAAAGGTTATCTAGATTATAAAATAATATATAACATTGTAAGGTTTGCCTGATTACCGAAAAACGTGAATATTAAATTCCCATACATTTGGTCGAAGTGTTCTGATTGGTCCGAGTAGTGCCGTGTGCAAAGTTAGGGTAATTTGATTGGTCAGAGTAGTGCCGGGTGCAAAACTTAAGTGAGCTGATTGGTCAGCAAAAACTATAAATACCGCGCAGTTTTCGGTGGTCAGGCAGTCCAGTTCCAGCAGTGGTATGAAGAAGAAGTAGCAAAAGGAAGAAATAAAAGGAAGCATTCCTCTGAAGAAATTTTAGTTTGATTCAAGTCGCCGACACCTCTTTTACCCGCCAGCGCATCGCCCGATTCACTTCAGTCAACTACAAATGGTCCTTCGAGTGCCGGATCGGGTTTAATTATTCAAGATGCCGTCAACAAGAGCAAGTTCAGCGCGTTCAAAGTCTACAGAGGAAAGTGCTACATCTTCAGATTGGAGTATGAATACGCCCAGTGATACTGCCAGTGGCTCGACGTCTGTTGCAAGTCGCTCGACACTTACGAGGAGGACTCCGCCGCCCAGCGTACGAGCACGTCAGTCACCTGCGCCCCAGCCGAAGGATACTGTTGGGAAAGACTCAACACAGGGGGATGTTGCCCGGTCAGCGCCTCCGACTACCATCATCAAGGAGCGAAGTGAAGCCACGGAATCCATACATCAAGAAAGAAGCGGATCAACGCTGCAGAGCGATAATAAAAGTATAGCTGTGATGACTCGCCGGAACATAAGAAGCTCGCCGCCGACGTCAAGGGAAGGGAGCCTGCAGCGGCCTCAACCAGTGAAGCCCATCCAAGAAGTAGACACGCGGTCTGTCCGTTCATCGCAGAGGAAGAAAGCGGAAGCGCAAGCGAGGATGACACTGGCACTAAGGGAACTAGAAGTAGCAGAAGCGCGGTCAAGACTAGCTCAAGCTGAACTAGAACTGGTAGCCCTGGATTCAGAAGAGGAAGATGGTGCTGGAGAAGAGTTATTCGAGCGGTCTCATGAAGTAGAGAATTGGTTCATCCAAGCTAGCAACAAACCGAATAAAGAACGGAAGCCGATCGGAACAGAAGAGAAGAAGAGTGATATTCAAGAGCTAGCACAAGTGATACTCAAGCTGTCCGACAAGTCACGTGACATCATCACCCCGAAGCACCTAGAACTGCCTCACTTCAACGGAGCCTGTGAAGAATGGTTGGCTTTCAAGAGATCATATGAAGATATGTCCGCCTCCTTCAACGACACGCAGAACTTAGCGCGCCTGCGAAGAGCGATACAGGGGAAGGCCAGAGAAGCAGTTCAAAGCCTACTGTTCACCGCTGAAGACCCGCGCGAAATCATGAAGGGACTAGAAACCAGATTCGGAAGGCCTGGCGCTCTGGCACTAGCTGAATTAGAAAAACTGAAGAACTTGTTCAAGGTCGGAGAAAACCCAAGTGACATCTGTATATTCGCCAGCAAAGTGAAAAACGCGATCGCAACAATCAAGGCCCTGAAGAAACCGCAATATCTCAGTTCACCTGAAACACTAAAAGTTGTGGTAGACAAGATGCCGCCGACCATGAAGTTCCGTTGGTTCGCCTATTATAGAAGCCGAAGAGATGAAGATCTTCAAGAATTACTACTCATTGAAGCATTTTTGGAAATAGAAGCCGACATGTGCGGAGACTTTGCTCCGCTCGAAGCGCCTTCGGAGCAAAAGAAGGGAATAAGAAAATCTGTACATGCGGTTCAAGAAGAGTCACAAGAAAAATATAAGAAGACATGCCCGAACTGTCAAGAAGAGCATTACTTGTTAGAATGTAAGGAATTCAAAGAAGCTAACATAGACGAGAAGTGGGAAATGGTCAAGAAAGCGAAAATTTGCTTTAAGTGTCTTCGATTCAAGCATTCAAGAGTCAACTGCAGAGCTCCAGTTTGCAAGCAGTGCAGAAGATGGCATCACACCATGTTGCATTCAGACAAACCGCCAATGCCAGTTGAGAAGAAACCGAACAAAGAACATAAAGAAGAGCCTCCGGAACAAGTTGCTTCGGTCTACGACGCCAAAGGAGAAGAAAGGGCCTATCTGAAGATTACTCCAGTAGATCTTTATGGACCTAAGGGTCACGTTCGCGTGCTAGCGCTCCTAGATGAAGGGTCAACAGTCACGCTTTTAGACGCATCAATAGCAGAGAAGATCGGAGCTGAAGGACGCCCAGAAACACTTACAATCGAAACAGTCGGTGGAAAAATATTGAAAAAGGATAGCTCACAGAAGATCAAGCTAAAGATAAAAGGGGCTCATAGAAGAGACAAGAAGACTATCGAAGCAAGAACCATCGACGACCTGAAGTTATCGGAACAAAGCATAAGTAAAGCTACGTTGAAGAACTGTCAACACCTGAAGGGAATTGAAGAGCAACTTCTTTATGTCAAGGAACGACCGAAGTTGTTGATTGGTCAAGATAACTGGGGACTTATAGTAACAAGAAGACTGAAGAAGGGCAAGCCAAGCGATCCTGTAGCCTCCCTCACTAATCTTGGGTGGGTGTTGCACGGATGTGACACAGGAACAAACGCCGTAGTAAACTTCATTCGTTATGGCGGAACCCCAGCAGATAAAGAAGATATAGAAGAAGTTGTCCGACACCATTTTCAATTGGAGTCTATCGGAATTCAAGACCGATTACCGAAGAACGACAGCGACAGAAGAGCCCTAGACATTCTCGACAAGAATACTAGAAGACTAGAAAGTGGTCAATTCGAAACAGGTCTATTGTGGAAAAGGGACGACGAAAACTTACCCAACAACTACGGACAAGCATACCGGCGCTTAGCAGGCATCGAGAGAAAATTGGATAAAGACAAGGAAATTAAAAAGGCTTACGAGATGCAAATCCAGAATCTAATCGACAAAAACTACGCAGAGAAGGCCCCGTCAGCTGCGAACACAGGAAGAATATTCTACTTACCCCACTTTGCTGTCGTGCATCCAGTCAAGAAGAAACCAAGGATTGTTTTCGATGCAGCTGCCAAGTATGAAGGGAAGAGTCTCAACGACGCGTTGCTATCAGGTCCAGACTTATTGCAGTCATTATTCGGCGTGCTTCTACGATTCAGGGAAGGACCAATCGCTGTCATGGCCGACATTCAAGACATGTTTCTTCGCATTAAAGTGAAAGAAGACGACCGTGACAGTTTGAGATTCTTGTGGCGTGGAGGTCGAAGAACGGGGAAACCGGAAGAATATAGGATGTCGTCAATCATCTTTGGTGCAGCTTCGTCTCCAGCAACAGCGATATATGTAATGAACAAGAACGCAGAAGATTTTAAAAAGATTCATCCCGAAGCAGTAAAGGCAATAAGCAGAAATCACTACATGGACGATTATCTGCAAAGTTTCTCGTCGGCTTCTGAAGCAAAGAAGGTTTCAAAAGAAGTTAAAGAAATTCACGCGACAGCAAGCTTTCAGCTCAAAGGATGGGCCAGCAATGATCCGGGCATATTGGCAGAAGTGGAAGACACTAATAAAGAAGACTCTGTGCAATTAATGAAAGAAGAGAAGACTCTGGGGCTAAGATGGCTGGTGAAGGAAGATGCACTAGCTTTCAACGTTGGTCTGCGCAACACATCAAAGGAGTTGCTAGAAGGAAAGAAGACTCCAACAAAGAGAGAAGTTACAAGCGCCGTAATGTCAACATTTGATCCAATGGGTTTCGCAGCGCCAGTCTTAATACAAGGGAAGAAACTGATTCAAGATATTTGGCGTACAAGAATAAGCTGGGACGAAGAAATTAATGAGGATCAAAGAGAAGCTTGGCGGAAATACGTAAAAGAGGTGTCGGCGATATCAAAACTGAAAATTCCAAGATGTTTTTCACCATACAGTAGAACAGGACAACTACACACATTCTCAGATGCAAGCGAAGAAGCCTACGCAGCGGTAGTGTACTGGAGGACAATAGAACCTGATGGAAAGATCCACATCTCCATGATCACCGGCAAGGCAAGAGTGGCACCCACGAAACCGGTGTCAATCCCAAGGTTGGAGTTACAGGCGGCCCTACTCGGTAGCCGATTGACAGCGGCTGTAGAAGAGGAGACGGATCTCGAAGTGACGAAGAAGACATATTGGACAGACTCCAGCACTGTACTCCAGTGGATAAGGTCGGAACCGCGGAAATTTAAAACTTTTGTAGCTAACCGGCTAGCGGAAATCGAAGAAAGGTCTAAACCTGAAGACTGGAGATGGGTACCAACTAAAGAAAACCCAGCAGATGACGCTACTAGGGGAACTCCATTTGAATTCGATCACAACGCGAGGTGGTTCCAGGGGCCGAAATTCCTTCGTCAACCAGAAGAAGAATGGCCATTCCGAGACTTCAAGCCAGCAGAAAGTGTTGCATCAGAAGAGAAGAGTAAACAAAAGGTGATGACGATGAAGGTCGTGAAAGAGGGCTTATTGAATTTGGAGAGGTTTTCCAGCTGGGAGCGGCTACTGCGCACTACGGCAAGAGTGGTCGCTTTCGCATGCCTCTTATTGAAGAAGACCCGTAAAGCGACCACCGCCGCTGCCCGCCAAAAAGAGGAGCCTTGGAAACCTCAAAGGAAACCTCCCAAAGAGAAGGCGCGAACATCCACCACCCCATGCAAAGAGAAGAAGCGACTGTATCTACCTCTAGCAGAAGAACATCTAAAGAAGGCTGAAGTTTTGTTAGTTAAAATAAGTCAAAATGACAGTTTTGCGTCAGAAGTGAGAAAATTGAAGGCAGGGAAACCCTTGGAAAACACAAGTCGGCTCAAGAAAATCGACACCTACATAGATGACGATGAAATTATCAAGCTAAGAAGTAGAACTATGAAGTTTCGCGATGACAACAGGAGGAAAATGAATCCCATCATCTTGGATGGGAAACAAAGGATCGTTCGTCTCATAATACAACATTATCACCAGAAGTTTCTACATGGGAACACTGCTACGGTCATGAATGAAATTCGTCAGAAATATTGGATCCTGGGCTTACGCACAACCTTGAAGGCAATCTCACATAGTTGTCAATGGTGCAAGACAAGGAAGAGTTCACCGGAAACACCGCCGATGGGAGATTTACCAAGCGAGAGACTGCAACATCACCAGTTCCCGTTCTCTTGCACAGCCGTCGACTACTTTGGGCCAATGCAAGTTACCATCGGAAGAAGAGTTGAGAAGCGCTGGGGAGCATTATTCACTTGTCTAACCACCAGGGCCGTGCACTTGGAGCTGGTGCCCTCTCTTAGTACCAGCTCAATGATTATGGCACTTCGACGAATGGCAGCAAGAAGAGGAACGCCGAAAGTTATCTTCAGTGACAACGGGACCAATTTTGTCGGAGCGAATAAAGAGCTTGAAGAGGCTGCGCAGGAAAAGGGAATCGTGTGGAAATTCATTCCCCCAGGAACTCCGAACATGGGAGGCGCCTGGGAAAGACTAGTCCGCACAGTCAAAACAGCGTTAGCGGTGGTCTTGAACGAAAGAAGTCCACCGGAAGAAGTGCTTCATACGCTGATGACCGAAGTAGAACACATAGTAAATTCGAGACCTCTCACTCCAGTCAGTATGGATCCAGAAGATGAAGAAAGCTTGACGCCAAACCATTTCCTGTTGGGAAGATCGTGCGGAGCCATGGCGCCAGGGGAGTTTAGCGACACAGATCTGATCGGGAAAGCAAACTGGAGAACTACCCAGAGACTAGCAGATCACTTCTGGAGAAGATGGATCAAAGAATACTTACCTCTTTTGATGCCGAGAAAAATCGATGGAAAAGATACCAGTGATCCCAGAGAAGGAGATATCGTACTTATAGTGGACTCTACATTGCCTCGAAACTCATGGCCCCGCGGAGAAGTTATCAAGACGTATCCTGGTCCAGATGGAAAGACAAGAGTACTGGACGTACGAACATCAGGAGGTGTGCTCCGACGCTCGAAGAGGAGGATCATCGTTCTGGTTCCTGCTGCATCGTCGCCTCAACAGGATGATGTGCTGCGCACCGTGGGGGAGGATGTTAGCGACGACACATAAATATACAATTATCAGCAATTAGTTATGAGCTAGATATAAGATGTAAACAATACTAAATTATTTCACTGACTTAATTTGTCCTAAGAATATTAAAATTGTTAAAGAAAATGACGGTATTCAGAATAAATATTTTGTTTTGAGTTCGTTTCATTTGCCGCTAGGGGCGCCACTTGTACCATACTTGTAAAAAGCTTAAGTACGACACAACTTTACCGGGCCGAGACCCGATATTTATTTTTGTTAATTTTAAGTGTAAAATAAGTGTTTATTGATAAGGTTTTTGTATATAGATAGAGAAAAAGGTTATCTAGATTATAAAATAATATATAACATTGTAAGGTTTGCCTGATTACCGAAAAACGTGAATATTAAATTCCCATACATTTGGTCGAAGTGTTCTGATTGGTCCGAGTAGTGCCGTGTGCAAAGTTAGGGTAATTTGATTGGTCAGAGTAGTGCCGGGTGCAAAACTTAAGTGAGCTGATTGGTCAGCAAAAACTATAAATACCGCGCAGTTTTCGGTGGTCAGGCAGTCCAGTTCCAGCAGTGGTATGAAGAAGAAGTAGCAAAAGGAAGAAATAAAAGGAAGCATTCCTCTGAAGAAATTTTAGTTTGATTCAAGTCGCCGACACCTCTTTTACCCGCCAGCGCATCGCCCGATTCACTTCAGTCAACTACACTATGATTAATTGTAACATATCTATGTATTATGTATCATAAATAGAATAGATTACTTATATGAAGAGTTATATTGTGCTTTGACTGAAATTAATGAAATAGAAAAGTAGCCCTTTGTGTTTTGGCACAAGTATAATGTATTGTAATTATAATAAAATATAGATTTATGAAATTCAAATGGTTTATTTTATGCATTGTTCCTTGACTGAGTATGGAAAATGTTTTATTAAAATCATATCATATTTTTCTGTAGATTAGCTTTTCGAAGACTTTTACCATTACTCAATGGAGGCAGTATATGGGAGAGGCTAATCCCAGCAATGCATAATAGACCCTTGTATTACTGTACACTCTGTAGGTCTCTCTTACTCTACTTTCCTCACATATCTTCGTTTAACTTTACTCGGCATCATTATCATCCTTTCCCCATGTCCTAATTATTGTTTAGGGTCGCACCATGTCTTCTACACGTTTCTATCTGACGTCATCTCGCAAGCCACACTCTTTGCAGCCATATCATCTACATATCACACAATCCATCCATCGTTTCTTTGATCGTCCTCTTCCCCTATATCCATCCACATTCATGTCCAGCACCTTTCTTACCACGTGAACTTTTCTTCTAGTATTTTTACTTGTTTCTTTCTACATAGTACTATGTTATAATAACATAGTATGAGTATATCACAATTTTCATATGTTCAGTGTTCAGTTTACTGCTTCAAACTCATTTCCTCGACATATTTATGACGAAGTTTGTCGTAAAGTTATAACGATGCGATGATTTCGCGAATGTATCATAAAAATCTAATAAATAACGTTCCATATAATTCACGTTTAATAACTTTATTAGAAGGTTACTTTGTATGAAATGACTATAGAAATATTTGATGAGTCAATTCTGTTTTAGATTATCGCGAAGGCATAAGTTTAGTGAAACGTTGTATGTAAAAACAAAGTAATTTTGTATTATGCATATGACAGCACTTTTGTGAATTAAAACTGGTAAAATACGGTGAATATTCTTGCTTTAGTTTATGTATAAGATTGAATTTAATTTCTATTTTTTTAAGTATAAATAACCTTTATCCTTGTATGTAAGATCAAAGTGTCGAGTCAGCTTACTTATACACACTACCTTTTTCTACGTTTTTGCAGACAAATTCAAATATCATAACAGAGTAAAATAACATCTGAATATTAAACAGGTGTTACTAGTTTGACGAGTTTTCAAAACATTACACTGCGCATGTGCCAAAATCAGGTCTTTACTCTCTAAGTCCCTTTGTGGTTAAGCAATGCCAGTGTCAGATACTTGATGACTTTAGTTTCCAATGACGAGTGCCTACAGTCTTGAGTAAATACCTATACACGATCAAACAGTTGCAGTAGATTACTTATGCGAAATTCATGAAGCTGTTATGAAATATTTATGATATTGTAAGCTGAACATAAAAAGTTTAATTTGAAAAAAAATCACGATGACATAAATCATTTGAGTAGAATTTAAACTTCAATTGTTCAATCCAGTATACCTATAACAATATGTTTTTACTCGTGATTGTACGACCCTCCAAGAGTTTGTACGGTAGTAGTCGCTTGAAGACCACTCCTCTGTTATTCAAGACTTATCTCCGCTTATTTGACAGCATGGATTCTTAAAAAAATGTGTACTTCTGTGAATACATTTATACTAATTATAAACTCCACTCAAATGTAAAATTGAATTAAAAACTTTTTAATTTAGCATTAAGCCTTTTTTCGAGCCAAATATCAGTATAATTTTAATCTTTACTATTAACTCTCGCTCTGATATTTAAGGATTAGTTCAAATAATATAAAAACTTGTGCAAATTAAATGAACGCTTAATTAAAATTCAAAGCATTAAAAGATTTTCAGCCGTGATACGTAAGCTTAACTGAAGGTATCCAGTTGCATACTTCTGTTTATTTTAGTGCCAGGCTTTATGGCAAATTGCTATGTTAATTGCACAACGCTCTTTTAATATATCCTTCTTTCCTTCCACATTTAGACTTGAGTTATTGAGTTCGTGTTTCGCATTGCAAATTGCTACGCCGTAGCCACGTTGCCGTAGGCGCCTACGGCTACGACTGTAATACATTTTGTGTAGAGTAGCTACATTACGTGGTTTTTAATTTTACTCGTCATTCTGTTAAGTGAGTTTTAATGGCTTATTTGTTAAATGTACTCGTATCTAAAAATCAATTTAATTTCATGAGGAGAGGGTCGTGTATTCAAACATAATTATAAGTTTTTGATTGTAAAGCCAACTATTTAATTGTAATAACACTATCTAAACTTTTACTACGGTTACCAGATACGGTAACTGAAATGAATTTCAACAAGAATTTTACATTGATGATCTAAAATTTGGGTCGTTCCCACTGGGTAAAGGAGAAATTAAGTTAAAACGCGGCTGAAAATTTAAAAATATATTCATGTTGAATCTTTTTGACGGTACTTAATATAAAAAATCACTAAAACAACAAATTCTCAAACTGCATTTAGATAATAAATTATAATGTACACTACTTTTTAAACCTATTTTATGTCCTACTGCTGGGCTAAGACTCCCTTGCAATTCTGGGCAATGTTGGCTTGAGCCATAACTATGATAATATATTTCCCTAACTATCACAGTAACACATTGTAACATTATTATGTAACTGTTTCAATTGTCACTCGGCTTACAAACGTTGCGTCATCGCTCCTCATTAGAGCAGTTAGTGATATTCCAGCATTTGATAACCTAACTCAAGTTAACAAACTAAGCATATTGTTACTAAACTAATATTCTAATAAGATACTGTATTTCAATAATGTGCTTTAATGCATACTCCAGTAATATTTGAAATGTCACTTCAGTACATTAAAAAAGAAATATTAACAAAGAACTAAATTATTTGTAAAAAACAACATTGTATGAAACCGGAAATTTATTTTAGAATCAAAACTTAATTACCAGACAAGAATTAAATCGAAAACACCGTCCTTTTCTCAAAACACCAACTTTGTAAAATCAAAATCGTGGCGAACATTTAATAGATAACTATTATCATTATAATTATGACTGGGATCGTGTAACACAGTTTTAGTAGGCTATCAACTGAAGATTACAGATAATATAATTTAAAGTTGAGGAAACCCTTAAGCCGGCTTCCCACGATCCAACACCTACGTTATAATGTAAGATTGTTGCAATTGTGAAAGCGTCACAGCGTAAACTTGACGCCTCTTTTCAAAAAACGATACTGCTATTCAGAAACGGTGGTAGATCGTCATTTTTTTGTTGTCGGTATGAAAACTAATGACTTCAACCCACGCTGAGTTATTTTGGACTCAAAACGACTAAATACATCTCGGTCCACCAACACCCCGAGTTTGAACGCCCACGGGACGGTCAGACACAGACCGTCTTGATGACACAAAGGCGTCTAGTGGTCTGTCTAGCGATGACGTCGGTAAGTTTAAGGTCTGTAGAAAAGTTAAATTTCTTGGCGGTGACGAAACGCTCTAATTAATTGAACTGAGAAGACAATCACGTCAATGGAAGAAAAAGAATGTCATTTCATTAATTTTAAAGTTTTTACTGCTTTTCTATTCTAAAATTAATATTAATTATATATTAATGTGATGTACAATGGTCTGGCTCACCTGCATATTCTACGTGTATTACTAGGAGCGTTCATAAGCGTCGGCGGTCTAGACGCGTCGGCGTTACCCCGGACCGTGGAAAGCGAGCTTTATTCAATAGATTAGTTACTTGTAGTTATATAGTTGTCCTTTCCCAGATGATTTGATGTTAATCTTCAACTTCCTTATTAATGTATGTTGTTGTTATTATTAATTTGCGATAATTCCGATTTAAGGTCGCGTCTGTATTAGTATTTAGTGGACTTTAGCGTATAGATACATCAACCCTATTGAGATAGTTCTCAAGTTACTAATATTCATACAATAAAGATGTCTGCCTAAGCATAATTGTTCTCTCTATTTATAATTATTCTATAATGTAAAGACAACGAAATTTTCCATGTTCTGAAGAAAAAACAATTTAATTTCAAAAGGATCTAAGCATCCATCAACCTTCACCCTCAAACCGAAACGCGACGATCCTTATTTATTCCTCAACAAATCATTTTCAAAACATATGATAACCATCTGTTTGTCAAGTACCAAGATGTATGGCCTAATAACGTTTCCGATACGGAGCAATATAGCCACGATATTGAACAAGCGGTAAGAATAGCAATCAGCTGGCAACACGGATGGAAACTAGGTATCTGCATTATTGGCCGGATGACGTGCCTCGAATGCTGAGGGACGATGATCGATACCTATTGATCTGGGGAACAAGCTCTGTCGCTTCAATTATTGGCGATTTTGGTGGAATTTTTGGCTAAGGCCAGAAAAGGAAAGTTAAAGGACAGGTTTTTGGATTCAAGAACAAGTTCTGTCTCTTGAATTATTGGCGATTTTGGTAGAGTTCTTGCCTGAGGCCTGGAAAGGAGAGTTAAAAGACATGATTTTTGAATATGAGAGTCACTGTAATATACTTAATATACGATGAAAGTAAAATGAACACTCATAATTGCGACGGCCTATTGGTCTAGTGATAAATGGGTCCTGACTGCCATATCAAAGGTTGTGGTGTGCTAATGTTGAGGAATATTTATATATTATAACGCCTATGTTAATGGCATAACTACCAACAATTTGTACAATTTTAAATTTCTAAAAAGGTTTTAATTGTATTTTACATATACATAGATTTAATGACATAATGGACATTTTAACAGTTTTAAATTTCTAAAAAGGTTTTAATTGTATTTTTGATATAGGCACAGTAGGTATGATGATTTTTAGCCAAACTCTAAGCCTAACTAACTGAATTATATTACAGTTGAATATTCTACAAGCAGTTGCCCAAATTAATACATTACTAAGAAGCTTTCTCTTTTTCTTTGTGTAGTGACTGTACTACCGCAGAAAATACACCCACACTAAGAACTTAAATATCATAAATCACTTTATTTATAAATTACTTATACCAAGCCATTTCCACGTAATAAGTGATTAGCCGGATTTTTCATTATCCATGTCAGATTTTCTTTGTGCTATTCAAATCTGTTTTTATTACCAGGTTTCAATGTATTGCGACCTTGAGAAGGCGCCAAGTTGTTATAACAAGAGCTCAAGGTGAGCCTTTTACTAGCGTTAAATAAATAATAAAAAATGTTTCAAAGTTACCTACAAATGACATTGCTTAAAACGTCGGAGTTGGCTTGTTTCACCGATTCAATGAATTGAAAGGATTTTGTTCGAATGATTAGACTGATGTTGTATTGATGAATTTGAAAGATGACAAGACCGATTATGAATATCGTGAATTTACTTTTTGGTGAATAAGTCATATTATTCGATCTATAGGGATGTTGACTGAGTATGAGTAGTAAAAATTTACACCCGTAGTGTCAGTATAGTATTTAAATACGTTACACGTATTTCTAAAATTATATATTTACTAAATCCCAATTAGGTAGATGAGGATTTTCTGTTGATCGGTAAATACGTGTGATTTTAAATCGATCATCTACTCCGCAAAGCCTACCAATCGAGACAAATTATATTATATTACACATAGAGAATTTATCAAACGGTGAAACTGGCAGTCTCTTGGAGTAACTATTGAATTGTATTTTCAACAACTGGCTGAAACGAGTCTATGAAATGTTAGGCAAGACTAGGTAACTAATAACGTTAGACCGTTAACAACAAGAACCTACTTATGTACAAAGTAGGTTTAAGTCCTAATTAAAAGTTAAAACACATTAAAAATAAATAAAAAACACGGGCCAGTGCGTGTTCACGTAATCAGCTTATGAAATGCTTAGTGAAATTAAATATAAACGAGCGAGCCGCTTAATTTTAGAACGAACTTTACAACGTTTTGATATATTACGTGACCTAATTTCCAACTCAATCTTGTAACATTATAACCATAACAAATACACAAATCTCTCTAATATCCATGCAAATAACGTACATAAAGTATCTTAACTCCTAATTCAAAATACTCCCTTTACCTGTACTACGAACTTTCAAAGCAAAACCGTTACCTGTGTGAAAGCGAGACGGCGCTCTACATTTTGCGTAGTGTTATCTCACTCTAACACTACCTACAGTTTTGTTTCAAGGTTTCATAGTAAGAGTACAGCGTAATAATATCCTATATTTGTCAAAGACATTGCCGTAGCTCAGTGCGCGTTTATCTTAAATTAGTGTGCTTCTCCTACTACGAACAAATTATGGCTCGTTCGACTCACACCTGTGTCTCACCTGTACCGTACTGCAGACGCATAAATAATAGGGATGAACGAGCTGTAGGTGTACTGAACTCAGGTAGGCCGGTAGTATAAATAAAAGTACATACGTGTTGGTTGGACGGAAGAAAATTTTGAGTACGGTATAGCTAAATACTAGTAAAGCATGATTCGTAAATGGATGCAAAAAGCTTCGATTTTGATAAACGTTCTTATGATAGGCAACTATTCGTATTATGCAATAAAAGTTAATTATAAAATGGTCTTACTCGGAAGACATAAAGGCAAAATGAGTCAAACTGTGAGATAGATACCATTTCAATTCCAATTCACTAGTTTACGTACCATCCCTAAATTGACTCGATTCTGTCTAATAAATTCCAAGTAAATAGAACCTAAATAGTCGAATAATTTGCTACGATAGATCAATGATTGACTAGAGGCGGTGCAAATCGATTTACAACGGAATTGCAATCGGAAATACCGAATCAATTCGGGCAATTTGCCGATGATTCTGAAGCCGGTAAAGCTGGTATAACGAATTCCTGCTCAAGACCTGCTAGACGTTCGCCTCATTGTTTATCGATGCGAACTAATTTCGGTATTTTGTAACTTTGTTAGCCTCACGAATTTGATGTAAATATTTTTTGTGGTAGAGATTTTTTTGTGTAGAATATTCTTTTTCGGATCGTTAAGTTGTGTTCGAAAAATAATGAAATAACAGACACGGTTGCTATGCCACATAGCAATATACTACCGAACAGTAATTTTTATTTCAACTTCCGTTCATCCTCATGATGAATCACTGACTCTGATTTTTGTGTGATTGTCGTACTTAACTAACATTGCTCTTCTCATTGTTGCAGGCGTTCGAGTGCGGGCCTGCTGGCACCCCAGCTGGCCTGCCAAACATCGTCCCCGGCGGCGTCAGCGCCAGCGCCGCCATTACCAGCACCAGCGTCCCCTCCGCGCGTGGTCTCCGCCCCACCCGCCGCCATCCAGCCCCCTCCCGACCCCGCCCCCCAAGACCAGGAAGATGGCGTCAGATTGCGGCGAACACACACTGTCGCTGTTAGAGACTACCTCAAAAGGGAAACGCAGACGTTTTTCGGCGTTCAGAGGGATAATGAGAGGGAACAAAGACGGCTGTGGTATGAGAGGCGGAGGAGGCACGCGGCGCGGGCGCTCGGTGACCTCCGGCCCGACCTGCCGCCCGATCATCATCCTGATGATGATGATATTAGGTAAGTCTAAGTTACTAAGTAATTAAAAAAATTACAGCCTTATTTAAGAACGACGCTGAGTAAACATCGCCTTTAGGTGATATGCTGTCTTTGAGACTGTCGGTGAAAGTAGAGATTGTAGTGTCATAACCTAGAAGAATAACGGATGCATTCAAAACCGCCACAAGGTAAAAAATCACCTTTAAGTGTCATGCTGTCTTTGCCACTGGCAAGAAAAATGCAGTAACAAATAGACACTTTAGACGTAAGCCAAAAACATGGCGTCACTTGTTTCGTATTCTCAAGTCTGAATGATTATTTAATTTTGCTATGGTGGCAATACGACTTCACAATATACGCTCTTTTATTACTGTTGGGATTATTGATTGACCTGAAACCTGAAATTGGTTCTTCAAATATGTAAGTTACTACTAAATTACTTCTTCTCTAAAATAATACATAAATCATACATTTACCCATTTTAAAGACTATTCTGAAGATTTCATGCCAAAGTGCCGTTTCTTTAAAACACTTGTTCTCAGAAATGAGTGCCTCAATGAGTATAAAAACTATAGCCGAAGGTAACCTGCATAGTACGTTATAGAACACATCATCAATCAATAATGCCGCCACCCCACAATGTCGCGAATTATTAAACTTCATTGTTCATGCCCACACCGTAGCTTGATAAAGGTTCTAACCGACAAATGTATGCAAATAATTGTAGAGCTGAAACAATCAAGTTTATACCTTATTGAAAGAGACGTAAGATTTATATTCGTTTGAAAATTATATTGACTTTTATCGTTAATAATGTAATTAAAATGATGGGTTAACATTGCTTATCACTAGGTGTATTAAGGAACGTGTTATAAAATATCGACGGATTTTAACTTACTAAATGTAAGTTATATAATTAAGGGTAGATGTTCAATTGTCATTCAAAAAGTTTAGAAGAAGTTATACTTAAAGGTCAAGATTATTGTAAGAAACAATTGCGTGATATTAAAAATAGCCCTAAATGTTGTCTTACATCTAGCCTAATGTGAATATTTTGATTGTATAAGTAAGTATAGGTGTGATGATCTTGTCAGATATGCAGGTCGCACGTAGCCAGAAATCGCAAAAGACAGAGAGTTTTGGAAGGAGAAAGGGGTCTTTGTCCAGCAGTGGGATCATATACAGGCTACATAAGAAAAGTATTGTGCTATATTGTGGCCGAGTCTAATCAATACAGAATTAGTTGTTTGGCACAACATGAACAATTTGTAATTTATTTACAGACATTTTATTTTTAATACAAATAGGCCAATTACGTACAGAATTGTTTTACACATGACTAAACAGTTTACGTGATAATTACTCATATTAAAATACGATTTACACTTCACGGCATATTAAATGCCGACTATATTAAATGCAATGTTCACATCATTAAATAACCCAAACTCACAATACGCGTTTTATAAATTCGCTCATAATTTTGTAAATTATAATTTTTGATGGATAATTAATTTATAGAGATACTCGTAATTATATTCATACTTGTGGTGTGTTTGATGCAATATTGAGTACTAGCTGTTGTCCGCGACTTCGGCTGCACATGTCATGCATGAAAACAGTCAAGAGACACAGTCGGTTCAGTCAAAAAGTAGTCTGTGTGTTAAGTTAATATAAGCAGCAGGCATAGGCAATGTTCTTAACATCAACACGTATTTTAGTGAGAGAGTGTATATTGTCAGAGGCAGTGTTTGAAATACAACCTCGTACTTCAGTCACACCCTATAGAGGCTTACATCAAAACAATAATAATAAGAAAGTTATATCTAACAAGTTGACGTAGCTTAACTCGTTCGCGACGAGATTGATACGAAATTCAATTTTCCCAGTAGCAATCCGACGTTGTTTTCCCGGAGTTTCCCGGAGATACTCGGAACATATCAAGGGTTTTCCTGGACAAGAAAGCAGAAATCTTGTAGTTTAAACCGAGTATTTTAATAGGAAGTAACAACGTTTTTATGCAATGACCAGATCATTATCATGTTATGTAGTGAAGGTTTTAATTATATTTATTTTCTGGTTATTTATTGAGGCCATTCAGGCCAATAATTTAATTCTTAAAGTATTAATATTAATATCCCATTGTGCTTCTTTTTCTTCCAGACCTCTCTATGTTTTGCGACCTAGCCACGTGAAATACCTACTTGATTAAAAAAATCTTTTAAGTAGGTTCCCAAATAATGTAGGTAGGTACCTAATAAGTTATAAAAACACAAAGCTATGTTGAAAGATTACTCGACTTACCAAATAATTTGATTCATCGACATCGATCGTCCTACCCCTGTCCTAACGCTTCACTACCGCCTTTGTAATGGACCACAAAGCAGAATAATCCTGGTTAACCCGATTACACTAGTGCAGTCGGAATCCATGCCAATAGTAACCTCCAACCACAAACTCTTAGAATAATGCTTCTGTTTTTGTGGAAACGAGACACCGCTCTATTCCGTGTAGAGCGCTGTCACGCTTCCACAAGTGCGATTATTTTACTTTAAGATATCGTGGTAGGGTATCTAGTATAATAAAATTAAACGTAACTATTTGCTGTCGTCTGTGACGGCGCTTTTTAGGCATTTTGTATTCTTGAGCCGAACTTAGTTAATAGCAGGCAGAATTAGGTTTGGCTCATTGTAATTATCCAGGATTCCTTTGAAATAGGTGGTGTTGCATTTGCTTGGAAAATATAGATGTTTGGGAGGTTAAGTGGAAATAGATTATAATTGTTTGTAAATGTTAGTTCACATAATTGAAACGCTGGTCTTTGGGCGAAATCAGGCTTTATTTGAAAATTGTTTTCATGTATGGGAAAATTATTAACATTTTCCAAGAAAAGTGTAGAGCACTAACTTGAAAAAAGGTTTGATCCTTGATCCCCACGAACGAATTTTAAATAAGATATGGCAATTTTGTATCGTAAGTTCTATTCTATTTTTTACATCTAAAAGCAGTATTATGTAATTTAGCACCTAAGTCCGTGTAAATCTGATGTGCATTCTCATACCTATTGCCATAACATATTGACGAATTCATTTAAAAAATAAAACCGCCTGTAGGAATTTTCTCACATACGTTTATTAAAACTTGACATACAAACGTTATACAGTCATTTTGCTATAATTATTCTTAGTACAAGTACTAAGGTATGCTAACAGCTTCATAATCTACACCATAACATTTTCAATAACACACAAGTAAGGTCACCATGATTGCAAGGAGTATTACACTTAGGAAGTGAGTCATAAGACAATGAGTGGATTAAATGTCCTACATCACAAAAACGCAATTACGAATTCCTTACACGAAAGTGTAACGAAAAAAACCCTAACGTTTACACATTTCAAGATACTAACACATAAGAAGTACTTACAACTAGTATGCTAACAGTTTCATAATATACGCCATAACAGTTCCACTAACAAGCAAGTACCAGGCGACCATAATTGCAAGGAGTATTACACTTAGGAAGCGAGTCATAAGACAATGAGTTGTTTATCCCTCGGGACGTCCGGGCGAGGCGACCTTATTAATGTCCTTGTTAATTCTTGACTCCTGGTACTTCAACTTCGTAGATGCATACTAGTGTTAAATTTACATTTGTTTGGCGGCTGTTTGGTACTTGATCGAAGTTTTGGATTGTGATTTATGTAACCGTAGTTAGACTAGTCTTGAAGTTTGTTGTTGTGTGTAATTTTGGATTAAATTATGAGCTTTGAGAATGGTTTTTATGAGACTAACAATGATGGGAGGCCTTTGCCCAGTCCTGGGACATAAGCTATAAGCTAGGAAAAAAAAGAATAATGATTCAAGATGTGCTTAATAAGTGATGCTAACAATTAGCTTTTGAGATAAGACGTCAACTATGCAATTTATAACAACACACATGCACAATATTGCGATATTGTTTTTGTTTAGGTAAATAGAATTGACAAAAAACAACAAAATACAAACAGTAAACATTACTCTTAGCAATCTCAACCATTAAAAACCTTAACAAAATAAAATTGACGATCTTTATCATTGGGAAAGTATTTTCGTCGTTCCACATAAACAAACGGTAACCCAAATCTAAGGAGGTCAGAACACTTATCACATAATTTACTGTAAGCAGGTCACAATATAAAGAATGATCTGTGCTAAAGTTAAACAGGTCGCTTCACTGAGAAAAGAATTCGCTAATCAGAGTTACTGTCTAGTAATTTTGTTGATTGAATGAAAAATAATGTTTTGTGATGAAATAGGTATATTTTGTTATTTGATGCTTATGGTTTTTAATTATACCTACAAAACAATAGTGTTGAAAGTCTTCATAAGTAAAATTAATTGATTTATTCAAAAACAAGAAAATGGGTTTCTCGTGAAAAGTGTCAGTTGATCAAAAGTTTTCTATTTTTGAAAGGCTGTTGTCAAATCGAAACCGTCTGATTATGACTATGAGTGGTTGAAAGATTTTAAATCTTTTGCTTTGACTTCAACTGAAAGCTTGAATATTAGTTATTCTATCAGTTCACCTTTCATATACCTATACCTATAGAACTTACTTCAAACGTAGGTGCTTGAAATCAAAATCCGTTGGAAGTTTGCACGGAATAAGCATTTTTATTGGCATCGTGCACTTTCAGGGTACAAAGGAGTTTGCTAAACTCGCTGTGTTCGCCACGTAGCGAAGTATAGAGCTATTCGTTTAGATTTGCTGAAGAATACCAAGATAACTAAGCTTAGTTTATTGTAAAGATTTGACTTGCCTAGCTTTTGCATAAATAGTGATAAAAAATGACCGTTTTCAGAAATGACAAAAGACTAAGTGACTTTCTTGAATACGTATTTTACTTTACATTACACATAACTGTGACGAAGACAGCAAGATTTTTTTTCTCCTACAAACTCGTAAAGATACTACTATTTTACTACAGTTTTAGTAAAAAATAATTCCATCGCAAAAAAGCAGACTCAAGTCAATAACATTATTTGATATATCATACTGAGTGTGCCACTAGAAATAGAGACTAAAATCTGTATTAACTAAACAAGCACCTCGACTAAACTATGATATAAAATCTGTATTATTTTCTATGAACTTTAAGTTTACCCTCGTCCCTTAGCATAAGAAAACACTCAGACTACATCAATAGGTTTTTATCGACAACAGCTGCCTCTTAGCTTCTGTTAATAACTGGTCTTAAGTTCTCTTCACTAAACAAAACTAGTTTAAATTAGCCGTTCAATTGAGAGCCTAGCTTTTAGACTAACAATTAGCCCTATCGTTAAATTAAGCTTTCAATGAATTGCCTAGAAAACGTGGCAAAATGTGTACATTTAAAAACCCACATTGAACGAATGTTCTAATCAAATTAGGTGAGATCGAACACAATAGTTTTACTGACTACGTCAGAAGAAGGTTAGTGTTTAAGGTCTTTTTAACCGAACGTATGTTTGCATTAACAGTGTACATATTTGCCTTGCAGGAGTATAGAATTAATACTAAACCCAAACTAAAAATATTTTTGCTTACCATGTTGTTACCTTTCATAAAAGCATAAGAATTTAAAGCCACCACTCAATGTTAAGAAGGTTCCATCCAAGCTTCTGTTAGAAAGCACTCAGGCTTAAGCTGACCACAACACTTTCGACTCAACTTTTTAGCATAAATTTTATCGAATATATCAGAAATATATATACGTGTGCACTCTACAAAAGCTATCTCGATAGTTGTTTAGAATATTTCTCAGTTTTGCGATGTCGATGCCGGGATATTTATTTGACGGTTTCATAAGTTACGTCTGCAATGCCAACATTGAGCTGAAAATTTAATGTAAAATAAATTCTGGTGCAGTATGGAATATGTTTACGGTGTGAAATAAATTTCTGAAATGTTTTCCTCGGCTTTTATATTGTATCTTATTTTGTTGTGCTTTGTTTATTTCTTCGAAAGTTGTAACTGAAAAATAATTTTATTAACTACCGCGATTTATTTTAACGCGTATTAATTGCAGTTGTTTTGTAACCTTTATTTACTAAAGTTGTACAAGATTCTGATTTATTTGATATGACAAGTCGAGAAATTCTTTTCTTTCTTTACTATCTTTCCGCTGGTTAAAAGCCTTTTCAAATCTTCCACAAATCTCTATCATTTTTCACCCTTAACTAGCCTTCGCGTTACGTCTTAGACATTCAATCCTTTTGTCATTAATAATAGGTGTATGGTATTGTAACATTTCCGCGAAACGTAACAAAAACCTAGGTATCGAAGCACATTGCGATACAGTGTGTACTTTTCTAACAGTTGTTTTTCTCTTCCTTATTTATGTTTGTTACGAATACATATTTTGTTCGTTTACACGTTTAAACAAACAAACCAACATTTTTCGTTGAAATGAACGAGGTTTTATTTAGAATTTTTTTATTCGTTTTTGTTCCTGTTATTTAAAACACAGTTAGTTGTATAAAAGGTTAGTTAATAAAAAGTGAATGAGGAAATAGCGGTTTTGTTTGATCGCAACGGTGTTTGAGTAACATATTGAATTTTGATGAAGGCTAGTTTTAATAATAAACTTAAATTTGATAGCGATATACTACAATGTTTTTTTGTCTCTACATTTTACTTGACTATGAAAAAGACATCATGACGTTCAACGGCGACAATTAACTTCGCATCGTTCTTGAAAACTATTGTGAAAACTTTCATTTGTTTTCATTTATTCGCCGAAAAGTAGATTTTATGGATTCCGTGCCACATGAATTTGTGAAACAACTTTCAGTCACAACTCTATGGACTAAAGTATTCTACAGTTTTAAATCATAGTTAGGTATATACGGATAGAAAGGGTGATATAATGGGATTGCATTGGCCTTTACGATATTGTCTTTGAAAAAGGTTAAGGTTGCCTGCAACCTCAGGAGCGGTCATCTGTAAAGGGATGCATGAATATGGCTTCAACAAAAGGGCTCCGTAACCAATGTGTGATATAGTGTAACATATTTTACGCACATACGCATATAGTGACATAATACGCTACAATAATACGTCTTGAAAATAATATATAATAGTTAAATACGCGTAAAAATACAACAATCAAAACATCTCGATGACGGTTTCATTGCGTTTTAATCGTCATGTCTACTTTATAGTACTTTATTAACAAAAACCCATATTTATACAATAAAAGAGAGGGACTTCAGTCTAATTTTAATTTAAAAGAATCCTTTGTATCTATCATTTCGTTATTTATTTACGAATATTACGACAGCACGGACAGCCGAGTGGTATAGGTCACCGCGTTTATTACGTGTCGCGGGTTAGATCCCCGCGTAGGACAAGAATTTGTGCGATCCACAAATGCTTGTTCTGAGTTTGAATGTCTGTGAAACCCCTCGCAATACAAGGATTAAATTCCTTAGTACGGGAGTCGTTTTTAGAAGAAAAAAAAATATATAAATTAATAAAAAATAATAAATAAATTTATAAATAAATAAATATTTGTGTAGAGTCTAAAAATGTACACTAAATATAATTTCCTCTTCCCAGTATGTACGGAGCATCGGGCGCAGCACCTAGAGAGGCGCGGGGGCGCGCGCGCGAGCGGCCCGACGTGCTGCCCGCGCCGGCGCCACTGGAGGAGCCCGCGACGCCGACGCTGCCGCGCCCCGGCAAGGACAGCGTGGCGCGGCTCACGCTCACTGGACTCTCTTATGTTGTTACTGTAAGTATATGAACGTTATCCCTTCATCTTGACCACGACTGTTCTGCTGGTCTAGTTGTTAGTGGCCCTGACTGCTATACCAGAGATCTACCTGTATAAAGTGAGCGCAACGTTAGCAAACTTAAGAAATTCCGTTTTAAATATATGGCGTACTAAACCGATACGCCTCAAACCGCTGCTAAAAGTTTCCCTACTGAGAAAACAACCTAATAGTAACCATTTCAAGCGAACAGTTTATACAGTACGACTTAACTACGAGAAATAATTCAAAATTAAGACGAACCCAGGCTGTTAAAGTAAATAATAGGTTGGTATTGACTAGACAGGCACATATTAAAGTTACTTCAAGTAAAACGAAAAATAGTCGCAGGTTAAAGCTATAAACGAAAATCCCTATAAAATGTGTGATCAAACCAAATGTTTTCGAAATTAAGAAGTCTACTACAGTTCTCTGCTGGACATATTATGCCTCTCCTAATGTGCGCCATTTGTGCTGAACCTCCGCCTTCCGCATTCAGTCTGTCCCAGCCACTTTATTCATGTTATTAGTCTTTGTACCGGATTGCATCGGGCGTCATACCTTTTGTATGCTCCAACCGCCATCTGTAGACAGTAGGTCAGCCCAATAAAAATAATAAAAAATAGTACAATATGTAATAAGTTCAGTTGATTTTAACTAAACAGGTGTATAAATTATCAAAATGACTTTAAACAAAACAAATACTCAAAAAGCTTAAAGCTAC
Organism: Chrysodeixis includens; assembly: GCA_941860345.1. Classification (NCBI taxonomy): domain Eukaryota; kingdom Metazoa; phylum Arthropoda; class Insecta; order Lepidoptera; family Noctuidae; genus Chrysodeixis; species Chrysodeixis includens. The sequence goes on from OW796097.1 coordinate 9,893,549, forward strand.
ATACAAACCACACAAAAACATCAATTTACCCATACATTTAAAATTCCCACCATGATTTTATTTACCGCGTTATAGAATATTCGATAATGCTAAAACGCGAGAACACTGGGTGTCACGTCCCGGTAAGAGCAAACCTTGTTATGATAATATATAATAACTGATGTATGTATGTACTGTACGAACGTGACGTACGAACAGACAGAGCTGTATCGACTTACCTTGTGTGTATGTTTGTAGTTTACCATAAACGTGGAAAGGAGATGAATGATATAGGTGAAATAGGTATACGTGTTGCGACGCTCGTGTACTAAATATAGCTTGTGTGCATCGTAACAAACCACTGAATATTAATACACTATTTTCACCATGAAAATAATACGCTATTTCGGGAAATATGTTGGTCCTCTCTTACACATTTTGATTGGAACAATTTTGTATGGTAAGCCTTATATTTTTTATGACAATTGGCTGTTGCAATTGAGAAAAGTTGTTTTTCCTTGTAGAGTATTCGTCTCTAAATTATGGCCAGTATCTTTGAAAACATGTTATATAGTAGGTCTTCTTCTTTTCGTATTGTTGATCTACAATAGAATTTTACTTGCTTTAGCTCAAGCCTATGTACTAATCTAGAATGTATTACTCCATAACAAATTTCATCCAAATTTGTTTAGCCTTTTAAGCATGAAAGAGAACTGAACAAACATCTTTCTATCCGTCCATATTCACAAACTTTCGCATCCATACTAATATTATAAATGTGAAAGTGTGTTTGTTTGTTTGTTTGTTCGTCTTTCACGTAAAAACGGCGCAAAGGATTGGCGTGATTTTTTGTGTGGGGATAGTTGAATGGCTGGAGAGTGACTTAGGCTACTTTTTTTTTAAATCGGCTCTTTAATGGTTAAAATTTACGGTTTAAATATTTCCAAGGGAAACGTAAATAAAATTACACGTAACTGGTCTGACAGAAGATGTCACCATAGCGACCAAAATACTGTTGCTATGGTTTTATGTTTTGACATTAATATTAACGTCTTATTTGGCATACAATCAAGCAATTAAAATAGCCGGGTCAGGGAATGGCGAGCTTCGTATTTTTTTACTACAAGTTCAAATTTCATTTCGACACACACTTTTTGAATTTATCTTTTAATAATTTTTGAGTACGAATTCAAATTTCAGTCAAGCATAACATTTTCTTCTATAGTTTTGGTAGTACAAAAGTATTGTAAGAAGCACTTGATTTTTTTTTAACGTAAAATTGCTCAGAAATAATTGTATATGGTAACTACTTAATCTTTAAGCTACGACAGTCTCAATATACGATTTAGAAGGAGGTGTGGATATTTACTGAAATGACGGTACCTAAACCAACTACCAAAACAAAAAAAAATAGTTTGGACGGTAAATGATACTATGATGATACTATATTTTATAAACGAGCTGTTGACTGCAATTTTGTTGTGTGTGACGCGTGGTTTTGTAGATGTGATAGTACCTATAAACTACCACAATTGTGCACCAATTGCCATGGTATATATTATATAGTAGTTGCATAGGTAAAAGTGTGTTGATAGGCTGTCTTTCATCGACAATAAAAATAAAAAATAAAATAAAATAGACAATCTCGCGTACGAGTATGTCCCGCACGCGTACTCTAGCAAATGTTTTGTTATGTGTGTGTAACATTAACCTTCTTCAGGCTCAGTTGGCTTAGCTCAAACTACTAGAATCAAAAACTTGAAACATTTATGACCATTTCAGTAAGCACTAACCAGGCATTTTTTTAAAAAATCGTCCGTCAAGAGGTAGATAGAAAACGAATTAGAAGATCGGTGCCCAAACTCAACGCTCAACGAAATGTGTCGAATGATATCTGGCTGTTTAAAACCCACCCCACTCAATAAGTTCTCTCTCTGCTCTACCTGACGTTAGAAGACAAGTCGCATACGCACTCGAAAAACATGTCAAAGCATCAGATACACGACACCCCTATACACCCGGGTAGACTTAACAGCCAAAAGAGCTTCTTCTCATGTACCCTAGCTACCATTAAAACTCAACTCGAGCTCGGTGCAAGATCTGGATAGATCAGCATCTACCAGCTACCACTTATGTCCTACCTCAGGGGCATCTGCCGCCCGGAGGTACCTTGAAGTGGCCTGTTTGGAAAGCATTCAAACATCTGCGAACCCAAGTAGGTAGCTGCAAACAAAATTTAGCAAATTTGGGCATACAGACCACTCTGACTTATATCCAGAAAGAATACGGCATCTCAGTACAGACGATGTCACACCACCTAGAGTGGCCAAAGTGTCCGCACACCTGTAATTCGGAGGATCTAACATAATTCAACAATGATGCTGCAATTGGTGTTGCCAAATACTACGTACAATTGACACGAAAAGAAGAAGAAGGTTGTTCTTAATAAACTTAACAACTTTAAAATGGAGAACAAACGGCGCAACAAACTTTACACCATAATTCAATCTATTACCTATTATTTTTAGTGTTTCAACAATAAATTTCGAAAAATCGATAACATTTTTGCGATTTTGTTAGTTAAACCAGAGGATATTAGTTTGCCGTAAGCGCGGTCAGTTGGTGCGCCAACACTGAATTCTACGAAGAAGTGATAAAGTTCAAAAAAAAACGCGGAAAGAGCACGGGAGGCCTCATCTCACCACCCGATCCGTGCCTGAGCAAGGGGTAGACGCAAGGCCCAATTTGCTCTCCTTCAACCATCGTAAATGGCCAACGGCAGTAGTCTTGGGGAAGTTTACTGTACTGGATAAGGGCAAAGACTGCTTCTTAATAAACGATGGGAAAAACTGACTCCACGTCAATGAAGAAGCTCCCGTTAACAAAAAGGTCCCCTCGGGGTTTGCGGTAGTTTGCGAAAGCATTCCCGTGGCCCCCGACAAAAGGGAACGGAGAAGCACTGCAGCAGTTTTAGCCAGTAAAAGTCCGGCACACCCCTTTCTCCTTCGCCCGTTCGCCAGTCCAATCAATCCAAATTGTTAAATCAGTGCAAGATGGATAGTGGCCACATCAATAATATAATATGGCCTTTCATCATGTGAATGTTATACTAACCTTTAAAACTAGCAGTGTTAACAGTCAAATGTTATGTTAACAGTCAATAGTTTGTAAGACTACAGGTAAATGAATAGAAAGTTAAGAAATAATTTTGGAACAGAACTGGATTAAGGAGCTGGCGTTAAACATTACTTAGCTTTACTTTTTGTACAGCACTACAACGTCATTACCACGCAGACAAAGTCGCGGGTAACAGCTAGTTTATAATAATTAGTATGATAAAAATATTTAGTTAAATGGTATGTAGTTTATTCATGTATTGTATAAATACAAATATCTGCTTGTCACTTTCTCTGAGGGTATTGACCTTTTGAAATAACGTGAAACAAAAGAAGGAGCGATTGATTACTATGCGGGATAACTGCGGGTGTGGGATGTCGGATTTGATGGCTTTTGTTTTTATGTATATTATATTTGCCAGTTGTTATTGTATACTGTACTCGGAAATAGCAAAAAACAAGATATAAGAAAAGATCGTACAAGGGCTTTACTTATTTTATAGGAAGACTCTTTCTACATGTAAAAAAATGGTTAATATTACCAGTCAACAGTATAAAACTATATTGTATGTCGTTATACATACTTATACAGTCAATCATCCCGTAGTAATTATTCAGGTTGTATAAAAGAAAACTGATTTGAAACTTCTTTTGACTTAGAAATAGTCCACCAGAAAATGTATTGCTTCTTGTTGAAACTATAAATTTATTTCTACAAACTTTTTGTTTTAGATTGAACAATATAACAAATCTCGTTTCAATAAATTGTATTTTTATTTGATTGAGTTCGGTCTTTGATAGTATTACGTCTGCTTACTTTTGTTTTAGATTTTCTTTCCTTTGTTTTAAAATGTTCTTTTGTTTAGTTCCCTCGATTATATGAGAATGTATGAGAGATGAATATGAAATAATAGATAATATGAAAACAAAAATGTTCTTTCTCTATATTAGATATATTATATGAATGATACGGAACAAACCAATAATATTTTCTTTTATGTTAATCAAAGAAGCAAAACAGTTACCGTAGGTTGCCATATATTACAGCTACTAATTAGTCCGAAATATTGCCAACAGAACAGTCAATGTCCTATACTAGAATAACCAAACGACAGTATTATACAAAAATACTTTCTATGTAAAATAGCTATAAGTGTTATAATGCCTTGCTATAATACGCAGAGTTTGCTAACACAGTGAGCATAGAGTGCGGTTTGTGTTCCTTGTTGCTAAAGGTCGTTGCCCTACACAATCATAGTAGAAGTGTTACATATACAAGGTGTATTGTAAGTGGGTTGTCATTTTTCAAACACCACTCTTGCGTATGGAATCAAGTTTTTCTTCCCAAGAAAGCTATAGTCAATTACTAAAACATATTTGGACGAAATTGCTGGAAGAAATTTGTTAAAGATATAAGCAGAACCTTTGCTCACTACTTTTCAGATGCTGCTCAGAAGTTGAAAAAAAAACTTCAGCAGAACATTTTTCTTCACAAAGTCAAAACGTATTTTTGGAATAGTCTATAACTTTCTTAGAGAAAAGTACTTACTATCATATGGCCAGAAGCAGTATCTTAAATACGAATACGTATTCTATTTATGCCTTGTATGTAACTTACCAAGTGCATGATCGCAGGTGCGGTGTAGAAACAAAACACTAATTGTTAGTCGCCGGCTCATTATGATAATTCAGTACGAACACACGGCCGCAGGTGGCATAGTTAGCCGTCGCGGCACCGCGTTAAACATTTAAAACTTGTCTAAATATCTCAACGCGAAAGTTCTTTTAGTCTACCACCACCTCATATACCAATACTCTTGCAGTTGTAAGAGAGAGACGGTGTTCTACACAATGTAGAGCGACCTCTCGCTTCCACAACAAAGGTAGAGTTACTTTACAACTTTGTAGGTTCCCGGTTATTTTAACTATGCTAAAAGCACTTGGCCGCGTGAAATTCTAAACCGGCTAAAGTATAGCTTTTAATGGAAGACCTTATATGTGTCCGGAGACTTATAAATATGGCCGGCATTATGTGGCCTCGTAATAAAATTGCGTTATTTTATATGTACGAGTGTGTTTGCCAGATTTCAGAGGAATTGGGTCAGACATTGTAAACTTTTTTTTGTTTTGTAGAGTACTCTTGTGACTAATTGTAAGTGGCTGGTTATAAAAGTACAGCCGCGTTTGACGCGCTTGGTCAGTGGATGGGTGAACTATTATGAACACGTAATCTAGTATAAATTTGTAAAAAAAAACAAATGGTTATTGCTGATCTATAAAATCTCTTATCTTACCTTTATCATATTTATCTGTTCCCTTTTTGTAGAAAATATAATTATATTTAATTATATAATTTAAGCAGCCTTCTGTTACATTTTAAACACAATCTCGTCTTATATTCCTATGTTTTTTTTTAAAACCAAGTCCCGTATTAAAGAATTAAATTCAAGGGTAATTTAATATTCTAGGTCTTGCAACATTAGCAGACCTTATTTACTTATCTAATTAGTTCACAAACTTCCCTCGCAAGGTTTAGGGAAAACACTCAGATGTTACTCAACGTACTCGTACGTCTGCGATGTTTCAAGTTGATATGAAATTAAGTTTGACGTAGGGCAGAATAATATTATTATTTTTGTGTACATTTTAATAAAAAGCTCATAACTATTTATAGTGATTGATCGCAATTATCAGATCAGAGCTTTACCGTTTTCTTTGAAAAGTTTTCATAGGATTTTTATCTTTTACCCTTAAATACTCATCCGCACCCACTTCCCAAGCTCAGCTTCTGCTCTAGTCTATAGAGACAAAAGTATTCGGATATCGCATCAACACTTCTTTTGCAAATCTAGTAACTTTCTTAAACTAAATTACGTAACTGCAAAATACACACTACCATTAAGCAAATAGTTGTAGCAATTTATTCCATCATCTATTCAGGCTAAGTTTCGCATAATTCAGAATCATATCACGCGCCGCCAACTCTACTCCGTGGCTACACGACTACGGCGTAGCGTTCTCGTAGCTTGTAGCTCGGAAGTTACTACATAAGTAATAAGATTAAGAACTGTGTATTTATTGCAAACAGTATCAGCTATGTAACGTTGTTTTAAGCTTGCTCTATTTTATACTGTAAATTGAGGTTATAAAGGTTATTGCAGTTGCATTAGCGTTGCGTGTGTAATAACGATATAACATGGAAGGAGTTAACAGCAGTGCAAATAATTAGCTACGTCATAATTCATAGTAAGAAGTTTATATACCGGGCTTTGAGTTACAGGTTATAAAAGCAATTTCAATTTGTATTTCTTTGCTAGTCTTTTTTTATTTGTTTTGAGTCACTGACTTTTAATGCGACTCACTTCAAAGCTATATTAAAAAGAGAGTCACTTCAAATATTGTGACATTAATAAACCGAAAAGACTTATATTTATGAAACATGACACGTAGAGGTCATTCGCGAAGTTATTTTTATACAATCTTATGTAAATTTAGACACATTATTACGATCTTCATATTTCAATAGCGTAGGTAGAGTGTCTGATGTCATGTACACCCACACTGTGCCTGAATATGATGTCCTTGTCCCTAAAACCTAACAAATACAACTTTATTTAGGCAGGAGTAGATTTAAATAAGAAGGTGATATCAAAGTGTTTGAAATGAAGGAGATACTCGTATTTGTATCCAAAAAGTTCTTTATTAGTGGTATTGAATTTAAAGAAATATGTTTTTGTATAGTAATTATATTAGATATATCTTTATACCTATTCAAGGATATTAGAACTTAAGTAAATAATATTTCTCAGTTTATTGCTTCAAAAAAAGTCGCATCGACCACGTTATGCAAAAAGGTTGCTTCTATTTATTTAAACTCGAACAATGACAATGGCATATTCACACGTCAATCCAATTAGGAACACATAAGAATTGACACCACATTCATAGAAACAACATAGGAGAATACAACATTATTCTCGATGAAAACGACCGCAGCCGTTGTCCGAGCAACACTCATCGTGACCAACAATTTGAGCACAAGAGGTTACAACCCAATACCAATACATTCAAACTGATGGCTAACATATTGTTACCCTAACCCTCCGAATATTATAATATACGGGCGGACGAATTAGAGCGCGATATTTCCGCGCAATAAATTATAAAAGTGATGTCTTTCGGGCATAGGCGGCCGTTATGGCATCGTAAATAATCGCCGAAGCCCCCCATTCAGGCAATATCCCGGGAAGGAACTGGACTGCAAACTACAGCTTCCTTTGAAATCGGTTGACGTGACCGTTTTCTTTAGTGGCGAGCGTATGTTTATTGCGCGTTTTGGCCTCCCGCATTCTCACTAGTATTATCTGTGAAGGCTTTTTATAAATTCAGTGAATATATCCTTGAATACCCCAAAAATTTTCGGCAAAAATATGAATGTTTTAGAAACGCTCTGAGAAGAACTCTCCCCATTACTTAGGTAACTCAAATATGATTATAGTTGTGGAAACCCGGCTATGTTAGATAAGTGTTTAAAATTCAATTTAGCTAGTTAGTGCAATTGTAGTTTCTGTAACTTTAGGACAGTTGCAGAGCTTGTGTCCGAATCTGTTCCGAAGTCTCGTTTGTAAATGATAACTGCCGTCGAGTCTTGTAAGCGACTGTACCCGTTTTTCATCACAGGTATTTTAATATCCTCTCAGGTTTTTTATGAGTGTACTTATAAGCTTATTAGTATGTGTAATATTTTAAAAGGCTTTTCGCCCCGTGTTATACATGTTTGAATAAAAATGTTGTACCTGAGCAAAATGTTTTTGCCCTTTTCGAGGTTACATGAATTTTCTGTAAATAATTTAAATTCATTCAGTCCTTGATATTATTGTTAATATATTTTGTTTTTGCTTCAGTCTATATTTAAAGGCCACTCTTAATCAGCTTGTTTGTTATAATAATAAGGTTTGTTAGTCGTACTACATTTTGTTTTTACGCAACGTTGTATGAATTATCAAATTGTAAAGTTTACTGTCGTTTTACTTATCAGACTCAGAATACCTCTTCAAACCCATAGACAAGTGTTGGTTTTACGAGCGCTTAAGCCAAATAAATTACTCAAATATATAAAAATTAAAATTCGATTCGACGAGAAACTTTGACTTGTCATTTTAATACATTGGAGCGATTCGATCAAAATTATAGCTTGTCTAAATTATTGACCCTTGTCTAGATGGATGGTTCCTAAGCTATCTAAACCCGCCATGATTGGTCCACTGTATCTGCTGATCGTCAGTTGTTATTTTTTATAAGCCTCTATTGTCCCACTATCTGGGCAAAGGCCTCCTTCTTATCCTTCTATTCCTCCCTTTCGAGGGCAAGTGAAGACCATTATTTCATGTGACTATCAAAGTCAGCACACCATCTCCGCGTGGGCTACTGTATCTGTTGATCGTCAGTTGTTTTTATGTTGAAATTTATATAAATCTTCTTTCCCAGGCGGTGACGAGACGCTCGCGTCAATCAACGTCGGCGCAATGGTCGCGGTCGTTCCGCGGGGCGGTGCCGCACGATGACGTCGACGTTGATGACGTGTTCTTCACACTGCCGACGTCAGCCACGCCGCTGCAGCAACACGACGAGACGGATCATGTTGACGGGTCTAAGGGGTGAGTTTTATAATATGATGTTTGTATGATGATTAGTATTGTGTAAGCAGCAAACAGTTAATGTAATCTGCGCTGAAGTGTTTAAGCAGATTTGACTATATATTTATTTAATATATTTTTACTACAAAATCTTTAATCAGAAACTTTTATTAATATATGTATGTCCTTTTTATGCTAAACTTAGCTAAATCCTCAAAACTTGGCCAAAAAGTCAAACACTATTACAATGCAGGTCTTGTAACATAAGTTGTACATAAATCTCTTGCGGCGTATATAACTATTGTCTGTGGTTGTTCCCAAACTTTACAACTAAATATGAAGCTGTAATAGCGATACAAAGCCGCGATACCAAGTAAGCCTTCAACTTCTAGTACCTAAGTTTGGCTAATAATCTGCTCTAACCAGATCTGCGCGATGTTGCCAGCTCGACAGATTAATTAGCTCGTTTATAATTATGTGTGGTTAAGTGTGAAGACTGCTGACTAACTGATGTGGAATTTTGACAACCTGTGTGTAGAGCATGTGTAGAGATTGTTGCTGCTGCATTGAACAATTTAGGACTAGCAATCGATTGAATAATTGATGTTCATAAAGTTATTTGAAATAAATAACTTCATGAACATCAATGGTAAATGGTAAAGGTAGAGTCCGATAGAATATTAAAAGTCCAATAGATCCAAATAAGATGTCAAGTATGTTATTGTATAACGAGACAATGTACATTCAGAAAGTGTTCTGATCTATTTGTATCTCTTTTAATTCACGTGATAACTTCAATCAAAGAAACCCGGTGCCTTTTTGAAGGTTTACACGGGGACAAAGGTCCAACATGCACCTTATTGAGCTTAAACCTATTTGTATATCTATACATATAATATTTATTAATATAGGAGTAATACCAGCCTATACACATCTTACTGCTAGGCACACAGAAGAAGTTTAAGCAAATATAATTATACCTATGTATATAAAAGTACAGTCAAAAATAGAGCCTCTCTCATTCTTTAAGTCGGTAAACATGTAGAGTCAATAACATCTTACCAAATACTTATAAGCATAACACAATTCCTTTGTTATAAAACCCTGAATAGTGTTATTTTTCGGGTGTTATGTTGTATCTAAACTGACATTGACGGACAAAGAGATTGCTCAGCGGGGTGAATGACCTTTCTCTCGTTAGAAGCGGGTTGATGCCCGATCCAGAGATGAAAGCCTTAGCATGAATATTAAAAAATATTTTTTTAGGGCTGTACTTTATAAAAAAAGAAATTGAGATATTTTAAATGAGAAAAATAACATTTTTTGAGTCACATTTTTAAAATAAGTTATGCCTAGAATAAATAAAATAAACAAAGTCAAGACTAAAAATAGTAATGGTTATAATATAAATTTTCTTTCAGTTGCTTTTATAATTAATTATATTTTTAAGATTTTCGATATATCGACTGCCGAATATCTATATTAAAAACCTATAATTTCTATTCATGTCCTTCGATGTTCATAAAAAAGAGGGTAGTTCAACACTTTTTTGATTATGAAATTACTTTTTGTTAACTTAAACACTATTAACATTGATGTTACTTCAAGTAGTAATTATATCAAGTATCTGAACATCAAAGTAAGTAATTACATATGGAAAAATTAAATGAGTACACTTTCACATTAATTATGTCTTTAAAAATAGATGAAAGTCCATACCTTTCAGATAATTATAATCGAATGTTCAAACATGAATAGCCAAGGTGACTTGTAAGTCTTGTACTGTCTCTATCATATTAAGGTGTTAAATTGAGACAGAGTAGTAAGTATTCTAAGGCTGTATTTTCAAAAGGAATTCTAGATTAAATAGAATGGCATATTTTACCTAGTCTTAGGTACATAGATTCAACAGCTAAAGTAAATTTTTGATTCTTAAAAATACTCACTAAACCTGCTTGGTGGAAACATAGATAATTTTACTAGAATAATTAATTATTATTACATCCAAAGCAAGTAACCTTATAATTGAGGAATATTATCAACCCAATAGGATGATAGTACCAAATGAAATTACTCTTACCAAAAATATAACAATCGAACATTTTGTGTTCTCTTTAACAGAAATTCCAGTACACATACAAGCTCATACACCTACATACACATATACAACGTTGATAAAAGCGAGAGGCATTAAATGAAACCACATATTCTGTATATCATTATAAGGCTACACAACAAAAATCAAATCAATGTAAGCAATATTTTTTAATAACTTTCGTGAGGATGATTCATACTTAAAACGTTATAACGGTTTACTCACGCGTATTTATCGGGATAGCCCGACTAGTTTCGGACCCAACCGGAGCCAACTAGATAACTATGCCTATAAAACTTAGTTACCTAATCAGGAAGATACAGCATGTTCAAACTAAAAAAAAAGTAAAAAAATATCCTGTGACTAAACTATTGCTTACATTGATTTGATTTTTGTTGTGTAGCCTTATAATGATATACAGAATATGTGGTTTCATTTAATGCCTCTCGCTTTTATCAACGTTGTATATATGTATACTATGTTACCGTAGTCTAAAGATTTAATCTCCGACTGCGACCCTTGTCACGGAGATTTGGGACTGATACTCAAACATGCGCAGCTTGGACGCTACTGTTTTATATCTACTATCATAGTACTACTTTGTTGGTAGGTAAACAACTTTACCGTCAAATCTTGAATTGGATTTTTAGAACGCAAAATCATTATTAAAGTCCTACGTATATAATAAAATGATATTCAACAATTACACAGCGCCATCTAGTATCAAATTAAGCGAAGCTTGTAATGAGTACTAGACAACTGATAAACATACTTATATGAAGGTGTATCGTAATGTTTGCATTACGTATAATATTACCAGCCTAAAGATTGGCATCTAACTATGTACAGCTGGGCAGAAGCCACTTCCTTTATAAAAAGTTTTTAGAGAAGGCATAAAACATTCTGGCAAGATTTTGTAAACATAATGTTGTTTACGTCTACGCAGTTCATTTCTAACAACTATGGAAAAGGCGCATGAATTGAACTTTCCTAATTAAAATAAAAAAGGACGGCTTAAGTCCTTCAAATATTTTAACAAAAGAACGTAATTAATTAGAGATTCGAATGAAAATGACGTTTTGATAAATGGCTGAAGTTTGTCAAAAATATCTTTTAAACAAAGAAAATCGTGTCAAAATAATTGCTTACAACTTACCGCGATTTTGTTTGACGTCATAGTCTGGAGTAGTGGAATCAAAACCTTTGTGGTATCCTTTTAAAAATAAAAATCAAGTTTGTTTGGCTGGTAGATGAATATTAATTACAGTTACCAAAATAACTATCAGTCAGAACCGTAAACCTTCTTCAGCTTAACAAATTTGATATTGTTATTATAACATTTTCACAACACAAAAAAAGACTAACCTAAGCGCGAACGCGAAATTTATTCGTCTTCAAGTAAGAAGTCTGTGGATCAGAGAAATGTACTAAAATTGGCAACGAACAAATTTCGCACTGCACGGTTAGCCGGCTAAAAAGGAGACTTACCCCAGGTTTCTCAAAAGCTGCAGCACAAAGATTTGTTAATCGTCATTCAAATCTAACGTTAGCTCTCTGATAGGTTGTAAGTTTTATGGTCAGCCAATCATGATCAGTTGAATTGACAACAGATTCAATTGATCAGCGTTCCAAAAACCAGGAGCTAAATCTAAAACTGTGAGGTGATGAAAACTCACAAAGATGACAAAAATAAAGAATTTATGATGATGTTCGTTTTTTCTATTTCCAGTGCTCGGTCCCCACTTGGTTCGAATAGCGTGGAATACAGAAGGCCGGAGCGGAGTGTGTCATGGGGTGCGGGGGGCGCTCGCATACACACGCCCATGCTGGAACCCCTGGCAGACAACTCTAACAGGAGGCAGTTCGGCATGGGCGTTGTTGGTAGATTCTTTAGGTAAGGATACTATTTGTATGAATTAGTAGTTGTTGTGTTACAGGATTGTGATTGGTAAGGATGGTATTCGTGATGATAACTATCGGTCGGCTGGAAAATGATACTTGTCACTTACTATTTTTAAGCATGCTCTTTGTTGTGTTGTACTTGGGAAATGAGGACATACCTTAAATTAATTTGCCAGATTAATAGTATTTTATACATGCAAAACAACATCTTTGTACGGTATTTTAACGAATACGGCAATTTTTACACAATTTAGCAAAATAAAGTTTGTATTTTTTTTATAATCTTCTGAGCCAAAATAACAGTTTTGGTCATTGACATTTAAAATAGTTTTGGAAATTCAGAAATCCCATTCGTAAGAATACCTAAATCTTGAACGACAATTTTATTGGTACGTTAGATAAGGTCAACTTTTACAGATTTATATAACATGGGTCGGGTATTAAGACGAAAATATCAAAAGATTTATGTAAAGGCAGAGACAGCTAGCTCGCCAGAATAGGGGACAATCCCTTGTAGGGGATAGATCCAGTTTATATAAAGCTCAACTATTTTGCCTAAATCAACATAATTTATATACTTTGCAGAATGAGATATTGCTAAATTTATGAATTAAGTCATTTAAAGTCTGCCACCAAGTACCATTTAAAACAATCATTTTCAATTATGGCAGCTAATCCAAAGTTGCTATATAATATTTACTGAGTTCTAGAGGTTTAATAAGCAACGTCCTGTGTAAAATACAGAATTAAACTAAGTTAGGAAATACGGTATTAAGTTAAATCAGGTAAAACTGGAATCTGACCACAAAATAGATAAGTTTGTTTATCGGTTAATCTTATGAAATCGCATAACTAAGTACAAGGATTTCGTTCGGTACATGTATTTCTTTTCATATTACTTTTTCTTTCCATAACGATAATATATTATAACCATATTACGAACCTAAAAATCCAATTACCTAAAGACAAGTCAAACCTGTATCAAAACCGAACAATTCGTGTACACTGAAAAAAAAACTTTGAAAACGTTTCGTTTTAAGCCTTTTTGCAACAAAGAAAAACAAAGAAAGTATCGTTCGGAGTATTTTCCAACGGTCGTCGACTCGCATCGACCGTCGCGTAATTATTGAAGTTCTCACTTGTTTCTTGCAGTTTTATTTCGTTACTAGCTTATACCCGTGACTTCGGGCATGCGAATGTCGGATATAGCTTCAAAAACATTACCCCCTTTGACGAAATATATCAAGTTTTAGCCTTACCGTAAACAGGTTATATCAGGTTGAAACTAGCACGAATAGTCATAGAATTAATAGCTCGACATTTAGCTAATACTGGCCATCAAAGAGCTTGAAATAGCTAGATCTGGGTCAGGGGGTGAAGTGTATTTAATGTGTCCTTGATACCTGCCTTTGACCCACTTACTTCTGTTTATTTACAACACTACTGGGATTTCGTCAACGTGTCCTAAATTATTTACCTTAATATTACTTTATCAAAATAGTTTCACAAGATATAAGGGAATGTTTGGGGCTCAAACACATAAACACGTTACGATGACGCAACGTACAACGATGCGGTGTCGTTTCACGATACGACGTCGCGTCGTGGAAATCTACGTCACGACGTCGTAACGTGTCGATGCACGATACGACGTCGTGACGATAGAAACTCACGATGCAATCCTGCGCAGTTGTTATTCAAAATTCAAAGATGACGGATGTTATTGAAGTCGATCATTTAATTACCCTAGTCGAGCAGCGTCCCGCAGAATGCGTCTAGTGCGGTCCATTTTTCGGAACGAACTAAAACACCACCTCACTGTATCGACGGCATCGTACCGTATATCGTGCGTGGCACATTACGTTACGATGTCGTGTTTTTTTACGATGCTCATCGTAGATTTCCACGACACGACGTCGTATCGTGAAACGACGCCGCATCGTTGTACGACGCGACGTCGTAACGTGTTTATGTGTGGGAGCCCTTAGAACTAATATTAATTTAAACTTTTGAAATTTTGTGTTTGAGAAGAATTTGGTAATTTTAACACAAGTTTCATTAATTAAAATATATACAAAAGCCTTTGTATGTTACACGTATTGGACTAGCTAGTTAAGAAATAACTAGCACTATTTTCCCCTTTCATTTAAACATGCAAAATAAAGTAAATCTATTAGAAACGGAAAAAAAGTTTCTTTAGCTTTTTCATTTTAAACAGTATTTCCATTTTACTTCAGTTTCAACGTAACTTAAAAAACTAAGAAACTTAATCAGACGAGAAACTTAATGAATCTTACTTAAAGTAACAAAGAAAGATTAAAAAAAATAATACGGTAACTGCACGGCATCGCCTACCACGAACTCTCAAAATACAGCTGTAGCAGTTGTGGAAGCGAGATAGCGCGCTACACGGTATAGAGCGGCGTCTCTTTTTCACAACTGCAGGTGTGAGTTTAAGATGTAGTGGTAGGCCCCTTGGTCATATTTCAAGTAAGGCTCTCATACATCATGGTGTTTACGCCAACTTCTACTGGAAACTTCGTGTAATGGGCTTTTGAATTAATACTCCGCGGATACGACTGTAATTTATTCTATAATGCATTAACGAATTAATTTCATGTAACCTTTTATAACTTGTTTTTATGTGTAATTGAAAATTATTACTGGGACTTTTAGTTGGATTTTAAGGAGTTTGTTTTATGACAATGAGTTTTATATTCAAGTTTTCGTGTATAACCTGTTTTTTAAATGGAATTTGGATATGCAAGTTGGTTACAAAATTCTTTAAGTTTCAGCTCATTATTTGAATTCTTAAGGTTTGCTTTGTTTTGATTGGATTTCGTGCCTACTAACTAATTTATCCTTTAGTAAATGGATACATTATCGAAGTGTACCCTTATTAGGGATACTAATACAAACACAAGGGTAATTTACAGAAAATGAACTAACAAAATACGACCGACAAGTGAACGACTCTTTTTATATTCGTAAAAAGAGAAAGGCATTCGATCAATTCAATTCGTTCGTTCAATTCCATTCATTCAATTTATTTGTCACGGTATTTGTGAGCGTGTCGTGTTTTTGTCTGTTGTGTGTGTCAATCGAGCGGACGATCCATTGTTTAGCGGAAAAAGGGATTCTTTTTTCGACCATCGAGTTTCTCGTATACGAATAGTGTTCTAGGGGAAAATGTGAACAATATAGCGTCAAGTAGATGAAGAGTAAATTGTTGTCCGTCATAATGAAGGTTTTAGGAACCTACTTATTAAGAAAAATGTTTTTTGTACTGTTTACACAAAAATAGAAACTATACACAGGTTTATAAAAGAGATCACCACAAATATTAATCATCTGCCAAACACCATGTCGTGTGTTGTGTATTAAAAAAGACAAAGTTACGATAATTTTGCAAAAAAACTACTAGCAAAAGGTGTCTTAGCTAACGCTGTAGCAGGACGAGCTCGACCTGTCACAACGCTGATTTGCAGCCATATTTAATACAGCGTCTAAATTATGTGTACAAGTTGCGAAAGTTTAAAAAAACATTGATTTTCAGCCATTTCCACTTCCTAAGCTGTAAAGCATTTCATAAAACACTACATCAGCAGAACCTACCTACTCCTTAATTACCACCAAGAACTACTCTCATATCCTCTTCTTGATTTTTTACAGGCGTTCCCTCCGCAAATCAGTGGCACACCAAGACGAGGTGGCCCGCCAGCTGGACGAGCTGACGGACTACCGGCCTTACTTCACGTGGTGGGTCAGTACGGTGCAGACGCTGGTGCTGCTGCTGTCCCTCCTGTGTTACGGCTTCGGTCCCGTCGGTTTTGGCCGGCACACGCATTCCGGACAGGTTTTAGTCAAGAGTTTGAGTTTGCAACAGGTGAGTTGTGTTATTGATTTTTTTGCTATCAATCTTTAATTATGTTTTTATTTATAATTTTCTTGAAAATTATATTTATAAGGAATGTTTTTATTTGTGTCTCATATTATATCTTAAGCTAATGAACAGAACATGATGACACTTAGGCGATAATATTTAACTGTGAAAGGCTTGTTGTTTAAGTAAAATATTAAAATGTTTACCGTATGGTTACTAGGTTTTATATTGTATTTTATTAAAAAAAATATTGTTCGAACCAAGAAGCTCATAACAGGATTCTAAAACGACTTGACCAAAAAGTAAAAAAGTGGATAAAAAGAAATTTTTGTTTCGAACGACCAGTGTTTGCAGCTAAATAGTTAAGCTGTTCTTTCCACATTTTTTATTATTTTTTTCAGACAAACATAAAAACTCGTTGTAACTTTCATTTTTTGACGCGATAAGACGTACATTTACAGTTTCTGAAACATTTCATATTGATTGCCGACTTTCACACTTCAATGGGTGATTTTATGTGGTGGCGCATATAAAAACCTTTTTGTGTGACTGTGTTCAAAATCATGAAATTTTTACGACTTTTATAGCGTTTGAGTCCCTAGTATTTTTGAGTATACGACATGTTAAAATGTTTGTTAAAACCTTTTATGAGTTTGGTAGCGATTTTTAGTAAACTTTCCGTTTTACTGTGAACCATATTTAGAAAATAAACGAAGGATGCCCAATTTTATTTTCTTTTGTTTTATATATCATTGAATTTTAAATTACTTTGAGACTTCGTAACTGCGAAATGTGGAGAAATAAAAAAGAATTCTGCTGTACATAAAACGACAGTGATATCTATCTTTCGACAATAACACGATAGCAATGTGACGTGTGTGTGTTTCTGTTTTCATGTTTTTGTGAATATCAATTTATTTTAAGAACCAATTAAAACATTGACGTACAGATTGTTAAAACGATAATGAAAAATATATAGAAAAAAATATTTCGTCAAGTCCACGGAATGCTCAACGATAATGAATCCAAGTTTATAAATTATTCTGTATCTATATGAAATCTATAGAACCTAAAAGGGAAACCCATAAATATAGTATATCTAAAACTTAAATCAGCTACAGTACCTACAGAAGCTCGGTTCCATCATACGTGTTTCTCCTAGAATCCGTTTCTTTGTTCAAGACTTAGCATAACGCGTCAAACGAGGCAAAGCTTTTAGACGAGACACGTCTGCTGGCGCTGAACAATGCACAGTATTTACTTAAGGGATGTATTGGCTTCGTATTTGGGTTTTGTTTTAAAAGAATTTACGAGTAATTGGTTGAATGGTTAGTTTTTATAAAAAAAAAACAATATAATATATTGCCCGCGACTACGTTCACCAAAAAAACTAGATAGTAACCGATTCTCAGACCTACTGAATGCATATACAAATCCTCATCATTCATTAGCAAAATGCGTAAGCATAGAAAAAAATCTTAACAGTTAAATAGAATATGACTCCCATCAGTTGCTCCTTTTTTGACCTACTTAAAAAGTTTTCATCAATCCTAGAATGACGTTTCGTATGTTTATGCATTAGTATCATTATTTCAGTACTGTTTCCCTTTTAAAATAATTTTCTTTGGTAAAACTGAAAAAAATGCATTCAATAGTGTTAAACTATTTTTTATTATACATATCAAATTTCATCAACAAAACACGAAGAACTTAATACGTCTACGAGTATGACACCAATATAATTATGAAATTAACAATTAGCAAAGACGAAGCCGCAACTGTATAGTCAGAGTGACGTAAGAGAAAAGCGTCAAAGTAAGAGTATTAGCGAGCGAGCTGCGAATGTAGGTCACACAGTCTTTGTGAGCCTCCCCTTTTGTCTGCTTTTTGTAGCTCGGAGTCTTTCACGATGCTATCTTTTAGCGACGAGTGACCGCAAAAGGTTGCTCTATGTTATATGGGGTCATTGTACTTTTAGGTTAAGTGTTTGTAAATATTTTTCGGGTTATGCATTCATTAGCTGAAATAGGTTAGGATATAATTCGTTTACGAACAAACCAGTTTGCTAAATTTTCTAAACTAGGAATAATTAAACAAATTAGTGATGAAATTTCTTAGCTCGCCGATATAATTAAGCAAATTAATGATAAGAATGAGACGAGTTAGTGATTTCGGATTCTAATATTTGGTATCTAGGTCAAATTACAATTACGTGAATATTTTCTGTTAAATACGTCGAATATTAAGTGGCCCTTGTTTATAAACAGTTATAATATATAAAAGTTTGTCTGTACAATAATGATTTCCAACGCATTCTATTATTTTTGTTTAAAAAAATAATTCGAAAATCTTCAATAAAGACACAATATGAAATACCAACATGAATTAAAAAAAATCACAATGACTTATCATTTTATAATTATTTTCGATTCTTCCAAACTCAAATCTGTATCGATCGTTGAAAATATATTTAACAAATCATTTCTTTATTCACAGGTCGAATGGGAAGAGCCCGCGTCATTTTGGCTGGGGCCCCGTGCGGCTGACCTAATACACTTGGGGGCTAAATTCGCCCCGTGCATGAGAAGGGACGCGAGGATAGCAAGAGCCATTGCTGCGTCAGCAAGAAGGGAACGGGATACTGCGTGCTGCATACGGAATGATGACTCAGGATGTGTGCAATCGTCTAAGGCTGACTGTTCGGTGGGTCTACTTCTATTTGTAATTAGGTGTACCACCATCTCTTAAAGAATAGTATTGCAGTTGTGGATGTGTGACTCTCTACACGACGTGGAATGACGTTCCTCTTCCACAACTGCAATTAGAGGTGATGGTAGGTCCTCCCCCGAGAGGTGGTGTCCATGAGGATTTACCCGCATAAAAAAAGCTTCCCTGAAATTAATGGATAGGTTTAGTGCGTATTCAGTATAAGTATAAGACTGTTGCCCCCTACTCTTAGAGGGAGACTGTTGCAACTTTAGCGCACTACATGATGTAGAGCTGTGTGTCTAAAATTAGACTAATAGTTTGATAACAGAGCTTTTATTAAAAGGGTAATATTTTTATGTGGTGGTAAGAAATTGGTCACATTTTTAAAGGCTGGAATGTTATTAGCATGAAAGGATGCATGAATGTGTGCAGAAAAAAGGTTGATTTGAATGAACGATACATATTGTTGAATTTATTTAAAACTAGCCATTCCCTTCACGTTCATTTTAAACTTTTCGTCAATTCTAAAACCTACATTAACCAATCGACTTTTATCGGTACTAAACAACTACAGCAATTTATTCACATTTTTATAGAAATTATGTACTTATAGCTTTTATACTTGTCGTTATTCATTAAGTTTATTATAACTGTTAATTGTGCTCTACTCGGTCCTAATGTTTTACTTATGCGCACGCAATCCAATAGATACGTGGATTAATATCAAAGGTATGTATCTGAGAATATCTGAAGCTTACTAGGTTAAATGTAGTTAATGGGTCATTATCCACTGATGATGATGTTATTGTGAGCAATACCATGCGAGTCAAAAAGCATTGTTTTTAACCAACTCCAAAAGGGAGGCAGTTTCTCAATTTGACCGTATAGGTATATACCTTTTTTATGCAAATTGTACATTTTAGTGTCCGACAATATTTATGTACTTATTGTAAAATAGGGAAAAAAGTAATGCTTTTAATAAATTCTGCTTGTCTCTCTGGATACTGACCCTTTATGTTGTATTGCATGAAAGCATGTGTATTAATTTATCGCCTGTAATATTCATTCGCAAATACGATCAAATTGCAAAATACTCCATAATTAAAAAAAGAGTCAAGCCATAACATTTTACATTCAATAAAAAAATCGCAGTGACAGTAAACAAAAATCAATTCTGTGCATCTGCAATAAGGTTGATTCTTCTACAACATCTTAAAGAATCCTCGTCATTTTGCCTCAGAAGCTAGTTCTGGGCAAAACGTAAGCTTGTCAACCGTGAACTTTGTTTTGTCTACCTTTCAGACAACGATCTCGACGTGGAAGAAATGGTCATCGGGAGAGTCGGGGCCGGGCGGTAGAATATCGGGGTCAGTCTGCGGGTTGGATCCTAAGTAAGTCATAGTTTTCATTAATTTAAACTAGTCTTAGTAAAATAACTGGCTCGATGTAGCTTTATAAAAATTAGCGTTGGCACTTAAAGAAAAACACAGCTACAACAATATGTTTTGTATCAAATTTTGATAAGAAAGAAAAAATAGTGACTTTTCTTGAAAGACTAAAATTCTGAACTGAAATCCGTATTGTGGTTTATTTTTATGTTCCTTATAACTACGATATTATTATGTGACACTGTCACACAAGAGAACAAGTACCCTTGATAAAACATATTTAATTACGAATTCTCAAATTTCACCAGCTTTATAACTCACAAATATGCGGAGACTACATATTTATTTTTAGAAATAGAAAAACCCCAATCTATTGTTTGAATATGTGATAACATTAAACAAATTAATTTAAAACCTTTTCATCTCCAGATTCTGCGAAGCACCGCGCTCGATAGCGCCGCACGAATGGCCGGATGACATCACAAAATGGCCGATCTGCCGCAAATCAGTTCTAGACGGGTCTGCGGCGGCGGGCCGCGCGGGTCATGCTGCAGAGCACATGGCGTGCGAGGTTATCGGCCATCCATGTTGTATAGGAGTCCACGGACAATGTGTCATCACGACGAGAGAGCACTGTGACTTCGTCAAGGGTTATTTTCATGAGGAAGCGTCATTGTGTTCTCAGGTAAATTAATAATAATACAGCTTTTGTTCAGACATAGAAATCCATAGTGTTAGTACCATACAAAACTTATTGTAAGTAACAATCAACCTCCGCACAAACTGCTGTACAATCTGAGAGCCGTAGTTCTCAGCCACCGTCCACATGATGCTGTTTTGGCTGTCCCTCACTCTCCTCATCAGTAAAGCAGTTGAATTACTATGTCTTGTTTAGCTGCTCGAAATAAGGACTATTCGGACACGGTATAGAACATTTCTATTGATGATTTCTCCTGGATTACGTCATTCTTACAATTCACAAACCATTCTTTATCTTCAACGTAAAGTATTGTAGAAGTAGTTAAAAAAAAAATTAACACTCTTTTTGTCATTTACCTGGTGTGTAACTTCATTTAATCTTTTTCCAGGTGTCATGCTTAGACGATGTATGTGGTATGCTGCCATTTATGCGAAGAAGACGGCCAGACCAGTTGTACCGGGCCTGGACGTCTTTATTCGTTCATGCCGGCTTGCTGCATCTGGCTGCTTCGCTGGCGCTGCAGTGGCTCTTTATGAGGGACCTGGAGAAAATGGCCGGGCCTGTTAGGATAGCTGTCATATATTTAGGAAGTGGGGTCGCCGGGAACATGGCGTCTGCTATATTTGAACCTTATAGGGCTGAGGTGAGTACCGAAACCTAATTTAATTTACTAATTCCCGATAGTGTCATACAATTTGTGTACAGGATATTGATGCATGACATTTGGTTTCAGGTGGGGCCAGCTGGATCACATTTTGGTCTTCTAGCATGTCTAATAGTAGAAGTAATAGGCGCGTGGCCTCTCCTGAGGCATCCGAAGCGTGCAATCCTTAAACTTGTCGGTATCGCGATAGCGTTATTCCTCCTGGGCCTTCTGCCCTGGATCGACAATTTTGCACACGTCTTCGGCTTCGTGTTCGGTTTTCTACTGGCGTACGCGTTACTGCCGTTCATAACGTTCGGGCCGTACGACCGGCGGCGGAAGATAGCGTTAGTGTGGGTCTGCATGGTGTCGGCGGGGGGCATGCTGTGCGCGCTGGTGGCGCTGTTCTACGCGGCGCCGGCGTACGAGTGCGCGGCGTGCGCGTACTTCACGTGCCTGCCCTTCGCGCCCGACATGTGCGCCTCGCAGGACGTGCGCGTGCGCCAGCTGGACGCGGTATGACGGCGCGCGGCCCGGGCGCGTCCGCCGCCGCCGCCCCCCGCCCCGCACTGTCCCGCACGCACCCCGCCACTGCAACACTCACATTGGTACAGAGACTCAATTAACCCCCTATTGCTCACTGACTACATGTTTGCCATACATTTAGCGTCATAGAATGAGATGGAATGCAAAGCACAAATAGAAGTTTGTTATGCTATGATTAACAGACTCCTGACTAGGTCAGAACGAATTTCGTATGTTACAGTACAGAGTTGAGTTTCTGTATACAGTGTTCTGTGTTGCCACTGCCCTTTTCAACGACCGTGTGGTATGAGAGTGCGACTTAGTATCTATCTAGGCGATCTGTTAAAAGTCTGTAATCGTCGAACTAGACTATAAAAGTGTATGCGAATATTTCATCGATTATTTAATTTATCGATAGGGATTATTGTTGCGTGTTAAGGTTCGTTGGGTATATTTTGTGAACTTTTAATTTCACCTCAATTTCGTGTGAGATCGAATTTATTATACAAGCTGATCTTAAGTCGTTTTAAATTCAATAATCCATAGATTATTCTAGAAAAGTAATTTCTTAATGATTTTGTAAAATAGTTTTCAAACTGACGTTTTTGGCTCGTGAAATAAATTCGATTATAAATCTGAATTAAGGAACATTGTGCTACATAAATCCACGGAATAGACTTAACATTACGGACGCGACTTAATGTAAATATTCTGTAAAATAAAACAATTATGGTATTAGGTAAGTCGTGTTAAGAATATTATGTTCTTTCTGCGTGAGTATTACGGGGATCTCGTTACGTCATAATAATATGTAAATTATTTAGTCTGTATCGATACACAAGGTTTATACGTATGTACACTGAACAAACAAAAACGCACCCAATTCAAGTAAAAACAATAATTTCTTCATTGCTAGTTCTTTATTTATGTGACGTAACGTGATCCTGTAACAGTGTCAAATATACATAATTTAGTATATTACTAAATAATGTAAATAGTGCGTTAAAAACATATTTTTCATCAATTCAGTTCACCGTATATGAACGAATTCAGCCTATTTCTAAGTATTCTAATGGATTTTTGATTTTATCAATTTATATAGCTGTATCAAGTCTGCGTAGATTAAAGTTTATTTTATATAATATGCTAGAATATATATAACAATTTATATTTAGGGATATTTATTTACAGACAAATTAAGCGAAATACTTTATCGTTCACAATCATTCATAATTTACATGTTTTATTACGAATTTACATTTAATACTAGTTACTACGTTAATTATAATATTTTTTAGTTATATAATGATGTAAATATATAAATTTAATCAAGCGAAAGTGGTGATCATTGTAATTATACAGTTATTTTGCTAGGGAACGTTAATCGAGATTGTGTGTGTGACAATTTTGTACAACCGGCAACGGTATTACATAACTCGCAGAAGCAAAACAACCGCAATAACTTTGATATATCGCTATCAGACAAAAAAATTCTTTGTCAAATCTGATAGCAATATCGCAAGGCTATCGCTGCCGTATTGCTTTAAGAGTTTATGTAATACCCCCATCGCACATTACATTGTATATACTGTAAACTGTTATTACGGAATATGTTTCAATTCTTGAACGACGCACATAATTTTCTTTTATGAATGTTTCCGTTGGGTATCTCTTAAATGGGTCGTTTGTGGTACTTGACCCAGTGGCAACTGTAAATGAGCATTTGTCCGATTATTGTAATAACGAGATGTTAACAAAATGTTAGTTCGCAAAGGAAATGTTGAATTACTTCAAACGCAGTGAGATGTAATTGAAGATAGTATTTTTTTAGAGCCATTGTTAAAATTGAACGACGTATAAAGATAATGTATTTAGAACACAAATTTCCCGGTTTTTGGAAGGCTGATCAATTGAATTTCTGTCAAATCAAGTGATTGCGATTGTGATTGGTTGACCATAAAACTTACAACCAATCACAACGCTTAACATGAGATTTAACTTACGATTAACAAATTTTTGTGTTGATCACCGTTTGAGAAACCAGAGGTAAATCTTCAAACAAATCGGGGATTAATGACGTAAATGCGAAAAAAAAAACTAAAAAAACCTGAAATCATTTATGATATACCATAAATGATTTCAGGTTTTTTTAGTTTTTTTTAATTTATGTGATACAGTATCCTTAATTGTTTTATACTTTTTTAATTTCTCTTATCAATCAAATTCAATATATTTTTCTATTTAATAAAGCAGGTATACAAATACCTACAGCACAATCTTTTTTGAGTAAATATTAGAAATAGTATTTTTTTTAATTTGATAGTTTTAAACGTTTTTCTGTTATCTGCACAAATTATAATCTACGACCCATTTTGATTTTGAATTTAAACATTATAAGCACAAATTCTGTACGTCAACAAACACACAAACAGTCAAGTTTCTTATGAATTAGTAATTAGTATAACCCGATACATTCTCTTTCAACGCGTCGCTTACGCCATTCTCGTTTTACTAATGTATAACAAAGCATTGTTGTCCCAAATTAAAAGGTCGTAAGCGACTTCGGATTAAGGCTGAATTAACTGTTGATTGTCACACATTTTGCTCAGAAACACCAATTTATGCAAGAAGCAATAAAATGGAAACAAAGGCAAATAAAAAAAAAATACTTGTGCAAATAAATAAGTAGAATGTATTTATACTTTATACTTTAAAACAATGTTGTACTACGCCAAAAAGTATATACGAACAATTTAATTTACGAATAGACATTATTTTATTTGATGAAATCACTTGATTAACTGTCGCGAGTGATTCTATTGAATAAAGTTTATTTTTGTAAGGAAATTTAAGCTCACAGAGAAATGAGGTGATGACCATTGATGTTCAGTCTGTTAATGTTTGTTTCAAGGCTTTTGTATACAGCTTTTTGTTTGACGATGTTGTTATAAAACTGTGTTTATTGGTAGATAACTTATCGGTATTTATTACGGGTATCATCATCAGCCTATCGCAGTTCATTACGGGACATAGGCCTCTCCAAGTGCACGCCACTGAGATCTGTTTTCTGATTATGGGTATATACGACTTGAAACTCATAGAATTTGTTAAAAACATGAGTGCGAATTTTCGATCTAGACATTATTGGTACAATTTAAAAATATGTTCACACATACGTCCTACAACCGGGCAAAACCCTCCCCACTCTCATTCTACTTATTCCTCTCATGAACCACGAGTCACAGTTCAGTAATTACAATCGAATCTGTCTCGCTGATATCAATTTTTTAGTTTTTGGTTCTATAAAATAATATTCCTCAAATCATTTCTGAATGGCGTCACCTTACCCGTCACGTCATTGTACTTTCTCTGTAGATTATTTCCTTGTATAAGCTTTAAATAAAAAAACATCACTGCCAGTTGTTTCTTCCTGTCTATGTAATTTAAATTTACTAATTTTCTATGATATGTAGTTGACTCCCCACGCTAATTTGCCCGTATGTAGTTAAAGGGTGATAACTATTCTATAATCAATAGCATTCTAGAAAACCTGAGCAATATAAAACACAAATGGATGATCATCACATTTTAAAAGAACTTATTGCAGTTGTGACGGAGAGATGTCGCTCTACGTCCGTGTAGTCCGCCATCTTTCTTTCATAACTACAAGAGGTACTAAGCCGGCTGTTTATAATAAATACAGTTCTATAACAACACCGTCTAACATCGCAATCAATCAATACTTTCGCTGCAACCTTCAACCGCACTTTTCGAAACCTATCAGAGTATGTACAGCAAAACAATGTGATTATATTTTATATATAACGTGTTTGGATGTGAGTGAGTTCTCGGTTACTTTCTACAGACTATGACAGTGGACGTATCGTATCTTAAAGTGCCCTTGTGCTCGGCGGCCGGTGGACTGTTCTCAGAATTTAAGAAAAAAAAATTACATACATAATTGTACATTGTGAACATACACCTAATTATTACTTGTAATTTAAGGATGGTAAAGTAATCTTATTGTAAACTAGTATTAATCGAACAAGAAACCTTATTATCATAATATTGCTGAGTTTTATTTGTTTTTCGGTATCTTCAAAACCCTAATTTGCACATGCTGCAAAATATAAATGTTTTTTTGGCAAAACTCACTTTGCTTTGAAAGAGCAAAGTTACATAAACAGGACCATGGATGAGTCGTAACGAAGGAGTTAAAAACATACCGTAAGTGGTGTTGACATGAGTCCGAAAACACAACGTAACCAAAAATGGAAAACGTTAGTGTCTTATTAAGATTTTTTAGTAGGGTAGGGCGGGGCTAAAAGGTCCGCGGGTAAAAAGGTCCACCATTAAAATCTCAAAACCTAGTGAAGTTACGTCTTTCCGAACGCTACCAGCGTAAAGAAGAGTCCACGCGGGGAGTAACGCGCCATCACTGACAGTTGAGCGACGTCGCCAGCCGGAGATACAGGACCTCACCTTTAAATTTCGACGAAAGTAATTTTTTCCGCTGTTGATTGTTTTGGTTTGGCGAACTACTACTTAGGCTATGATGCCTGAATGTAGTTTTTAAGTATAGGTCATTTAATTGTGTTTCAAGGTTTATTGTTATTTTTAAGTTCGATTTAATTATTATTTTTTTATAACCTATCTAAATACTTACAAGTGTTTGGGGTAAAAAGGACCAGAGTGGACTTTTTTAAAGTAAGACTATAAGAACAATTTTATTTTTATCTTATGTTTAAAAAGACATATTTAGTTGTGTTATTCGAGTTTTAAGAATCACAAATTATTGACAAAAACTTATAATTCCTTTAAGACTGATTAAATTCCTGTGACAGATCCTAAACTATCAGAAATAGTTCATGTTTTTAATAATTATAAGAGTATTTTTACTTTATGTTTTTCTAGATTAATATACGTTTGATTTGCATTGGATCCTATGTAGTTATTATTTTATAAAACCTTTTAAATAACCAAAACCTTTTTGCCTCTTTGCTGTCCCTTTTTACCCGTACTATGGGGCAAAAAGAACCAGACGACGAGGTCTACAAAAACAGTAAAAAAACATATTTCTACAATGATTAAATAACTGAAAATTTAGCCAATCATGCTTTGATAACAGTTGATTTGATACGTGTTTTTTGTTTTGATGTAGTGGCTTTGGTTTTCACAGCATAACTTATAATAGTCAAATTGGACCTTTGTGCCCCGCCCTACCCTACTACAATTTTAAATGTTTTGAAATATACAGAAACAGTAAAAAAAACAAGTTCACATAATAGAATGAAAACATCTAAATTTAGTTTATTCCATTATATTGGGGTTGGGTTCTAATCTACCTTGATACAGCTTGGTACCAGTTTTATACATGGAGCCACTGCTTAATTGATCTGCGTAACCCAGCCACTTGGGCAACACAGTACCCCTTGGTAAAACGTTTTCAGATTGGGTTTAATATCTCTTAGTAAGGCTAGTTTTTTAATTTGATGGCGGATAACTTTGTCAGAAAAACCGCACACCTGAGGTTTTAATAAGCATATGGTAAGACATCAAAGGCCTAAGACCTGATGTCAGAGTTTAAGCTAACAGGTTTAAAGTATTGATTATTTTAATTTTGACAACAGGATTGTATTAAAAAGCTCATCACTTGCCAAATATTATTGGTGGAAAATGCAGCCTTAATCTTAATCCGGTAACCTACTTTTTAAAGTAAATAATACTATAAGGGGTTTCCACGTGACATCTCGCAAAGAGGTGGATTAAATGATTTTTGTTTAAGCACATGCAGAGAGCTATCAGTATTTGGAATAACTCCAAAGAAAGCCGTATCGCTAGGTTTATGTGAATTGGTAAGTAATAAATCCATCCACATTGAAACCGTGTTTTTTACCGCCGCAAACCGCTTAACAGATTTAGATAAAAACTTGTCTTACTGTCACCCCCTCTAATGGTGACGCTGAGAAACGAGATAACGCTTTATACGCTATATGCTCTTTTTGATAAGTAGACAACAGGGTTGCAGGGTGTCCCTACCGGGGATGCAGGATGATTGTAAAAGTTATCGCAACCCTGGCACTCTATGGGCTCCAGGAGGAACATGGTGGGTTATAGTTAGTAAAAGTCTGACATTCCCTCACGCTGCTTCCACAACTTTTGGGGTTATTTGATGATTTCTAACGAAAAAAAAGGGCTGCAGAGCGCCTACCACACTCTAATAAACTAAAATTTGTTACAGTTGTGGAAGTAGATGGCGCTCTGCGCAATGTGGAGCGGCGTCTCGTCAAAAGAATGTCGTTGTTTTCTATGATTTTTAAAAAAGAAAATCGTTTTATGCTCTTTATAATAACCAGATAGCAGGGCTGCAAAGCACCTATCACCATCTATTAAACTAAGATTAGTTGCAGCTATAGAAGTAGATGGCGCTCTACGTGATGTAAAGCGGTGTTTTGCAAAAAAATGCCGATCTTTTTTTTGATGTGCGATGTTTGAAAAAAAACACCTTTACCTATAAAAATGCTCTTTTTGATATACAGCAGAGCAGCGAGAGGCACCATCTATTAAACTAAGATTAGTTGCAGTTTTGTAAGTAAGATGGCGCTCAACGCAATGACTGAGCTATTTTACGTTTAAATACGTCTATCTACATACGTATATCTACAAATAAATTCTTTCTTACAAACAAAGTAAAATACTTTTACTTAACAATGAAGATTTAATTGTTTTGTCGTGCCGATTACATGCATGGTGTATTTTCACGGTCGTCAAAAACAGCAATACAATACTGTTGTAATATTCAAAGTAGTATATTTTAAAAGAATTTAAATTTTCATTGACTTTGACTTTAACCTTGACAAAATTGCTGTTATAAGAGTGTTTTCTCTACACTTGCACTGGTAGAAACAGGCCTCTTCCCATTTAGGGTAGATTTGAGCATTGATCACCACGCTAGTTTCCTGCGGTTTACGATTCTAATATTTGGCACCTTTATTTAGAATCCTCGCGATGATTTATTTCATTTGGTCAGTGGTGTTTTGAAATAATTAAGAAAATTTATATTATTAAAAAAGTCAAACCTTTTCTTGTGCATATAAACCACAAGGCCACCACAACACACACAAAAAGGAATATTCCATGCGATAACTATTCATATATGTATTTCTTATTAAAATAATTAATTCAATACTCTTGTTTGTTTCTTGTAGGTACATAGCAGTATCAATAATTTTATCGCCTCTACAAGTTGAAACGATGCAAGACAGCTTTTTAATATCATCTTTTATCTGAATTGTCTGTTTCCGTTTATAAAATTGTTTTGTGAAGATCTTAAGCTGATGTTACTTTCAGAAGATAAATTTCTATACATAGAACTCTATTTATCAAGACTCTATGTATCAGTACACGATTCATAAGGCTAGTTTGTGATGAACGTAGTAACACGTGAGGAATTGGCATCATCCTTCGAAATTGACGAATGAACGATGGGCCTGTACACGACCCACATGAAGATTATCCCTTACAGCGCTGCCCGTAGGTACACCGAGATCCGAATCATTGTTTTAGAGAAGTACAGACGATACCTACACGAATATCACGTGTACTGTCGGCTATTACGTCTCCCTCACATTTGTGAAGTAGCCTAAAAGTACATACAAAAAAAGTTCTGTAAACCTGTCAGAGTATGTTATTGTATTGCAAAGAGGTCATTGATACGATATAAAAGAGATAAGAGTATCATATGATACTTGATAGTAATCTTCATATTCAGATAGGCTAAGAAACTCAACCCCACCGAAATAAGCCAGTTAAGTGGTTTTCTTGCCAAAGTACTTGAGATCAAAGCCACGTGAAGATAAATTTATTGAGATAGTAATCCAAATAAGAAGAATAATATTTTGCAATAATGACGTTGTTAGATGACGTCTTAACAAAGTAGGTACATATTTGGGTTTTTTTCCAGAGTTACATTAAGCGAAATAAGGAACTCTTAAAGGGATTCTGTTTTCAGAGGCCTTTTTCAATGAAACGTCCGGTATATTAAAATTAATATAATATTATAAGGTTTCTTTGTGGTATGCATGGTGAATAATGAAAATAGACTACCAAGTTATATTTGCAGTTAAATTTTAGCAAACTTATTCACCACAGTATGACCGTAGATTTTTGTAGTGGTGGAAGTTGATTTTATTCAGAATTGACCGCAAAAGTAAGTAGTTGGTACCGAACTCATCGTGTTCAAGAAATATTCGTACTAGTTTTTCTTTTCACTAGACATTGCTTACGTGCGTCAAATCATGAGTTGTAATTATATTATCTCGTCTAGTGGATATATTTACGTAGGAGGAAATCTTACCTTATTTCTAACTGTAAAATGGTTGGCACGTAAGGGTTTTTTTAATCTCTGTATCCGTCAGCTTTACACTTTGATTTAGATCACAGGAAAGTATGCGTAATAGTGATGTGTAATAGTGTCAGTAATACTTTTTTTTAACTTTTTAGTAATAGTGTGTAAAACCTAAGTATCCTACAGATTTTTGAGAATACGGAAATTTGAAATATAACTTGAGTATTCTAGTCAGATTTCAAACTATTTCGGAAAAAATATCATCAACAAAAATTTAAAAACGTCGAATAAATTTAAATAGAAAATAACATTGTTTTTTACTTTATCTCGTTGATCCTAACTAATCTACTAGATGCATTTTTCAGATCTGATACAAGGTTAATATTGATAAAAACGTATTTGTATCGTAAATGTTACAGCGTGGCTATCGCTACAACTTTCCTGGAGTTTTTCCATTTACATGTTGATACTACAATTTAAGTGCTTTTTGATAGCGCGTGTTAGGACTACCAACTTTCTTGCAACTTTAAAGTTTACTATTGACGCTTAAGCCCAATTACAGGTACAGCCGAGTTCATAAATTTATTTGCATCTTGAAAGATTTAAAATACCGTGAGTATTGGAAAGCTAAATAAATAATATATAACCTATACAGCAAAGTATGTGAACAGTTCAATAATGTATATCATGAGATGACACTGAGAAAAAAGGTTTCATATATTGAAGCTTAATCTTGTTTACAATTCAAGAACTGAATACTTTTAATAACCAATATTTTATTAGGAACTTTTAGATATTTATTTGAATTTGAAATCAAATAAAGTAAACTGTAGGTATATAATACAATGAGTAAGATTTGTGATGATCTGTTTATCGGATATCAATGTAGGTAGATTTATCTTATCATCTTATCACTGCCTAGTTGCTATGAAAGGATTGTCGCGTGCTATGCAGATTAGTAATCTTTGAAGAGGCTGCCAGTTGCCTTTCACGTGTTAACCTATTCTTATTGTTTTTCTTTTCTTAGCTAAATTAAATAATATTATGATTTATTCAAGATCAAGAAGAATAGAAAAGGATTGAGTATTGTTCTCCACGTTTGTTTATTTATGACATTGTGAGTCCTTGATTGCAGTTCCAATGTTTGGATCCCACGTGTCCCGAAGATGTTTTCCGACGAAGTATATTATAATTTTTGTTTTATTTTGCCTAAATAAGATCCTACTGCTGGGTAAAGGCCTCTCCTTTCTCCTTCCAAACCTCCCTGTCTTTTCCGATTATGAATACTTTATCTGTATTATTAGGAGTATTTAAGCGAAAAATAAGAACAAAACATTAAGCTTCCATGTCACTATTTTATACTTACCAGTGTTTTTAAAGTAAAAACCTTGGAAGGTACTTAGTATTGCTGAATAATATAACCCTGTGTACAAGGACAAGCAGAAAAAAACGTCAAATATATCGATAATCATCAAATGTATTGATAAATTTTCTGATCTTATTCGTTTCTGTCACGTTGATACACTCAAACTATACATTTATGTATGCCAGTGACAGTGTCGATAGTAGCACAGTCGTTACTCCAAAAGGTACTTAAATTGTTCATAAAAAGTTTAGTTCCAATTTTCGCCACCCGCAAAAATAAATTTGTCGTGCTCTACAAATTCTTTATCACCAGTTTGCTAATAGTACCTCTTTGTATATATCATAGTAAACGTCACTGATCATAGAATATCAAGAGATCAAATATATTTTCTTAGATAAAGCCTAACAGGTGTGATTTAGAAACCCTTGTGATTAAAAACGTAACGTCGATGACTACACGATTATTTTGCATGGGAGTGTGAATGTAAACTTCTTTAATGTTTAGTCAGGTGCATACCTACATTTCCAATGTATGTAAACCTTTTACGTACTTTTCTATTGGAATACCTACTTATGGATGGAAGAATCCGATTTTGTTTTATAAACATTGTAATATCTTTTATTGATTCTCTTTTACTTGACATTTCACAATGTAAATAGGTAGCGACCTGCAACTATTGTCTTGGGATGTTTTATGCCTAGTTTAAACAAAGGTTGTCATAGATACTTTATACCACTTTTATGCATAGAATTAACTACTTTCTGTGAGAAAGTATCAGCCTATTCCGAAGAAAAATAATCTTACCATACAATTTTCACTCAGCTGGTGACGAGGCGCAAGAAAAGCTTAATTTTCTTTTCCCAAAAAGTTTTTGAAGGAAACGGTCTATTTCTATATACTTACATATGGAGTATTTAAAATATATTTTTTAAACATGTTGTGTAATGTTATCCAATCTGTGGAAAAATTACATGAAGGGCTAAATGTCAAGAGCAGAAACCTTTTGAACTTGAACTGAAGCGGAAAAGGTTTCTGAACGGATACTCTTAAAAAATATGGCTCAAAGGAGATCGGCACCTACCTTCTATTTAATTTCTCTTAATTTGACGACCACTGAAAAATAATAACAACTTTTTGAGTACCAGTTACATGCGTTATAGGTGACATTTTAAAAGATAAATATCTAAAAAAAATATTTGACGTACGCTTATATTGACGCAGTATTACATACAAAGACGCAGGTAAGTACTCAAAACTGAGAGGAAATGAGATTACGATAATCTTGGCAACAAAGACACGTGCGCGCAGCATCTTATCTTAGCAACTACTTGTTGGACATGAGTTTTAGTGACAAATTTGCTTAAAAAAAAAAGAAAAAAAAAACAAACTGTATCAGGACATGCCCAAAAATCGGTGGCGGGGTGAAATAAACTTACACCGCGAGGACTGGTTCGAAGCGACGTAAGAATCGTGGAAGGACTTGGGGAAGACCTTTGCCCAGAAGTGGACAAAAGCCTGCAGGCTAGGAAAAAAATGGACGAAAGTAGCATAAAATAGGCAAAATTTAATTTAGTTTAATTCAAACGTAATGTTTCGGTTCATTAATGTTACCCTGAAGGGGATTAGTAAAATTTGTGTTACTGATAAATTGTGGGTTCTAATGTTAAGAACTATACTATACATTGATACGGGTATAACCACATTACCTTTTTTTATTTTGAAAAAGAAAATCCACAGGTTCTCGTTGCAAATTAATACACAGTAAGTTTTAAATTGTAAGATGGTAAAAAAGTACTTTGACATTAAAATATACAAATACAACAGAACTCATTTATTTTGAACAGAAACTACAGAAATACAACAGAATGTTCAGCAAAAATTACGAGTTTTGACAAATAATTTAGAATCACTCCTTTTTATTTTTACTAACAGATTTTTCCGTATTAAGTACTGAAGAAACTTCCAAAACATAAATATTTCAATCGCTACAAGCAACGCGACGGTTCTCCACAATCGTCTCACCTGTTTTGTATATGCGTTAAAGCAAGCTGGTCTCTCATACATACATACATACATACATAAACGTCACGCCTCTTTCCCTTGGGTGTAGGCAGAGATCACATCTTTCCATTCCTCTCCATTCACATCTTCTCCTGACCTGACCCTTTTTTAGGACTTTCCCTATTTGGTCATGGAACGTCTGTCGTGGTCTTCCCCTCCCAACAACCCCAACAAGCTACACTCATATATCTGGTCTCTCAAATATAATATAATAATAAAAAGTCAAAGCCAATCGGCTCTTGAAAATTATCTATTCTTTACACGTTTGTCCAATTAGATCATCGTTAAAGCTTATCAAACTCAATGCTTATACAGGCTTAAGAGGACAATGTTGCGTTACAGTAGAATAGAATACGAATATTTCGTTTTTAGAAGTAACGTTACTTTGACTTGTCAATTCAGCACATTGAAGAGATTTAATAACTTTAGCACTCACAGAAATGACATCAGGGTCTATGAGCTTTCAGAGTTTATGGAAGTGCGCAGGACAATAAGAAAAAACTCGGCAAAGAGGTACATGAAGCGTCAGTCCTACAAAATATAAATATTTACTTTGCAGATTCCAGTGATCTCATTTTATTATCTAGTAATTTAACCTGAGGAAGATTAATGAACTTTTATGTATATTGTGATAAAGAAAACAAAGGATTTTATTTTTTGAGAAAAGTCCAGTCACTATAATAACACTCAGGTATGTTATAACAGATAAATCAAAGCTAAGTTGTTGATGTGTAAAAAATTTAATGGATACTAAATAAAGTCATAGAGAGTCGTGGAAGGGCTTGAGAGAAGTATTGGCTCAGCAATGGGACACTACAGTCTATTAAAAAAAAAAAAACTAAATTCGTAAATTATTGTACTGAAGAAAAATAACACAACTGTATTTTATAATTATACAAGCAATAAAAAAAGACAGTGTACTTGATAATGCAAGCAATTAATTTAAAAAATGAGTCAGATATGGATAAAAAACAAGTTTTTATAAAAATAAATAATACAGTACTTACAGTAAGTCATGAATACAGTCCGATTTACAAAGTGCCAGTATTTTCATTGATGCATAAGAATAGGTGTTTAGTAAATTTTAACAAAGCTAGGATTCAGACTTATTTGGTTCCCTTATACTACAACAGCAACTTAGTGAATTTGATTGCGTTTTGTTTTTTTTTTTCATTTTTTATTTGTTTTCACTGAATTCTGTTGCTAAAATTATAATACGTCAGTTACAAAACGAATAAGACCTTCTATGATACATGTAAGGTATAAAAAGTAAAATATTTTTACTTGCTTTATTTTTTTCTAAGTTTCAGTGACACTTTTTGATGTCGTTTAAATAATCGTGTCTAGTTTTAAGTTCTGTGAGTTTATTACTTAAAACGATAATAAACGTTGACCATCAAAAAATTAATAAAATACAATAAATTAGAAAATCATGCCTTTCTTTGAAAACATACGAATTCTAAAATATTTAGAGTACGAGAAGATCGGAAGATACTCATATTTAATTAGTAAGTATTGCACTATTTTTCTTATAACTATTACAATCAATTCCTAACAGAAATATATTATTTTCATCTACAAAATCAATTAAAATCACAACTGACGTTTTGAACACGTGTGTTCGTTCTTCACGTTCTTTTTTCGAACAAAATCACGCGCTTAATATTTTAATCTCTCCCAAATAGGTATTTCCTAGTCAAAGTTATCTGCCCTATTAAAGATCGTAAAGATTTGTCGGCTCTTCAGCGTACAAAACTATAGGTAAGCCTTAAAGATGGATGCTAAAGATCTTACGCATGCGATAACGTCAATCGGTACGATACACGATAGCCTCGTCTATGCCGAGAAAATATTATAATGTGCGCTTCTGTGTAACCATCAGTAGTGTAACGCTTTTCGCTGGACTCACTGCTCATGTTGATGGACTAAACACGTGCTCGTTCGATTAAATAAAAAGTAAGTTTTTTTTTCTTCTGTTTTTTTTTGTTTAAAGGTTTTATAGTGTGTGTTTTGTTTTTTGTTTTGTTATTTGTTAAAAAGTTGCTGAAGTTGTTATGCGTTGCGGGTTTAATTGATATATTTAATTATCATTATAAAACTGGATTTTTGAATAAGTATTTTTTTTATTATTGTATTTAGATGTTAGAGGCCACTGATGATGATAAGGTTGTTTATTTATTTTTAAATTAATTACAGTTTATTATTAATTGAATCAAGTACAAGTTTAAAAAAATAATAGAAAGAATACTTATAAACCAAACAAAAAAAATCTTGAGATTATGTAGGGATCTTTTAAAGCAAATAAAATTGAAACATTGCGAACGCATGAGCATTAAGAAATTACTTAGAAATATTAATATATTTTACATGTGTATGTGTATTTTATTCTTGTAGATTTCAACTAAGTATAATGTTCTACAATAATTTAATCTTGCGTCACAATTTTATTACTTCATACTAATTGATAATATTTTGCATAATATAACTTAAATAACATCCATATATTAATGTTACGTACAAAGATTCGTTTCAGTCGTAAAATACTAATCGTAAGTGTGCCGGAGTTTATTAAACGTACGTAACAATTATAATTATTGTTTTCAAGAAAAAATTGTGGGAACAACGTAACTTTGTAATATTCAGTACCTAAATGTAAAGGCAAGCTTGAGTTTAAGTTGTTATTTCAAGTTTTTATAATAGAAATGTTTTGATTGGTTGGTTTTCTAACCACTGTGCTATAAGGATCATTATTTTGATACTGGAATTACATTAACATTAGGGCATGGGTGTATATATAGCGCCACAATGATTTTTTTGTACGTGGATGACATCAATTATATTATAATTATAATTCGATTCACTGTTCGGTCAACTCGACGTCCGTACGTCATTGTAGGGATCCAGCAGAATACCAGCGTCAGGTATTCTACCTGACACATGCTGAGCTGGACTCCCATTCGGTGCAAACTAAAACACACTGAATCGCGCCGCTATATTTATTTCTTTTCACTCTTTCTTTGTGTTCTCTCTACCGTCTTATTTGTAATTTTATAATATCATTTTTTTGTTTAATGTGTGTTTTTTGTTTGTACCAAATAAATGTTTTATCTATCTATCTATCAACTTGAGAGCGCTAGTGTGCGTATTCGCAATAAGAATCTACTCAACCGTCTGTCAAAAGTGACAGTTTTCATTTAGGATCAACTTGTCCGTCTGACAAAAATGATAGGTAGTTTTCATATAATATGACGGCATTAGTTCTGATTTCGGCCACGTGTTAAAAGATTCTTGTATCACTATTTCCACAATAATCAAATTCAACTATTGTTTGCCTTTCAAAAGTGATGCTTTACAATGTATGACGGTATTAATTCGGATTTCAGCCACGTGTCTAATGATCCTTGTAATACCTTTGAAGAGCCCCTGTACTTTTTAAGAGTGCCTAATCCACCTCTTGTTTTGAACATGAATGCCTACATAATGACGTTTATACGAAATTTTTATCCCATCATTTTCATGACAAACTATTTTGTAACTGTCAAATAGATATCTGAAGTATTACGCGGTCTTTTCTGTAGGTTTAAAGACTTATGACACAAGGTGACATGAAATTTGCTTGTTATGGATGATACAGCAAATAAAGTTTTTGTTTTTATTGTTTTTACTCGGAATTAAAGTAAAGATTTTGGATTTTACACAATTTGACATGGTTATCCTAAACTTACTTTGTCTCAACTGATTTTAAAATACTTTTCTTTGTTATGCTAAATGAAATTTGTTATTGAGGTAGCATTAGTAGTAATATTTTACGGAACTATATTGGCTACTTTTTGCTGACATAACATACGTTAGGCGAGACTTATTTCCCTTCAACTTGCGACCCCACTGCAGACGCAGCTCATGATTAAGGAGTCCGTGTGGATCTAAAACTAGTCGCACGATTGCGATGAGATTCACGTGACTAAGATAGTGATGAGTATGAATGTTAATGGATGGAAAAGAAGACACAAAAAAGATTTATGGATTGTCCCAAGAAATGATATAATAGGAAGGAGGAAGGAATAAAGGATAGATAAGACGTCTGATAGGGTAGAATGGAAGACAAATACGTGTTGCGCCGACCCCTAGTAAAATGGGATGAGGGCAGGAGGATGATGATATAAATTGTTAACTTACAGCATTGCAACGATGGGCATGCGTTGTCCACAAAAAGAGGTTAACTTACGTTTCAACGATATTCAAACTGTCATTGTAGTATTAAGTATTTAATTACATTGAAGAATAGAGGAAGTGATAAGATACCTATATTACCTACTTGTAGGAAGAATAGAAATAATATTTATTAAAGGCGAACCTTTACGCGGAATCGTTGTTTAAATACACGCTCTTTGATAACAAAAGTACAATAATATTTAAGTTTTGTTCAACAAAATGTTTTTGTATTGGAGCTTATCAATGACTAGTAGTTTTATAATTTACATAAAAGTTGTAGTTGTAGTGTAATATTGTAGTAGGATTATAGAGCTGATGTTTACAAAAAAACATATCTTTTTCGTAATATGATTTAATTTCTATACCTCTAGATAAAATGCTTAACAATATTGCATTATTTGACAGATCCTACCAAAGTTGGATCAAAATTAGGTAATTAGTTTAAATTTAAACAAACAATTTTAACTGTAGTATTCTTTTTCTCTTGTGTTTGCATATAAAATAATTTTCTAATTTTCACTAATATTCGACTACGAGGCTTAATTATTTCTCTTACTTTGGATTTAATAAAACGTGGTAACCCGGGGAAATATTGAGTGGTATGCAAACGAAGCCACAGGAAAATCTTGTATTATGTAATGAATATCTTTTCTATCAGTGTTAAGGAGGTTAATTGAGAAAATATAGAATAACCGGCAAATTTTTGGTTTAATGCATAACTTTGCCATTGTTATCAACACTCAAACTAAAGTATGGCTTATTGTGTAAACCCGGGCTTGTCAATGAAAAGCAAATATTGATATTTCACTTCAAATTTTATCTATTACAAAGTCGCTTATGTTTACTACGCACCTACACTATAAACACTGCTGAAGTTTTCCTTTTATTGACTAGTACGTACCAAAATAGTAGGTACAAGACTCCTTTAAGTTACGGTGTATTTTCAATAGCGAGAGTTTGACCATCACATCTTCATAAAATGAATACAAAGTCTATTTCTGTTCGTTACTATGTTTGCTTAAATCTTTGATAGTGTGATTTAATAGGAAGGTATATATGTACCCTGCCGGGGCTGTGGGATGTTCGTGAGAGTTACCGCTCGCCCGGCACCCAAAGGGCTCCAGAAGGAACATAGTGGGTTTTAGTCAGTAAAAGTCTGACACTCCCTCCCGCTGCACCCACAGCGGGCGGGGTCATTTGATGATTTACCACGCAAAAAAAAAGGTATATATGTACGTATAATACCTACTCCGGTACTGCACACGCTTTCACATGCCCAATAATCTTATTTTATCAGGTGGCTGTAAGCCGTCAAAATAACTCGCTATATATTATTGTTTCATGGCATGTCAATTGTTAAATATCACGTGCAATGACCGGTTAAAAAAATAATATGACAAAGTGATGAATGTTTATTTCATTTTCAAAAATAAAATAAACTTAATTAAAAAAAAGCAACAAAAACACTGCGCAGAAAATTATTGTAATCGTTACGTATTAATAAGAGTAATTTGAAATCATAGTACATCCTATTTATAATAGAATATTGCTTATACCAATATAACATTTTGACAATATAGAATAGTTTTCAGTTCGTTAAACGGGTCTGTAAAACAATACGTCAATTATTATTATTACATTGCTTTTACGAAACCAAACTTGTCTGGTTAGCGCGTAAGTCAATCTTCTTTATAAAATAAAGTATTTGAGCAATAAAATTTACATGAAAATAACTTCAAGGACGATTTTTATGGGGTAAAGAAAGAGACCCATAACTTTTAATAATAATAATCGTTTTTAACATTCTTCTATCGATTTTAAAGTCGAATATCGATACATTTTAACAAGAGAGTCACGTTTAAACCCGTAGCTAATTTCATTGGCTATGGATGGATATTCAAAGACTTTGTTTGCTAATACATTACAGCTACTTGTGTTAAAATGTAATTTTCTAATAGAATGTGGTTTACAGACAATCGTAAACTATTTAGTATATTTGCAGTGTTTTGGAAGACAATAGGTTCAAACACGTGTTTGAGAAAACTTGGCTGAGAATTAATACTTATGAAAGAAACTGGTGCACAAATGCACAAGTGTGGTTGGTTTATTCCTACCATTGTGCACGCTTATTAGAAATACCTGGACTATTAGGGTGGCGTAAGATAGAAAAAAGGCAAAAATAGGGGAGGCTTCTACCCAGAATTGGGTGATTCCGTGCTGAATAAGTGATAATGACGATTACGCATGGCTTTATAGTATACGGATTTATAATTATTTGATACAAGGTTTTATCACGCGCATTAATCGGGATCGCCTGACTTATTTTGGGACCAACCAGAGTCCTTAATCATTAAAAGATGCCGCAAGTTACCCTCGCGACTTTGCTGTTGCATCAAAATAATTACATTATTTTGAGGAAGGCATCGAAATGATAAAATAAAATCCGTTCCTAAATAGCAACATTTATCATCTTGTTTACAAGTATTGGTTGCTCAAAACTAATTTGACAAACATGTTTTGATCAGACCCAGGTGGCCATTTCATTTAGATTTCATTCATCACACTTTTCATTCAATCGTAACACACACATAGTGTCCGCATTGTTAATTAAATAAATAACACATGCTAATTATCTCACGGAAGTGTAAACATGACACGAAGAATGGGCGAGTTTTGATAACTGTTAATCACTGATTCTAAACTAGATTTTTAAAGTGTTTCCCATAATACTCGTAGTAGGTACTGAATCGTGTACCTACGGTCATACAAATCATCAATTAACATAATAATTTAAAATTTACTGTTAAACAACACCAATATAAGAACTATTTTATTATTCTGGGTATTCTGAGACACCATTTAGTCCTACACGGGAATAGAAACCACAACGCGCTGGATCGCACAAATTCTTGTCCTACGCGGAGATCAAATCCGCGACCGGTCGCTTACATTGATAATTGGCGTGGTGAATTAGTAACCTATACCGGCTAACCGTGCAGTCGATATTGGAAAATAATGATCATGATTTTTTTTTATTAAACAACATTCCACTCCCTTCAGATTTAGTTACACCATGTTTATACACATGGATTAAAACCTCTTCAAATGAGTGGAAACGCACCATTAAGAGAAACAACCTCACTAGGTACTTTTGCCAGGGTCATGCAAAGCATGCATTCACGAGCGATCCAGTGACGCTGGCTTACTAAAAACACCCCGGGCCACTTCTAGATACCGGGATACTAATTAGAAGTGCCCGTGAAGTGTTTTTAGTCGGTGGGAGTCCGACATATTCCCACGCCATGCCCTCGGCGTGGGTTGAAATCATAGTGTTTCACCACGGAAAAAAGGTACTTCACGGCCACGAATGTCAATATTTTCAAATCACATTTGATTAGACAATACTTGCATTGTTACTGCAATTGCCTCGTGTTGCTTATATTTCAAATAGTGCTCAGACTGCACCGCAACACATTGTTCCGAGGCAGTTATCATTTTATATATATATATTCAATCGATAGTTTGTTGTGGTTACTTGTGGTCGCATTTACTGAAAATAATAATTATTAAAA
The DNA here is from genome assembly GCA_941860345.1 of Chrysodeixis includens. Classification (NCBI taxonomy): domain Eukaryota; kingdom Metazoa; phylum Arthropoda; class Insecta; order Lepidoptera; family Noctuidae; genus Chrysodeixis; species Chrysodeixis includens. The sequence continues at coordinate 9,935,683 of OW796097.1, forward strand.
ATTGTATAATAGCTTTTTAAATTTATGTGCAAGTGTTTGGTGTTAACAATAGAATATAGATAATAGAGCATTGAAGAAAACAGTGTTCGGTTTTGCAGTTTATTTTTTGGTATGCAGGTAAATAATTTATTATTTTGAGTTGTTGTTAAGGTGTAGAATTTAATCACGCTTGACTATTTAGAATGACTGTGGATTTTTAGTTAATATTTTAATATAGTTATTGAGGGTTTAGTAATTTTTGACATTGAGCCAGACCATGTTTGAAACGGATGGTATTGCGGTTTATTGGTTCAATTTATTAAGAACTATTTTCTGTAGCTTTGACGCTATAAAATATGTCGAATATAGGTAATGATCAACCGATTATAAAAAGCTTTATTTCGAGCCACTTTATAAAAAAAAAAATATTTTTTTTCGATAGTTCCTTAGTTTAAAAATACTTTGTACAAGTTTTCATTAATATTGCGTATATCAAATTTATTTAAATAAGAACAATAACCTGTAAACTGCATGTGTTCATTTCGATTTTTCTAGACTATATTGTTTTGTTAGATTGTTTTTTTTTCAAAAAACGTCATTACTATCATGATCGGGATCAGCTTAAAACACGTTGTAAGCTAAATATTCCACTTAAAACACTGATCGTTCGATTCGTATAAATTCCCACATATTAAAAAACTAATTAGCAAATAGGTCAATAGCCTAATAATTTCCGTAATAAATATGATAAGGTAAAAAAACTTAACGGAAATAGTTTATTAGAAACTATTTTATTCGAAAGAGCATATTTAAATTTTTGACTTATTTTTTTATTATTAGATACCACGGCAAACTCGTGTCTATTAATAAAATTATAATGCTTAAATATGCTCAATTAAATAATTGTTTCTAGAGCAAGAAATTTACAAAACAAATGATTGTGCTCATCGCATAACATATATTATTTTGTTAAGGGTGGGAATCGAACCCACGACCACCAGTATAGCAGGCAGAGTCACTAACCACTAGACCAACAGGCCGATCAAAAAGCTCGTACTGTAATAAAGATATCATATTATCGTTCATAACAATTTACTTTTTTGTAAGGAAAACAAGTTTTGTTGTTACCTACTTATTAAATAGCAAAAGGAAAATGTTGTGTTTTTGATGTTGTTAAGGATCTCAAGGTTTTGACATCTGTTATTTACTATTTTAAAAAAATATTACCAGTGTAAGTAATATTTTCCTGCAGCATTTTTTTTCTACTTAGCCTGTAATGTCCCACTGCTGGGCAAAGGAGCATTTTTTTCCTGCAGCATTAAAAAAAGCATAATTTTGCTGTAGTATACGCACTGTAGTTACATGCGGATGGTTTCACAGACATTCAATTCACATTTACAGAGACACCCAAACTCAGAACAATCACTTGTGGGACGCACAAATTCTACTTTCTGAACTGTATAAAAAAAACGCTTTATTTGTGGTCAAAAAACCTATATACCTTGTCGCAATTGTGTTTTCCATTAAATTTGTCAACCGAGTTATCCTGCCAAAATACTATTCCACAAAGGATTATTCACACCCCGTTTATTAGACCAAATTGCTCACGAGATAGAATCAAATTAACGGTAATGTAATCACAGGTCAAACTAGTTATGTCCAGATAAATATTTAAACGCTCAACATTGTCAGACACGTGCTTTTCTTGAACGACACGTGTTTTACCCGAAAAACACGTTCAGTTGATATTGGAATCAACTTACCTCATACAATTTACATCAAATAGCTTAATTATCAAATTATATAGCGATTATAAAATTGATCGAGTATTTTATTTTCTAGTTTGTTTAAATATTGACGGTCAAAACAATGGCAGTTTAGCAGATTTATTGCAGTATTTATCACGTCATTCAAATACTGAATAATTATAATAATTGGATTATTGACATCAAATTAGCTGTCTTATTGCCTGTTTAGTTACGTTATTCAGTTTGCTGCCTAGAGAAATTTCTACACCACTTGAAAATTAAGTCCTTTAGTACATGGTCAGACACAGCACCTACTTCCTCAGTGCTTCAATGGCTTGATATTTTCAATGATAATTCGATAAAGTCGATAAACATTGACGCTGAAACTTTATGTAATAAAATAAATAATTTGAATGGGAGTGTTTTTTGTATGCTCTAACTAGCTTTCTATATTTCACCAAGAATGGTGAAATATGTTTAGGTATTCATAACAGCGCATATCCATCCAAAAATACATACGATAGAAACGTTATGGAACTAAGTCACGATTTGTTTAAAAACGTGCATTTCCCAACTGTACCTTGCTTATTGCTAACTTAGAATACAACAACTTAGTATTCAATTATTATTAGTAATTTCGCATGAAATTAATTACCTGAACAATATTGTTACTATATTCCGTGACTGCAACTATATTGCGACTTCCTAGATTTGTTTCCTTATCATTGAGGGCCATGGCGCGGCCTTAACCGGACACTTTTTCGATTTGCAGTAAATAAATGACGCGAATTAACTGCCGTTAGAAATGTTTGTTTTCCTGTTTAATATAATGTTTTAACTTTTACTCTGTATTTTATCATTTTAATCATTATTTGAAAATTATTTTAATATTTTTCTAAAGTAATTAACGTCTTGTCAAATTTTGTTTCTTCGTTTTTTTTTTACTTTTTTTTTGCTTAAATATTTGAAAGGTGCTGTCGTAGAGTACAATAACAAGACTTTAAGGAATTTAGTAGCTATGTCTTAAAAAACAATGCCAATTTATCGTCAGAAAATCAACCACTAAAACAGATATATAAAGGAAATTAGTATTAAAGACTTAATGCATAAAACTAGACTTACATATTCGTAGATTAGTAGTTTGCTTAAAGGAACAGTAAATACCCAACTTACACTTGACACCTTTTTTCGTCTCAACGAAGATGGTGTGACCTTGCCTTATACCGGTAGCGTTACTCAATGAAAACTGTGGAGCCAGACATCGCAACACTTTTTCCTGATTAGTCTCTGAATCAAATGGTCGTGTCGTCCGCAAATGAACAGTGTCGTGTAGTGAAAATATTAGTGTTAACTTAAGTTTTACTTGTTCTAGGTAAAGCTGCAAAATGTTAACAGGATGGCGATTGGCGTTGTCGAAATGTGAGTGGATATTTTTTGTTTCATATTTATTGAGTTTGTTGTTTTTGGGTTTTAGAATTTGATAAAAAAATTAATAATGAATTAAATATTATATTTAATTTATTAATTTTGTTATGGTAATGTCATGAGTGTTATAATTTTGCATGACTGTATTGTTTTATAATTATGTGGTTTTATTAAAAATAATAGTCAAATAAGTTATCGATTAGGAGTGAACTCTACAGTAATTTTATTATATTGTACCTTTAGATTTTTTTTAATATTTACATAAAATAGTTATAGATAAATATTTTGATTATGATTTATTTAGGGGAAGTTTGAGAGTCACATTACTAAATTTAATTAAGTAACTAGATGTGGTTTTGTACATTTTTATTGACTTAATTAAGATTTTTTATACTGTAACATTTTGTTTTGCGGATTAAATTTTGATTTGATTGAAAAATATCTGTTGCATTTGAAATTGATATTAGATTACTTTTTCCTAAGTGCCATTGAAAATTGATAAATCCTCTCAAATTACATGTTTATCACTGAACATCAACTTACCTTCTTATTAAAATTTTATATATTTATTTCCAGTATTCATAATACCGCAAAGGTATGTCTTGGCGGTGATGGCCTTACTGGCCGTAGCCAATGCGTATACTATGCGAGTATGCCTGAACTTGGCCATCACACAGATGGTTAAGAAGACCAGCTCATCCCATGCAAGTGTCAGTGCAGATTACGATCCCCTTATATGCCAGGACCAGAACGTTGCCCTAACGAATTCGTCTGACGCCCGGAGTTTCTATGGGACGTCGAGAGCTGATGCTGTAAGTATTAGAAGCTATTGATACAATTCTTGATCCGAAGGTTGTGTTGGTCTTGTTAGGTATTCGGAGAGTGACTAGAAATAGTGAATGACATAGAGTTTTAAAAGAAGAGAGAGGATTTTTTTCACCAGTGGGATTTTTCATAAGACAGAGAGGTTTGGAAGAAAGGGAAAGCCTTGACGCGACAGTGGGATCTTAGATAGGATTATTAAATAAATAATTCAATCTAGTCATCAAATACTTTCAGAAATATATTTCTAAGTCACTGTTTTATCTTAAAAAATACTTGAGCAATGTCTCTATTGTAACACATTTTGAAATAGCACAATTACAAAACGGAAATTCACTCATGGACAATAGTAGTCTGACTCAGTATGCTATCAACCATGGTCGGTTCAATCTGGTAAAACGTGAAGTTATTAAAGTATTTAATGTTGACGATCATTCCCACCACTTACCTATTTTTCTGGACTGGACATGCAAAATGATAGTGTAAGCTTGATTAGAATGTATTTGTTACAAATAAGGTATTTTTCTTTTTTTAATTTCTTCTGTTTGAGTTCTTTGACCTTGCAACATATTTAAATTTGATCATTAGATTTGCTCATATTCCAATGTAGGTATAAGATAGATCGATGAAACATTTATTAACGACCATGAATCAATAAAATTTCAAATCCGATCTCGACTTTTAATGAAATAGTTTGAGAGGAAAAGAAATAAACTCTTTATTGTTGTCATGCGAAACAAAGGCAGTAAAAAAGTAATTCCAAAAATTGCAAAACGATTCTATTAACTTTTTACAGCACAGAAGAATGAGTGTTTTTTCTAGTGTTTATTCACAAATTAGTCAAGATACGTAGTAATTTACTTTATTTCTTTACAATTTTCTTGTTGTTGTATTGCAGTTCAGTTGTAAATTGAACTACCAATGAGAATACATTAGTTTGGTAAATAAAAGATTTTAAGCGTTGCTGTTTCTGCTATTGTATTTACTTAAATTGAATAGTCAGCATCAATATATCATGTTGTATCCAACAATACTATTATAATTAAAACCATCTTATAGTACCGCTATAGACACGTTGAAAGCCACGAGACTCGGTTACATTTAGTGTTTTCTTAATTGAAACCAATATTGAAAACAAAAGACGAATATTTTCAAAACCGCAAACAATTATAGAAAATATGCTTAAATTATTTTAAGCGGTATATAAAATAACGTTATTATTCGTTTTACGAAGATTAACATTTAGTATAACTTTTTGACAAACAAAGTCACATTTTTCATTACGGTAGGGTTATGGAGTTTTACCTCATATGTGAAATCAACTCTTGGCTTACCATTAGCATTATTAACTTAAACTTAACGGGAAAAGGGATCTATTATATCAATGGACTAAACAGACCTCCCTGTGGAACGCCTGAAGGATTTCTTATGATATAATAAGACTTGGGCGTTTCGTCTGAGTTTTACTATTAACTACAAAATTAATTTATATTTGCACTAATAAAATCGAATAGTATAGGTTACCACACCCATGACTAGGTTATAGGGATCTATCCCCCACTTCTGCATAGGAATACTTTTTACTTATCCACAAAATCAAATGCTTTGCCTAAGTCTGAGTCAAGGATTAGGTTTGGGCATGTGATTTGAATGCTTATAAAACCCCCTCAACATAAGAACAATTTTTTTAATGCAGTAGTAGTTCATGGAAAATTGGTAGGAAGTACTTAAAACGCAATAAAAGCTACTGTTACATTACCGAGTTTACATTTTATTTGAAGATTATTTATCTTGTTGGTATAAGTATTTGTTGTGTTGATAATGTTTGTGACAATGACATTTATCTAAATGCTAGGTAAATAAAGGCTCTCGATATTCTCAGATAGGTCTGGAGATTATTTTAATGCTATAAGATTTGTTTCACGTGTAAAACCCAGTGTGGTAGAAATCTTATCATTGGCAACTTAGGTAAAAACTTTTTACATCACGTTACGATATTTTGCGTAATACTTTTTAAGTAACATGAATGTTTAGGTATATTCCATTTGGAACAACTATGAAAGAATGATTCTTGGCAAAGTAACGTTTATAATGTACTCGTGTCGTATATCTGTTTCTTCATTTATTACAAACATGACATATATTATCAGGGAAACATTTTTTTGCGTCGTTTTTAGACACTGCTATAAGTTTTACAAATAGAAATAGAAATCTGACAGAACTGTAAAAAAACATTATTGCTTGAGAATAGACTACACAGGCGTAAACTTCAATTAAAACATTAAACTCTAGGTCCTTTTTTATATATAGTCCTTGAAAAAAAGAAGGAAAATATGAAATAAATTCGCCCTTTAATTTGCCTCATTTATATTATTATTTACAATATATTACAAAAACAAAAAATAAAGTTTTAAATCTGATTGTCTTGTAGGAAAAGAATAAGGAAACAATATTCGCAGTGACTGTCTCATGATATGAACCACTTAAGTGATATCAATTGCATGTAAATTGTGAGGAAATAAATCGTTAAATTTCCGACTGTTCTTAATTCAGATCAGGTTTATTTTAGTTCTGTTTAAGTTCATTGGTCTTTCTGGAATAGTGTGTCCTTGCTTTATTTAAATATAAAATAATATAGGTATGAACAGAACCGGATAATATTTAAAAATGTGTTACCTAACTCACTTGGTGACGGTTTGGTTACTATGCATTTTAGTATTGACTACTTTGATACTTAGCCGCCGACGTTGCTATAGCGTCATAATGAGGCGGAGCTCTTAAAGGATTAAGTTTGTAGCTTTGAAAAACGCAGTTGTAGTGTGCTGTTACGCTTCCACAAGTGCAATACGATCAATAGCAACTTTAAGAGTTGGAAGTATTCCCTCAGCTGTGACGAATCCTTTCAATCTTCATTATTATATTCCCTAGAACCCTTATTAAAAAAAACCTTCATTGTTCCAGCAATTATTCGAATGGAGCGAAGCAACTCAAGGTCTAATCCTTGGTTCCTTCTACTACGGGTATGTGCTTACCCACATCCCTGGAGGCATGTTAGCTGAACGTTATGGCGGGAAATGGGTGCTGGGCGGTGGTCTGCTATCTACTGCTATTTGCACCATCATCACGCCAATCACCGTCAAAATGGGAGGCGCCACAGCTATCTTCATTTTGAGAGTCATTGAAGGTTTTGGCGAGGTAAGTTTTTCAACTGATGTTTAGATTAAATGAGGAAAGTGTAGTAGGATCTTAAGTAGGCTCATGAAGAACGGAAAGAGCGAATTGTGTTTGTTACTCAAACACTCAAATTTTTAAAGTAGAGCCGTTGCTTATATGAGAGATGCCGAACAGTGTGCTGTCTCGTAATGATAGCCTTTTTTCGTAAGATCACTGTAAATGAAACAAAAAAATAACATTTTTCCTGTAGGTATGTTAAAATTATGGTGATAAAAGTTCTTTATGTACAAGCATAGATATATGTTTAACATCGCGATATAAGCAGGAAAAATTCCATTAGTAAAATCGCTCTTCAAACCTAATCTCATCTACATTGGACCACAACGATGTATTTTTATCGATATCATTACATAAAAGTGTGGATCTGTATTATCTCCATTCATCTTATAAAATGATTGAAGACACACTTCAAGTCAATCTTACATACTAAAAACGTGCAAATTATCTAGTATTTGCGTAGTCGTTTTGAATAAATGGGTTTTCCATAGTCTAGTGTTTATTGAAGTAGCTTATTATAAAAAGTAGTTTGCTTAAGAAAAATAGTAGATAGTTCATTTACGGTTTAGACATTTATGCACTATTATGTGCTTTGATATTCATGTGACTCGTAGTTCGATAATAGTTAAAATATATATATATTATATTGAAACCGGTATATCAATACTATCTAAGATAAAGGATATCAAAGCATTAAACTTGCCCTTAATTCAACAATGTTTTGATATAATGATAATTAATAAAAAAGACATTTGATTAACGGTTGCCAGTGCGTGGTCATAAATCGCGGTTCGCAATTTAGATTAAGGCTGTTCAATAATCTGCAATACTAGCCAGCCAGTTAGGAAATGTCGATTCCAGCGAGCTCATTTAAAAAAATGACGTGATAAAGAGATAAAATTTATCCTATTTACCTACAGAAGGATAGCCATTTCATTTGACTAGTTTTACATTCAAGACATCCAAGTAATCCAAACTCTTTTTTGTTCCCAGGGCCCAACGATGCCAGCGTTAATGGCGATGTTATCCAAATGGGCACCCAAAGCGGAGCGAGCTCGTTTCGGCGCCATCGTCTTCGGTGGTGCACAGATAGGAAACATCGCAGGATCGTACTTCTCTGGTCTCATCATGTATAATGGAAGCTGGGAGAATGTGTTCTACATGTTTGGAGGACTTGGTTTACTATGGTTCGTGCTATGGGTGAGTTTATGTTTTATTGTTTAGTTTATGAGCATTTGATTTGCCAAAGTTTCAAATTAGCGTTTTTGTGATGTAGGGTTAGGGTCTTGCTAGAAAGTAGGAGCCGTACTATACATATTTTTTATAAGATAAGTATAGATCACATTGAAAATTAGAGACCAGCAGTAGGATAATATGAGTTTATAATCCTTGCATAATATATTATGAATCAAAGTATTCCGCCGTGTCTGACTGTTCGCGATAAACTCAAAAACTACTGCACTAATTTTCTAATAGTCAGAAAAGGTCAGAACTGGGTAATATTTTTACGACTAGAAGTAACATTCGCGCGGGTAAAGTCGCGGGCAACAGTTAGTATAATATAAATAATAGAGGTAAAAATAGGTACCGATTAGTTCAGGTTAAACTAAAAACTGTTTATCTAGATAATGCAATGGTTTTTTGCTATAGTTAAATATTATATTTCATCTTTACATAATAATATAGTTAAGAGCCTGTAGTTAAATATTAGAGATAAATGACGCAACCGTAAGCAGTGCAGTCAAACAGTAGGACATTATTGTTTGGTTAGCAAACATAAGTCTTGTTTGAGGAATCTTTCTTAGAATTATACTATATGTTTTTATTTGAAATATTCAAATTCTGCATTCTATTTTTGTAAGTAACCTTCACAGAAAAAAAAAAATCAAATCTTTTCTAATGAATAAGTTACCAATAATAATTAGGTCTGAGACTAAATTATGTCAAAATAAGACTTTTGACATTGTAGAAGAGAAATAGTGCATAATACCATGCGTAGTCTCTACTCGCTTCTAAAGGTAAAACCCCGCTCAAAGATCTCTTTATAAGTACTTAGATCCATAGTTGAGGTAAATAACCCATATCTCTTACTTCAAATAGTTAATTAAAATCTTGTGCTTTGTGGTTAGCCGCAGTAGCTTTTTAAAACAGTTGAAGATTAATTCCAGCTAAGCTTTTGTTTGCAGTCAAAGGGGAATACCTCAAATCAGTGGCAAAGTATTTCGAAAATGAACTTTATTTAATTGACATAAAGCTGTTATTTACTTGTTAGTAATTTTGTGGTTGATGTTACCGACGTCATAATATCAATGAAAAGGTCAAGGATCTTTTAAATTTTCCATTAAAAACTTACACATGGATGCCATTTGAAGTGTAATAATAACATTTCTGTACCATAACATTAGTTTTTATACGATCACGTGAAGTGTTTCTATTTTTACTGGTTCGAAGAATAGCTTGAAGTATTCCAAACACAATATTTGTATAAGAATGTTATACAATAACACGTAATAATAACTCATAATTTTTGCCCGTGATTCTTATATTAACACTAACATGATTAGTTGAGGACATCTGATTAAATATTAAGCCTAACAAACAAGCAGTCATTTAAAGGAGAATATGATGAAGTCAAAAAAATCAAACATCTCATTTGCAAATATCTTTAAACCAAGTTATACTTGTATTGAGGGTTTCAAAGTAGGACTATTGTAGTTATGAAATCAAAAGGATGTTCAACGTTGTCTATAATGGCGTTTAACTTTAACAATTCCACTAGCCTTGCTTTACGAGTTCATAATAAACTCAAATTTCGGGTACGTTTTAAATAGGGCTTGTTCTAATCTTTTAACATGGTTTTAATCGGCTTCGAGATCTACTTAGGACTTAAAATTTTCCTTTTTTTCCAGTCGCTGCTATGCTACAGTACTCCGAATACCCATCCCTTCATCTCGGACAGTGAAAAGAAATTCTTGAACCAGAACGTTGATGCCCTGATCCATACTTACGCGAAGAGGCTGGACCCCATCCCATGGAAGGCGCTGCTCCGATCTGTACCTCTGTGGGCTTTGATTATTGCCGGTGTAAGTAGAAATTGATTTGATTTATTAATTTAAAATAACTGGCCCTTATTAGCCATAGACCAGGATAAATAAGGGGATTCGAAAGGAAGTTTTTGTTTAATAGAAATAGCCATTTCGCCCTAATACTGAAAGACGGTGGTGGGTTGATATCAATCTCCTGATAAGATTTTGGTGTGAAAAGAATAGTCTAGAGACTAATGGAATAGACATTCGAACAGACGCTGGAGAAATGAGATGTCATCATCTTGCACACAAAAATTGGATTGACACAAAAATTTATAAAATAAATATTGGTTAAAAATATGTATTCAAGGCTTCCATTTTGATTTTTATCTTATTGACAGAAACAGTAGCAATTTCACATTTTTATTGCCCTGGATTTTAATATAATCTGATAAAAATACTGCAGTGTACCACTAGAAAAATACTAAGATTATTTTAACAATCTGTTTATCAAGAAAAAATCTCTACCTATCACGATTTGTTTATCTCCAATTGTATAGATGTATGTCACATAGTTATGAAATTGCACGAGAAATAGCTTATTACCACATCGGTTCCCGATAGGTATTTTTTTTTTAAATTGTGATGACATTTGTCAGTATTATCAACTAAAATAATGCCAGCAGAACAAGTACCCCAAAACAGAGACAACTAGATTTCAAGCATATGTTCTTCCAGGACTCGTAATTGCGCTATGTGAAGACCAACGAAATAAGGAAAATCATGTTTATTCGTACTAAACTGATATAGAGTAAAATTGATAGCGTTTTTGTGTCTTGTACAACCTATTCTATCAATTTTTTACTCTCCGTTATAGTTAAAAAATATCTACCTTACTGTGCACTTAATTCACCAGGAACAAAAACAATAAAAAATAATCTCTCCTACTTCCAGATTGGTCACGATTGGGGATACTTCACAATGGTCACTGACCTTCCTAAATACATGACTGACGTCCTCAAGTTCAACATCAAGTCCACTGGTATGCTGTCAGCCTTACCCTTCGTGGCTATGTGGATTGCTTCGTTCTTCTTCGGTCTCATATGCGACTTCTGCGTCAAGAGAGGATATCACTCCATCAGGAATGCGAGGAAGATTTATACAACTATTGGTAAGTTTCAAATCTCTATTTTTGTTACAATAATCAGTAGCAAAGTCAATAATTGGATTGCTCTCTGATTCATAATGTCAGAAATAGCTATTGTCAGTCAATCAATTTCATCATTAATATCTCATGAAATAAAAATGAGAAAGAATAGGACAACTTTTTAGTGTAAATAGACTTGACACTAAAACTCATTATAACGATCAACGTCTTTCCTTATTTCAATAGGCCAATTTTCTTTTGCAATGATTATTATTTTCAAAACGTCTTCATTGTGTTATTCTAATTACAGCGGCCACCGGTCCCGGTATCTGCATCATCATGGCTTCCTACTCTGGCTGTGACACAACCCTCGCCGTTTTCTGGTTCATCTTCGCTATGACCCTCATGGGTGCCTACTACAGTGGTATGAAGATCAACCCGTTGGACATCAGCCCCAATTACGCTGGTACCACCACAGCCATGGTCAACGGTATTGCCGCCATTTCAGGCATCATTTCACCCTACCTCATTGGATTACTGACTCCAAATGTAAGTAGAATTATTCTTCTGATTAATTTCAGAAAGAATGTGACAAATATTGTGTTCTATATTTATTATTTTTTAGTAACTTCCTCAGTCTTGACCTTGCCCTTACTGCGTTACGGAACTAAACTAGTTAAATACTCAAATTAGTTTCGGATTAGATACGATTCCGTAAACAGTTAGTTCTGTTTGCTTTGTTCCGCTGTTTATTTTAATGAAAACTTGTCGTATCTTAAAATTAAAGAACACAATTTTTCCGTTTACTCATCACTATGAATGAAAACTCCAGTCTCTTTAAAACTTTTTTATTTCTTTTACAGTCAACTTTGGAACAATGGCGCATCGCTTTCTGGGTGTGCCTTGGAGTCCTAGTCTTTACAAACGTAATCTACATCTTATTCGCGAGGGGTGAACAACTCTGGTGGGATGACGTCAAGGTTCACGGCTACCCTGAAGGTTGGAAGTACGGTGACCTGCCTACGAGACAAAACGACTCAGAAGGACAAAAGACCGAAAATATCGAAAAAGACAAAAAGTGAAACTGCGACTGCGACTGCTAATCTACTGTTCTTGTAAATATTGTAACTATAATAGGCTAATTTTGTTATTTATGAATAAGATTATTTAATTTCAATGTTCGGATGTTTTTTTTGTTTCCCTGAAAATTTTATAGATTTTTACCCCTTTTTTATTATCCCTAACCTTTACTTAATAAAAATATTAAAAAGAAATATCGTCGCGAATCTTCTTCGATTTGCTCGATTCGACTCAAAGTTCTGATAGGTGGCACCCTCTTTGTCAAAAATGTACTGGACCCTTGATCACTTTTGACAGAAATGCATGGTAGAGAAACAATGAACTCAGGTGAAATGGTAATAAGCTTAACAAAAAATAAACTTTTGATAATGTTTAATTTCGCAGACACTGCCCGAACTCAAGTGTGAGGTAAAAGTTCCTTGAGAGGTGGTAAAATTGTTAATCGATACTATAAAAAATAATTGACAATATAACTTGTAAATGAGGGCATTTACAAGAGAAATATTCTAATTATCAATTTATAATTAAGAACAATACTAACCACATAATTCATTTATAATTATTGTAAAACCGTTTACCTATTTAGTGCATGTGGTGTTAGCCTGTAAGTGATTGTTACGCTCACATATGTTTTATTTGCCAATTCTAATGTAATGTTATGAGTAAACAATTGTTGGCTAATCTAAAATAAAATATTTTCAAAAGTTCACAAATTTCAAAAGTAGGATCATACATTAAATTTGGTGCGTGATTTGCAACGCATTAAAATGTACCGACCAAATGTGGATGACCAGACCATGGACCAGACGTTGCATGGCCGTTCAGGTTTAGTTAGTAAGAGTTTGACACTACCTACTTCCTCCGCCGCGGTGGTAAGTATCCATGAAGATATCCCCACCTTACGGTAAGAAGGTAATAATATTATCCCATACAGCTTTTATTTAAATAAGCTTTTAAGCACACACACCACAAAATGCCCTGCAGATGTATGCTCCTACATAGACCTTCAGACACATTTTCATTTATACCTCAAGGGTTGAAAAAGCAAGCTAATGTGGCCTTAGGTATACCTAAGGGCACATTAGCTAGGATCCTATCCTATCTCTTCATAAACCCCACGATGAGGTGACGACTCGCCCCGAGTTGTTAATTATTTTCATTCTTAGTAGTTGTCTAGTAGGTACTGATAACACAAGCTATTTCAGTATGCTTAATTTGAGACTAGATGGCGTTGAAAATATTTATTTATTAACAAACAGCCTTTGTTTAAAAAAAAATACCGAAAGGCCATTTTCCTGTTACAATTCTTTACAATAACCTCGGATCTAATTATGAAGTGCAAAATTTATTAATAAGCTTTATGGCTAAGGAAATTATGAAAATAATAAAAAACCTTCCCTTCAATTGAGATCAAATGCAATAAAAGTATTAATTACAATGATAACATTATTTATATAAAATACGGTGTAGTTGAATATGTCCGTGATATTTTTGTAAATCTTTTAACAATTAGTAAGAAAATGCCGCCAAATATCTTAGAGGAGATCAATATTCTTCCGGAACATAAATAAAATACTCAGTGAAGCACTAAAATGGTTCCTACAGGTTCTTACAGGATTGTCATTCTTATTTGGCGAACGGTTTTATTAGTGTTTGTACTTCTATAAACAAAGATTTTTTTTTAAATACAAACCTGGTGTGAAATTGGTAAGACGCCAATGTTATTCTATCAACATCATTTCAGCCTCCCAATTGGTTAGACCTTCCATAATTTCTGCCACTTTTCTCAGTGTTACGCGACCTTTATACAAGTGTCTCCAGCAAACATTACTAAATCACCAACGCACTCTTGGTCGGCCCTAAGTCGTGGAATATTTAAATGTATTTCATTTAAATATTCCACGACTTTCAAACAACGCCGTCTAGTCCTAAACTAAACTGAGCTTGTATTATGAGTACTAGACAACTGATAAACATATTTATACAAGTACTTCTAAATATTGTACCAATATTTATGTTTTTATTCGATTCTATCCTACTAACATTATAAACGAGAAAGTTTGTAAGTGAGGATGAGTGGATGCTTGTTACTCTTTCACGCTTAAACAACCGGAATAATTTTGATGAAATTCGGTGAAGAATTAGCTGAAACCCTAGGTTAATAGATAGGCTACTTTTTAACCGTCTACGCTAGATAAAAATATGTCAAATCCCCAACTGGTTAAAACTGCATTCTCATATACGTCGGTATTGTTATCGTAATCTCCAGATACTAGACAGATCATTGTATCCCTTTTAACAATACTGATAGGTTTTATCTCAATCTTATCCATATTATTGTTGACGCAATAAATCTTGAATAATGGACGTAACACGGAATGACAAACAACTTTAAAATGGCTCCCGCAAATAAAGATTTTGAATTTATCATTGATAAAAAGTCGCCAAAAATTTTGAGGAAAACGTAATAACAGGTAAAATTTTATGAGAGGAAACTTAGCACCTCTCTTGATATTTATTATTACATACAGGAAAATCATCTCCTTCTAATTTTATTATAAAACGTGGTGACCGCAGCGCGTGCTCTACGATTAAGCCTGCTTGCTACGTTTACTTATTTTACAAGCAATTAATATTGTTTACATGCACTACACACTAAGATACATTTTTTTTGCACCAGTTTCTTTCTTTCAGGGGTTTTCTTTGCTTTGGCTACCACATTCGCGACACGGATTTGTCTCAGCACAACGATCGTAAAAAATTTGTTTATGTGTGGGAAATAAATATTATAGAATCATTTTATTATGAATAAGATGGAGTTTCTTGCCCGATCTTCTCCATAAAAATGACATTTTGCAAACGCGCAACTAGAGTCAGTTATGTTTTAAAAGTGCCTGAACGCGAAATAAAAACCTTTTGATTTTGATTCAACGTCTGAAAAAATTTGGTAAATCTTAAACAGCGCCATCTCCTTGCGCGTCCGCGAACTATATAGTGTAGTAGTTTGCAAAGTAGTTCTGAGTTTTTATTTGGTCTAACTGTGAACATAAATAATTAAATTTTAAACTACCATTATGATGCAGGAGCTAGAAAATAATTAGTACATTCCAAATGATTTGACTCTATTTTTGTGCTAAAAGTACCAGTACACCATATCAAACAGGAGCTCAATAAAATTCAAGATTTTGCTTTAGCTTCATCAGACTCATATCTATGCTGTTGAAAGTAAAAGTCATAGGAGCTTTAGTGACCGAGTGATGTGGCTTTATTACATTTGTCAGCGTTCCTAGCGCGCTTCGCCAGAACGCATCTTATTTATTTTTGAAATTTTAAACCCACCATTAAAGTACATTATTTTGGTATACTTAAACTACCTGTAGGATTTTGTTTAGATGATTTAAGTAAAATATATCGGCCTTTAGATAATTTCGCTTAAGAAACAGAATGCTGTCGTATTAAAAAAAAGCGGTATTGAAAATTCAGTCTTCTACTAATTGTATTTTGTATTATCGTTGAAAGTCCTCGTAACGATTACGTTGCAAATATTCTAGTTTTTTCATCGATTTAGCTACTAGAGATAGTGTTAAAACCATGTTTTAAGATTATGTCAAAATTCGTCTGTAGCTGAGTTGATAGGTAGAAAACGGTTGTCAGTCACTATTTGCGCTGGACACGTCATAGTAGCTTTTAGACAATACAACTGTTGGGTAGAGGCCTCTTCCTTTTCTCCGAACCTCTCTGTTTTTCTTGATATCTGGCCAATTACCCACCGCACTACTGATAATAATATCATCACATATTACATAAATATACAGTGAAACAATCAGTTCAGTGTCAATTTTTATAGAGTAGCAATGTTTATACATACTTTGCTTTATCTTTACAAGGCCTGTTAGTGCCATTGTAAAGTTGATCCTCCAGGGTAATAAAACGAACTTTTTCAGTCAAATCTTACAACATTCGCTCGAGTTCGGTTTGCCAGCATATTATATTTAACTAGACAAAAATGACCTACTGTGCCTAAATAATGAAAATTATAGTAGAATTCTAGCTGACCCGTGCCATATCCAGTTATGTCACTGAATTGGTTACACCAAGGCCGTGGATCTCTTTATCATTCGTCTAAATGATATGCATATTTTTTTCTGTTTTGATGACACTTGAGACGTCATTTGTCGCTTATTTTGATAAGATATTATCTAGCCACCTGCATTGCTCTTAACCATTTTTAAATCCTCTAAAAAAATAAAAATAAAACGGAAGTTGATAAAATATCCCGAAGGTTTGAAAAAAAAACCTAATAGACCTTCATAAATCTAATGACCAGTTACCTTTTATCATATTTTACGAAACTTTATACTAACTTCACAAAATTCATAAATTATTAAGTCTACTTTTTTGACCTCAGTTATCAATTGCTAAAGGACAAAAACCTTGTGTTATCAACAATGACGATCAAAAATCTGCATTCTCAGGAAAAAAAAAATTAAATGATAATTATTAACCAAATCCAATATTTTAAGGAATTAAAATTAAATTGTCACTCATAAGTCCCCCTGCACTAATCCCGATTATTATTTGGGGTCAGCAGCATGTCTTCTTCATCCCCACGTTCCTATCTGACGTCATCTTGCATGTATCACTGTTATTAATATACCCATGCCTTCTCCGTTTCTATGTAAGCCTAATTAACCTAAGAATAAAAGAATCAACAACGTTACATTGAGACCATCGCATTTAATTATTATTGCTCCATTGAAATATGAATAAATAAATTTTGAATTTTGAATTTTATAAATATTTTGTTCACAAGAGCTTCTTTTTTTAGAAATTAACAAACAAGCGTTACTCAGTGACAAACATTTTTACGAAGTTGATAATTATCTTGTATGACAGCTTCTTAAGATTTTTACTTATCTCAAATTTAATATGTTTGGAGTGAACTTGTTATCAGATTCTCTGTCAAAGAGATAACACCCATGGATAGGTAGTAGGAGGTAGTATTGACAATTGTGTCATGTGAAGCATTCCGTATTTATTGTCTTTTTTATAGAGTATATTAGTATAGAGTTGTGTTTGCTAAGTGAAGCATCAACATGACTCTTAGGGGATGGCGGCGGTTTCTGAACAAGGGTGAGTCGAATTTTCATTTTTGGATTAATTGTATTGTGTAGAGTTATATTTTATGTTATTAAATACAGAACATTTTTATAAAGTTGAGTTTCCCAATCAAAATTGTCAGTTGATCAATGTTTGCATGGCTGGACTAGGACATTTCTTGTAATAAACTATTGTCTTTTATGTAGTGGTGATTTTTAAGCACAGAAGTGCTACTTAAATAAAAGACTCGGTTTAGTAAAATGTGTTGTGTACTTGATCCAAGTTCAAAGGAACTTTTTAATAACTAAACCTGTACTAACAGTTATAATCTTGTAAAAGAAAATATACAGTGTTTATATAGAAAAAGTTTTGCAAAGATTGCAAATGAATAATCATCTTAATGACGTTACTGCGGTACGAATTATAATTCTTTCGACAGTCATTATTGTTTGCTCTTCAAGATACGTAATACTATTATTGTTATTTAGTTAGTGAGACGTTCCCCAAAACGCGCGTGACTAAGTTGATATGCTGTATAGGAAAGATTACCATAGGGCTCCGGTTGCTTGCGTTTTTATGTTATGCTATATTCATATCAACACCCAGGGCCTACCGCCATACTTTAAAGGAATGTTATTGCAACTGTGAAAGAGAGACGTCGTTTATTGCACGCGTATATTACTTTAAAAAGAGATGGTAGACCCCCTTCCACCTTATAAGACTTCTTCGATTCATCCATACAAATTTTTGCCACTATTCATTTCTCAACATGTTTGTCACAGATTTATACTAGGTTTTTTGAAAAAGAAAGATTTTGACCTCAAAACGTGGACTTGCAAGCAATAGGCGACTTCTAAAATGATCTTTTAAGTTCTGGATCTATTTTCATGACCACGTTTGAACAAAAAGATTTCATTTCTTAGATTCTAAATCTACTTTGCGTAATGTTTTCGAAAAAAAAGACGAGCTACAACGCGAAAGAACAGAAAACGAATAGACAACTGCAACATAAGAGCGACGGAGTAAACCAAAGACTCGTAACATGTATCAACTCAACTGTTTATCAAATGTGATAGATTTTCTTGTATGACGGCATTAGTTCCGATTTCAGCCACGTGCTAAATGATCCTTGTAGCTCTATATCTAGAAATGTCCTTCATTTTTGACGTGTGATGTGAGTTTAACTTGTCTATCCACTATATTAAACTTGGAAAACCCATCAAAATATGAAATTGCATTTTTCTAAACACCGCTATGATTATCGCAATCTCAAGACACGAGGCAGATCAGCATAAACCATTTTACAATACTGATAAAAGTTTATCTCAATCATGTCAATATTATTGTTGACGCAAATAATGTGGAGTAGGTTACTGACGTAATTAAGAATGCCTAGATACTTTAAAACAACTCCCGCAAATAAATAAGATCCAAAAAAAATGAAAGGTAACTAAGAGGAGACTTATGTACTTTTCTGACATTGCTACACTTACCCGATTTCGGATAAATTATTTTAATTCCAGAATTTACGAATCTAAAGACAAGTTTGTAGAACCATGATTTTATATCGACAAACATACTTCGAGAGGACTTTAATATGGTCAAAATAAAATCCTGTTCGTTTGGCAATACTGAATTTACAATAAAATAAAGTTGATTTTAAAAATAAATTACATAAACGAAAAAAAAAACACCTTTTTGTGAACTATCGCCATCATCATTTCATTCTTTAATAACCTACTTCTGCGTATAACCATTCCTTTTTTTCTGATGTTTTTAAACCTAGCCAGATTATCAAACATCAACGCGTCGGTCATCCCCAATTCCAGCGACCAGTCCTTAGCTACTATTTAATCAGAATATCATTCATAACCGTCATACCATAAGATTGATTTTTCTTTACAGCTCTCATTATACCCCAGCGATATGTTTTGGGGGTGTTGGGTCTGTTCGCATTGGCCAACTCGTTCACGATGAGAGTATGTCTCAGTATGACGATAGTACAGATGGTACTCCATGTGGCTCCATCAGAACACATTGTGGGAGGAACCTGCCCGGATACCAATGCCCCTCAGTCTAACTCGGCTTCTAGTAATGTGTCGGTCACGTTTGAGGTAAGAGAGTGATTTTGTTTTGTTTAGTGATCCATACTAATATTATAATGAGAAAAGAAATCGAGACTTATATAATTACAAAAACCAAAATATTTACGCGTGCCATTGACACTATTAAACCTTATTAACCCTTACAAAAATACAGCCCAACTATGTGAGAAAGTGTCAGTCATTAAGTGTTAATCCATGTTAAAATGCAATTACTAGCGGATATAAATGTGTAATACCAAAGTTTAGTCTTTAATTTAGTAATATGTCATGAACCATCAGGCCTGGGTGTTTTAATCTCAGCCGAAATTCTATTAATCCCTTTAAAAAGTTTTTTTTACGTAATATTTTTAAAGGGTCGAGAACGATACGATTGGGATGAAGCGACTCAAGGCTTACTTCTCAGCGCGTTCTACTACGGCTATGTGATCACTCATTTGCCGGGAGGATTAATGGCAGAAAAATTCGGAGGGAAATGGACTGTAGGCTTCGGGCTCCTTTTGACGTCAGTGGCCACAGTTATCACCCCTTGGGCAGTTACTATTGGTGGCGCTACTGGATTGTTCATCATCAGAGTTATTCAAGGCATGGGTGAGGTAAGATAGAATATCCTCAAGTTTTTCAATAAATACTTACAAATATATTATTAAAAGATTGTACCCTGAACGGTTTCGGCCACGGTGTGTGCTGCATAGGTCATAAGCGTGTGGAATCATCGGTACTCCCTTACAATCATTGCACAATATTGCGAAAATCTGACGTGCCTTTTGAAACACGGAAACTGTAATAGATAAAAGCACAAAGTGCATTATCTATATCTATCTTTAGCGCAGTATTTTTCTAGTGACATGAAGATTACGTCAGCACATTTTTCACATGAATCACTGCTGAACATCTTATGAAGTGTAATGAAGATGCTTTTCATTACGCCTCATTCTAGCTTGAGATTTAATAAATATTTTTATGATTTGATCAGGGGCCAGTGACTCCGGCATTCGTTCTACTGCTAGCACGATGGGCGCCTCCCGCAGAGCGATCTCGGTTCGGTGCCATGATATTTGGAGGTGCTCAAATTGGAAACGTCTTTGGGCCATACGTTTCTGGAATACTTTTAGCCGATGGTGGTGATTGGGCAAATGTTTTCTACGTATTTGGTGGACTTGGAATCATTTGGTTCGTTTTCTGGGTAAGGATTGACAAATGTATTTTTATGGAAATTTATTTTTATTTCAGTAAAAACTAAGCACATTTTTACTAAGTCTGTATTTGTGCATTGTAGATCATTTACTGGTCTTATAAGCAAAAAGTTCCTCAACATCAAATTTTTACATTTGACACTTCTTCCGATTCTGTAATGCAATATATTTTTTTTATAATTCCAGGCATTACTATGTTACAACACACCAAATACTCATCCATTTATATCAGATGAAGAGAAAGATTTTTTGAACAAGAACATAATAGCCTCAGGTTTACATAAGAAATTGGACCCGGTGCCATTCAAGGCCCTGTTACGATCCGCGCCTTTGTGGGTCCTCATAATGGCAGCTGTAAGTGTCTTGACTACAGTTAAGCAATCTTCTTTAAGTACAATCTCGGAAAGCAATACAACAACAAAATTAGGATCGTTTTCCTTAAGATTGTCAGTATCGGAAACACGTTACTTTGAAATACAGTTGAACAATAGGGTTGATGTAATCGAATTAAGGACTGAGGCAAAAGTGTAAATGATTTGTTAAGAATACTGATAACTACTAATCCTGGTTATTTTCATTATCGTGTTTTTTTTGTTGTTTAATTCAAAAAAATCTAGAGGTCAATCTTAATTTAATCAGTTGCCTTTGTATTTAAAGGTCCCTTAATATTCATTTTTATTCGTCAATCGCGATGACTTAATTTTTAATACGATTTCATAGTTGCTATTGTCTACCTTGTTTGGTAATCATTACAGCATAACTAATTCTGTATTCTAATTTTAGATTGGTCACGACTGGGGATACTTCTCGATGATAACAGATCTTCCGAAATATTTCTCAGATGTTTTGAAGTTTAATATTAAGGAAACTGGCTTGATGTCCGCTCTGCCCTACATTGCGATGTACATCTTTTCCTTCGTATTTGCCAGTTTGTGCGATCTGTGTGTCAAGAAGAAGTGGCATAGCATTGGAACGGGAAGGAAAATATATACAACTGTCTGTGAGTGCAATACTTAATGGTATTAATGACACTTACCGCTAATTAGAGATCAACAATAATTATCTATTGATTTATAATTAAGAATCATATTACGAGGTTCTAATGTCGAAAGATGCGGAGTAGAAAAACACTCAATTATACGACATTTCAATATAATATACAACAATTAATCCTATTAGAGTAATTATAGAACAATTGAAGATCCAGTTACAGTTTTTTGTTTTACTTCAAGTGATCTGTCAATTTTTTCAAGTTTATAACTGATTTAACAATTAAGGTCATTGTTTTAGCTTCTTCGTTACCGGCTATTTTTATTATTCTGGCCTCGTACTCCGGTTGCAATCGGACGGCGGCTGTCGGGCTCTTTATAGCCTCAATGGCGTTCATGGGCGGCTTCTATAGCAGCGTCAAGATCAATGCCATGGACATAGCTCCGAACTACGCTGGGACGTGCTCGGCCTTTGTGAACGGAATTGCCGCCATTTCTGGTATAATTACACCGTATCTGATCGGGTTATTGACTCCTGATGTAAGTATTTTGAAAAAAATATATTGTATATTTTTTGTTTTATGAAATTATGGAGAGGTGTCAAGTTTAGGTTACAATTTTTTCGTGATTGTAGTCAAAATAATTTCAGCATATAATTATAGTCAAACTGGCGATAGGATCTTTTAGTTTGGGCAAAGGCCCAAACTGAAATATCCTATCGCCAACTCTAATAGTAATATTGCTGCTCTTGTAGAAGACAAACGTTGCCGGTCTAGACACGCTTCGACAACTGCAACAATATTTCTTTAAGAGGTAGCGGTAGGCTTATAGGTACCAAAAAAGTATACTAATCTAATTTGTTAAAGTTAAAAAAATAGTCAGGAAGACCAGAACGATGTGAAAAAAAATGTTCTTCTTCGCATGATTTAATTCAACCGAACATTTGCAAGTTCAATCAAGTGTAATCTCTTTTATTTAACTCGTTGGAGGAAAAAATAATCCTTAACAAAGAAAATAATGATAACTTTAGCTGATGATTAAGTACTGTTATCTAGGGATTTTAAATAAAATATATTTTTTTTTCATTTTTCTAGCAAACAATCCAACAATGGCGCATAGCATTCTGGACCATATTCGCTGTATTAATAGGAACGAATTTGGTTTACGTTATCTGGGGATCTGGTGAGCAGCAATGGTGGGATGACGTCGACAAATATGGATATCCACCTGGCTGGAAGCACGGTCCTCTGAAGAAACGAGAAATCCCTCCCGATGGCGAGAAGAAAGTTGTTATCCCAAAACATGACCATTCACCTGTAGCAAATGACTGATTTAATAATAAATTAAAAGGTTTAGTGTTCCTTTATTCTGATCTTAAATCCAAACTGCCTTATGTCTAGGCATAATTAATTTCTCTTCCTTATTTTTTTTTCTGGCTTGACCTGAATGGGGCCTCTACTTGTAAAGAGGTTATTCATTTCATATTTTATTGCCAGTGCCTGACTGTATAGGGTTAACGTACGAAAAAAAAAGGTAGCAGAAGCTTATGACAATAAAACAGTAAATCGAATTCAGTTATATCCCACTAATATTATAAACGCGAAAGTTTATAAGTATAGATGGATAGATGAACGTTGGTATCTCTTTTACGCTCAAACGGTTGGATCAATTTCGATGAAATGAGCTATGAAGTAAGTTGTCACCATGGATTAAAATCGCAGGAGGAGATAATCTTTTTACAGCTATAATCAACATTTGCGCAGGTCGCAGGCGCAGTCGTTACAGCTAGTTTCAATTATACTATTTATAAGTTCTTGTATATCTTTGATAGTCGTTACCGGTAGTCAGAAGCCAGAAAATCTGACAACCAGGTTTAACTGAGTAAATAAGGCTCCATTTGAAATATTGGTAGGTACTACGGTAGAAATACGGGGTAGAATAGTAACTGACTCTACCAAGGCAGATGATGATGCAAATTTAGTTATCATGACACAGATCAAAAAGTACTCAATATGGATAATACATACTTCATTTTTATTGTCATCATTCAAGATATCATTCTTATCGATTATGTAAAACCTCACTCATTCAACTCAAATATACTTGAATCAGGAAAAATTTAACGAAAAATAGAAACAGTTGTAAATATGCGGTAAATAAATTAAACGAGGCTTGCTTCGTTGTAAATATGCGGTAAATAGATTGAAGGAGGCTTGCTTTGTTATTAGTCACTTACATAAAAAATACGCTTAAATTCATAGGGTCGTGACGTCATGAGTACTCCTTACCTTTCATTCTCTTTGTCTAGACCTCATGAGTTAATCAAAGCATATTTTTGTTCGCAACGACTAATTTAAATTCACTAAACCGACAACGCATTTACCTTAGCACCTACTGTTTCATATTTATTACCGTATATAACATTATATACGTAATTCCCAACGTACATTACTATTAATAGAGTGCACAGACGTTCATCCACACTGGACAATGTGTTGTTTGTCACTGCTAATTAAACTAATGCAGTCCGCTGCGTTAGATGCCGTCTAATCGTATTATGCCATTAACTGTATTAAATTAGAAAGACGTTTTAGTAGTTAATAGTTGCCAAAAGAATATTAACGCTTAAGATACGACAAAAAAATACGACGAATATCATAAAAACAGTTATTTCGTTTTAACTTTTCTTATAATTATGAAGTTAAGTTTTTGTAGAGTCAAAACAGCGCCATCTGTTTGCGCGTCTTCGAACTATTAAGTGTGATTGTTGGCGAAGAGGTTCCGAGTTTGCATTAGGCCGCCACCGCTAACATTTAATTTGTCATGTACCAAGTTGTTTTAACTAGAGCATTAAGTGTTTTTACAAGAGTATCTTATCAACATTAGCTGGCATTCAAAGAGACCTAGTCATACCTATCCAGTTTTCGTAACTTCTTAATTAGTCTATTTGTTTACAAATATACATAGAGTTAATAATGTGTATATCTTGTACGAACCTACTTATTAGTAAATGTCAATATCCATAATGATGATTTGCATAACCGTTTTGTTCCTCATAAAATACAAATGTAATGTTAAAAACAAATCGTTTTTGGATATATCAAATCACAATACCCACTGATACTAAATAGGTACTAGAATTGTGTCTTAACGATAAAACCGGGTACTTGGCATAGCATACACAGGAATAAGATCGCAAAATATACAATGTGTTAGGTCCATACATACTGATGTTTACTGTATTTAAATATTTTAAGTCTACTTTGACAAAAATAATTATAAATATAATTAAGTTTTACACAAACATTTAAAATCTTTTCTTAGCTTCAACAAACTTCTTTCCAACATATCACAGAAAACAAACTTCTCATAAGAAATTGAACTTAGAAAGCAAAATTATCAGGGTTATTTTTAGCTCTACATAAAATAATTCAGGCTACTTTGCGAGTTGAAAATTGTAGGCAAAATAACTAAAAAGGACGGCGTCATAAATATGTCAAACAAACTTTTAACCCTACGAAAAGGTATGCAAAATATTTGGGGAAGCTTTGGAAACTGGGAACAAATTCCTGAGCGTCCATGTTCTGTTATTAGATATTTTTGTCGCAAAACTCGATGCATAATATCCTACGTTAATAATGCGACACTAAACTCTCTTGATAGTTAGGTACTGCATGTAGAAAATTGTAGACGCAGCTCCAAGTTATCCAAATCTTCGATGATAATAATATTATAATATAATGGCTCGATATTATATTAAATTTAGGTACAAGGATTGATTACATTGGCTGTAACACACATCTATGAATTAATCATTAATAACTCCACCAATAAGAATCAGATTGTGTAATATGATTAAAAACAAATCTTTTTTTTTATCAAAACCGCGCGCTACAAAAATAGTATCTAACAAATTCCATTCTTTAACGAGAACAGTCAGTTCAGAAAATCCAAACATTTGTGTCAAAATAAATAACGTAGTGTACTCGTTCAAATTTCAATATTATGACTGAAACCCTTTGGGTATCGGAGTCAAATCGACTCGACACTCACGTACTCTCACAAATAGCAATATTTTAAACCCACTCCGAAGGCACACGTTTCCCCACCAATATCAAGATTGTTTTCCTTTACGATGTTTGCAATAGAAAAGGTAGAGTTTTGAGGAAGATATTTTATGCATTTGCTGCTAACAGTAAAATGGAGGAACGATATTTGGGTAAGTGACGTTTTATTTTAAAATGTTTATTTGTTTCTACATTGCACTTGATAATGACAAATACAGCATGACAGTCAAGGGTCACATTTTGTTATGTGTCTGCTCTTGTTCTTGCATAGTGCAAAAAATACGTTTGTCGAGCTTATTTTTACTGGATTTGGAGACGATGACAATTAAATTTGTTTCGACGTTTCTTTTAAGGGTGGCCAGTTAGGTAACATCAATTCCAGGGAGCTTATATTTTTAAAGAAGGTGACATGTAAAAGAGATAACACACACTTTCGCTACCTTGAGCCGTCCATGTCTGTTCTTCCATAGAGCAGGGGTGGATTGCCTTAGGTCATACCATCATATTTTAGATTAAAAAAAATCAATTAGGCTTCATTTGCAAGTTGGACCTGTGCCTTAAGGTATTTAATCCTTCACATTTAATTCACATGCACAGAGACACCCAGAGTCAGAACAGGCTTTTACAGAATGCACAAATTCTTGTCCTACGTGGGGATCAAACCCGTAACACGTTGCGCACGGTGGTAATTGGCGTGGTGATTTACCAGTCGGCTATCCGGGCAGTCAGAATATAAGGACCCGGTTTCATCCCCTGAAATTGTCCCTTCAATTAAAGAGATAATGATAATAGGTAAGTATATTATTATCGAATACGTAACATTACAACAAGGAAGTTTGTAATTGAAAGTATTGACTGAGTAAAATACACGAGACGTCGTTTATTGCGACTGTATTAATATGCAAGAGCTCGTGCACCGGTAATTATAGGAGTAACGATGACATTTATACGACAAAGATTATGAAACAGATACGACAGATGAGATACACGAACAAAGTAAACGCGAGAAAAAAAGTGCAGTAGTGATGTTGCCTTTGTCATTAGTTAAGTGGAATGTAGAGACAGATAGAGATTCAAAACTTCACTTAGTTAAGTAGTCATTAGCTTATGAAGTTAAAATTTCTGTTATTTTGAGTATTTGTGTTATTACGATTGTGATATAACTTCTTTTTTATAAGCCAGTATGTTTCTGATAAAACAGGGACAATAATTTATTAATCTTTTGACGCAATATCTATTAAATTATTATTCTATTATTAAATTTAGTCAATCTATTAAATTTTCGTTTTTTAATACACACAAATGTTTTTTTTTTATTTATAAAACAAATCAGCATAATTATCATACTAAAAAAAAGCACTAAATGTAAGAACAAATCTCCGTTTGGACAATTTACCGACAATACAGTAGGTATACACATTACACGAAAAATAATAATCAACAAATTTACTCAAAAATTATTAACCCTAAAAAACACTGCACTGAAAATGAACAACACACCAATTCATCGAGTATTTCAGTTGATTGCTAGTGCTAAATTCAAATCGAATGCTATCTCGATAGGACGCCGCTCGTCGGATCTCGGATGCAAGCACAGCATCTGTGGGAGGAAATTGCTGTAATTACCGCGATTGACAGACTGATTGGTGATCGTAGTGACGAAGTAGTTGAGATAGTGCTGACCTAATTTGATGATGGCTTTATTTGCCCCCACGGTAGATGGAGGGTTGTTTGGGTGATTATGTTTTTGTCTGCCGTGTTTGTTTAGCCTTTTAAGTGGTATACACATGTAGATTGCTAAGAATTCTTTAAGTGTGTGAGTTTTAAATTAATATAATTATGGGTAATTTGGCGATAGTTTAGAGACAACAAATGGTTTTATTAATAGTATTTTTTTACGGGAGAATAAAATGTTCAATAAATTGTCTTTTACTTTTAAATTTAATTTAAAATGTTTTTTTTTTTTTTATAAAAAAATACGACTTCAGTTAGTGTTATTTTGAGTATAGTTACTCAATAAATGCTAAATAAATTTTAATTTCAAAAATCGTCCTTGAATAGATACCTACAAATTAAAATTTAATTACTATAGTTTGATAAAATAAGTTGATTATCTATTTTTATGCTTGAAACAATATAAATATTTTTACATCGAATTTTACAAAAAAAAAAAACACTACTTATTTTACACATTCCTTTACCGAACAACACATACAACTACTAAAATTAATCAAAGAAAAGAAAAAAACATCACTCGTCCATGATTGTTCTTAGACATTTAAGTAGCTTATTCAATCTCTATCATATAAAAGTGCAAGTGAATGTCTGTAAACGTCATGATCTATGACGCGTCGTTCTGAGGCTGCGCGTGCGCCGAATCTCTCGCTAGTCGAGTGATCGCCGCATAGCCGCTTACTTGTCACTTAACTCGCTAACTTTACGTATTCGTGTAAAATAAGTATAAATAAACAAACAAGGTTGAATGGGAAACGGAATAAACAAAAGAATATCGAGTAACTGGATTGTTAATCTAACTACTGTGAGTTTTTTTTTAAATCTTTATTACTTTTATTATATTAAAATTTAATATTATAAGCGGTGTGTATTTTATAAAAAAAAATCGTTTTATTTTTGGTGTAATTTAAAAACGCAGATACACGTTTTAAAAATTTATTTTATTAATTTTAATTATAATTACGTGCAGTTAATGTAATGTGCATTCATTAGATTGCAAAAAAAAAACGAATAAAAAATACTCCGCTCGTTAATTAACCTTTTTTTTAATTTATAATATTTTTAAAATTATATTCTTAGCACCACAGCCCGGGGCTTACTACCTTTATTTACAGTTGTGAAAACGAGACATCGCTCTACACGGAATATAGCGAACAGTGTCTCTCTTCCACAACTGCACCAGTCTTACTTTAAAGGGCAATGGTAAGCCCCCTGAACGAATTTATAGTTCAAAATATTTCGCAATATTGACTTAATCAAATGATAATTGTAAAGAGTTGTATGCAATTATGTATGTATTTTATTTGAAAAATATAATTGACCTATAATTAAAATTCCTGAACTCATTGTTCTTTGAACATGATAGACATAGTGACCGCGGTGTTTACTTGTACTTAAATTAACTATGAATTTATTTGTTGCTATCAAATTGTAATTCCCAAAGTAGGTACATTCTAAAGCATAAAGACAATTACTTACTTAATGTTACTTCAACATTAAGGTCAACTAACAATAAACAAAAAGTAGGTTTTCGGTAAAAGAAAAATCGTAAAACTGTTCATTATTAGGCCTTTTAAAGTAATATTATTGCAGTTGTGAAAGAGTGTGTACGCAGTGTAGTCTACTGTCACAAGTTCAATAATTTTAGTTTTTTACGCTACGGAAGGGCCTTTGCACTTATTTAATTTAATAAATGTGTTACCGACTTAATCGAATTTGTGGTCAAAGCTTCTTATAAAATACAGATAAATATAGTAGGATTGTAAACGGACCAAAACGCGGCTTCGTAAAAGGCAAAACAGAAAGAGTTAATTAATTAGTAATGAAAGTATTTTTTTACACACTTTTGTTCACTTTCAAAGTTAATAATTAAGTTTTTTGTCTAACTGTTATAGTTATATTTATTTATTTATTTTGTGTATTATTAATGCAGCTATAGTTATATTTATTTATTTATTTTGTGTATTATTAATGCAGTTATAATATTCTTCTTTATCAAACTAGTTGCTTCTCGCGATGGTATTATCAACATTTTAGCGTCAAGAACAAAAAAATATACAAACTCTTTTTTAATGGTATTTATTTTTTCTTTTGTTTTTAAATATTACTTTTAGTTTTCATTGAATGCTCTTTAAGGTTAGTTTAATTACAAAGGTATGTAAAGAAAGGCGAGTAAAACAAATACGACCTTGCCGTGCACAGCGCATTATATTGTTTGTATAAATAGCACATAATTATGAACTATTAATAAGTAACTCGGAAATTCATTCTTGGATATTTATGAACGTTTTGTTATAGCTAATAACAATTTTATTATCTGTCAACGCGCCCTTGTAAATAAGTAATAACGAATCCTTCTTACGCGAGGTAACGCAAATCTCTGGTACATTGTTGTCTTTAAGTGTTTGTCCCTATATTATGTCTTTTAGTAGTTCGTATATTAGTAAGTTTAATTCAAGATTAAGAAAACAGTTTTCGCGTTTAGAGTTAATTTAAAA
This sequence comes from Chrysodeixis includens, assembly GCA_941860345.1. NCBI lineage: Eukaryota > Metazoa > Arthropoda > Insecta > Lepidoptera > Noctuidae > Chrysodeixis > Chrysodeixis includens. Next base: position 9,965,827 of record OW796097.1, read on the forward strand.
AATTTGATAGGGATGTAAATATCTTTTGAACAACTCAATTATTTCACTTATCAAGTTAGTAAAAGTTCACGCTTCTTTTAATTACAACGAATATAGTGTAACAGTCTTGAATTATTTTACATTAATTGTTCATTTATATTCGCGTATGAAAGTAACCAACTAGTTATTTAGTTAGTCTCTCATAAGACACTTCTAGTGGGTATTAATTATCAAAAATATGTTTATGTCTTACTTCTTAGACAGTCTAGGCTATCACTACACGATATAAACGGTAAAAGAAAACATCTTATAGGAATCATCTTAAGGGAACCAGTATTTCAGAACATGGAATCTGTAATTTACAACTATAATTGATTTTGAGAAAGAGTTCCATTTCCACAAAAAAATGTCTTTAATTAGGGCTGAGATCTTAAACTCGTACATTTAATAACATGCCTAATCATCCTTAGCCGTACCTACCTGTAATTTCCTTGGAAAAGTAACGCTAATATGTATTTGTTTTGTCACATTTTACGATACTGTTCTTAGAATGACACTTCAATAATATTTTTTTATGTTATAGACCGTCAAATACAACGCAAATTCTTGTGATCCCTGCTCTATTTACATAGAGATATTATGTTAAGATAAAACTACTTGATAATAATAGAGTATGCGCATTCTTTATGGTTTAAATACTTACCCTAAGTAAATGACACAGTATTACACCATGTTAATGTAGTCGTCAGTAACGTTCAAATCTCAGGTAAATAGATAAAACTCAATATATTGAATACCTACTTCGGTAGCATCTAAATTAGACTTACTTGAAATAAACCTTTGTATTTTAAGAAGATCAAAAAAAACTTCATTAGGAATCTGCTAACTGCATCCTTAAGATATTAATAAATTATACCTCATGCATATCAATAATAATGATATTATGTTTTGTCATAATAATTATATTTTTCTCTAAAACTTAAGTTTTTAAACTTAAATTATACACAATTAAAATTCAAATTTTGAATTTTAATTGTGTACAACCTTTGCTGGAAACACATAAACCAAAAAAAAAATATAAAACAAAGAAACAAAATTTCGACACATTACTCATCTATTTACAACCCTCAAAATCCACTGCGGCATAATAATTATCTAGGTATTTCATTATTCACACCGAGCCCTCAGTCTCAAAATTAGACAAGGATCTAAACCTGTCAGTTTTAATTCGAACTTGAGTTTTTAATCCCCTGCCTGAGTTAGATTGGGAGGGATGAAGGGTTATCTCGCCTTCCACTGTGACTTGTATAATCCGAGATCAAAGGTTTTAAATGAAAATACGGAACGTACGTATAGCTGTATATAGGGGTATTGAACTGAATAGTTTAGTTGGAAATTGTTTGGTAAACATTTATTTATTTAACAAGGTTCACCAGTAGTCAGTTGTTTCTTTTAATACTTATTATAGTTGTGGAAAATGTAGGTAGGTAACAACGTGAAAGTTTTAAGTATGGATGGATGAATGTTTGTTGGTCTGTCACGTTCAAACGACTGGATTAATTTTGATTTAATTTGTTATGGAATTTGCTGATACCCTGGATTAACACATAGGGCTGTTTTTAATTTGACAGCTTTTAATCAGTGGGGATGGGTAATGTTTTGCTGCTATAACCGACATTAAAATTTGTTTGTGCGAAGTCGTACGCAACAGCTAGTTGCAAATAAGTTTAAAACTTGTCACCTCAGTCGTGAACTAAATCGTTTACATTTGATTAAAATTGCTAAATGGCTAAGCTAACACTGAAACGGATGTAAGGTAGAACGTTCAAATATTTTTCCAAGTTTCAGCCCTAACGTGCGTAATCCATTATTAACTTTATTTGTATACGCAATGTGTTCATTTTTGCTAATCAGTGGCGTTAATCGAAGTGGTACTGAGTACACAGATTAATGTCAAGTACCCTAGCAATGTTTATAATTCAATTTAGTATCTTTACTGCGAATGTTTGTGTTGCTATCTAAACGGGAAAATAGAATTTATTTAACTTCTAGAGGCTTCTGAAATGGTCTTCGTGATTCTTTGAGCGTTAGAAGCGTGAATTTGGAATAGTTTTGTACTGAAATCATAGTTTAATAGTCGAATTATACTTAGTCTAGCTTTCGTTAGTTTTGGGTGTAGCTCCATAAACATTACCACTTCTGACGCAGTCGTTTAAAAAGTAGCCTATATGTTAATCCAGGGTGTCACGTATTTCAGCTGACTTCATAATAAATTTAATTAAAATCGATAGAGCAGTTTGAGCATGTAAGAGTAACAAACACCCATCCACCCTTACAAACTTTAGCGTTTATGACATTAGTAGGATACAAATTAACGTAAGTGATTTTGAAGTATGAAAACTCTTTTTTTTTTGTGGAAAGTAAAGAGAATATTTTCACGAATATGATATTTTTAAACAACTTTTAATAACTAATTAGATGCCCAACAAGTAAAAAGTATGATTGGTAAACGTTTAAACGGTAAACGTGAACGTTTTAATAAAATTCATGTACTTAATAATTAACCTAGTAAATGGCAAAGTATTTATTTAATAGGAGATCAATTATAATTTTAATGCTTACGACTGACCAGCCAACGATTTAGGATGATCATTTAAATCAATATCACTAGGTTAAGGTATTTAATATGCATTTTTAATTACCAGTATTAATGGAGAAACTAATTCCTTAATAATTTGATATATTGCGGTCAAGGCTGTTTGGTTCAAATTATGACAACTTTGAGTTATTAGAAAACCACAACGTATCAGACATACCTTTACTAAATAGTTTTTTTTGTGTATTTTTTTGGTATAGCCCCAAAAATAATTAAAATGAACTTATTCACAATCTAATAGGTATTATTAAGAGGTAGTTTGTGTGTTTGTGGTAGTTTGTCTTTTAGAAGGAAACATCAGGATCTAAACACCGAAAGTCACTACAGTGTCATAAGCTGCATATTAACTTATAACCCCTAACAAAATAAGCATGTGATACCTAGTTACACATACATAGGATTTGTAATTCCAAGACGGCAATCTAACACTGTCGGAGAAAGATCAGCAGTACCCACATTTTACGTGCATTCCGAAACATGAAAGCTGTGATATTTATTTTTAAAACGCACACAATATTTGAAAAGTCGGAGCGGGCCGTGAGGATCGAGCTCAACACTTTGACTTGGCAGTTACGGTCTTACCACTAGGCTATCACAGCTTCATAATTTTAACATAACAAATAATTTATCAAAAGCGGCAGGAATCCGCAGCCAGAGCCTAAGAAAAACGTTAAAGAGTAAAAAGTAGGGTAAAAAAATCAGTTCAGTGTCAATTACGTTTTTATAGAGTAGCATTGTTTATACGTACTTTACTTTATCTTTACAAGGCCTGGTAGTATGATTGTGGACTTGATCCTACTAGGTAATAAAACAAACGACTTAGCAAAAATTTTGTAAAATATTTCATCATAGTGACTTGAAAAACCATACTAAACTTCTTTTTATCTAAAGATACATACAATTTTTTTGAATCAAAAACAACACCAAACTGTATAATAGTTTGTTGGCGATACCAATTGTTTTTTAGCTAGAATGACGTATTCAAAATATATATTGAAGAAAACTGTTTCACATGAATAGAAACAGTATTTATAATGTAAATATCTGAGGGCCTATCACCACCTCAAAGTATTATTATTTCAATAAAATTGTGGAAGCGTGACAGCAACAGTAAATTCTAATTACCCAGTGTAACATTAAATATAAAAAATGTATGCAATAATCACGTCTTTACAACGAAATGTAAAGTGTTTTTTTTTATATTTATACGAACTTTATACGTGATTGGTAGTTTATGTATGGAAGAATCAGGCATTTTATATTTCTAGGTCCTTTTAAAATTATTTTAAGAAACTGAGTGCTATTTTGTAATTTTTCCAGTCTACATTAATTTTTGGCCTAACAATCAAATGTTTTCAAGTACCGTAGACATTTAAATTTATTAAAAAAATATATAAGTATTTAAATTAAAATAAAACCGGCCGACTTATTTAAATGTATTATCATAAAATGTTGTTAATATTATATCGAGTTGATGCGGCGTGAAATTATAAATTACCACTTGCATTGGGTCAAGTTTATCCACTTGTGTGCAATACTTGCGGTCTGGTTTTGCCAAAATATAGACTCCAGTTTTTAATGAATCTGCTTTTATACTTTTGATGACTCAACTTGAGTTTTATGGCAAAACAAGTTTTTTTTCAATAATACATTTAATTAAACTTTTCAACATCAAAACAAAGATTTTTGCTAATTGAGAATATTTTTTTACAACTTAAACTTCTAACTATCTACCAAAACTATAACTGAGGAACGCTCTACAGGAACATTCGAGATTCATCCCCATTTTCATTGTACGAAAGATGGTTGCAGAAAACCTACTTTCATACTCAAAAAGTTGGATTCAATTTGGTTTACCCATTTCAAACATACAGAGCCACAGACATACAAAAAAAAAACAAATAATCTACGGTCGTATTGAGATACCTCCTTTTATTTTAAAGTCTACCTCAATTACCAGTTCAAATGCCAAATATCACATAAATACTTTTACTTACGACCTTTTGTAAACGAACTCGGTCATCAACCTTTAGCCTACCCCTATCATACTTCATGACATATTATATCACTGATTACCTATCTTCAGATAGGTAATCAGTGATATAATACAACAATATAATACTACAAGCTTCAACTGCCAAAACATTATAGTACCTAACACTTCAAATATTTTCCTGTCATGACACATTGTGATACATTTTTGAGATAGTCCGTTTCCGGAGATTGACAATTGATGATACACTTTTGAGTGTTTCATCTGCATCTGATCTACTTCAGACATGTGCAAGAATATGTGCGGATTAAAAAGCCCTTGAAAATTCTCAGGTGCATTGTAGTTTTCCTTAACCGTTTTAAGTAACAAAAATAATATGATTGTAATAAGTACATGAATTCGAAAACCAATTTGAGTGTGCCGGGATTCGAATCTATGACTCAGACTAGGGAATTCGATATCACTTTTGAGAGTGCCGGGATTCAAACCTACGACCTTAGACTTGGCTGTTCAGTGGTCATTCTTAATCTATGACTGCTTCGCGATCTTTGTACTGGTCAAGTGGAATATAGACACAAATCTAGAGCTACAAGGACCTTTTAGTACGTGGATGATATGAACATGAGGACGTTGATGTGCATATTTGCATCAAGAATAAAATCAGTTGTCTGTCAAAAGTAATAGTTTTTAATCTATGACAGCATTAGTTCTAATTTCGACCACGTGCTTAAAGATACTTGTAGACATTTTAGAACATCACGTACCGTATCGTTCTTGTATATTGGCTGTCAATGTTTCATTCTCATTTCAAAATTTCGAGGTTTTTAACAAAGCGCCAATGTCAACGAATCTTATTTGGAGTTTGTTTGGTAACGTGAAACGCTTTTATTATAAATGCGTCAATAGATTTAGGTCTTTTATTTACACAATTGTAAGTTCAATGTACTGATTGAATACCACAATTTATTATACAAATTGTTATTTGTTTGTGGAGTAATATTACAAAGACTAACAAAAGCGTTTTGTAAACGTGAATAGAATTAAAAAGGCCTCGCGATTGACGATAATTTTGTTTTTCATTTGACATTCATGTGGTTAACAAATTTGGAAGATATGATTTACTTTATACAAAGGGTATGTGGAAGGCCTGACCATGTTTGCAGCATATGAAAATAACAAAAAATTAATCACTACCAAATTTAGATCAGCTGATGACAAATACGACAGGTTATGACAGCTCGTAAGTTGATTATTGTAACATGCAGCAAAACTTTGAACATGACTGGGTGCCTAAAAAAGTACAACTTGTATCCATGTTACAGGAAATTGATGTAAAAGTATTCAACTATATTTAGGTGATAAAATAAAACACTGTACAACTCAAATATTTATAAACCTATACCTACATAAGGACGTCTACAAGTACTTGACAATACAGATAGTGTTACTTTTTCCTTATAAATACCACCTGCAACCTAAAAACGTTTCTTCGAAAGATTACATCGAAACAATCTTCAGTTACACATGCCATTGATACGTCTATGACAAAGAGAGGATTTGATTACTAAATACTTGTATATGTATCGGAAAATTGTCATTATCTTAATACCTGACAATGTATTACAGCAATATTGTGTATAATCAGATTTCTTTAGAGGATATAATCTACTTGATTGATGGATTCAGATAGGTACAGTTACTAAGCATTGCAGTAGGTACTTGTGTCGAGAAGTCGGTACTTTCAAAGACTGTGTTACTGTTCAGATTGTAAAAGTGTTTACTGCTTTTACAATTATCCTTATTTTAATAAATCGTCTTATTTTCATGTGGATGGAGGTTTACTTCTTTCAACTAATTTCAAATTTGATGTTTGATACAATACGAGAAAGTCAAGATTTAAACCCACCAACTAGCACAAGTGCGAACATTTTGGGCTCTGTAGCAAGTACCTATATGCCATTATCAGGCCGGAAATGCCTTTTTATGCTCATATTGTAGTCAGATATGTCAAATAAATGAATTGATAGCTTCGATATCTAAGTATAAGTTACTACGTCAATAACCAATGTGAACGAGGTTCTTAAAGCATTTGGTTATTCAAAAGTTAGTTTAATAATATTATATAAGTCCCGGTGTATTAGCGAAAAAACATTGGATAATTTTAAAACCAGAAGTTCAGCCTTCAATTTTGAACTTTAGATAGCTATTAATAATTGCGTTACAGAAAGTCGAAATGAAAACAAAATGCTTTCCTTACCATCAAGGCGAACACAAAATTTCAGGAAAAAATATACATTCCGAAACATATTTTGGTCTATATTGGCGAACATTACCATATTTAAAGGAACCGCAAGATATTATTTTCGAAACAACAGGCCTTTACATCGAATAATATATTTTTACTATACCCACGAGACTTCGCTCTGTATTTCCCGATTTCCCCTAAAGTTGTTTTATATCGCGTATTTTGGGAAGTACCTGTGCGCAGGAAAAAGAACAGTTTAATTCCGAGACGGATCCTCAAGTGAGATTCCGTACGAAGAATATCCTTTGCGGCCATTTTATTTCATCATGTAATTTTCTTGATCGTTTGTAATCGAAAATTTGCAGTGTGTACCTAATTATGGTAAATTTTAATAATAAAATCCTATTCTAGCAACAGAACAAATAAGTTGGGCTATCCGTGTCTGCTTTTTCATAGAGCAGAGGAGGATGGCCCTTGGTAGATGCCCCATCCCTGATAGATAATAATTTTCAAGGCCTCTGCCTTATCCCGGAGTAAGCCTTAAAAAACCGGGTTTCTTCCCTTGAAATCGTTATACCAAGAAAAAAAAATCATAATTAAAAAAAAATACGTGTCTAATATTTCTTAATTACCTATGTTTAGGACTAATTACATTTACTTCTCGTACCCTATCATCCCTATTCTGCCATGGACTGGAACCCTAAAAAAACTTTCCAGTCTTATTAATATGCCATCTGCATAAGGAAGCATTACGATCTGGTAATGACGGTATCGGCCTTTGTGTAAACCAGAGGAAAATGAGAAGGGAAATATAAAGGATAAGGTATACATATAAATGAAGACCGTGCCGTGTTAGAAGCTGTATTTATTTGGGATAATGGGGAAGAGTTTGTTTTATTTGTTCGACTAACTTTTAGAAGAAAGTTTTGAGTGTGAAACTTAAAAAGTTTACATGTAACGTGTTTTAACTGATCTTAGATATCTTTAATAGGTACAGTTTTTTCAAGGAATTTATTCAAAAATACTGGGTTGCCTAAAAATATTTGCCTTTAGTCAAAATTTGTATGGACTAACTTTTCTTTAGGAATAACTATCTGTTGTTTTAAAAACGTTTTATAACTTGTAGCTTGGCAAGATTAAGTTAAGGATTCCGTTTTATTCAGTAAAATATACTTTATTAAACGCACATAAATACCTAATTATTCTACATCAAAAGGTTTTTAATGTAGTTTCATAAAGGCAGTCACATGTGAACGGAAAAATGACGTTGCGATGACGCAATCTTATCATGAATAGCAATCTTTTTCAAAGAGTCATTATTTTTTATATTATAACAGCTTTGTAATAATAATAATAGTCGTGTAATTATAATCGATTATTCGCAAATGTTGACTAATTCATAGCACTACATACTACTACGTAACATAATAATATGTATTTATAATACTACATACCTACTCTGTTTACCATATTTTTTTTGTAATATTTATGTAAAACATAATATTATGATTATTTTATTTTGTTTTTTTATTAGAAATCACTCCTTTCTATTGTCCACTCGTCTAGTGTTTTAATTATTGTGAAAAATCTTTCAGATAGTTTCATGAATTTTTAAAAGTAGTTTTAACTAGTTACACGCACATTTATTAAAACGTGAAAACGTGAATGAGACTTCTACACCGAATAAAATATTGACAACACTGGGAAACTGTTATATTTATAATAATAATTTACTATAAAATTATACAAACCATCACAATTATCATAGAAATTGTTCTAAAATAGGTAAATATTTCTAAGTAATGTACATAAAAGTCATTATTATCGGAATACATAAAACGCAGTTTATTTACATAAACGTGGCTGTCTTAATTCATGAATCGTGAGACATACATGAATAAAAACAGTTGTTTAATAGCCCTATTATATGCTAAGTTTGCATGCGACGAAAGATGTTTAGTACTTGGCTGATCACTTACCTACGTTTGTTCGTTAACGTAGTCGAAATATGTACCGGTTATTGTGTTTGATCGTGTACTAGTATTAGTATTAAAATCAAACTCACGCGTTTTCAATTCTTCTGTTGTCTTTGTCAATGTATTCATTGATTATTTCAACTCCTAAGATGTTTACGACTTCAAATTCTTAGGCCTCCTTTCCAATAGGGAAATGTAACGAGGAAAGTGTTTTACGTATACGTGTGTGTAATACGTATAATGAAAAAGTGTTTCTATTCGTTTTTACGACGAAAATTAAATTTATATTCGAAAATAATATATTAAAACATATCCGTCTTTACGCATCTTTGGTAGAATCGCACACGAATTAAATTAAAAAAATCGTAGAGTTTGTTCGTACCTGACTGTTAAATTTATCTTAACTCCATCTATCTTATATATTATAATAACAAAATAATAGACTTAAACATTCCCGCAAGTAGCACTTGTATAGTAAAACACAATACCTAACTTACGTTTATTTTTAAACAACAGAATCAGAACCAACACCATTGTTAACACATTGGAATGTACAGCACAATAAAAACAACAATTCTAATTATAATTATTTACATTCAAGTACGTTCGTACAAATCTAAGATGTAATTAAAACAGACACAAACTTACGGTAAAATAGTGTCATGATCAAACATGAGTGGCGGCCAATGTCAATACCACTCAAACAGATTTTAAAGGGGCATGCCAGGTCTCCATAGTAGTTTCGGCCCACAGTGCCCACCTTAACAGGCTATTGATATTAATAGTAGGCAGTGGCTATATTAATTTAGTAAAAATAGTGATTAACAAAAAACTTAGCATTTAAAAGTTATTCTGTTTTTTATATCTTATTTTTGCAAGTTATATTTGATATGGTTTTAACATTTTGTACATCATTTGAATTTATGTATGCGAGTAACCAATAAGGAAATAAATATAACACGATATATTGCAGTTTTAAAGATTTATTCAATGTTTTCATGATTATATACAACTAAAACATCGTCTAAAAATTGAGCCGGTGGAAAAATATTACTTTGATGCCGTGCCCATCCTAAATACCATATCACTGTCATGATATGGGCACAGCATCCTACCGTACGACGGCCAACAATGCAGTTACAGCAATACTGCTTTATTGCTCCACGGCCTGTGTCATCTGTTCTGACTAAAACATACACAAAGTATACTTTGCGACTAATGTGCCGACTAGTTATTTTTGCCCTCAGCAGTGAACAATTAGCCCCAAATATATTTAAAGCAACTCTGCTTCTGGTATTCGTGCATACCTCAATGTAATAACATCCATTAAATCTACGGTGCTCACCATAATAAGATCGAGCTTGTTTAAGCTGATAAGTCCCACATGCAATCAATATTAGATCATTTATATCTAATCTTGGGAATTACGGTAAGTTGAAGTTGGTTGCATTAATATTTTGAAAATCTGCTCGTATTCTATTAAGATTATGATCCCGAACATAGTCAGATAAGTCATTATTTTTATCCATATTTTGGTTCACTATTTCTAGTATTTGAGCAGCATCTTCCCTGTCATTTACTTTCAAATGATGTCTATTGATAAGAGCTCCAGCCACAGAAAAATCAATCATAATGTGCTTAGAAGCCCTATTAAAAAATGATTGTCTAAATATTTTGAACTTTGTTTTAAAAATGCCATTTACAGCCTCCACTACCCAGCGACATAACGTAACAGCTCTAGTCTCATTTGCAGCCCTAGTTGAAAGCTGTGTTTCATCTTCTTCTAAAGACAAAGGAACATGAACATTATAACCACAACTTCGCAATAACGATAACGAATCCCTAAAGCCTCTATCCAAAATGAATACATCCCCTGCTTGAAAAAACCGCCTGCAAGAGCTATTTTCATCTGAAAATTCTTGTTTAATTATATCTGCATCAGTTGTTGTTGCAGGGTAAGGGCCAAATATATCAATGATATAGCCATCACTACACACTAACAGAAAGGGTTTCACTAAATTGCGGTACTTATGTAGAGAATAAGTCATTTTTTGAAATAAATAATTTGAGCTTTTTTCTATGCAAACGTAGGTACCATCAGCAATTATAATTGGTCTCCTATCTTCACCGCCAAAAAGGCCATTCGGTATTAAAAGATTTCTTTGAGAGATATTTTCTCTAGAGATATGGTTTAAGCCGAGGTATCTAGGAACAAAGTCTTGGTGCAATATATCTCGAGCTGTATTCATTAAAGATTCTAATGTGCTTCTAGGCACACGCAACAGAGATGCAATACGCTCGTCACTGTCTCCAGTTCGCAATTTCATTAAATAAGCGGCAAGTGCAAAAGCTCCTCTGTTTGCCTGATAATCTGGGGACTTCTGTAAGAATTTGCTGAAATTGCTGCTTAGAAAAGCCAAGATAATAGTGAACCATATGATCAGGCATGAGCTGAATGTTTTCAAAATCTAAATGCATTACCATATTATCCTTCAATAAAGAGAGTAGTTCTTCCATTTGTTCTGAGCTAAATGTTCTAATAGGATCATAAATTGATGCTAAAAGTAGGTCCCATGAATTGCTGTTCAAATGATATAAACAGATCCTACAATCAGGAGGCACATAATAATTGTAGTCACAAAGCAAACTTACGCGTAGTGATACTGGAACTATAAGCCTTTCGGGGCCATTGCAACCAGGGAAAAAACATTGGCGATGTGTATTTGGTGCTCGGATATAATTTGGCATCAATATCTGGTTACTATTAGATACATCTGGACTCCTTTCTTCTTCATGAGGAGGATTTTCTGAAGCTTCTGATTCCCTTGAAGGACTACTTGTAGCTTCGTGTTCCTCATTTAAAGTAGAATGTGATGCTGCTCTGTGAGTGCGTGATGCCGCTCGGTCAGTCCTTCTCCAACAGTTATGACAAAGGAGTGTTGAACTTGATAACTGTAGTGCAAAGCAAGGAACTCATGTAATGATATATTAAATATAGCAACAACTTTCTGGACTGCAGACAATAGATTTTTTATTGTATGTTGTTTTGAGCTCAATTACATGATTTTTTTTGACAGTAAGGACTAACTTTGAATATCAGTAAATAATATTATTATATTACCTGACGAGGTGCAATTTGTTGGGCAATAATATTCTTAATAGCAGCTTCACGCAGAGTATTTGTATTTATTTTGTGTGAACGTTTCCTTAGCAGAGATGTGCCACAGCTGATACACACACTGACATGACCAACACTAAGTTCAGGGCCTATTGGATGTCGAATCTCGTCCCAGGCATTAGTCCAACATATATGGCAAACTAAGCTGTTACTGGAAACTTGTACCTAAAAAAAAGCAAATAGCAAATAGCAAGATAATATAAGCAAATAGCAAGATAATATATGGACTATTGTTATAGTTTATATTTATTTTATTTTTATTAAAATAACATTGTCATAGCATAAAAAGAACTATGTATTACATATATAACTATGTATTTTATACTACATAATTATTAATTTTCTTCGAATATTAGTAAAAAGCATATCATTATTTACCTGGTTGAATCCAACCCAACGTTGTATAAGATTTCGAACTTCAGCTATTTCCAAAGTGTGTCTTTGCATTCTGGAAACATTCAATCTACAATTTATGCATCGTAGATCTCCACTCATAGCAGTAGACGATGACTGTTGTGACACACTAGGTCTAAAGCGAACGCCGGGGTCGTCAGTTAAAGAATCTAACATCAAGTCCAAGTTCTCGCTAGTATTTTCATGAGGAGTAGAAACAGAATCCATTATCAGGCCGTGGTCGTCGGGAGTAAAAGAATCGCCAGAGTCAGTATTCATAGTTTTTAATCGTTGATTTAAATCGCAAAATTCAAACAATAACCGTCACGTCAAAGATGAAAAACAAGCAATGACGTTTTGGAGATAATGTTGCAATTACAAAAAAAAACGGGAAAAAAAATAAAAAAAATAAATCGATAATAAACATTGAGATATTCTATAAAATTTTAAAAGATTAAAAATATTAAAAACATTTTTACAGTGAAACAATGTTTGAATAGGCTAAAAAACAATTTCACTTATATAGAATACAGCTATTATACTGTTTCCATTCGTTTATTTTATTTTTGACACCTCGTGTACTGACTCAAATAGTGATGGCCTGATACGTTATCAAATCGATTTTTTTATAATCGATTAAATACATATTTTATTTTTTGCTCCTTGCTTTGTTTTATATGCATTTAGGTATATTTAAAGTACTTGATTTTAAAATTATATTAAAATAAACCATTTACTTATGTTAAGTTGATATTATATTCTTATTACTATACTCATATTCATTAATTTGCAGCAAATACATTCGATCCTAATAATAGGTGCTATAATTATAACGTTTAACTTTATTAAACTTTATTTTTATTTTAAATAATTCCGATTAAAAATATCATCACAATTAATATATAAAATTGATTCAATTCAAAACCGTTTTTGTTATCTGTGGCTATGCGTTACGAATAGCACAAGCGGCACAACTCTAAGTGGGCGTTACCCGTCAAGAAAGTATCTACTTTTATTTTAAAATATTGTTCTACTGTAATGTCGTACTTTATATGCGTGAACTGTCAAAAAGAAAATAAACGGATGGAGGACGTATAGCAATGGTAAATTATTATGTTGATTAATTTTTCAACTTATTTTACGTAATGGCAACATTTTTACAGTAAATATGGCTCTTTTGAGTTCAATTACGGACGTAAGTCATTTTATTGTTTATTATTTATGAAAAAAATATGCCGACTTTCACAGAAAAATGAATACAAGGGAGATTCACGATAAATTAAAATATAGTTTTTCAGCATAGCCACGTTAGTGTGCATATCTGGGCCTAAAACTGGCATACCCCTTTCATTACCATGAGAAGCCGAATGTATGGTGTAACTATAGGCGCGCAAGGTGCATGAGTTGTAATTAATATTTTCTTAGTTCTCTTTTGTGCATATAAATTACAGATTTAGATAAACTATAGGTCTCAAAAATTACGGAAGGCCGTGTAAAAGTTATGCGTAGCCAATTTTTTAATGCCACTTCCGTTGCAAGTAAGATTAAGAATTATAACATGTCTCCAAAAAAAATACTGAATGTTTTTTTTTATATGAAAGGTTCAAAAACCAAGCACAACATGTACCTGTTTTTTTTAAAGGTGCATTGCCTATTTGTGTTATTTAGCGTTACATTAGGAAATTCGTGTCTTACCAACAGAAAAAAAGCTCTTGATTATCAAAAACCAACATTTGCTTTTTTGCCTTGCCTAAACTGCCAAAACGAAAAAAAATCTCAAAAAAAAAAAAACAAATTTTCTATTAATACACGCCAAAGTCTATAATAACTGCTATTAATAAATTGATTGAAACAGTATCTTGTCACGCAAGGTTAAGCAGTTATGTATGTTGCAATTTCTTGTACGGTGATCATTCTTCACATTTAATCGGCATACTTAGCACAGTGACATATTCATTGACATTCGAATATTTACTTGTAGGTACTCGTACTTCCATAATTTATTCATCACGTGATTGTGGTAGAGATGTCTGGAGGCTTACCACCACGTCTTAGAGTAATGTGGTTAAGTGTGTATGTGGAAAGGGGATAGCACACTACGCAGCGTAGAGCAGCGTCTCTCTTCCGCAATTATATTCAGTATTACTGCATTTTGTGTAGTATAATGAATACATGTTAGTTTTTAAGGTATATATCTATGAGCTGTTGTTGCCCGAATGTTAAAAAAAAAAATAATAAATTTAAAAAGGACAATGAAAAAAGGAAACGTATTTGAAGTTTAAATTTAATTTAAACATCAAACACGTTTCCTCTCAATGTCCTTTAATATTTTCTTCAAAGTATAAATAAAGCTCTCCCTTATTCAGACGTAAACTAAAGCCTATCAGACCTCTCCCCTTTATCATCACCAGCATAACGATCTCATAAGATTAGCAAACTCTCTCTCCGCCAAAACGTCAACCACAAATCTTTACTCATAATTATCAAGCTCTTATATCAAGGCAGTAGAGTTCATTTTCGTAGTTGATTTTACTGAAGCGTTTAATAAATAACCCTTACGTGCCGAGTGCCAGGCCCGATCTAACCGATAATCGGTATCTCTCTGTAATTGGGTTGCGGAGCCATAAGCCGCGCCCGCATGGTTTGGAAATAACCTCATATATAGGTACGGTCAGCAGCAAAAATCGCTTAACACCAAAAAAAATGTTTAAACAACTGTACCTAATATACACAGTAAAATTCAATGGGTTGCTACTGTGTTATTAGGTAACAAAATAGACTTGACTCTTGATGTAGTTAAAATGTTAAATTAAACACCAATTCCTACGTTTCGAAAAAACTACCGCTAAGTACCAATTTTGTAAATAGGATCATTTCAACGGATTTTTTTTTGCAGACTGTACCTAGGTACATATAGGTATAAATTAGTATACATTGGTTATGATAGCAAAGGAGGTGGAATTGGAACTTCAGGTCAATGTGGTATTGAATATGCATTTTGTTTCTCACTCCTATGGTAGTTTTTATGCGTCGGCATTTGTTTATGTAGGTATTATAGGTATATCGTATCGAATATCCTCACAATTTCAAAACTGTATTATTGTGCTATTAGGATCTATTGATACGTGGCCGAAATCTTGGTACTAATGCCATCACAATCAAAAAAAAAGACGAAAAGAAAAGAAGAAAATCACTTTTGACAGATGAGAGAGAAGAGTTGATTCTTGTTGCGAATACGTGCACCAGCGCCTTAATCTTAGTGTCAAGTATCAAAAATTAAATATCCTTGTAGCTCTACCTTTAAAAATACATCCTTGTTTGCAGTAGTGTGGCAAATTTAAAAGCGTGTTAAAAACATTGTAATCTATGTCCGAGGCAACAGTTTAAATTTCTTAGACATAATAGATTTGGTGCATGTCACTAACTAAGGTTAACCTCCCATTTCCGTATGAAACTAATATAATATTTGATAGGTGCACTAGTGCATAATAGTATTATTTTTATCAAAGTGTTTATTTTGTGTACCGTCATAGCCTTTGTATTTCACAAATACAATTAATTATTATTGCATTAATTAGGAATGTCTTTAACCATTGTTTAATCCAGATTCCTATAAGAATCTGTCTTTTGTCCACTTTTCCTTCAGTTCAATATATTTTATCATACCTTAGCAACAAAATATCATCGTGCTTGAGTTTTCACAATACGCTCCACGCAAGGGCAGTTAGATGTTAATAGATTGCTAATACGAGTATAACGCACCATGATTTCGTAACATTGTCCCTTTCAGTTACAAAGAGGTATCTTTGTACGTTGACAAAGTTAGTGGATTCAAAATTCGTTTGAATATTATTATTATTACTTTTCTAGCCTATAAGGTTCCACTGCTGGGCAAAGGCCTGCCCCAAGTCCTTCCACGATTCTGTATCTTGCACCGCTTCGAACCAATCCTCGCGGTGTATGTACGTTTAATTCATCCCGCCACCGCTTTCTGGACCAACCTCGGCGGCGCTGTCCATCTGCTGGCTCCCATTGTGTGGCAACCTTCGCCCAACGGTCACAATAAAATACGAAATTCTGTTTTGGTCCTACTGCCAGACCACGGCATTTTTATCTGTCTATGGCTATGGTGTTTACTGATTTAGTTAAGAAACATACTGTCTTATGCTCTACCATTCTCCTTCTTGAGCCAGCCACGATATCTTCCATTTGCTAATGAAGCTTGAATGTTTTAACGATGATTGACGATGCTGATGTTGTGCACTTATTGCTATCTCCTCAAATCCCAGTTTCTTTATCACTCTAAGGTTTGCTGGTAAAAAAAATCATTTTTGAATTAAGCTCGCCTGTGCACCTACATCAAATTATTTATTTCGAAGAATTTGTTAAAAGTTTGTGTACAAGAAAGAATAAATAAATAAATGATTTGAACTAAACACTTATGATTGCTGAGTATTGGAGCATGAACACTTCGATTGAGCAAATATTTGGCCTTGTCTTGACCCTCAATGGTCTGTTGATAAACATAGTCAACTAGTAATATTCGGTTTAAATAGTATGTAAAGTTGTAACCTTGTTGTGAGAGCTATTCATGAACAATTAAGTATTAGAGTTATGTCATTGAATTGTTTGCAGTGATTGATTGATTTAATGATCGACGAAGGGTATTCATGTTGTTATTTTTCATTGCTTATTTGTTGTTTTTGTTTAATACTTAAGAGATTGACAATATTTGAGTATAATGCAGCCTAAAATAGATCTAGATTTTCGTATTAACGTTATTTTCAAAAACTAATTTGTTTTTTAGGTAAAAAACAAAAGTTTAGTTTCTAACCGAAACGTTATATCAACCGAAAAGTTTAATTTGAATCGAACTTATACATTACATTATTAAGAGTAAAAAATAGTAGGAATGCAATACAAATTGTGTTTATCTTCACATTAAATTATTTTACGTAAATGCGCAACGCAAAAGATTAATTTGGGGTCTTTATAATAATGAAACCATAAGGAAAAGTATAATATAAAATCACAATTAATTTTGATTGAACGTTCTTCTAATTTCGTTAATTGCTTCATTATTATAAGTATGACGTAGAGCTTAAATATCTCGTTAAAATTTTAATTATTGTTAAAGTGCAAAACGTAATATTCTTGTTATGTTTAAGTAAATTTTGCCTTATCATTGCCATTATGCAACTCTACCTTTGAATCTTTGTAAAAGATCAATCAACATTTGCGCATTTTGCAGGTACTTGTGACTTTTACACGAGAATTACTAGCTTGCGTAAAATCAAAATATATTTGTTGCTATGAAGTAGTATACAAGCGCAAATCGCGCAACCAGAATCAGTAACGTTTTGAAAGTGCCCGAGAAGGCCTACTCGAAATAAAATCCTTTTAATTTTGATTTTATTTAGTCTTACTGTACAGTGAAGTGTAGTGCGCTGATATTTTCTTTATTTTTCAATTATCAAAAAGTTCATAAATAATAATTGACTGCACAAAGGAGTAATAGGTCACCACTCCAATTACTACTGGGCGCGACATATCGCGGCTTCGATACCCGCGGACAAGAAACCGAACAAGCATTTGTGCGTACCACAAATGCTTGTTCTGAGTCTGGGTGTCTCTTTGCATGTGAATTGAATGTCTGTGAAAACCTCTCGCGAAAGAAAGAATTACATCAACTTGACTATATTATTAAAAGACACGTTTTTTAAATGAATGTTTAAATTTTTGTTAATGATTTTACTGAATTTTATTACATTACTTTCATATACCTACAGTCTACACTCCTATCACTAGATATACTAATAGCTACAACTGTCGCTTTTAATTAATTCAAACCTGATCTAGGCATATCGCCTTTTTAGTACTATTTCCTCTATATCTCTAAGCTAATAGTTACAAGGACAGTCGCTCACACATCGACGATAGTGTCTTAGACATGTTAAAAAAGAATTAAGGTGCATTTAGGCCACGACCTTAGGTGCAGTCGCAACGCGGCAATTTGTATGCATAAATTAATTAACTACTCATTTTTGTATGTAGGATTGAATAGTAAGGAGCCATTATCGGTCTTAATGCTAAGTGTTTTGTCTTAACTAGATTAGCCTCTCGATTTCACTTTCATTCTTCCCGCTCCTATTTGCGTGATAAGACTCCACAAACTTTGCGAGAGATTTCCAAATGGGTATCAATAATCCATAAGAATACCGCATTAACCGCAAGTAACATTTTGTGTTTATTTTGTTAAAAATAAACACAAAATGTTATCATCATTCCCCTGCCCTTATCCCAATTATTACTATTTGGGGTCGGCGCAACACGTCTTCTAGACGTGTTGCTTAAAGTTTTGGCTTTGGTTTTATAGTCGGCCGCCTGCCTGACACTAACCCTCTTTGGGAATGCGATTGTTGGTTGTTTACCCGCCACCATTCGGGTGACCCAAGGTGCTTGGTACAGTGCACTGGGTCTTAAGGTCCATTAGTCGCCTTTTACGACACCCAGTGGAGGATATGGGGAGGTGCTATTCTTTATATCCGGACACCACACGGACAACACCACAAACACAAAATGTTACTTTTTGTTATTTTCATCTTAATCATCGTTTCAGCCCAAAATCACCCTATTTTCTGTCATTTTCATCTGTTCATTTTTTATAATGTTACTATAGATTATATTCATGAGAGAGGTAGTTGTTACGCGTTGAATTGACTCTTAAAGAAGTTTTTAGTTGCTGGTAGAGTTTGTTTGAGCGTGACCTTGGTGGCAACAGATAATTTTTAAACCAAATCTACTGATAAGAAAGTAGTATTTGTTAAGACGAGTGTTAACAGTAAACTCCTTAACAAACAGTAAAACAATGAAGCAAGTTGTTTTAAAATCGATGGTGAAATATAACCTCGCGACGTACTGCCTTTATCAAGTGGTATGACGGTTAAAATACTATAATAAATTTTGGCAATTGGCTGAAGTCGGAAGTAATGTCATCATAATTATTATATAAAAAAAACATGATTTTTTAAAAGAAATTGAGTTAATTCAGCGCCCTCATGTAATATTATCTACATGCCAAAAGATTTTTATAGCACTTTAATAAAAAAAAGTGGAATGTGGAGACGAATAGACAGGTAACAACGTTACTTAGCAAAGTATAGTTCGTCAAAACGGTTGTTACTTATTTAACTAAACCCACACGTAAAACAGGTTTAATGTGTTACAATCAAGTTCTTTGTTAAACATAATATTGCAAAGTTCAATACTAAATGTAATTAACAACTAAATGTTTGTATTGTGATTGCAAAATTAAATACGATTATTGAACTTTAGTTTACGTATTATGTACTTCAGGCAAATAAATTGGTTTTTGGTGTTGTATTAGTATGTCAGTGAAAAGGAAACTTTATGTAACAATTAAATTTACCTCAGTGAACCATGTTTTGTACCAATTATGATTTAAATTTTGGTTAGTAATTTTGGAATAGAGATGGGCTGGCTACCACGGCGCATGATGAACTATGCATTGCCGCGCACCGACCAAATGTGGGAGACGTTACACAGCGGTTCAGGTTTAGTCAGTAAGAGTCTGACACTACCCACTTCAATAGGTACCCACTTCTGTGACAATAGCCTAATTTTAAAGGGTAACAGTAACTTTCTTAAAGCAAATGCATTTACCGACGGGCGTGTATGAAGCGACTGAGGAGTGTGGATGAAGCTAAAGTGGTATGCCAGGATCGTAGCAAATGGAAAGATGTGATCTCTGCCTACCCCCAAGGGAAAGAGACGTGACGTTTATGTGTGTATGTAAACGCATTAAAGGGCGTTAAATGAAGTTGATATTAAAAGTCAGTTTCCAAGTTCGAGGAATTTCATAATCATAAATTCTTGGTTAATTTTTAGTAAACTTTTACCTATCTCCGCAAGTAAGTAGGTTTATTACTGGTTGACATATTAAATCAACTGCAATTTTAAAGTGAACTCGTAAACCTATATTGAACGTAAAGGTCTCAATCTTTGCGTCATACAGGACCGAGCGAATGTATCTTAAAATGGAAAGTAAAGTTACAAAAACGAACTGAATGAAACCGGTTCGAAGCGGTTTGAAGAATATAAGCGAGGACAATCATTTATGTAATATTTAATTATCATAACTGGTCCCCTGAGAATTTGATCGGAAGCCGAATTTACTTGTTTATTTACGTTTGTCAGGAAATATGATTAAGGAATGTTAGTGTAGTTTGTACTGTCACTCAAAATGTACTCGCACTTTACGTGACAAAGGGCAATTGAAAATCAAGCGTCAATATTTTTAATTTATTTGTAAGTAATGGGTAAAAAGTTGAAGCGAGAATAAAAAAACAAATAAACGTGATATTGTTAATAAACACAATGAAATGAACAAAGTATAATGGATTGAAATAATTTGGCTTAGTCGGCCGAATAATTTGTTGTCAAACAGATTTTTGAAACAGATGCAGGCATTTAGCCTAGAGGCATTGTTTACAATTTTATTACAAATTGTCCAATGTCCATTACCGAATCAGGTTATCCTAAGTGTATCAGATCTTTGTGCCTGCAAAAATAGATAAACACTAAAACAATAAACTATTTTAATTATAACTTACAGGTGCACAATAAAAAAAAATAGTACAATACAGTGATAAATATTCAATTGTTTTTATACAAAGACTTTTGCTGTGAGGGAATCCCACTAGTACCTATGTATATACGATCTCGTGAATGGTCAATCTTATGTTGTCAGTAATATATGACAATAATATTGAGACTGTGATAATATGGCGTAATTCACATTTATTGTCGATGTCGCCAGCATAGATTTTTGACGCTTGACATTTCCATACAAAGTAATTCAGTTAAATTAGACGCGATATTACGCGATACGATAGTCTCGCTCTATAAACCATTCAAATGTAATATTGAATGAAGGTCGATTGAGATTTTTATAAAAAATGTGAGGTAGGTATACTATATTGTGATAGTGTGACGTCTGATAGGGGAGAATGGAAGAAAAAAACGTGTTGCGCCGACTCCAAGTAAAACGGGATAAGGGCAGGAAGATGATGATGATGACATAAAGTCTTTCACACGTTATTTGTTTTAAAGAGTCTACTTAGTTGTAGTGTGGCACGAAAGCCAAAGTCGTCTATCCGTTGGGAACTAAAATCTAAATAATATTTTTTATACAAATGTATGCAGCATTGAAAAACGATTATTTGTAAACCTCTTATATCATTATGGTAGAATGAATCTGGGGGCCTTTTCCGGGCTGAAACGCTGAAACTAAAACTGCAACAATATTACATTAAGTTGTGGTAGACGGCCCTTATATTAAAATCCTGAGTACATAAACTTATTATTTGACGTAATTGAAGGCACTTAGCACGATGCTTTATGACCCAATGGCTAAAGACGTAAATAACAGACGTCTAAAATATAATATTTAAATACTTATTATTTACGAAGGTTGAACAATAGGTGATAATACTAATGGATTTGTTATTTGTGGTTCACCTAATAGTCGTAATAGTTCTGAAAATTATGTTAAGAACTGTAATATAAAATTTGCATAATATTATTATGAAAAGACATTAAAGTAGAGCTACTTATGAATATAGTCTTTCTTACGTCTTTGTAAATCTTGCTTTTGGTTTAGTTTTTCTTAAGTACATACTTGTTGAAATTAGCTTATTTTTACATAGTTTATAGAAATCATGAATTAAAAGAAGCTTTTGTAATATCAATTAGTTAAACAGTTTATCGAAACTGGTAAGGTTTGTTTTTTGTTACATGAAAACAATCAGTCATCATTTAGTCTTTGTGCCTTTTAGAAAAACATTCAAATCTGACCACAAATAATATATTATCCAGACTTAGTACAATCGTTTGGTGTGTGATTCACACATTGGCGTACTTATCTAATGCGGGGATCGAACTCGCAGCACGCAACGTACAGTACCTATGCAGTTTTCTTATTTAAAATTTTCCCGGATATACATAAAGTCAAGCAGACAACAATTAAAAAAATATATTTGAGGCTTTAGTATCATTTATAAACGCCGCAGCAAGTATTTTGTTTTAATGGTAAATGAACAGTTTGACGTTCCATGTATGACGTTTCTTCGGTTTTATTACATGTATAGATGATCTATGCAGTTTACCTAAGCGCAGGCTTTGACTGATTAACCTGACTTATTGAGCCTTTATGAGCCTCCAGCCAGAGCAAAGATAAAAACTAGTTACTTAAAGCAACATTCACTAAGGGCACCCCTTGCGAGATACATTCGCATGTGCTACACTCTATTTAAGTCTTTATTATACAGTACTTAAGGTTCATTTTGCAAGTCATTGCTGTATATTCTACATGCATTAACGATGAAGTCATTACAATAAATTCAGTACTCTATAATTTTGATCACACTACCGAAGCAAATGATCGTAGAAGATTAGGTATGCGGAACTTATTTAACCAAAACGTTTTCGCTTCATAAGTAGGTCTGTACAGTCAATGTTAACAAGCCTTACGTAGTATATGTCACTTTATTTTATTACTGCCATTCTTTTTCATCCGACTGTCAATTGTTTTGATAATTAAGTCATCAATAAAGAGATTTTTTTATCCCGTTCGTAAATCAAATGAATAAAGTCGTTAATAAGTTTAACAAGTCCATTGCCCGATGGGACGGCAATCTGTCACGACCGGAGAGAGATCACACGCAGGACCCCTTTATACGATTTTAATAAGTGCATAAAAGAAAACCTTCTACAATTACTATAAGGAAAAAATATGCATGGTAGATACTAAATGATAGGGAAAACGCAATACCTAATAAAAGCAAGGGTATTTCCCTGCACATATCCTTAAACAATAATTGTTTTGTTTCTGACGTAGTTATGTTTTGGTATATTGCAGGCAATTTTTTTCAAACCTACTCCTAAGTATTGGTCTGTGTCGGTAAAACTGTTTAGTAGCTATCTTTTATTATTATTAAAATCTTTTATAGCCTTACTACAGGACTTTCCTTTTTCTTTTTCTATTCAACCTACTCTATGGGAAATAGTTCAGTTTAATAAGTAATTTTGTCGGAATCGTCTTTGTACCGCTGTCATCTTGTTTCGTTTTTCAAAATCAACAATAGTTCTTTTTTAATTTTCCTTTGTAAGGATAAACAGTTCAGTAACATTTCTCTTTTCCTTTTAATATTAATTACTCCATAAAATGCTCTTGTCGTGGGCAATTATCTGGTAAACAGCCGTTGACACGCTGCCTATAATTATCGCCACCTAGGAGGCGCGTGACAAAAACGTGACCTAACGTGACGAAAGTGCACGCAAACTGTTTTTACGATATTGTTATATTTTTTTTTAAATACAGTCCGTTATAAATTCGTGACGTAAAAAAACTAATCGAGTATGTATTTAAAAATAATATTTATGTAATTTAAGTAACGTCAAAGTATTAATCGTCAACAGATCGGTAATTCAATTGTTTTTTTATTGAAAGTAAATTGTAATTAAAATAAATGAAATTTATTACCTTCGTAATATTATAACGAATAGTTTTGTTTTGTTCAGTTTAATAAGTAATTTTGTCGGAATCGTCTTTGTACCGCTATACATTAAGTCAGTGTGTTTTGTTTACGTTTTCTA
The DNA here is from genome assembly GCA_941860345.1 of Chrysodeixis includens. Lineage (NCBI taxonomy): Eukaryota > Metazoa > Arthropoda > Insecta > Lepidoptera > Noctuidae > Chrysodeixis > Chrysodeixis includens. The sequence continues at coordinate 9,989,923 of OW796097.1, forward strand.
TTGTAATAGTTTTGTTATACCTTTTATGAATGCCACGTGCCACTTTTCTAGTAGGTATATAAATAACAACAACAACACTATTAATAGGTACATGAAAATAATGATAAAAACCGGCCAAATGCGAGTCGGGCTCGCACACGAAGGGTTCCGTACTGTCATCTATAATAGGAAATCGATAAATAATCCTTAAAAAATACGTTTGTTGGAATCTCTCAATATTTTTATGTTTAGTATTTGTTTTTATATCGGCTACGGAAATACATAATTTGTGAAAGTTTCAACTTTCTAGGTATCACGGTTTATAAGATACACCCTGGAGACAATCAGTCAGACAGCAGAGGCTCAGTAATAGGGTTCCGTTTTACCCTTTGGGTACGGATCCCTAAAAACTTGAAATGCAAAAACAAGAACTAAATTGTTATTCAACAAAGTTATTGGTTACCTCGACAATCTATTAAATAGAGTGGAAGTCTCTTAAAGCTACGTGCTTTGTGTTCTTTTGACCTACTACCACCTTCTAAAGTAATATTCTTGTTATTGTGGAAGCGAGACAGCGCTCTACCCGGTATATAGCTGCATCTCTCTTTTACAACTGTAATGAGGCTTTGAGAGGTAGTGGCAGGTATATGGTAGGTAGTATAGGGTATCAAAGTGCGAGATATTGGCAGAAAGTGGGCGACCTTACAGAATTATTGAGTGAATGTATTGTCGCTTAGTACATTGCAACACTTGTGAAGAATACAAGATTAGCTCTAATTTATATAATTATCTAATTACAAACAGGTGATTTTAAGCTGTTATTTTTTTGGCAAAATTATTGGTTTCAAAAGAAGGATTTTAATATGACCTTCTTGTTGAAATAATTGTATGGTATGGCCTGTTATAATTATAATACCTACTATTGTGCAATATTTAACATTGAGAAGTTCAGAAGAACGGTATACTTATTGGCAGGAAGCTAAGAACGAAAAGTGCACTTTTAATATTAAACAAAGAAAAGCTGTTTTTAAAGCAGTACCTGTGTACTGAAATAAAAGGGAGAAAAGAAATATAGAATTATATCGCGAATAAAACCTGTTTGTCGTCTAAAATATGTGTACATATCGCAAAAGTTTTAAGATATTTACTGAAATACGATTTTTAAAGTGCACTTTTAAAGTTGACAAATGAGTTTAAAAATCTAAGCATACATAGAGACTGACAGACACGGGAGGCGACTTTGTTTTATACTATGTATTAACAAAAACAAATACCTCATTACTTAGGGTGCCAAATACAAACCAAATATAAACTTTTAAAGTACATTATTACGTCTAAGAATTCATAATTATGAACTACGGAGATCAAGGTCAGTAGTAGTCAAAACAGTGTATAGAGTTAGTATAATTCTTAACAATGGATTAAAAAAACCGGCTCACGTGATATCACTACAGTATAAATAAATGCAGTAGTGTGCCTCTGCCGTTTCTAACTCGTAAATGCTTACAGTCGCGCGTCTCGTAACAGCTATAGAGCTGTCACCTGCAACATTTTAATAAAATCAACAGCAAACCAACCGTTTGCCACTGCGACACGCTTGTGACTGCAGGTTGCTGAGCGATTGCCTCGATTCGAAAACGTAAGCATAATTGACTGTATTTTTTTAATTCACGGGATAACTTCAAGGGAAGAAACCATCCTTTTCAAAGGCTTACACAGGGACACAGGTCCAACATACAGAGGCCTTGTTGAGAACTTTAATCTAAAATGTGATGGGGCATCTACCAAGTGCCATCCACCCCTGCTCTATGAAAGAACATGGACGGCCCAAGGTAGCTAAAAGACTGTTAATTATGGATGAAACGAATTTGGGCTATTAATATGATTTGTTAGACGTAAGTGTTTCTTTTAAATAACTATGGAGAACTATGGCACCTGCCTTTTAATACATTAGATTGCAATAAAATTGGCTCACTGTATTTATTATTATACTGTGGTATTACTAAGTAAAAATATTTAGTTTAAATACGAGTGGCATTATGCTTGTGATACGGATAATTAGTATGGACAACGCAATACGTACCTAAAATAATTACCAACAGACTTATGCGGGTATTGTCATGTAAAAGATAAATTTTGCTGTCTGTGTCAAAACATTATTGATGGATGGATTCTATTGTAATGTTATTCTAAGAACGATATTATAATTATGTTTAAATAATTTTCATTATTTTTCATGTTCAAGGTTATTTATGTATTGTTTTGTTACTGTTTCAAATATTGTGAAATACTAACGTAATGTTTACTTAAAATGTGTTTTAGTGTCTATTAATATTGTGAGTTATGTTTGACAAAGAACGTCTTATATATTTTACTAGCTGTTACCCGCGACTTTACCCGCGCGAATGTTGGTTACGATAAAACCTTTAAGTAATTTTGGAATGCGTAACCGGTTATATTAAACTTATTTTATTATACTGAAAAGAACTCATGGTCAGTGGTTCCAGTCCCGATTCATCTCAATATTGAGGACTTGTTAACATTGAATACCTTTACGTTGTTGCAATTTTAACTGATATTTACGCAGGCAAAGTCACGGGTAACAATTAGTTATTTTATTATGTGTCTAATATGAAGTTAAACAGATCGACAGAACCATTGATCGACCCTACATATTTAACATTACTAACAACTAAAACAAAACCACTGACACCGGTAAATATATACTCCGATAAACGAACACTCGAAACACTTAACCCCTCTTTCGGCCGCTGTCGGTAAAGAGTACAAGACGGACTAACATAAGTCAATACATTCAGGATCGGGTTCATATTTTCCGGGTTACTTGAAACGAAATTCATCTTCATTTTATTGCTTGTACTTATTTTTTGTGTGCTTAGGCGGCCGTTCTTTGACATAAAAAAGAAATTTATTGTCTCGTCAAAGTCGGAGCCGGTCATTAAGGTACTTCAGTTAGGGCTACTACTTTGGTATAAAGAACTTATTACACGAACCCCGAACACGAAAAATTGTGTCTTGACTTAGGACTCCGGTTGGGTCGGACACTAGTCGGGCGATCATAGACTGTATAATTTAAAAATCATGAATCCACCTCACCAAAACTATTACAATAATTCAACATCCGTTGGATAAGAAAAAAAATATAAGCTTTTTTTTTAATGACTAGGTATAAAAATGGTCTATATCTAAAATCGTCAAAGTTGGTAATCCTTACCAATTGCATGTCCTGTTAACATAAAACTCGTCTTCCAAATATCAATTTTATGATATCACACAAAATTGCAAAGCCATCGATTTATACTCCTCCACACATTGATAATTTCACTTTAAAACTAACTAGACCTTAACGTACAGCAATAAGGTTCATTTTTGTACGGCAGGCTGATCAAATTAGTCTTAACTTAAAGAAAGTTTGGTTAAACTTCTCGCGCCGCGGTACATTAACTTGGTTACATAATATTTTGAAACTACGATGTCATGATTAGTTTCCTTTAATAGAAGTTTAGAGCAAATTAAGTTAAACTTATGTGTAATATTATGTAATTAATATTACTAACATTAGGAATATTTATAGACGCGGTATATTAATTTACCATTTCCGCAAATATCTTGTCGTGGATATAAGGTAATTAAAAGTGAATCAACATTACATTTGTTTTATAAAGGTGAAAGAATATAATTATGTGTATGTTTATTACCCCTAAGTTCAAAATGGCTGGACCGATTTTGTCAGACAGAGAAATGTTTCGCAGTTGTAATCGATGTCCACGCAGGCATCAGCTAATATTAGATAAAAAACTGTATAAAATCCATGGCATCGCTGTTAAATTAAAAAATAAATAGTTTTTTTTTATTTTATTTGGTGGTCTATCCTAGATCTGTACTGCGTCTAAAGTTAATCCGAGTGTCATTATTGTATTGACCTTGAAACTACACAACAGAAAGAAAAAATAAAGTATAAACAATTAATCACAAGATAATAACCATTTTTTTTCAAGCAAATTACACCATTAGAAATGTGTAACGAGTATTAGTAAAATAGGAGTCACTTATAACGCGAATTACTTAACATATTCCAATCATTAAATAAACGAGACCATCATAAAGATATCAATAGAATTCTAAATTACTCTACTTAGCTGTATGTAAAATAGCACATTTCTATAACAAATAATATGTATATCTAGTTAACCTAATAGAAAAAAAAATGCATACACGCACATAATAATAATATAACAAAAGTTAAAAAAAAAACACATTTCTTCTGGTTTTAGACAGCCAGAAAATAAATATAATTACAATTCTGCTGAAAATTTTACAATGTCAATTCATGTAGGACATTTAGACAATATATTTTTTAAGGAATATTTCTATGTCACTCGCACTGTCATGAGGATTTTACAACGCTCCCGTACATCAAAAACTGTTTAGGTATCCAGAAGCCATGGTGAAAAAAGACTGCCAGAATTATACCTCTCTCGCTCTTACATTTAATTTTTGTAGGTATTCAAAAGACATATTATGACGGAATAAACTGACATACTTCTTTTTGGGCAGTATCGTAAAAAAAAATCTGTCAATATGTACACACTTTTTTGGGCAAGCGTTTACAAAGGAACGATGAAATGATTGATAAAAAGTAGCGCATGATCACATACTAACGTATTGAGTACAACCTCTTTTGTTAGCCCACAATACAATCACGTATTTGTAAACAGTTTTCTATAAGATTCATTTATTTTAAAAGAAGTGACCTGGATATCCATCAGAACGTGATACCTGTTGATGCAATGCTTTTAAACGATAACTATTGTGTCATAGACAAGATAACAGAAAATAGGAGAGTTAGTTAAACAAATAGTATTCATGGCCCTGTCATAGATTAGATACTTAAGACATCTTAAGGTTAGGCCGGATGGACAATGTAACGGAAACGATATAATATAACGATTCACAACGAGGGCGCTAGTCGTTTGAAGAGTAAAATAAATTGTAGAGAATCAAATGTGAATCTCCAAAATCATAGAACTCATTTTATAGTTGCTTGTTAAAGATTTTAAATATTGAAATCACCAACCCACAGTGAGGAAGCGTGGTGATCAATGCTCAAACCTTCTCTATATGGAAAGAAGCCTGTAGCCAGTAGTGGGCCATTAAAAGGCTGGTATTTTCTTTATTTGTGTAAAGTTACATATTGATGAAAACATTCGTTTTTAGACTTTATTTGAGAAACCACCATTTGTGCAAATATGATGCCTTTTTCCGTTTTATTCTATATAGTGATCGTAACTTAAGTTTCTCACACACTCCACTCGACATTCAAACGGCGGAAATACAAAGCAATAAACATTTTCCTGCTTATAAAGAAGCAGAGAGACAAAACAAACAATACCGCACTTGTAAAACTAATCTTCATAAATCCTACTATTTAGATTCTGTGTATCTTGAATCTACTCGTAACTAGATAATAAATAATCTTTAAGAGCTGCCTTATCTTTATTGCATGTATCTAATGATGAGTCTGATGACAACAGTTACGGTATTCAAGAACAACACTATGCTAAGTGATGTTTTAAAATGTATATTTGTCTCTACATTTTATTTGACAGAGACAAAGACAGCAATACTTAAGAGCGAATTTTAAGTAAGTGTTGGTCTTGAATACGGCTATAAGTGTTAAAACACACAATATACATTTTGTTGAAATACTTTTCCTATTTTTCAGGTAATAAAATAGGATTTGAGAAAAAGGAGAGCAATGTTACCACCAAGATGGCGGCATACGATATCGAAACGTAAGTTTGAGGAAATGATGTGATGTATTTTTTATCAAACATTTTTTTTAATTTCGAAGTTTTATTGACACTAAATTTCCATGAAATTTTTATTCAATAGAACAGACAATCCAGTATCGGGTTTAGCTTATACTAAAAATGTAAATGTATTTTCTGTAATTCAGTTCTGGTTTATTTTTAAACTGCCGTATTTTAATACAGAAGTAATCGATTAAATTGTGTCCTTTTTAATTAACAGTATTTATTATCACTCTATTATAATATATTAATTGCTACAGAGTATAGTCATGTTATGTAAATTTTATACAGTTGCAGGAACTCAAATAAACCAACTACTTAAATTCATTATTATTCGTTAGCAAGTGTAAAAATATGCACATAATATTATTATCATCTTCATTTATTTTAAAGCCATGCTTGTAGAAATGCTGAACCTTTTCTCCGAAGTTTATACCTAAGTAACAATGAGCTTCACAATGAGCTAATCACCAAACAATGATTAAAGATGTTATTTTAATTTGTGCATTTAAATACAGAAAAAAAAACAACCTAAGGCAAAAAGTCAAAAGTCAAAATTCAACCAATATTTCAACGCATCAGTTAACCAACTACACTACCGAGGTCAATGACCGCGCGTTCAAATTCCTCCAACACTATCACCCATACATCAAAAAGCATAAAAAAAATACCACAAATATTACTACATAAGATCGTTTTGTCCGCTCAGTGTTCCTAATTCCCCAGCGGTACGTCTTGGGCATCATGGGTCTCCTGGCGGTCTGCAACGCGTATACGATGCGGGTCTGCCTCAACCTCGCCGTCACACAGATGGTCAACAATACGAAGAATGAGGAATTACATTTTGATCCTGACGCGTGTCCTGATGATGATGTGTTGATTGTGAATGGGACTAGTCCTTTGAGGCCGGTGAGTATTTCTTTTTCTCTTTTAACGTACACCGCGAGGACTGGTTAGAAGCGGCGCTAGATAGATTTTCCTTAATGGATTTGGAGAAGGCCTTTGATCAGCACTGGGACACTATAGACTAGGAAAAAAAAAATTGAGGCAACCGAATACTTTTAACCAAGACAATTGTGACTGTATAAACGAGACTGTGTAATCACCATCACGTTTCCACAAAGGCAACAGTTTAGATTAAATAGATTAAAGCTCATAATGCGGTGATCGTAAAGGCACCGTATACCTAATGCCATTGGCCATGTGCGATACTGAGAATTGGTGGGCAGGAAATGCGAAAAAAACTAAAGCACACATATCAAATAAAAAATCACAAAGTATTGGTGTGTCAAAACCCTTAAGAAAATTTAAACAGATTGTACAACAGAAGCAATGTTTACTGACCTTTGTAAAAACACAAGCAAAGATCCTCTTTAAGGCAGTACAGACGAATCTAATTAACCGTTTACTTACTTATATTACAGTTTTTGATTTACCGACTAAATAAAGTAATGTGGCGCTCTGAAAGACCTTTTTGTTCATCGAATAGTAAATCAATTGCGCTATTGAATACGACATTTAAATTGAAACACATGTTACAATATATCAAAACTTGTTGGTAAATTAATTTGTAGTGAGCTTTAGAACTACACTAGTAAATCATAGTACACTGAAACAGTTTTGGCATACGAAGGATCTCCTACTACCTATTAAAGTGATACTATTGCAATTGTGAAAGTGAGATGCCTATATACATCGCATAATGCGCTGTCACGCTTCCACCACTAGAACAACATTACTTTAGGAGATGGTAGACTTCTGATATTATTCATTATATATTACAAAATTGCAAGGATTTTGCTGTAAATGTGTTTTGTTTTCAAATGTATGCAAGACTATTTTGTAAACTAAGAAGCTGTGTGCATTTATAATCACGTGCTGCTCATAAAATACTTTGTAGTATTCTAAGATAATGTATATTTTTACGATACAATAACATTGTGTTATTATATTTTTGGTCAATGTGTCATTTATTTCGTTACACTAAAGATGCTTTTGTTAAGTTAGCTGATTAGTTGAATTTATATGAAATAGGTTGGAATTGTGATGGAAGTTTCTTAACTGTAATTATATCGAAACGGCTTTAATCTAAAATCACTATTGTAATTGGCCGAATAGTTTGAACATCGACTGCGGCTCAATGAAGTGATTGCGACGTTGATGTTTCAATTACGCATGGACTTTTTTAGAGTATATTATTTAATATCTTGCACAGAAGTAATATTTATAACTAACTTTTACCCGTGACTTCGTCCGCGCAAATATCAGTTGTAGCTGCTAACTACATTCCAAATTTCATCAAAATTATCCCTTCCGCTTGAGTGTGCAAGAGTAACAAACATCCATACTCACAAACTTTCGCATTTATAATATTGCTAGTCCAAGCCTTATTGTCCAAGTTGCGCCGAAATTTGATATTTACAACACCTAGTCATATATTATTGATTTAGTTAATAACGATATTAGTACGTCAATGAGGGTTCTAGAATTTAAAAGATAAATATTAATTTCTCATACACAATAAAGTTCTGCGAATAATTCACACCGTTAACGTCAAATAGGTACATTAATACTTATTTACAATGTATGTCACGATATTTTTGACAAAGATTATTGTGTTAACCAGCTGAATAAATATAGATTAAAAATATGTTTTTCTTAAGACCAAGATCAATGCCATCGTGTTCTTTAAAATGATACACGAGTATATTTGAGTCTCCTTATAACGATAAAGTAAAGGAAAAAATATTTAAGACATTGACGAAATTGCATGATTTTATAGAAAAAAACTAGCTTCGTAACATTTTAAATTTCATTCATAAAAAAAGAAATTATAGCGAAAAAATAGACGTTGGCAGATTTTTAGACCTACTCAATATGCTCACAAAACTTTAAGAATCAGTCAAGCCGTTTCGGAGGAGTACGGGAACGAACATTGTGACACGAGAATTTTATATAAAAAGAGATATAAATCGTTTTATTTGAAACATAATGAACACAATGACAGCGAAAACAACACATCAATAACACTCAAATTTAATAGCAAACATAAAAGATCGCCGATGCGAAATTACTAAACAAAGTAATTATTTTATCTAAAAGTCGATAATTGTAAATCTGTAAGCGTGTAAGTGATACGCAATATGTTACACGATATCGGGTGGACGGTGAACGATCTAGATGTTAGCATAAACACTTGAAAGCCCATTATGTTACTTATTAACACAGTTATTTGAAGGACAATACAGACAGAGGTACTCATGTACGTTAAATAGACGGTTAGGGAAAATATCGGCACGTGGATACTGAATTTGCAATGATGTTGTATTATAAAAAGTTCTTAGTGCCTTTTTTATTTTTCTGTAATAATACAAAACGACACTCTTTTTTTAGTTAGACTTTGTTGTTCTTAGTTTGGCTTTAGTAGCTTATGACGCTGGTCAGCGTAAAGTGACAAAACAAGACATATCTTGAAATTTAATTGTAAAAAAAATGTAATTTAGGGCAGGCTTGCAAATTATATTTTTTTAGATATCAAATAATATCAAAATAAGTCAAAGAGCAAAAGGTATCTATACCAGTCCCAAGAGCAAAAAGTATCTATATAAGAGTTCCATTTTTATATTAGCCTCCATTTACCTCTCATACGGTATCAACAACTAAATGAAATCGTAACGTTTTTTTTAAAAATCTTACACAATTGTAGGTAATATCGGTTTTACAAGTACTTTGCAATCAGCCGATCACCTTGATACGATTACCAGAACAAATATTCGTGTTGCAGCCTCATTGTTCAATTGATAATAAATTTCAAATAACCATTGTCATTTGACACGATTTTTATAATATAATCGATTTAAGAATAACAGGAAATAAGATATTGTAGGTAATCGTGTCACCAGCAATTGACCTTTTTTGTTTCAAAACTTTAGATTTTTTTTTAGAGTAAAACCCTCAAATAAAGAAAATGCATTTTCCGAATGTTTCGCTTCAAAACTGAGAACTCCAAGTTATGTAGTCTCTTTATTTATTGAGACGTACTGAATCGGATTTTTACAGAGTCAAATTGTACATTTTGAATAAAGAAGCATAACAAAAAAGAAAAACATAAATTACAAAAAGCGTTTTAAAATGGCGTGTATATTTTCCAAAAACTTTGGCTTCGAATTTTGATGCCATTCAACAATTATTATTCTGTTTTTCCTTATACCAGTATTTAATTTTGATATTTTTTTGTTTCAGTATGCAATCTTTGACTGGTCAGAATCAACTCAAGGATTAATACTCAGTGCCTTCTACTATGGGTACGCTATAACCCACGTCCCTGGTGGGTACTTAGCGGAGAGGTACGGAGGAAAATGGACGCTGGGTATAGGTCTGCTCAGTACGGCGATCTTTACACTACTGACACCAGTGGTCGTGAAGGCTGGTGGCGCCACCTGGTTGTTTATTCTGCGAGTGCTTCAAGGAATGGGCGAGGTGTGTTTTGTTTTTATTTTCTAGACATTTTTCTAAGAGACTTGCAGTTTTAGTCTAATTGTCTCTAAAGAGGTGCAGGTGAGTCTAGGCCATTGAAGGAAACACTAAGGAAAACTGACTTGTTTTTCTGATAAAGTAAAAAACAGGCTATTATTATGATTTATTAGTTTCCAAAATGCTTGACCGTATTATTTTCAATGTTTTAAAAAATAATTATGAAGTAAAAATATTATAATAGACATAATTATAACTTGTTTGGTCTTTGAAGAACAGAGGTCATCTGATTCTAACAAAAGAGTTTTTATATTTTTACTTAATTGACCTCTCCTTAACTAACTGAATGCAAAACTACATTGTATGATCACGAGTTCTAAAATTATGTGAATTCAATTGTTTTGTCAGAAACAAAACAACAATAGTGTTAACATGTCGTCTGTCCGGTCATCTACACACAGTATGTAGGTACACACAATAAAACCTCTTTTAAAACTTTAATTTAAAAACAACCATGCAGCGACAGTAGTAATTTTATTGTTTGCAAATGAATACAGACCTAATGGAGTGGAAAAAGAAACGAAGATTTTCTAGTTGTGCTAACATTGTATGTAAAGGAAAAATAATCAGCGTAACTAAATGGCGATGTAAAACATCTGTAGAACCGTTCAGGCATATTATTGGATTAAGGAAAATATGTGTATGACAATGTTGTTAACAGCCAAGTTCACTAATGTAGTTAGATTTTCACTACAAGATTTTTATCACGGAAAACCAAAAAAGAAACGCCAGAATGTTAAATTGAAAAACAGAGACAAAAAATAAGTTTTTAGCATTTGAGGTAACTTTTAAAAATATGGTCATATTCTGTGGCTAGCGTCTGTTTCGTAAATAATAATAATTTAATCCAATTATAAGTGAGTGATTGACGGTCAGGTCGTGCTAAGACAGCCACAGCCTTGTAATCGTCCCGTATTTAGTCCTCTCACAAACGGTCTCAAGGTTTAAAATTAGCTTTTTGTTTTAATTTGACATCCGGACTATAATACACCCGAAAATTGTTTAAATGTGGTCAAATAAGAACTGGAATTAAGTTAAGAGATGGAGGACAAAAGACGATATTTTTTTTTAAATTAGATAAAGAAATAGTTTACGCACATTCTAATATCGACTTCTGTGTGACCACAAACATTTTTATGAACCAAGACGAAACGTACTTTGATCAGCAAGCTTGTTTATTTGCGGATCTACTTGGTACTTGGAGGTAGGCTTCATTTTCCGCACGTAGGCTTCTGTGGCCCGTAGTGCGTGTAGTGGCATTGGGGCGGTCATTCTAGCCAGCCCAACGCCTTCCCGCTAGAGGGATTTGCGGAAATAGGAATATGTTTCAAAAGTACTTATTTCGTTCTTCTCATTCCAGGGTCCCACCATGCCTGCGTTGATGATAGTGCTAGCTAGATGGGTTCCCCCACACGAGAGGTCTCGCCAAGGAGCTCTCGTGTTCGGAGGGGCTCAGATCGGTAACATCTTCGGATCCTTCATGTCTGGCTTCCTGATGGCTGGTGATGGAGACTGGGTCAACGTGTTCTACTTCTTTGGGTGTTTTGGAATCCTGTGGTTTGTCGCTTGGGTAAGTTGATTTAGTTTATTTTTTGTTTATCATCATCATCATCAGCCTATTGCAGTCCACTGCTGGACATAGGCCTCTCTCATTTTTTGTTCGTGTAGTTTAAATTGTTACGTAATAGGTAATATGTGTTGGTATTTTTTAAATAATAGAAGATTTTGGAAGTTACATAGACATTAAATTTAAATTTTATTTTATTAATCTTACAATAATTACCTAAGTGCTATTTCAAATAATGAATGATGAGGCTTACGCATGAATATAATAATGTCAAATTTACTACAAATAGTTGAAGTATGATGCTGTTATAGGCTTTTACAACAACAAACGCCCTTAAAATTCAATACAAGCATAGTGCAAAACTTATAAAGATCAGAAACCTTGGCTTTGACCCGATTGGCAATCGCTTAACTCTTAAGTAACGAACCAATAGGTCAACATATAATGTTCGTTCATCTAAGCTTCCAATTAAGAACGACTAATAAAATGTAATTTACATTTAATTGCAAATGATGAATTTAACGAGCGATGAAGTTTTATGAACACGCGATTTTGTAAAGATTGCTCAAACGTGTACCAAGTACATGTTAGTAAAGGCAAATACCGAAATGTTCCTCAATTTTCATGAGTTACTATCGTTTATTTTGAAATCCCACAATGATATTCCAATACTAATTTGTAATGCCAAAGAGTTATTAAAATTTTTGTGGTCTAAGATGGAAAATTTTTGAGAAATGTATTTTTAGTTTTGGCTTTTATTTAAAGTTTTTAAAACTAAATTGCCCCAAATTTTGTTTTACGGATTGTTCACTGAGTTTAAATTATAGTTTATGTCAAAACAGTGGAAGAAAACTCAAAACTTAATGCTTAAATCTCACAAAAAAATAACAATATTCTTTTTTTTTAATTTTTATACACAGAATCTGCTGCGGATCGGACAATAAAATATTAATATTTTTTGCATTGCATTATTTTATCATATATTTTTTACATTTCAGAGTATTCTCTGCTACAGTACACCAAACACTCATCCATACATATCTGACGAGGAACTGAAGTATTTGAACGAGACGGTGACGAGTGCTGATAACAACAGTGTGAGGGACCCTGTACCATGGAAGGCTATTGTCAGATCTGTTCCAGTTTGGGCGCTGGTGTTTGCAGCTGTAAGTAACCAAATACATAATTTAAAAAGTTAGGTTAGGCGTCGATTGATGCAATAAAGTATTTTATTGGAAGAGTTGGGCATTGTGTAGTCAAATTTCAAATACCATTTCTCCTCACACAAATATTCATAAGAACTCAGAAATTTTGGAAAAGTGATTTCCACTTTAATTTCAAAGTGCAATTCTACTACCATTGTTTTCTTTATCGAAGAATTCCAAGCACAAATATACTTTGTATTTTCATTACATTGTGTGAATATCTTTATTTTTTTGCAACTATAGAAGGAGGAAGGGAAATATGAAAACTTTATTCTAAACACTAATTAAATGCAAGTCCAAAAAACAGGGGAAAACCCGTAAATATCACAAGAATTGCAAAAATAATTAAAACTGCATTTATTTAATTACGTTTCTGAAGACAACTTGAACCATTGTAATTAAATTAATTGGAATTTTTGTTTATTATTTTTACTGTCTTAATGGTAATGGATGGAGAAGAAGGGGAAGGCTAAAGAAAAGATGGATGGACTGTATAAGGAATGATATGAATGAAAAAGGAGTAAATGATACTGTGACGTCTGATAGGGGTGAATGGAAGAAAAAACCGTATTGCGCCGACCCAAATAAAATGAGATAAGGGCGGAAAGATGATGATGATTTTTATTGTTTTACAAATTTCACTATTAATTGCAAATTGCATCCATTGCAAATTGATCGTGTTTTGTCAGATAGTACCTATAAATTCGTTAAAAAACGCGTTTTCTAATTATTTAAATGAGATGTGATGCAATTGTTATTAATTTGTCTTCAAGCTCATCAATCCGTATAAATTAGTTGCATTATAATTATTGTTAATCGAACTACTTTTTATGATATGCATGAAAATGAAACTGATTTTTGAAAAGTCACGTGATTATGATTTGTTATTTTAATACATTTAAGTGATTTGACCAGCATTATCGCTTGTCTAGACGAGTGGAAGTGATAATTTTTAGTTTCAAATTACTTTTAAGTCACTCTTTTTAATTGGTTCATACAATTAACAATAGGTAAAGTAACTGTTGAAATTGTTTACCAACGGTTCACCTACGTCATCATGATGTAACTCAGCTTCTAATAGTATCTATCTCCGGTACACCATTGTTTATTAAGGAGAGTTTACACTACCCGACCTTGTGCACAAGGGCATTTACACAAAGCATTTCTCGTTCACTAATTGGATAATGGATAATAATAAATGTTTACGTAAGGAAAGGTTCTTCGTTCTGTTATGATAATTAATTAGGACACTGTTTTGGAATTAACTTCTTTTTTCAGTTACATGGTTATGCAGTTTGTACAGACATAATTTTTAAAAATGAATTACATCGTAAGAAAATAGAACGGTTCACGCAATGAGGCATGAGAAATAAATAGTATTTGTTATAAAAAAATTACAGTTAGTAAAGATACACAGAATTTGTTTTTTTTTTTTTAACAAATTTACCACTCTTCCAATCGGAATAATAATTATAAATATTGATTCTGAACGTGATTGTTGATGAGCGTGATTCTGAAATGTTGTGTAGAAATTGTCATTTCTACACAACATTTCAAAAAGATCGTTTTAGCCGTTTGAATGTGAAAACTATAAAAACAAAAAGGTAAAAAAACTAAAAACACATATTTTTCGCGGTGTAGGCGTCGCCGAGTTTCGATCTCGGGTCCTCTCGCTTGCTAGGCGAGCGCTCTACCAACTGAGCTACGACTCCTGTAATAACTACGACAAAATAGGGGTTCATATTGGTAGTGTTTCAAAGTTCTCACCCCTTTTGTAATATTTGTAACACTTATTTCAGACTACGCTACACGTAATACTACTTTTATGGTTATAATTTATTTGAAGTTGGTTCATGTATTAGAAATTCAAGTTATTTGATCCTTTCTGTAACAGAGTGCTACTTGGGACAGGTAAAATTTATAAGAAAAATGCCTCAGTTACCTAAAATTACCACTATGTTACTTAAAAAAAAAGAACAAAAAAATCTAAACTAAGTCTTTATTATATTAATAGATTTATGATGTGATTTATTATTTACTCAAAATGTTTTTTAGTGATAGTTAAATTATTAATTAATGTAAAGTAAAAACTGTCAAGGGACAAGTTTACCTGCGCGAAATTTGACAACGACCCATAAACTAAAAATATATAATCTTCTCCAGGTTGGCCACGACTGGGGCTACTACACAATGGTGACAGATCTTCCTAAATACATGACTGACGTCCTCAAGTTCAACATCGCCGCGACCGGCACGCTGACGGCCATTCCGTACCTCGCCATGTGGATCAGTTCCTTTATATTCGGCTGGGTGTGTGACGTGTGCATCAAGTGTAACTGGCACACTATCAAAACTGGAAGAATTATACACACTACTATAGGTGAGATGTCGTTTTATTTTGTTTTGTGATGTTTCTTTGTTTTTTTGTTGGTGCTTTGAGCCAAATCTTACAAGTGACGATTTTATCCTAAGTTTTAAGAATAATGTTGTCAGCAACTTAAGTCAATAAACACTCTCGGATTAACAACGTTTAGTAATGATCAAAAGCCTAATCTTTTAAATAGGAAACAAAGTAAAAGCAATAATACAACTAAAAACTCACGAAAAAAATGTTTTTTTTTTTATTTGGAGTTTGTAAATTTACGTTTGTTCATTGGCTCTCATTGTTAACAATGCAATACTATTTATAGGACTACAAAAATATGAGTATAAGAAACTAATTTTATACTGGTAGTCGCTTTTAAGATTAAATTTTGAATGTTAAAATTGCTATTATAAAATAAATCCGGAATACACTTGGAAAATAATCCTTTACTGCAAAGCTAACACACACACTAATAACTAAGTATTTAAGTACACGTACTGCGTAATTTCTACAGAGAGCTTATAAATGAGATTGTACCGACGTAACTTGCTTTATATTTAATCTGCTTAGTTGATTGGCTCCTGCAAATCGAAACTCGATTACAATTGTTATATTTCCGAGACTGTTTTATGAACACAAAGCACGTCGTTGAATATTATTATCTAGTGTTGTAATTTTCGTTGCAGCTAAACCAATTAGTAGGTATATTGTTTTGTAGTTATTGGCGAGTTTAATACAAATAAGTTGATGATAATATACTGTCTTACAGTTGTTAGAAGCTTTTTTTCAAAGGCTCATTTTGCGGCAATGTCAAAAAGTAAAGTTTATAAATCTGCTGTAATTGTATGAAACTAGAACACTTATCCCCAATCTTAAAATAAGATAAGCAGTCGTCGAATCTACAGTACGTAGAGTTGTAACTGTCTTAGTATAGCCGATAGTGGTTAATAGGCCCAAACAGCACCCTGTACCCGACACAATGATAATGACACCTTTAGCCGTGGTGCACGTCTCACGCACAGAGGCGCGGTAGCGGTGGTATGTCTATATCGCATCTTTTAAAAACAAACGCCGTGGGACAAAAACCATTATTTTCTAAGTTTCCATCGATTATTAATAAATGTATTTATCCTACATTGTGCCTAATAAAACCCCTAACACATCCCCAATAAAACTTCAGCAAATAATACAAAAACACAATCCTTAACGTGTTTCTTGCCCAAGTTCTTATTACATATGTCCTGTTACATTTGTTGCAGCTGCCACCGGACCCGCAATATGTATTATATTGGCATCGTACGCGGGCTGCGATCGGATGGCCGCCGTCGCTTATTTTATTGCCTCTATGGCCCTCATGGGAGGATTTTACAGTGGAATGAAGGTAATTTTGTTTAAGTAGACTAATTATGTGTTTGAAATGTTGTATTTGAATTGGATGGTTGGGGTTTAGATATTAGGATTATGTAATTGGTGTTCTCTCGAAGGCAAAGGCAATATTAGGATAGATGTGTCTAATAGTGCGTGATTAAAAAAAAAGCGTAAGAAGATTTTTTTTTTCATTATTATTAAAACGTAATTTTTGAGATTTAAAAAAAAATAAACACCTATAGTTACAAGTAATATTTCTAATTTTACTAATCTACAATTTAAGATTTAAAATAAAGTGCAAAACGGTTAGAAAAAACGAAATCAAAATAGAGATTTGTATATTTTTAAAATAAATAAACATTAAATTTCAAATCTCTGGCATGTGTAGGTTTTATTTGATACCGAATTCCAACTAGTTTGATACTTAAATTTCATGTCCAAATATTGCGGCTACTAAAAACTTATGGCGCCGCAAACGTTTATAAACATGAAATTCATACCCAAACACATTTGACTATTAAATAAAACTATTTTCTCTATGATTTTAGTATATTTGCTAACGTATAAGTTCGTTGCTGGTAGTACGGTCAGCAATAGAAGTCACTTAACACAATTCGATTTATAAAGTACCAGTACAGTTATAAAGTAGAAAAATGTGCGGTAATTGGTGTTTAGTGTATTATAAATTATTATACTAGGCGAAAGATAGAGAATCGTGGAAGGACCTGGGAGAGGCTTTTGCGCAGCAGTGGAACACTATAGGCTAGGAAAAAAAAGAATAACCTACTTCTTTTGTTACAAGAGCAACTAACATAATTTAATTGTGTATAGTTGTTTTAAAAATCTAGTTATATGAACCGACTTATGTTGCTGTCTGTACCACTATATTACCTCAGAAACATGAATGTGAGTTGAATTTAAATCAACTTTTGTTTTATAGAGTCACGTATAAAGTACTTTTGATATTTTATGTTAGCAAAATTGTTTGTCTAAAAATATTTCATTTTATAACAACAGCTAGAGATGCTTTTGTTTACACATAACAATGTTTTGTCTTAAAGAGGTATTATTTGATATTATAGGCAATAAATCGTTTAGTTACCAGCGTCTATTGCTGACTTAGAGTAATATTATTGTAGTTGTGGAAAAGAGACGTTGCTCTACACCATGTATTACGCTGTCACGTTTTCACAACAGTTACTATATTACTTAAAGATATGGCAGTAGGCTTTTTTCGTTAAGAGTTCTTGAAGCAATACTATTTCAAACAACAATCCTGATTAAAGAAAACTAATAAAATCGTTGTTTACTTTTTTTGACTCTATGAAAACTGACCACAAAAATAAAAACAATCATAATTAAAATCCATTAATGGTAAAAAAATAAATAAATGTGGGATAGAGGATATTGGAGCCAAAATAAACACAGGATTCTTTGTACAGAATATAATTTTAATCGTCCTTTTGAGAATAACGTCTTTACTCGTCTTGCACGTCTTTCAGTCTCTTGTTCCCGTTCTTCTTCATACTTCATCTTTAACATTATACTGCTATCGCTTTCACTCCTGATATGTCATCCCTCTCACTCTTAGTCTATCATGCTTAACATCTGTCATTCGTCATTTCATCGTTACGTTTCACTCATATCCCTTCTACGCTCCTACAACTCGGCCATTCTGCTATCTGACTGCCCCCAGTCAGACCTAAACTAAAATACAGGATCAATCCTTACACACCTTTGACTCTATACAATAATAAGAACTTAAGGTTATCTTTTAATTACTCGTTTACACTTCTTCAAATTACACAGAACCACTCTAAAATAATCGAAAACATTGACATTACACCATACTATGTAGTGACTACACTTAAAATACAAAAATAAACTTACAAAACTCTAGTCTTACAGGAAATAAACATCACATCATGAAATATAAGTTAAACACTCAGTAGGAACTTATTTCTTAATTGAAGTCAGGCTTTTTCTTCCTTTTTCTATTATACGTCTTACAATTTTCGTCTTTTACTCTTAGTATTTGCTCCTTTGCCTTATTCTTTAAGTTTTCTCCCTGTTTACCTTCTTTTCTAGTTGCCGGCAAACATGGTACACATGACAACAAAAGTTCTTCACTTTTCTTGTTAACATTCTTTATGTAATGATCTTTTGCGATTAAATCTTTCAGTTTTCTTCTTCCAAAATGTCTTTTCTGATAAATTCTTCTTAACATCTCAATTTCTAAACTTTTAGGTATAACTAACCTTCTTTCTGGTCCTTTGTACAGTAAACCATCACTGTCTTCAAATGGCTGTAGTTGCACTTTCCCCTCTTCGGTCGGTCGCTGGACTATTGGGATATCATCTTTAATCGGCGCCTCCTTAACGCGCACTGGGTTATCATTTTTGACAACTTCTTGTTGCACTCCCTTATTCTCGATGTTACCTGGAACATACTCGTTATGCCTAACAATACACGAAATCCTTGAAAACCACGTCTCGCTCATGTTTGGAACTATCAGAATAGAACCTTTAGACATGATCGTATAAACATCCTTTAGAAAATCCTGACCTAATATGACACTACAAATAGCAAGTCTTGGAACAACATAAAATGTTACCTTGTACTCGTGCCCATCTAACGATATAATAGCATTAAATTTTTCCGTTGACATAATACTGCCTCCTAAACCTACCAGGTTTGTGGCGGTTTTTACACATTGTGGAGACCCGAGAGAAACATAAAGTTCGGTACACATTAAATTCAATTCACTCCCAGAGTCAATTAACGCCGTTACCCTGCACTTATTAACAAAAATCTTCTTCTTGCAAGCATTTTCAATTTGCGCCGGCTTCTTGTCGTCAACGTAAACATCCTTGAAGTTAGTATCGGTTCCTATCTGGTACGTCATCTTGTTACTGTCGTTTATGTTGGTACGTCCGATTGGATTATCCAATGAGCTGTCTCGGCTGCCGCATTTGTCAGGTTTGACAACCTCGTAATCGTACGTCGTGAAATCAGCCACGCACATCGCTCGGCGATCATCGGAAACGTTCGGTTTTTCTCTTTGCCAATCACGTGCTCGGTCACTCCTTTCATTTATTCTAGAACGTTCGCCTTCTTGATATTGCGTTGAAATATGCCCAAACTGGTTGCATCTAAAGCATTTAAGCCCTTTCTCTTTATTCGGACACTCTGATGATTGATGATATCTTTCTCCACAGCTATAGCATCTTTTATAATTTAGACCGGCGGCTTTATTATTCTGCTTGTAATTTCGGTTATAACTTGCAAACATCTTTTCTTTGATAACGTCGTAAATTTTTATTTTTTCTTTGAGTTCAGCGTACGTTGTAGCACCATATAATACTATTTTATTCACTTCTGAGTCGACTATGCCTTCAATGATATATTTTATGGCGACGTAGTCAGGCATTTTTCCGCGTTTTCCCATTTCCTTCATGACCAGCATGTAATCCAAACACGTTTCGTCGTTCTTCTTTTTCCTAGCCGTCATCATTTCGTGGATGGTTTTGCTGTCGATGGAATCAGGAAATTCCTTGAGTAAAGCGGCTTTGAGTTCAACCCAACTTTTGAATGGTTTTTCCGACTTTAACCACAGAGCTGCAGTACCAGTCAGCGACTTTCTGGCGACTATCAGCGTCTGCAATGGCGTCCATTGAAATATTTCAGAATTTTCGTCAATATCCTGCGCCCATCTAGCTGCAGAATGTGTTCTATCTTGGCCATTGTATTTGGAAACTAAGCAATCTGTACCAAACGCAGACCCCTCTCTGCAGAACGGAAAACTGACCGCTTGGCCATCTTCACCGTAATCGGCTTGGCGTCTTAGTCTGTACCGTTCTTCGCCGTGTCCCTCCATTTCGTCTTATCCTGTCCGTGTACTTAATGTTACCGTCTTCGTTTAGCGTCTTTCGTCGTATTTTCAAGCGAAATCGCCGGCTACCACACGTCTTAGGTACCGGTTTTTTTCCGCTCCCGTCGTATTTTAGCTCCGAAATAAAACCCTATCCCGGACGAACGCCCAAAATGTTGTGGGATAGAGGATATTGGAGCCAAAATAAACACAGGATTCTTTGTACAGAATATAATTTTAATCGTCCTTTTGAGAATAACGTCTTTACTCGTCTTGCACGTCTTTCAGTCTCTTGTTCCCGTTCTTCTTCATACTTCATCTTTAACATTATACTGCTATCGCTTTCACTCCTGATATGTCATCCCTCTCACTCTTAGTCTATCATGCTTAACATCTGTCATTCGTCATTTCATCGTTACGTTTCACTCATATCCCTTCTACGCTCCTACATAAATGTTTTTAAATTTAATATCATACAATTAGAAAATTAATAATACAAGCTTTCAAAGCCTGACTCTAAACTAGCTCACTGAATTTCCCCATAATATTCTACCTCTAAAATCGGAATTGACGAGCAACGCACTAATTTAAATCGCGAAACTC
Organism: Chrysodeixis includens; assembly: GCA_941860345.1. Taxonomy (NCBI): domain Eukaryota; kingdom Metazoa; phylum Arthropoda; class Insecta; order Lepidoptera; family Noctuidae; genus Chrysodeixis; species Chrysodeixis includens. Next base: position 10,011,248 of record OW796097.1, read on the forward strand.
GTCAAAACCACTTTGAAGTCGAATAGAGCAGTAAACCTCTCTAGCCTGCACGAATAAAATGCACCAATTCGTATTGCTCTCAATGAGAATACTGAATGACGTCATATCGATGACGTAGTTTGTGGGCTAACTCGGCTCACTAGTGGGTTGATATCAATGGAAATTGGCGGTTAAAGTAAAGCTGCAGTGTAATCGGGTATTTTCCCGGAAAATTCTATCGATTTTGACTTGTTAGGTTGGAAATTCCTAATTCATGCTTTGCCTGTATGCACGTGATTACAGGTTGCTATTTTCACCGTAACGTCTAATAACTTTTACCACACATAGGAAAATAGTGGTTGTATGAAGCTCTTGTTCAGTTTTGTGGAAGAGATTTGATGAAAATCTTTTTTATGTTTTGGAAGAGTTATGTAGTATTGTTTTTCAATTGTATTTGACTATAAAATTTAATTAGTCCGCCAACAATGTTCGTAAATAATGACAAAGTATTTTTTCTTTAATTGAATCAATAAAATATAGATAACGCATCAATTAATGTCTTGTAGGAGTGGGGGTTAGTAATGTCACCAGTCAGTAAAAAGTGTGGATAAAAGAAAAAGTATATGCGCAATATTTTTTAAATCTATCTGACGCACTAATTAGGATTTTTTGTCAAATACCCATTTTTGTCTTATTTTGATATTGATATTAAATAAGTGGATTTAAAAGCTTTTGAAATCAATACAAACAACCAACACCCAATGGACCTTGAGCGACTTTACTATTATTCACATACATTAACTTTTATATGACATGAATTTGGCAAGTCTTTAGTCTAACGTAATATTTTATGTCTATAGGTGAATGCGTTGGATTTGGCGCCAAACTATGCGGGCTCTCTGACGGCAATGATCAACGGTACTTCCACACTGTCTGGAATTATCACACCTTATTTGATTGGGCTGTTGACACCTGATGTAAGTATAAAATACATTTTGTATCACACTTCAGCTGATATTATTGAGACGAAAGTTTGCCCCATTCAGTTGCACCATTTTTAACGTAGTATATGCTTCTTTGATCCCCAAAACTTACTCAGTATTCCCTTAGAATTAGAAAATGAAAATGTAGGTATGTGACAAGCCGCGGACAAAACTACGGAGTGCAGGCACGTTACATTTAGTTTTGAAATAAATAATTATAATGCCTATTTAATCAACAGCAGCTACTTAAATTTATTTGTAAGTAGATTTTATACATAGCATATTGGATACAAACTATATAGAGCTAACTATACTTACATATTTCACTTCATTTTAATGAAATGATCATTGTGAGCTCTACAAATACAAAAGCTAGGTTATAATTTACGTCTTAAACTATCGGATTATAGATGAAACGATTTTATAACAAAACATATCACTCGCTCTAGCTCCCCAGTAGAAACACAGCCTAATATGGATAAGGTATACATTGTTATACTTACACCGCAAGAATCTTTTGTGGAACCACTTCTATTACGTTGGAACATTCATGATGAAGTTATTGGGGTTCGACCCTTTGAATTTAGTTATAGAACCTCCATTTGGGCTTTTATATCGTATATCCCGGATATATCCTTTTATACCTTGACACGCAATGTTATTTTGTTATACATACAATGGGAGAATTGATTACAATAAGTGAGAGGTTTATTCTTACATTTTTGGCTGGATTTTTAGGCAGAGTGAAATTTAGAAAAACAAGAGTCTGTGTAGCTTTGAGAAATTTTACATTTGTCTGCGTTGTTAGAACTCACTTAAACTTCACATCAAAATTTATCATCAAAAAAGTAAAAATCATCAATAGATAAAATCTTTTGCATTCATGATATCAGTTAATAGGTACATTTTTATTTATGAGTAACGAGACTCTATTTTTAATTTTTCTTGCAAACTTTTTTTTCAAACCGTTGACCTACAAAATTACATAATCATGGCAAACTGTAACATTGTTCAAACAGAACAAGTTGCAGGCGTCTCAAAGGAACTTCGCCGGGTCAAAGTTTCTTCCTAATAATAGGCTTTTATTGATAAAACATTTTCATCTCAGTCAAGTTCCGACAAGTTTGAGTTTGCGGTTTGAAAGCGAACTTGGCGTGTTTAAAGTTTGGCTAATCTTGCTGGAAGTGTGTACAGTACCTGTATCTTGGAGTCTTAAGGCAGATTTCCTACAGTGATGGAAGAGAGATGACACTATACCGTCTCGCTTTCACAACTTTAGCAAGAAAAGAGACTAGATGACTTTTTTGTTTAAATTTTGGATCCTACTATTGATAAAACCTCGCCTTTTTTATTCAAACTCAAGCTTTTACAATTTCAGGCCTTGTACCATTTGGTTTTTTTATTCTGTTAATAACATAAAATTCTTCTATTTTTCCAGTCAACCCTAGTCCAATGGCGTGTAGCATTCTGGGTGTGTTTCGCCGTCTTAGTAGGCACAAATGTGGTCTACATTATCTGGGCAGACGGCAAGCAGCAATGGTGGGACGACGTCCGGCAATACGGCTATCCTGAGGAGTGGAAGCATGGGCCTCTAAAAATGGCCAACCAAGACAAAGAGAAAAACAAAGAAATTGAAGCGAATAACTCTAAGAAATAAGGTTGTATCAAAGTGTTGTGATTAGAATGTATTGAGCCGCAGATTGCTTTTGAGATTTGTTTAATTTTCTTTTTGGGAGCCTACCACTACTTCAAGACTGTTGCTGTTGTCGAAGCAAGACTCTGCTCCAAGCTGTGTAATTTCTTCAACAACAAGTCTGAATTCAAGGAGATCGATAGGCTCCCTGCACTCATGTGTTGTTTTGCGTGGGAAGTTAAGTTACCTACATGCATAATAACATTGTCAAAATTACGTTCTAGCATGGTACATTTTACGATAATTTTTCTGTACTCAACTCTTCTTAAATTGAAAATCAATAGGCTATGTAACTAAATCGTAAGTTCTACACTAATTACTCCCGAATTATCTTCAAAATACAATATCAATCGCACTACGCTAGAACACAAATTAAATAGTAGAACGTATTCAATGTTAAATTATTAAAAAAAAAATACCCACGTAAGCTTGTAAGCCTAAATCTGCGGCGCTTAAAAATGATAGTTATAATTAAATTAAATTAGTATTATAAATTAAACGTAAAATAAATTGTAATTAAGTAACTAATGTGATTAGTTTAGTTGTTCAATGCAGGTGATATTGTTTGAGGCAAGAGGAGTGCGAGTTAATTTCTTGGAAGTCGTAGCTCAGGCCCAAGGCCAAAGTTGTGGAACTATGCCATTCCAGGCCATAACTACAGACGTATTAAGAGGACTTGGCCTACATTTTTAATTACTCAACAAGTCCCAGTTAATTGAAATGCCGATTCGTTTAATTAGAGCGCGTTTGTGAATTTAATTTTGTTTTTAGTTTGAATGCTTTTAAAACGCTACGTTTATTTCAGTTAGGAATGCTATGCCTTTGTCAATAATAACTAAAATGCATAAAATACACATATAATGGCGTTAAAAAGTTAAAAAATATTACCATGCTGCACCACAATCGTGAATGTTACTATACTTGAAAGTTGAATTTGGTATTGTGAAATAAATTATTTACTTAAACCTTTTTCTGTGTACAACAGTGAAAAAATAAGTGTCCTAATTTCTTTAATTACAAACAGATTTGTATTTATTTATTATTATTCTTCCCGTTCATTTGTTTCGAACAAAATGGTTGTAATTAATTTTGAATGATGATTGATTGTTTAGCTGAATGAATTAACGTGCCATCACCGTAATTGTGTACTTAATTTAAATAAAAAAATACAAGATGTACCCATGTACCCATTATTTAACTTGTAATGTGGGAATTTAAATTATATTTTATTTAAAAACTTAGCTGATTTTAGTATAATGTGAATCATTCTTGCTTAAAATAATGTGCTTTGCTGTTATCTATATAACGCCTACCAATTTTCGACAATTCAAATCAATTCGTGTGACTACGTTTTACGCTAAATTAATTGTAGGCGTTTAAATAAATAAATAAAACTTTACCAGTGTTTATTGTTGCAAAATGAGATTATAAAAGTGAATTGTACAATAAATAAATAAAATTGTGGTTGCATTTTAAATGTACTTTTAGCAAATAGACGAGTGAAAGTGAAAGTTACCATTTTAATAATTTTAATACAGAGAATTGGAGCAAATGTGATAACTGTTGAAATAAATAGTTTCAACAAATCGAATAAACTTAATTTTAAATAAATTGTTATAATTATATGACACTGTTTTATTTAGTGTAGTAAACTGACACCCTAGCCCCCTACCCAACTGCAAAAAAGGAGATTCATGCTTTTGTTGCTTGAGATTTGGAATAGAGTTAGTTGGCATTCTAGATTAACACACAGGCTCATTTATAACAGAGTGCGCTGTGCCACCGCGAAAATGAATGTCTTTTACAGCTAAACCGACTTACAAGCGTGTAAAGCCGCGTGAAAAAGTAAATTATATTATTATTAGTAAAGTGTTGCGCCTCATTAAATTATCATACCAAAAATGTTGAGTACAGTTTTCTGTGCAGTTTAATAGACTTTTCAAGAATATTTTATGTTCAAAACATGCAAATTGCTTGAAGAAGTATCTTGGTAATATTTTAACTTGATATTTATGTAAATAAATGCTTCTAAGTTAAAAAGGGCGTGTGCGCTCTGCAGATAATTGACAAATAATATAAAAAGCTTTTTATATCACATAGAGAGCTATTTTATAAAACAACTAAAACGTTATGGATAGCGTGGCAAAAGATCCCTTAAATATTTTTTTACTAGGTTCAACGAGTGGACGAAAAAAACTCCCTACATCTTTGTAATCAGTATTATTATCAATCAAATGAATGCTTAGTTAATTAATTTTTAGAGAAGTTCCATGATGTTTAATGTTGTTTGCCCACATGTGCTTTCCAAATGACCACGCAAAAAATCGTCCCAACCCACCAACAGATTTCAAACGTTTCTCATTTAATACATCATGGTATCATAATCATTTTTTATTATGACGACATCACCGTAAGTCGTGGGATTAACGTGCAAAAAAACAATTCTTGTTCACTTTTTTCAGTACAAAAATTTTTAGGCACACTATTTAACTATAAAAAAAGCTATTGATAGAGAACAGCCGTGAGACGCATAGGTAAAATAACGGTCTAATCTCACTGTACCCTCGCCCCTTGCCATGCTAACATGCGCGCGCGCACCTCAGTCGTGTCCTGTACGTTCCGCTGTGTTCACGTTGTTTGTCTGTGCAATATCGGCTTGTTTGCAGCTATTGCTAACCCAATAAACGGCCCAACTTGCTGCTTGTTTATTGGGCCCAACAAAAGGGCCCAATAAACAAGCAGATTGTTTATTGGGCCCTTTGATAGTAAATTAACAACAACAAAGAAATGTTTAAAAATACTAACCTAAAATGTTGTTTTTTATCAAAAATATACATACTTACATAATACACTTGAATATTTTTGCTATTAATACCTAAAATGTTCAGCTGAACCATTGTGTGTTGTAATTAATAACTAAACATAGTTATTTAAAAAAATAAACACCCTTTTTCAACTAAAATGATTTTATTTTTTAATTAATAATCCCATATATTTACGGACAAAAAATCTATATTTGTCTTTTTATGGGACTTCACAATTATATTAAAACTAGTCCCAAGTCTGTTGGTGCTTGGGACAGAGCCCATACAATTTTTTGCATACTCCTTTCTTTGACTGCTTGTCAAGTGAATGTAGAAATCTTGCAGTAATGGAAAAATGTTTACATGACAAAAGAATATGAAATTTCTTCCAAAAAAAATACATTTTCTTCAGTTCATTACGAAATGCAAACAGTTCATTGTTTAATATTTGAAGCTACTCATAACGGTTACCCTATTTGCGTCTTCTATTTCCTCTCACAAATTACACGTACTCGCATACATTTATTAAATTTTACGACAAAAACATGGCATGCATATCGAACAAAAATATGAGCTATAACCTACCACTACCTCTCAAAATAAGACATGCAGTTGTGGAAGACAGACGCCGCTCTACACCAAGTAGTGCCGTCTCTTTTCAATACAACTGTAAACGTTTTACTTTACGAGGTAGTACAGCTTTTGTTGTATTAGCAACAACTTATCTAATACTGTATTTAAATGTCAAATTATGCATGCTACAAGTGGCGTTAGGACTAGGTGGGTTATGTGTGCAGAATAGCTTAATACCCACTTAGCCTTGTCATCAGTAAATTATGTAAATATACGTTGACGAGCGAGTAAATAAATCTGAATTGTAATTAGGTTTTAATTATTATTATTACATTGTTGTTACTGGCTTCAATTTTGTATGTATATGAAAGATTACGGTGAAATCTGATAAGAGTACAAAATTCATAAAATATATTTTGACAAAGTAACGATTGCAGTCGTAAACATGGATGCTTAAGTATTTTGAACTAAGACCCTGTGGAAGCAAGGTCTATCCTTGTTTCCATCAGCCATTCAATACATTAGTCGAAATTTCAACGACAAAGACTATTAAGCCAGAAAATCCTAATTGTACCTAGAAAGTAGGTAGGAAGCTCTAGACAAGTGTCATACCAACTATCATGAACGCTAATAGATTTTTTTTTCTATTACAATCATGCGACCAGTCGTCTGACTATAAGCAGATAAGGTGAAGTTTAAGTGGCAGGTAGGTCGCTACTCCCAGTGGATCTTCTATTTAGTAAACTATCTGTATGTATCTAAATGTCGAAAATATCTCGCCGCTATTTTAGCCTACAAACGGTCTCAGGTATTGTAAACTGCCCCGCAAGTTGGATTGGGTGCTTCTGTAGTCTAGTATAGTAACTGGCAGCATGAAGATTAACTTCTTCTTTCACCTTCGGTATTTCGCATAACAGAATTGCTCAAACATATTAAAGTAACAACTCTGAGTTGCGATAATTCTAGAAAAATGCTACATTTATGCGACTATCTCTCATCGTTCACGCCTGTTGAAATGTCAGTTCTCAACGGAGGTGCTCTATATCAAATATTCACTGCCCATAAAGGCATAGTAGTCTTAAGTTAGTTTTAGAAATGCATAAGGTACCTTATGCACATTGGATCTCAAGTCACGATTCAACCTCGTTGGTAGAAGATGAGGAGGAGAATGCAACTGCTTGGCACGTGAATTATGTAAAACTAACTGTTCCCATGTTGGGAGTCTGACAATTGCTAGAGAGAAAAGTATTCTATGTGACAATGTGTCTGGCAACGTTATTGTTATCCGTTTATTCTTGAACATTTGAATCTATATGAAATATTAAGTTTATTGGTTGTATTTGTTGTTGTATAAAATACTTTGTAGTTATGCCTTGAGTGATTCTATTTGATAGCCTGGCCATTCTGGATATAGACAAATCTGCAGTAAGCAAAAGTGCAAGCAGTATTTAAATAGTAAGTATTATAGGAACAAATCCTGTATGCCAATTTACAATCCGTCTGTCCGTTAACGACGGTATCAAAATTTTTGCATTACTATTACTACATAGTATAAAACAAAGTCGATGTCTGTGTCTGTTCGTTTCAATCTTTAAAACTACGGAACAAATTTAAAGCGGCTTTTTATAGATTGATTGAGATAGAGTGATTCAAGGGAAAGGTTTATTATATGTATAACTAGCGACCCGCCCAAGCTTCGCACGGGTGCAATGCTGATACTAAATATTGTATAGAAAAACTGAACGTTGTGCATATAATGTAAACAATGCGGCCCACTAAGCAATTCAATGCTGTAACGAACCATATTACAGATATTCAATCATCAATGTATTTCAGCAATTTAATTGGACAAGGATTAATGCTGTATTCATCATTTCGTTGATTTCGTTGGTTTCGTTGATTTCGTTGATTTCGTTGATTTCGTTGATTTCGAGACCAGTAGACCAGATGACCACAAGACCAGTAGACCAGTAGACCAGTAGACCAGTAGACCAGTAGACCAGTAGACCAGTAGACCAGTAGACCAGTAGACCAGTAGACAAAATAGACGAAATAGACCAAATATACCAAAAAGACCAAGTAGACCAAAAAGACCAAATAGACCAAATAGACCAAACAGACCAAATAGACCAAATAGACCAAATAGACCAAATAGACCAAATAGACCAAATAGACCAAATAGACCAAATAGACCAAATAGACCAAATAGACCAAAAAGACCAAATAGACCAAATAGACCAAATAGACCAAATGGACCAAATAGACCAAATAGACCAGTAGGGCAGTGGACCAGTAGAAGTTCGTTCATTTCGTTGATTTTGTTGAATTCGTTGATTTCGTTGATTTCGTTGATTTCTAGACCAGTAGACCAGTAGACCAGTAGACCAGATGACCAAAAGACCAGTAGACCAGTAGACCAGTAGACCAGATGACCAAAAGACCAGTAGACCAGTAGACCAGTAGACCAGTAGACCAAAAGACCAGTAGACCAGTAGACCAGTAGACCAATAGACCAGTAGACCAGTAGACCAGTAGACCAGTAGGCCAGTAGACCGGTAAACCAGTAGACCGGTAGACCAGTAGACCAGTAGACCAGTAGACGAAATAGACCAAATATACCAAATAGACCAAGTAGACCAGTAGGGCAGTGGACCAGTAGAAGTTCGTTCATTTCGTTGATTTCGTTGATGTCGTTGATTTCGTTGAATTCGTTGATTTCGTTGATTTCGTTGATTTCGTTGATTTCGTTGATTTTGTTGATTTCGAGACCAGTAGACCAGTAGACCAGTAGACCAGTAGACCAGTAGACCAGTAGACCAGTAGACCAATATACCAGTAGACCAGATGACCAAAAGACCAGCAGACCAGATGACCAAAAGACCAGTAGACCAGTAGACCAGTAGACCAGTAGACCAAAATACCAGTAGACCAAATAGACCAAATAGACCAAATAGACCAAATAGACCAAATAGACCAAATAGACCAAATAGACCAAATAGACCAAATAGACCAAATAGACCAAATAGACCAAATAGACCAAATAGACCAAATAGACCAAATAGACCAAATAGACCAAATAGACCAAATAGACCAGTAGGGCAGTGGACCAGTAGAAGTTCGTTCATTTCGTTGATTTCATTGATTTCGTTGGTTTCGTTGATTTCGTTGATTTTGTTGATTTCGTTGATTTCGAGACCAGTAGACCAGTAGACCAGTAGACCAGTAGACCAGTAGACCAAATAGACCAAATATACCAAATAGACCAAATAGACCAAATAGACCAAATAGACCAAATAGACCAAATAGACCAAATAGACCAAATAGACCAAATAGACCAAATAGACCAAATAGACCAAATAGACCAAATAGACCAAATAGACCAAATAGACCAAATAGACCAAATAGACCAAATAGACCAAATAGACCAAATAGACCAAATAGACCAAATAGACCAAATAGACCAAATAGACCAAATAGACCAAATAGACCAAATAGACCAGATGACCAAAAGACCAGTAGACCAGTAGACCAGTAGACCAGTAGACCAGTAGACCAGTAGACCAAAAGACCAGTAGACCAGTAGACCAAAAGACCAGTAGACCAGTAGACCAGTAGACCAGTACACGAAATAGACCAAATATACCAAATAGACCAAGTAGACCAGTAGGGCAGTGGACCAGTAGAAGTTCGTTTATTTCGTTGATTTCGTTGATGTCGTTGATTTCGTTGATTTCGTTGGTTTCGTTGATTTCGTTGATTTCGTTGATTTCGAGACCAGTAAACCAGATGACCAAAAGACCAGTGGACCAGTAGACCAGATGACCAAAAGACCAGTAGACCAGTAGACCAGTAGACCAGTAGACCAGTAGACCAGTAGACCAAAAGACCAGTAGACCAGTAGACCAAAAGACCAGTAGACCAGTAGACCAGTAGACCAGAAGACCAGAAGACCAGTACACGAAATAGACCAAATATACCAAATAGACCAAGTAGACCAGTAGGGCAGTGGACCAGTAGAAGTTCGTTTATTTCGTTGATTTCGTTGATGTCGTTGATTTCGTTGATTTCGAGACCAGTAGACCAGATGACCAAAAGACCAGTAGACCAGTAGACCAGATGACCAAAAGACCAGTAGACCAGTAGACCAGTAGACCAGTTGACCAGTAGACAAGTAGACCAGTAGACCAGTAGACCAGTAGACCAGTAGACCAGTAGACCAGTAGACCAGTAGACCAAATAGACCAAATATACCAAATAGACCAAATAGACCAAATAGACCAAATAGACCAAATAGACCAAATAGACCAAATAGACCAAATAGACCAAATAGACCAAATAGACCAAATAGACCAAATAGACCAAATAGACCAAATAGACCAAATAGACCAAATAGACCAAATAGACCAAATAGACCAAATAGACCAGATGACCAAAAGACCAGTAGACCAGTAGACCAGTAGACCAGTAGACCAGTAGACCAGTAGACCAAAAGACCAGTAGACCAGTAGACCAAAAGACCAGTAGACCAGTAGACCAGTAGACCAGTAGACCAGTACACGAAATAGACCAAATAGACCAAATAGACTAAATAGACTAGTAGGGCAGTGGACCAGTAGAAGTTCGTTCATTTCGTTGATTTCATTGATTTCGTTGGTTTCGTTGATTTCGTTGATTTTGTTGATTTCGTTGATTTCGAGACCAGTAGACCAGTAGACCAAAAGACCAGTAGACCAGTAGACCAGTAGACCAGTAGACCAGTAGACCAGTAGACCAGTAGACCAGTAGACCAGTAGACCAGTAGACCAGTACACGAAATAGACCAAATATACCAAATAGACCAAGTAGACCAGTAGGGCAGTGGACCAGTAGAAGTTCGTTTATTTCGTTGATTTCGTTGATGTCGTTGATTTCGTTGATTTCGAGACCAGTAGACCAGATGACCAAAAGACCAGTAGACCAGTAGACCAGTAGACCAAATAGACCAAATAGACCAAATAGACCAAATAGACCAAATAGACCAAATAGACCAAATAGACCAAATAGACCAAATAGACCAAATAGACCAAATAGACCAAATAGACCAAATAGACCAAATAGACCAAATAGACCAAATAGACCAAATAGACCAAATAGACCAAATAGACCAAATAGACCAAATAGACCAAATAGACCAAATAGACCAAATAGACCAGTAGGGCAGTGGACCAGTAGAAGTTCGTTCATTTCGTTGATTTTGTTGAATTCGTTGATTTCGTTGACTTCATTGATTTCAATGATTTCGTTGATTTCGTTGGTTTCGTTGATTTCGTTGATTTCGAGACCAGTAGACCAGTTGAACAGTAGACCAGAAGACCAGTAGACCAGTAGACCAGTAGACCAAAAGACCAGTAGACCAGTAGACCAGTAGACGAAATAGACCAAATAGACCAAATAGACCAAATAGACCAAATAGACCAAATAGACCAAATAAACCAAATAGAACAAATAGACCAAATAGACCAAATAGACCAAATAGACCAAATAGACCAAATAGACCAAATAGACCAAATAGACCAAATAGACCAAATAGACCAAATAGACCAAATAGACCAAATAGACCAAATAGACCAAATAGACCAAATAGACCAAATAGACCAAATAGACCAAATAGACCAGATGACCAAAAGACCAGTAGACCAGTAGACCAGTAGACCAGTAGACCAGTAGACCAGTAGACCAAAAGACCAGTAGACCAGTAGACCAAAAGACCAGTAGACCAGTAGACCAGTAGACCAGTAGACCAGTACACGAAATAGACCAAATATACCAAATAGACCAAGTAGACCAGTAGGGCAGTGGACCAGTAGAAGTTCGTTTATTTCGTTGATTTCGTTGATGTCGTTGATTTCGTTGATTTCGTTGGTTTCGTTGATTTCGTTGATTTCGTTGATTTCGAGACCAGTAAACCAGATGACCAAAAGACCAGTGGACCAGTAGACCAGATGACCAAAAGACCAGTAGACCAGTAGACCAGTAGACCAGTAGACCAGTAGACCAAAAGACCAGTAGACCAGTAGACCAAAAGACCAGTAGACCAGTAGACCAGTAGACCAGAAGACCAGAAGACCAGTACACGAAATAGACCAAATATACCAAATAGACCAAGTAGACCAGTAGGGCAGTGGACCAGTAGAAGTTCGTTTATTTCGTTGATTTCGTTGATGTCGTTGATTTCGTTGATTTCGAGACCAGTAGACCAGATGACCAAACGACCAGTAGACCAGTAGACCAGATGACCAAAAGACCAGTAGACCAGTAGACCAGTAGACCAGTTGACCAGTAGACAAGTAGACCAGTAGACCAGTAGACCAGTAGACCAGTAGACCAGTAGACCAGTAGACCTGTAGACTAATAGACCAAATAGACCAAATATACCAAATATACCAAATAGACCAAGTAGACCAAATAGACTAAATAGACCAGTAGAAGTTCGTTCATTTCGTTGAATTCGTTGATTTCGTTGATTTCGTTGATTTCGTTGATTTCGTTGATTTCGTTGATTTCGTTGATTTCGTTGATTTCGAGACCAGTAAACCAGTAGACCAGTAAACCAGTAGACCAGTAGACCAGATGACCAAAAGACCAGTAGACTAGTAGACCAGTAGACCAAAAGACCAGTAGACCAGTAGACCAGTAGACCAGTAGACCAGTAGACCAGTAGACCAGTAGACCAGTAGACCAGTAGACCAAAAGACCAGTAGACCAGTAGACCAGTAGACCAGTACACCAGTAGACCGGTAGACCAGTAGACCAGTAGACCAGTAGACCAGTACACCAGTAGACCAAAAGACCAAAAGACCAGTAGACTAGTAGACCAGTAGACCAGTAGACCAAATGACCAAAAGACCAGTAGACCAGTAGACCAGTAGACCAGATGACCAAAAGACCAGTTGACCAGCAGACCAGCAGACCAGTAGCCCAGTAGACCAGTACACCAGTAGACCAAATAGACCAAATAGACCAAATAGAACAAATAGACCAAATAGACCAGTAGGGCAGTGGACCAGTGGAAGTTCGTTCATTTCGTTGATTTCATTGATTTCGTTGGTTTCGTTGATTTCGTTGATTTTGTTGATTTCGTTGATTTCGAGACCAGTAGACCAGTAGACCAGTAGACCAAAAGACCAGTAGACCATTAGACCAGTAGACCAGTAGACCAGTAGACCAGTAGACCAGTAGACCAAAAGACCAGTAGACCAGTAGATCAGTAGACCAGTAGACCAGTAGACCAGTAGACCAGTAGACCAGTAGACCAGTAGACCAGTAGACCAGGAGACCAGTAGACCAGTAGACCAGTAGACCAGTAGACCAGTAGACCAGTAGACCAAATAGACCAAATAGACCAAATAGACCAAATAGACCAAATAGACCAAATAGACCAAATAGACCAAATAGACCAAATAGACCAAATAGACCAAATAGACCAAATAGACCAAATAGACCAAATAGACCAAATAGACCAAATAGACCAAATAGACCAAATAGACCAAATAGACCAAATAGACTAAATAGACTAGTAGGGCAGTGGACCAGTAGAAGTTCGTTCATTTCGTTGATTTCATTGATTTCGTTGGTTTCGTTGATTTCGTTGATTTTGTTGATTTCGTTGATTTCGAGACCAGTAGACCAGTAGACCAAAAGACCAGTAGACCAGTAGACCAGTAGACCAGTAGACCAGTAGACCAGTAGACCAGTAGACCAGTAGACCAGTAGACCAGTACACGAAATAGACCAAATATACCAAATAGACCAAGTAGACCAGTAGGGCAGTGGACCAGTAGAAGTTCGTTTATTTCGTTGATTTCGTTGATTTCGTTGATTTCGTTGATGTCGTTGATTTCGTTGATTTCGAGACCAGTAGACCAGATGACCAAAAGACCAGTAGACCAGTAGACCAGTAGACCAAATAGACCAAATAGACCAAATAGACCAAATAGACCAAATAGACCAAATAGACCAAATAGACCAAATAGACCAAATAGACCAAATAGACCAAATAGACCAAATAGACCAAATAGACCAAATAGACCAAATAGACCAAATAGACCAAATAGACCAAATAGACCAAATAGACCAAATAGACCAAATAGACCAGTAGGGCAGTGGACCAGTAGAAGTTCGTTCATTTCGTTGATTTTGTTGAATTCGTTGATTTCGTTGACTTCATTGATTTCAATGATTTCGTTGATTTCGTTGGTTTCGTTGATTTCGTTGATTTCGAGACCAGTAGACCAGTTGAACAGTAGACCAGAAGACCAGTAGACCAGTAGACCAGATGACCAAAAGACCAGTAGACCAGTAGACCAGTAGACGAAATAGACCAAATAGACCAAATAGACCAAATAGACCAAATAGACCAAATAGACCAAATAAACCAAATAGAACAAATAGACCAAATAGACCAAATAGACCAAATAGACCAAATAGACCAAATAGACCAAATAGACCAAATAGACCAAATAGACCAAATAGACCAAATAGACCAAATAGACCAAGTAGACCAAATAGACCAAATAGACTAAATAGACTAGTAGGGCAGTGGACCAGTAGAAGTTCGTTCATTTCGTTGATTTCATTGATTTCGTTGGTTTCGTTGATTTCGTTGATTTTGTTGATTTCGTTGATTTCGAGACCAGTAGACCAGTAGACCAAAAGACCAGTAGACCAGTAGACCAGTAGACCAGTAGACCAGTAGACCAGTAGACCAGTAGACCAGTAGACCAGTAGACCAGTAGACCAGTACACGAAATAGACCAAATATACCAAATAGACCAAGTAGACCAGTAGGGCAGTGCACCAGTAGAAGTTCGTTTATTTCGTTGATTTCGTTGATGTCGTTGATTTCGTTGATTTCGAGACCAGTAGACCAGATGACCAAAAGACCAGTAGACCAGTAGACCAGTAGACCAAATAGACCAAATAGACCAAATAGACCAAATAGACCAAATAGACCAAATAGACCAAATAGACCAAATAGACCAAATAGACCAAATAGACCAAATAGACCAAATAGACCAAATAGACCAAATAGACCAAATAGACCAAATAGACCAAATAGACCAAATAGACCAAATAGACCAAATAGACCAAATAGACCAAATAGACCAAATAGACCAAATATACCAGTAGGGCAGTGGACCAGTAGAAGTTCGTTCATTTCGTTGATTTTGTTGAATTCGTTGATTTCGTTGACTTCATTGATTTCAATGATTTCGTTGATTTCGTTGGTTTCGTTGATTTCGTTGATTTCGAGACCAGTAGACCAGTAGACCAGTAGACCAGAAGACCTGTAGACCAGTAGACCAGTAGACGAAATAGACCAAATAGACCAAATAGACCAAATAGACCAAATAGACCAAATAGACCAAATAGACCAAATAGACCAAATAGACCAAATAGACCAAATAGACCAAATAGACCAAATAGACCAAATAGACCAAATAGACCAAATAGACCAAATAGACCAAATAGACCAAATAGACCAAATAGACCAAATAGACCAAATAGACCAAATAGACCAAATAGACCAAATAGACCAAATAGACCAAATAAAACAAATAGACCAAATAGACCAAATAGACCAAATAGACCAAATAGACCAAATAGACCAAATAGACCAAATAGACCAAATAGACCAAATAGACCAAATAGACCCAATAGACCAAATAGACCAGTAGGGCAGTAGACCAGTAGAATTTCGTTTATTTCGTTGATTTCGTTGATTTCGTTGATTTCGTTGATTTCGTTGATTTCGTTTATTTCGTTGATTTCGTTGATTTCGTTTATTTCGTTTATTTCGTTGATTTCGGTTATTTCGTTGATTTTGTTCATTTTGTTCTTTTATTCCGTGGTTGACTCCTTATTTCACCTAATTTGACTGGGCTTATATCAGTGTTTCACCCGTCGAAGCTGGGGCAGGTCGTTAGTTTAAAATTAGAGATTGTTGGCCTAAATTTAGTTTATCATTCAGTCATTTGACTTGTTAATGTAAATACTCAAACATGTTACATCAGGTAAATATTACTGTTGATAAAGCAAAATACGTGTTGTGTTGCTATTCTCGTAATTATCATCATAATTGCACACGATATATAAATGAAACCTTTTATGATCAGATACACATATTTTTTGGAAATGCTAGTTAACTTGTAATCGTCGACTATGTAAGTCTAAAAGGTATACACGTTTTTTTTTTGGTACGATGTGAAAATCCTACACGGACTTCCTCTACCATGGGAAAGAGACGGAGAAGTGTGGCAGACGAGTTCCCCAAGTCTGCTAGATGAAGTAGGAAATATTAGGTCCTTCTTTTATCCCTTGGTTGATAGGGAGATCGGACGAAGCATTCCTGTCTCTTTCCGCGCTCTCTTTAAACGCCATCAGTTCTTACGAGGTACAAACCTGTATCAGAATATCACTTAAGATGTATGCAAAGGTTGTTGATGAACCTTTAAACAGATATATAATCTAATGATTGTGTGACCGATTTCAACTTTAGATCTCACATGCCACGATCCTAAATAATAATTGAACTTCAACCATGAACTATAAAGGGCCAAACAAACATACAAAAATATGTCATCTCTGACCTGTTGCCACACAGACGAGTAGATATTAATAGTCTTGGGAGGCATTAATTATGGACACAAGCATACCGGCTACTGACATCATACAATAAAACACTGGCAAGACAAACAATATAAAGACTTGTTCTCATTGACACAACAATAACAATATGTAATTTTTTTCAAATATCCAACTATGGGCAATTGGATTTGGAAGTTATGATGGAATCCTAGTATATTTTTCGTAAAAAGAAAACTATTTTTTTAATACACGACTTTTCGGGTTTGTGCATAAACAAATTCTATGTAAAATATGGTATTTTTTTTACCCTTTGCAAAATTGTATGGTAAGAAACATACTATTTAAATGCTAAAAATACTAGGAGGAAATTACTATTACTTATATCAATACGTGTAAATAGATCGTCAAAAGTAAACAATAAAGTAAGTCGTCGTACCTTTAACTCTCACTTCATTCATCGCCATTTGTTGCGCATCACCACACACCTTAATATATTGTGTAACTGAATACCAAACAAGACGTATATGGTCAGCAATATATTGTACAAAGGTTTACTTAATAAAGTGTTTATAAAGCAAACAGTAGATTGAGACTTTTAGGTAAACAGAATGATCGGAATAAAAATGAAACTATGACTTTAGTTGATATTTTGTACAATCCATCCTAATCTGCTTAGTTTGAGACTAGGTGGTGTATGGAATATTTATTTATTTATAATGGATTGAGATAGGTCAAGAAAGCAATGACGAATTCTAGGATCAAAAAAAAGAGACGTGTTTTTGGACGATATCTATTTGACATTACATAAGGTCAATACCTCTAAAAGGTTCTCGTTGTTCTAAACTTATAAAAACTGGCAAATAACACAAATAAAGGAAAAAAACTGAATCGTCTTGTACGCGTTAGGACAAAAAATGCGAGATTTTTTTTTTCATTTCTAATTGATGTTAAGAAATCCTAAGTTGGACTGAGTTTTGAGTAGGTACCTAAGGTTTGAGAATTGGACCTCGTCTAACTCTAGTCCGGTAATGAAATAAAACACAAAATCTGCTCTCTTGCTATTCAACTATGTTCTTTTTTTTTGCCTAATACTATGTAAGATCCCACTGTTGGAAAAAGGCCTCCACTTTTCCTTCCAAACCTCCCTGGCTTACGTCAAATTATTTGCTACCGTACAACTACAAACATATTGTGCTCATTTCCAATGACGAAATATTACTACATTATAATCTATCGTATCGTAAACATGATTGGCGATCAGTATGGATATACCGATAAGGTTTGTGTAACACGCGGGCATGACCGCAGCACCGATACGATGGCTGACCGATAGTGATATTAGAAATATTGGTGTATGAACGATTATTTGCCAATTAGGAGAGATTATAATAGAATATTTTTGGAAAGTCGGAGATTTCTATTCAATGTGATTTTTCGATGCAGATACCTTTTTTTTTTGTTAAGGCGGGGGAATCCTCATGGACACCCACCTCTTCGGGGGAGAAAGTGGGTTCAGACTCTTACTGACTAAACCTAAACCGCCATATAACGTCTCCCGCGTTTGGTCGGTGCGCGGCAATGCGTTGCAGTTCATCACGCAACGAGTAGTAGTAGTAGGTACCTGGATTTGTTCTTTTGGCTTGGAACTGATATGTCAATATTTATTTTATACTTAGCAATACTTCAAAAAAGAGAAATGATGTAATTCAATATCAAGTCAAGTGATAATATCCATTTAAATGTAGAGTCAACAACTAAAGCCCGCTATTTGCACTGAAACAAACAGAAAACACGCGGTATTTACACGCAAAATCTTTTACAATATTATCTTTTAGACTAACGTTTCGACAGGGTTTGACTTTGCGCTAATTGTGGTCCGATAGAAATGACAAACTGAAACACCTGATTTCGTTTAGCTACATTCTAAAAATATATGCTTACAAATGTTCTAAGCACGAATTTCTATCCACTAGGTTTTAATCCAGGCAAAGTAAAAAGTTACTTTTTCATAGTTATAATTATGTACTCTCTGAACAACTTTTTGGCACTCCTTTTTTTCTTGACTTACCAAAAACACCCCGGGCCCCTTTTATTGCCCAAGCCAGAATTACTCCTGACAAGGTAGCTTAAGTAACCAATGCAAGGGAAGGTTTAAACCTTCCCTTGATAGAGATCTGTGCGCAGTACTACAACATTTAATTTTATCAGCTGGTACTATTAAAGTCTCAATATAATGTAACAAAGCCGCAATAATCAAAGTGCCATAATATTTATTGACAATTCTATTTATAGCAGATCAATATAGACCGAAATTGTGTTTATTTTTAACGGTGACACTATCTGTTTTGATACTAATATGATTACGCGATAAAAACTTAAGAGTTATTTGTGTAGACAATTGTAAAAATATTTATTTATTCGGGTAAGTACCTAATCTAAATGTTGCGAAATATTTATGAAACATTTGATAATAAACTATTTTGGGATATCAAATAATATGAAATAATACCTGTCTAAAAATAGTGATGACCGAATTGCACCAAAAACAGGCCAATATTTATTATGTAGATATAAGATTTAAGAAAATGGAAAATTTAAGCTTAACTTGGGTTGACATGGTGCAAGATGCGCTTTAAATCTTGCATTTATTTAAAATTTACTATAAGAACCTGTTCCTTAATGCTTATTAATTAAAACCCTGAATACCAAGTTCAAATTAACTTCTTTAAGAGCACTAAATAATATGACTCTACATAACATCATATTCAGTAAAACCTAAATTAGGGAGTCTAAATTCAGTACTAAAACTCTCTGATGATAAACTTATGAAAATAAAGTTTTACTACTCATATATTATTAAGACCACATCCATCATACGGTAAACTATAATGTTCTGAATAAAGGGATTCATATAAAAACATTAGTCAGCATAAATTTTCATCTCATTTGAAACATGACGCGCAAACGAAAGGATGTTTCCACCATTATATTATGTTTCGCTCTTAATTTACGAAGGATTTATTGCAAGCCTCATTAACGTTAGAGTAAAGCGAATCCCCAGTCATAAAGCATTATGAATGAAAAAAAAAAACCTTTTTTAAAAGGTGCTTGAAATGGAATAAAATTAAAACCTCGTAAGACTCGTAGAATTCATTCTTAGGTATCAACTAAACGCAAACCGTATTTAAAATAAATCGTTTGTGTGTTGAAAACTACAGCGATTTCAAATTTTCTCTAAAAATGAAGAAAGTCGCTTCTGAAAATTTAGACATTTCACACAAATTAAAAACTATTTTTGCTATTGAATATTATTTTCTCAATGACAAATGTTTGTGAAGCAAAGAAATCTTAGACATAGGACCACTTGTTCTTAGCTCCGCTCCGTTCGCATAGATTTTTAACATCGCTGTTTATGTATTGTAACATTAAGAACTATTTTAACCACGTTTCATCAACATCAGTTCAGAATTTAGACATGAAAGCGTAATACCTAGAAAATCAGAATTATTCTCGTGTTTCCGATGCAAATTTAAATATTCCTATGAATCGCAAATACAAGCACGTTTCACCATTATCATACCCACAGTTATTACAACGAAAAAAAATATGATTACAAGCACAAACCTATGCGTAACTAAATTCATTCATAAATATTTCACGTAGTATGACATAGCGACATATTACAGAGTCAATAAACTTTGTACAAGTCGCGTATTTGCTGATAAATAATTTATAGGTGCTGCGAAAACAAATTGTTAGTTCAAAGTTGTAAACTACAAGTCAATATATTTACGAAGTAAAATAGGTCAAGCCTTGTAATATGAAATACTTGTGTTTTAGTAAAAAGGTTTTAATGTTTCTGTGTTAAAACTTTCGTTCAAATATAATTGATACGTAATATAGGATTTATTTAACATGTGTACTTAAGAATAACTTATTATTGTCACTTCTGTATACGAATATTATCAGCTGACTAACATTTGTATGAAAATTTGCATTGCTCAAAATTTTATTTTAAAATATTAGTGCTATTGTTTTCTTTGAATCATTGTTATGCGCGGAACTGAATTTCAAATATAATTTGGCTTTTCCAAAATAGTTTGTACAATGTAACATACCTACATAATTACATACATTTTAATATTTCCGTGTATACTTAGATATATTTTTCAAATCAGTTATTTGAATATTCACCTACTTTGGCAACGTTCTATAATATTGTTTTACAAGTGACAACAGTATAAACCACTAACACAATGCAAAAAAAAAACAATTTGTTTTAAATATAAATTGGCTTCTACACCTTTTGTAACAGCTATCAACATCATAAACTAGTAGTAACCGAGAAGGTACATCAATGTAATTAAGGCGTGGAGTTTTTACGACTACAGGACAAAAACTGTTCGACGTTTAAACCATTTGTTATACCCTTATTTCCTGTTCCAAGGTTAAGGGGCTTCATTAAGGTAACCTTAACATAAGTACAATGAACTTAGATCGTGCAACACTCAGTGTGTATGGTATGTAAGTACTTAAGACAGTTTGGAACTTCTGTATAGCCTTTTTCTAAGTTGTTTTGGTATTGCCAGCTCCCTGTCCCAAACTACTGGGTTTTAACAGGGCCTTATCCACTACCATAGCTTAACATACAATGCATTAATGTAACACGCTAAAATATACCCTATAATAATATAATATATTGTAATCCCTTTTGCTGTGCCCTAACAGGGTCCATAATTATGCCTAGCTATAAACCTCTTCAACACCTATTGTAAAACTATGAAAGGCAAATCAATATAATAATATGAATATGAATAATATGTATTAACCACATTGGTTATACTTCACAGTTTGGCAGGGCAAACAAACTGAAGTGCGAAGTTTGCAGTGTATGGCTAGTTTAATATAGTATTTTTGTTTTGTTAAGAAAAAGTTGTTTTGTTTTGACAGCTATCTAAGATCTGATGATAACAGCTCGAACATAAGTCTGAGGTACTTTTCGGTAATTTAATGATTATAAGATTATCTACTTAGCGGTACTGCCCCTCCAATTAAATAAAACTTCTACATTTCTCAACAGAAAACGCTCGAATGTACGGAAATCATATTTCGTATCGATAAACTACGTGACTACACTAGATTATACACTAGACTAGATTGTATTAAAAATACGCAATTCCAAAAAAGCTTGTCATTTTTCCTTTTTAAAGTAAAAATTGGAGGTTCGTTAACTTATGTAAATCTGGGCGTACAGAGTAATTGGCCCGTTCCCGGGATTACACGGAATACCCAGTAACATGGTTGTATACTTACAAATGCATGAAAAACATTGGCATTAAAAGCAAACTCACATACATACCTACTAGTCAATAAAATATGATATGGATCAAAGTGTAATTTATAAACAACGTGTTTAATTAGAAACTCTATCCGTCTCATTACAAAAAACTAAATAAACTTTGGTTTAAACCTGAACTATCAAGTCCAGGCTTATCTGTAGAACCATGGTTTAAATTTGTCCGTATTACAAAACCTAAACAAACCGCGATCTTCATAGTACCGTCATTTAAACCGTGGTCTATTTATCAACCACAGATAAAAACAAAATACATTCATTCACTATGATCTCATTCTACTGCAACGTTCCGTATTCCCGAAAAGGAAACGTTTTGATTAGTCGGTAACGTTTAAATGGTGTTTAGGAGGGTCAAAAATAATTGTTAGTGCAATTTTGCATGGATATAAACATTAGTTACTTCGTCGTTTCCAGTTTTGTTCAGATTTTTGCAAATTATTTAATTTATGTAATTAATTACATAAATTATATACTAAGTATGTGTAATGAAACGTAATCTTCTCGCGTGCTATATGAAACCATAACAATAAACAAATAAGAGGAACCTAGTTTATTTGGCTTAAAATTTTAGCTTTTGAATTGTTTCTTTGTTTTAATAATATAGATGCCCCATCACATTTTAGATTAAAGTTCTCAACAAGGCCTCTGCATGTTGGACCTGTGTCCCCGTGTAAGCCTTTAAAAAGGTCCGGGTATCTTTCCTTAAAGTTATCCCGTGAATTAAAAGAGATACAAATAATAATAAAAGTTTTTATTTCATAAAAACATGGACACATTGCACTGTTTACATTGCATAGCGTTATTGTATTCAAAGACATAATATATATAAACCACTTGAACCTGGGGAGATACAGGGCATCCTCGAGCATCTCTTGTTAAATCTCCCTTCACAGTCCACTTAGTCCACTATTTTCACAGCATAACGTTTATTAAACCTATTCTTCTGCCTGAAATCGTCGTCGGATAATTGTATGAAGGGCACTCGATTTCTATTGTTTACGCGTTGTGTTTCTAACAACTCAATGGTTTCCATGTTCTCAAAATCAATTAAATCGATCATGATAATATCCATTTTCAGGTAAAAATAACTTAAGAAATGAAAAATATAATATAACCTAGAAGACACTAGACACTTGACTTTGACAGATACGATTAAAACCCTGGTTTAGACTAGGGGGCTTCGAGGTTTAGCGTTAGACCATGATTTGGTCTATGGTTTATCGCAAAACCGCGTTTTGTAATAACATTTTTGTATAAACCATAGTTTTAAGGAGGTTTAAACCTTGGTTTTTAGTTAAACCGCTTTTTGTAATAAGACCGTATGTATAGAATTTTTCACAACACCACCTCAGTGTATGGATCAAAAAACATTTTCTACAAGAAAGCAAAAATCTATTTCAAAACATACTTAGTCTATAAATTTTGATCGACTGATGACAATTTTGCGTGTTAAAACTATTTTTTTAGAATGGACTGCGTTTTAGTGACTATAACTGTTTATTTCCATACACAGTTGTGCAATATAAAATATAATTTAACACATATATTAGTAACCATTTCAGGACTCTACAAAATGTCAAACAAATTCAATTGTCTAAATGTAGCTAGAATCTAGTAAAAAAATGAGTACAGTACTTTTAGATAAAATCTACTATCAGTCTAGACAGAAAACAGTTCCCAACTAAACACGAAAATAAGTTAAAAACCAGACAGATAATACGGAAATGTATCTACGGGGATAAACCGGCAAACATTTTATCCAATCAATCATAGTAGTGTGTGATAAGAGTGATTGATAATATTGTATTGCTGCTATCAAATTATGAGCTTATCAAAGAAGCAAGGTTAGAGGTTTAGAAGATTCGAGAGTGAGTTTAGAGTATAACGATATTAATTAATGTGATGATAGTGATACAATGTAAATTGTAGAGTTTGTTCGAAAATTAAAGTCACTATTTTCATTATTTTCGGCTACAAATATAACAATAAAATATCAGATTTTTTTTTGTGATATTTGTAAAAGAGAGTAGACAAGTGATATTGCTAACATTTGAAAAAATCATTTAAAAAAAACATGATTTTACGTTTAAATTAAATGTTATTTTTACATAATTGAGCGATTTTTATTGTGCCTATTACTGTTTAGAAATATGTTAATAGTACTTACATCTAGTATAGTGAATTCATACTAGTTACTATATAGTAACCAAAATCCTTTGTAAAGTCTTACAATGATTATATCACTAAATAATTGTTATTAGCCAGTAATAGAAGTGATTATCTCTATAAACAAGCTGACATGGAAACACGATTACGCTAGACATTTATTATCATTATTTACGACACGTAATCTGTATTTTTATATCTCTAGTTTTATAATATAGGCAGTCTTCTAAGGCTGCCAACACACGGAGAAACGCAAGTCTTCAATAACCCTTTATTTTCCAACGACATGTATGTATTATGAACTTGTAAAAGTTTGTAAAGTCATAGTCGCTTGCAGACTAACAGTCGAATTCAAGAACTAATTACAACAGATGCATAGCTAAATCTCGTCACCTGACAAGCTGTCTTTTTCATTGTCAATTTGAATTCATTTATTTTATTTTAATTATTTATCTCACCAACAATTGTTTGTTTATAAAAATATTAAATAGGTACATTCATCATAACATAATACTTGTGTAACAATCTCTTGTAGGTAAGCACAGCATGCTTATACTATGAAAATTTGAATTAAATGTAGAGACAAATAAACAATATAGAATGTCACTTATTATTAAATTTGCACGCGTTATAAATCGCCAAGCATTGGGTACTTACGATACCTATGAGAAGGGTTTGTCTTACTAGTGTGTTTTATACATACCTTTACCATATTATAGAGTACATGGTATGAGTCAACAACTAAATCTCAGTTGGTTACAATTTTAACGGCGAACACTTTTTGCGGTTAAGTCCTTTATAGGTAAGCTGCCATGTTGTCAGCTGTTAATATAAAACTACTTTTTGAGGTTAAAATTCACAGGTATATAACAATTTTTCACTCGAAAAATTGCAATTATCCAGTGCGTATTTCATCAAAAGTTTTCTACTTAATTTAAATATTTCAAACTTAATACTTTTTACTGATCACATCTGTATTTTCAATTGATCACTGACAAACAGATATTGTAGAAACAATATACATTTTCGTGAATAACATTTATAACACAATATTCTCCATCAAAGCTGGGAATTAGATTTAAGTTCATTTACTCGTAGTTCGGACTAGCTCATCCATTACTATGGGTTTTAATGAAGTTATTGACGAGACGAGCTGGAAACAACAAGCTTCTCAAAATAGCCTTCGGATATTATTTTATGAGAATATTTGTTACATCCTCAGGGAACTACATTATTTATAGGAAGTTTTAATAAAATACTTACAAAATTAATGTATCTAAATAAATGGTGTTTTAAATAAAAAAGAAAACAAAAATTTGTGATATTAATACAGAAATCTTTATTATTGTTTATAATAAATCGATTTCGCTAATGAAGAGCTAGAATTTTAAACTACCATTCGTCCTAATTATTAACGTTATTGTTTCATACGATCCCACTGGTATCAAATACCTCTTTCGATTCAAAGTCCTTCCAAAGACTCTATCTTCGCAAAAACTTCGTAGTATACCTACTTCTAAATCACCCCACCACATTAACTAAAATCTTAAACAATAAATTCTTATTAAAATAACCACGCTGACTACACTACTCTTTACCTCATTCCGTTTCAAACAAAGTCACACGTACTACGTAGTATTCAAGGTCACAGTCAAAATTTAAATTCAACAAGTTGAATGACAACTCGTTTGTAAGCAAGTCTAACGTTTGATTCATTCAACTCCATTCCGATTAACTGATACAAAATAAGGTTAATGTGGTTGCATGTTAACCTATTTGTTGTATCGGTAAGTGACAGAGTGAATGCGATGCGATGTTGAATGTGTAATATATCGCTCTCCTTTTTTTTTGGTTTTTGACTTCAATTTGTGATAGTTTTGAATTTAATTATGTGTTATGTGATTTTATTATTTAAGACTACTTTATGTAAATGTTTATAGCAATTTAAGGAACAGTAAAAATATTTGTACATGTTTTTCACTTAAAGATAAAGTTAGAATAACAAAAAGTACCCACATGCAGGCACACAGGCAACAGCTTTGTATATTTTTCTAAAAATTCTAAAATCTGACTAACACTAAAAATATGTAACTTGAAGTGAGGAAGGTGTCCAACAACATGTTCATAATTAGATTTTCCTAACGTCTGAAATAAAACAAGACTTTTAGTTAAAAAATGCAGTTTAAAATCTCTTATCTCTAAAACGAATATTTATGTATATTTTATATCTGTTTAACCTCCGTCAAATCAAATTGTTTAAACAATAGAGATAACGATTTTAAATATTCATGAGAAAATAATGACCTTCGACTGAGTCAACATTTTTTGTTTAAATAACGAGACGTCTTTGGTTATATATAGTTTAGTAAACAGGTTTTTGAATAAAAAAATGTTATACTTGGTTATTTATTGTTACTATGAGATGACTATGTTGTAGAAACAAGAACGAGATACGTGATTTTTAACAAACACAAGCATAGAACAATGATTACTCATCATTCATCATCGTCTTTAGCCTATTGCAGTCCACTGCTAGACAAACATAGATCTCACAAATGTTGAAATTGTCAGCAGAAAGATGTTTAACATATTTAAGCACATTTTATGTATCAAAATTATTAAGTTTTGAATGAATCTAAATTCCACCAAATTAGCTGCAGAAATGAAGATTTCAAGATAGCTCACAAATACCGGTCTTCCAAAATGTTGTAAAACAACCAAAAACTTGTTTTGGAGTAATACATAAAGCCTCAATTAGGCCTACATTTAGCAGTGACTCAGTAACAACCGGCTGCGAAACAGCTATTTAAATTAATTCAACATTTCTAATAAAACAGACAACATTTTTAACTTTAACGCAAGTAATTTATTGCTTTGCATTGACGTATTTATTGGTCGTCTCGCTTTATATGGGAACAAGAGCAATGTTCGGTAACAGATTAGGGCCTTTTTACATTTGCTTACAACAAGTTCTAGTAGGTAAGACCATGGTCACTTATTAATAATGTTCTGTGTATGGATATATAAATTATGTCCAATCACAGAACAAATGATCGTGCTCATAACACAAACATTTGTCCTGGGTGGGAATCGAACCTACGACCAACAGGCTCATAAAACTGTTGCCTATAGCGTCCTGCTGTATGCCATGTCACGATGTTTACTGCAGTAGCTACACACTGAAGTGAGGTGTTAAAGAAGTCAGAATAGTCCATTACTATAGGAAGCATCATAACATCAGCAGCGTCGGGTTATATAACCAATAGTGCTAATAGGAGTCCACCGGTCTAAGATAGAGTTAACATACTCTACTAGTAAAAAATAGATGGGACGTGTTTGTGGCGTCGCTAAGCGTGTGTAGTCGCCCTTAGATACTCTTTGGATGTCAAGTCCAATCCGATTCAACATTATCTACACTTCGATATCTTCAAATAAACTATATTTAAACCAACACGATGTTAGTAAGTGATAAGTTAATGTTTTGTCTTTTGGCGGAATGTAGAGCGATAGTCAACTAGATTGTATTTTATTTTATTGCTCATTTTTACTGTATTAATGAGGCTATTAAATGTGACGTTGGAAAACACATGATTAATATGGAAATTACCTTTTCCGTCTACAAATCACAGTTAGTCAGCCGTTTTGTACTAATTAATTCATTTTATTCACCTACTAATTAATAATTACAACCACAGCTGGTATCTATATTTCGTTTATTAGTATACATTTTATCACAGTAGTGACGATATATTGTAATGTCATACAATATGATTCATTTAATTAAATTCACTAGTAATAGTAGCTGTCAAGCTAAAATATCGCACTGTAATAACCACACTAAAATAACCTTTAACCAAGCGATAACATTGTAACTAGGAAAACTATTTAAAATTAACTATAATCATATAAACACAGGAAAACTTTTAATTCACAATCTATAGTTTTATTCTAAATATAGCCATAAATAAAATGATTAGGAACAAAAACACCCGAGAAAAAAAAGCCATTTACCCAGCTTTGAGTTAGCACTTACTTTTATGTAGTATGTTATAAAATATATTTGCGAAACAATTTTATGTAATTTTATTCTTAACTGAGAATCAAGTATCAGCCCTCTCAGAATAAAATACAAACTTTAATCGCAATAACGATACTTTTATTGAATTATTAAGGTAGTTTCAATGTAGCGAAAAATTGAACACGATAAAATCCTTAAAAATAAAATTGCTCGATAAAATAGGCTACAAAGTCACACTTTTTAGAATAAACTACATTTTTACTTAAAAAGATAGCACTACCACACTTTTTAAAATAAACTATATTTTTACTTAATGCAATAGCACTCAGATTTGAAAACTCTACAAATCAAGAAAATATCACTCATTAATAATGAACAGAATACCTCAAACGTTAGGAAGAATTTAAATAGTAACGGATCGATTCGCAATTCAAACTAACAATCCGGACAGATTGGATGAGAAACGTTTACACCCACGAAACAGAAGAGTAGAAGGAAGAGGTAGACGAGGCCTACGCTCGTGCCTCACAATTAGGAGAATACAATCAACCTTAGCATAAAATAGAGATAGAATCGATTCAATATTTGGCTGGAGACTTAACTTTAATCTCACCAAAATAGTCCGGTGAAACAGTCGAAGCCTTCTGAGGCTAACACCGACAGAACTCTACAAAAAAAATCGATACAAATTATTTTTTAAATATTTTTTTTTCTGCAATCATTTTCGCATGCTATCTTAAAAGTGTTTTTTTTTTACTATTTAAAATAGTTGTACTCAAGACTCAGTCAGCGAATAAGTAAATTACGCACAGTAAACTAATAATGTAGAGTCGCTTCCCTCAACTCGTTTCCTCTACTAACACTCGCAACAGGTATCGTATAAAATTGTTTATACCATTCAAGGCCGTCAACCTTACATGGCCTGCGCGGCTCTACTCCACACTTGACAATATTCGCCATGCGCCGGCGACGGATACGCGGCGTCTGACAGCCTTTAATCTTGCGCACAATTGATAAATACAATAATATATATATGATAAAGATCGCTAATTCGTGTCACTGTACGAACGTTTGCGGTTCAGTTCGCGTGTGCTTTGTGATTTTTTTTTAATTGTCGTTATTTGTGTTTGTGTAAATAAGTGCAAATTTTGTTTTATAAGTTTGGAATTGTTGTTTTTTTTCGAGTAAGTGTTCTTTTATAAAATTTAAAAATAGCTTATGTCGTTAAAAATTTAGTTAAACTTTTTTTATTATTTTGCAAAAATAATAAGTCTCGAAGAATATTTAATTTTACAATGTTTCTAATTTATTTGCGTTCCTTAACAATCGGTGAAGCCGAGTTTTGCCGACATCTTATTATTTGTATCTGACATAATAGTTACGATTTCGCAATTTTACTTACAGTGCAAACATTAATTAATATCAACACTTTTGTAATTGTATCTTGTTTAGCTGACAAAGTATAAATTGATGTACATTTAATTTATACTCTATCAAATAAAACTGTAATATGATTCAATTCTAAATTATTCGCATTCATTCATTTGTTTTAAAATAGACGATCTTGAAATAAATATTTCCTATTAATTTATTTTTCTTCTTTTTAATTGGCTTTTATTACTCAGCTGGTTGGATTGTGTTAAAATTGTCACAAAAAATACAATAGCGTCTTAGTTACAGTAATCGCTGTAATTATTGTAACGTCTCACATTGATAAGTAAAATAACCTCGACTCTTGAACTAAAGGTCTGGGTTACTCTGATTTACAATCAAATAATGTATTTTTTGTTAGATTGACGTCACTGTGTATGTGACTCTACTTTTGATAATTTCAAAAAGTAATAGAAAAAAATAATAGTATCGTTTTAATAGAATATCTCTTTATTTAACATAAAATACCCATTGTAACTACATTCTGAGAAATATTTTTTTCTTTCTTTACTTCAGTATTCGTTAAAAACAGAAAAATATTCCGTTAAATATGAAGCGATTTCATTTGTAGTTAGAAGTAAAAAAAAATATGTATAGAAAATGGAAGGTTTTTATTTTAAACAAAAGATGAAAGATACAAAACAACCAAATATCAGTATAAATACCAACTTAAACAACTTTCAGGATTTTCATACAAATTGATATAGAGCAGAGCTCAATCTAAAATGGACGACGGTGAAGCTCAAGTGCAAGCTCATAAGCTGCTTGGACAGAAGACGCGGGCGGCCAGACCACCAGACAACGGACTTACAAGGGCTTTGAGATCATGTAAGTATTCTGCCGTCGTAAATGAAAACACAGTAACTTGAGTTACTGTGTTTTTGCTTTGGATAAAGATTAGTAATCTACGGCGCGAGCTCTATCTGGGGAACTTTTCGGTATGTCTGTAGCCCCTACCGTTGCCGAGATCCTTCACAGTAACTTTGCGAAATTTAAAAAAATATCAAGATATTTTAGAGTTAAACACAGTAAATTTCCATGTACTGTGTTTTAACGTAAAAAAGTGACTTTACTGTTCTTTAATTTATGATACATATTTTTAGGTTTATACTTTATTATGCTTATAACACAGTAACTTTGAATACTGTGGTATAAACTAAAATAAATACTTCATTATTTTACGTGATACATGAATTAAACACAGTATATTACATACTGTGTTTTAATGCCTGCAGTTTTGATATTGTAGTTCGAATTACTTGGTTAGAACACAGTAACCGTTGAGTTACTGTGTTATAATCTAACCTTTCACCCGAGAGGGGCTGGGGGGCGCTGGTTTTTTTGGATATTTTATCAGTTGCATACCGAGGGTCAACGTGAAAACATCGCTACTAAAAGCGTACAGAACAATATGGATACTACACCTGCAGAACCCGCTCAAGTTATTGCTTTGCTCAAAGCAGGCCATAATCAAAGTGAAGTTGCTCAACGACTAAATTTGAGCCGCTACTTTGTACGTCGTGTGTACTACAGGTTTCAAGAGACCGGTGGGTACATTCGGCGACCAGGATCTGGCCGGCGACGCAGAACATCAGAGCGTGAGGACCGTTTTCTTGTATCGAGGTCTTTAAGAAATCGGCAACTGAATGCGGTTCAACTGGGACAAGAGCTTCGAGAAGTTCGCAATGTCAGTATAAGTCGGTGGACAGTCAGAGGAAGACTTGGTGAAGCACGGCTGACTTCACATCGCCCAGCAAATGGTCCCAAATTGACCACAGCTCACCGACAAGCCCGACTACCATTTGCCAGGGAACATTTAAATTGAACGTACGAACTACGAACAATGGTGGTCTGTTATATTCTCTGATGAGTGCAGAATGACATTACATGGTCATGATGGACGCTCTGGGTCTACCGAAGGTCATCAGAGAGATTTTCACAATGCTGCATAAGCAAACACGTGGCTTTTGGCGGTGGATCGTGTAAGTTTTGGGGTGGCATAATGTTGGACACTAAAACTGACATTGTATTCATCACTGGGGCGAATATCGGCTCGAGATCGTGAGGTTTGACAGCTGCACGATACGTCGAAGAAGTGGTTGAAGGACATGTGAGGCCGCTTGCGTGGCTTATGGGAGAAGGTTTTCTCCTCATGCACGACAAGGCCAGACCGCATGTCGCTAGAACAGTTAGCGACTACATGGAAGACGTTGGAATTACCGCGATGGAGTGGCCAGCTTGTAGTCCTGATCTCAATCTGATTGAGCATGTCTGGGATGAGCGAAAAAGAAAGAAGAAGAGTGGAATGCTATATCACAAGATTTCATGGTCCATGAAAAACCGATTAAGAGCTGTTATTAAGGCTAAGGGAGGGAATACACCTTATTAATAATCAGTTTGATTAAACATTTTGAGTTTAATTTTCATTATTTCTTAAGCAACATTACGTAATTCTACCTGTTGTGGGGTTTTGAGCCATAAAACCTCTTATGGGTATTTTTTTACGCTGTATTTAACATCATTAAAAAGGTAATAAGGTAGGCTTTCAAATAGTGTGTATGTTTTTTTTAAACATTGATTCAGATTCATTAAAAAGTCTTCCTTATAAAGAAAGTCAAGGTTTTATTTATTGCTCTCAAGTGTAGTTTAATTTGATATTAGGTATATATTAGGTATATATACATATTTAATATCCCTTATATCTTTATATATAATATCCTGATCATTATACAAAAATAAAAAAATAACACTAATGACAAAGGGTTAGCTTATAACACAGTATATCTAAATACTGTACTACAGCTTAAAGTAAAATAGGTTTTTCCTAGCCTAAATCACAGCATATCACTTACTAGATTGATATTCGGATGTGATAAATAGCTTAAAACACAGTATCATTAAAGTTACTGTTTGGCATTATTAAGAGACTAGTATCTTTACATACTTTAAACACAGTAAAAAATAAAAGTAGACTAAAACACAATAACCACTTAGATACTGTGATTAAGCTTAAATTTTACGAAATATATTAAATTAATTCATTAATTATAACACATTATCTCATTTTATTAATTATTTAATTGTTATTCTGCAATTTTAAATATAAAAATATCAAGTTCAGTCACTTGCATTTCATAGAAAAAAAAACAATCTTATGTAACCATAATAGTTTCTTCACAACGTCATGTTTTAGTTTTCAAACTTTAACCGCCATTATCTCAAAACGACATTTCTTGAGATACTGTGTTTTCATT
This sequence comes from Chrysodeixis includens, assembly GCA_941860345.1. Taxonomy (NCBI): domain Eukaryota; kingdom Metazoa; phylum Arthropoda; class Insecta; order Lepidoptera; family Noctuidae; genus Chrysodeixis; species Chrysodeixis includens. The sequence goes on from OW796097.1 coordinate 10,044,131, forward strand.
TACGAGGGCAGTATTGTAGCAATTCTTTTATTTATTGTAATCCTATGAGTTACGTTTCAAAGTAATATTGTTGTAGTTTTTAAAGAGAGACGACGCGGTTCGCTCTTTATTGTATAGGCCGCTGTCCCGATTCTACTACTGCAATAATATTACTCGTGGCGTTAGACGTTTGGCACTGTCTCACTGTAGGGCTCAGGCACTGAAGGGCAGGTCTTGCACTTAGGAAGAGAGAAGAGAGGAGACATCTTATTTTTAGTTAAGCACAACTTATTTTTAGTAAAAAATATTCTCACTATTTTTTGATTACGTCTAGTTGATATCTTAGAATCAATTTTTGTCTTATATTTGTGAAGGCACCTAGTTATAGAGGTGTATTATAACAATAAAATTCATCATCTTTTGTACAAGTAGCTTATTTGTACAAGTAATGCATCGTGTTTTGATATATCCTGAGAACCAACCACTATTAATAATAATATAGGTTTGGCACTTCAACTATTGAAGGTATTTTCCTTATTTCATGACGTCAAAGAGGTCAAGATAAGCTAACTCTTTCATGAAGTTATTCACATATTTTACGATTATTTAACCTATTCTTTAGTAGTTTTAAATATATTCAGCTATTATCTAGGGACAAGGAAAACACAAGCATTATGCATTTGTATATCCTCAAAGTCACATGTTGTCATGTATTTACAGAATGTTTAATTACTATAAGCTTGTAAAGCAGTTTTTTTGCGAATGTGGAAGCGAGACACCTTTATACAAAAAGTAGTGTTTTGTTTCGTTTCCACAATTAAAAGAGTGGGACTGTTGCCTTTAAGTGCATATAATAAAATTTTGTAAAATTTCAAATAAATGCATATATTTTGGGAGCTTTTAGTACTATATTGGCTGAACCTTTAAGCAAGGCAGCACAATTTATTGGTTTTGCAAAAATGATACTCCTCAGTTTTTCATATCTGCTTGTAATAGTTAAAACTAGATTATTAATTATTGATATTATGTATGTATTATGTAGGTATGTAAGTTTAGGTTACGATGCGGCTGACATAGCCTTTTAGTCTAAAAACCCCTATAATAAAAAAGATTTGATGACGGGCCTGTTGGTCTAGTGGTTAGTGACCCTGACTGCTAAGCCAGAGGTCGTGGGTTCGATTCCCACCCAGGACAAATGTTTGTGTGATGAGCACGATCATTTGTTCTGTGTCTGGGTGTAATTTATCTATAATGTGTATGTATTTAGAAATATATAAGTATGTTTATCAGCTGTCTGATTACTATAACACAAGCTCTGCTTAGCTTGGGATCAGATGGCCGTGTGTGGATATTGTCCCAAGATTTAACAAAAAAGTGCTTATAGTATAGGCAATAAGTACTCAAGTATTCGAAGGTCGTCAACGGCTCTCCAAAACCACTATCAGTAACGTTCACGGTCAACGATTTTTAGATATCATTACTAATGTTATAAATATTAAGAGGAACCTACTCGATTTGATATCAAATAGGTAATGTTGGTAAACTTGAGACAACTCATAAATATATATTATGGTATCATGAATACATATGAAATATGCGGATTGTGACCTAATGATAAATGAATAACGTCAAACGTAGGTAATCTGCTACCTACTCTTACATTAAATAAAAGTATCGTTTGTTTTAGTTAATTAAAAGGTATATTTTTAGCATAAATGTTGCTGATGTAAAAATTAACATACCGACTTATTTTTTTTCTCAGTCGTAATTAAATATCATTTCAAGATCATTTTTTTACAATTAAGAACAAAAATTTAACATCAAAAATCGTTAGTTCCGGTTCATTTTAAATGTAATAAAAGTAGTATTCTTACTATATAAAAAAATCTAACTATACTTCTTAACATAAATTGTTTAAGCTTTTGAGCTATTAGTAGAGCGTGTCATTTTTATAAATCAAGTATTATTGAATCTCTATTAACAGATATTATTACAATGTTTAAAATTTGCATTCCCTTGCAGAGGTCAATAAACTATTACATGTGTAAGCCTGACCCGCTAGACAAGTTTCTCACGTGCGTTTTGCAATAATACGGGCAATAGGTTCAGTAATCTACCTTATCTTATCTTAAAATAGCGAGATATGTATGAATGTGATTAAATCGTAATAAAGTAGAGTTTACACAGAAGGTAGAGCTATAAAGTAATATAAATTATCATCCTTACCTACTATCATTGAAGCGAAAGTATGTATATCTGTCGGTGTATATAATACGCTTTGAAACCGAAACCAGTGAACCAATTTTCGTAATACTTAGTATGGCTAAGTTTAGACCGCAGAAAAGGACAGAGCCTACTTTTTGCCACAATAACCGTCAGACACCCACGCGAGCAAAACCGCGTGCAAAAACAATAAATTTACTTTGCATCTAAATTTAAATTAGCCATACCAAACAACATATCAATCTGACATATGCAAATAATAATAATTGCCATATGTGCTTGATAAATAAATTATGAGGTCAAAGTTCAATAACCTGTGCTTTAATTGGCAAATGCGATAACCGTACAGCACTGCTTTAACAATCACGTCGCGAAGCCGTTTACTCATTATGCCACTACTGGCACATGTTACCTGCTTACAATTGTTTTCTAAAGAGTATGAATGAGACAACCTTTGGAGTGGATATTGTGGTAAACTTAGAGGATAGGATGTTTTCTTGAATAGATATTAAAGTTTGTGTTTTGTAGAGTCAATATTTTTATGTAATTAAATAACATAATATGTTATAATAATATACCAGCCTATATATTATTATGTCCAATTATTGCCACGGTTTCGTGGGGCTTAGTTTATAAAAAATAAAGATAAATAATAAATAGGTACTGCTGGGCACAGGCTTCTTCCCATTTGAATGGTTTGACCATTTGATCACCACGCCAGCTCCCTGCGAATTTCCTCACGATGTTCTCCTTCTCCGTCCGTCAGTCAGTGTCTTAGATAAATTAAGAAAGTACATAATCGTGTATCCCGTCTTCTTGCAAGCCAACACTTCGTCACATTCATAACAATAAGTCTCTATCTTCCATTTCACTCAAGCTCTATTGTACGAACTTAATACTTCCCATGCCAACTTTCTCACGGAAAATAGGTACTATGTAGTTATCTTGTAACATTGTAGCTCGTATAAGACCTTATAAGACTTTTCCTTTGAACTTGTTCGTGTAATTTTAAAGTTAGCTCGTTCCTTTCAGTTCAAATGTGAGTTGCATTTATATTTCATACAAATTCTGTGTGAACTTTTAATAGGAATCATAAATGGGACGCTGTTTTACGGTTGCTTGGATAGTTGACTAGTACTGTTGCAATAGGGTATTCTTTATGACTGCATAGATAATGATGACTTATAGGTCCCACCTATAAGTTACCAATCTTATAATTTAAAATAGATCTTCTCATTGGACAAATTTTTAAGTGATGCATAAGTGATTCTCATAAAATTAGTAGTTATGAAAGGTAGAAAAAAATAATATTTTTTATGATTGTATTAAACTTTACGTAGTAAATAACAAAAAAAAACACTTATTAATTATCACATAGGCGTCAAGTATTATTATTGTAATATTGTAAACTCACAATAAATCACAATAGATCTTGAGACCATGGATTAAACTCAAAAAAATAAAATACCGCATCTTCCACCAAAATTAGCAACATGTCTTTAAGCAACATGTCTAGAAGACGTGTTGCGCCGACCCCAAGTGAAATGGGATAAGGGCAGGAAGATGATGATCTTCCACCAAAATTAGTTTCTGTTAGTTATAGCCATCGATAGTGATGTATCTATCGGTAATATACTCAAGTAATTTACTAGAGAATTCCGTGAGATTCTAATGTGCTTGAAACTTCCTCTAGTGCGTGTTTAGTTTCCACTTTAGGAGCATCGAGTTAGCTTAACTTACAATATTAATTAATAAATTGTTGAAATTTGATATATTATTATGTCTGCTTGATTATTCATAGAATTAACTTAAGCTGGTCATATAGTTGATTCGTGTTTTTAATCTTTATTTAAATGTCACGATTTTATTATGATTATGACTGTAGTGTAATCTTATAAAAAAATATTACGATATTAGTTTCATATTTAAGTATTAAAAGGGTTACTTTTAATTATTATATTTACGGTATACCTAGTCAAATGCGGGATTTTGATTGGAGAATTAGAAAGTATTCTTTCGTTTTTTGTCAGGAAAATTAAGTATAGTAAGTAAAAAAGACATCAGTGTAATTTATATCAAATACCCATAAACTATCCACGTTAAAATATTAACAGGCACCTACTCATGCATGTATGATTACATGAAATCATACATTTCCATACATACAACCTCGGCTTACATTAAACCGGATAGTTTTGCAATCGCGCATTATCATTCAATAGTTAGCTAGCGAACATTGAACTCACACCGTAGGGTCGTTCATTAGAAAGGGTTTTAGTCCGACAGTGGGCGTAATGTTGGGCAACTGGGCTAAATGAGTTCACTGTCCTTGAGTTTAGAAGTTAACACGATTTTATGATTATGTTATAGGTCTTTAATGGATAATGGCGTTACAATTTAAGGTTGACGTCGGTAAATTATATAAAATGTTTCTTTGTGTGGAATTAATTGTCCTAAAAAGAAATTGAAATAAAAAATCATATTTTTATCATTACTTAAAATTTGTTATAGTGCTAAATGGATCTTTTGGCACATGACCAAATTTGAAACTAATGCCGTCATATACGAAAATCTATTGCTTTTGACATCTGTTAATGTCTCAGTAGAGTTGGTTCTTGTTGCGAGTGCACACCAATGCCCTCAAGCATCCACGTGCTAAAAGATTCTTGTAGCTCTACACATAAAGTTGTAATCTAATTATTTTAGAGGTAAAAAATAAACATTCACATTGCAACTACATTAACAAAAAAATTTGACTCGAACATTTTGAAGTAACACAGTTCAACAATAAAATTGTACATATGACACAAAGGGAATTAAAATTAAAAACACGTTTTATATCAAAAAAAGAAACAAAAGAGAAGTCACAATCGTATTTCTATTTTATTTCGAAAAATTCTCGAAACGTATTCTATTTTCTATTGTAGCAATTTTATTGAAGCGAGGAAAACTACGATGAAATAAAAAGAATACTTTATTACACGACCTCCGTACAATGTTACAGGTTCTATTTCAGGAACGCGTGCAGCCTTTACTGTTCTCGTGTCGGATATAAAAACAACAATTGGATTAGGTTACATACAATAAAGGTTGTATTGAAAAGTCTTTGTACAATTTAATACCTGGTTGCAATTAAATCTAGGTTTGATTTAATTGCAACCAGGTACTAAATTGTACAAAAAGTTTTCAATACAATGGATGTCGTAGCGATTTCTGTGTATTAAAAATAACCTACATAATGTGCAAGTTTTAGGGACGTAACAAAATATAGGCACACATGCATACGCTCCTACATCATTATCTCCATCTGACGATCCACGTAATACTTCACATGACTAAAAGCACTCATCTACTCGTAGATTCAATACAAAGATAAAGCAAAACGGGTCAACACTACCGTCCAGTACTTCAGTGTCATATTGCTTACTAAGCCGAACGTTTAGTAAGCACCAGATTAACCCATTTCCCTCAATCGCGTCCAATCACGCACGGAGAATGTGAACTATACGATCTACGTACTTCCCATACGGAAAAAACATAAGATGAACAGGAAATAAGGGATACTGGGATTCAGACGTAGTAACAATTTTCCTTTGGGGAAATCTCTACATCCCGATATTATGAAAAATCACCTGTTTTAATTATTTTTATAATTTCAGGTTTTTTTGGCGGAAAGTTTTGAGTCAGTTTTAGTTTTAGTACCTAATACTGATGAGTCGTACGAAACGTCAGAATTTTGAATTAACCCATAGGAAATTTTTAATACGGCGACTCACCAGGATTTATTTTCTACGTAAATTATGATGTTTTACAGTCGTCAAATACCGAAGACTTGCATTACCTTGTTTGCGAATGGTCTGTCATATAATATTTTAGTATGTTTCTACAAAAATATTATAATAATTACAGGAGTTAGCAGACTACTAAGCGAACATTCTTCTGAAAACTTTACCTGCTCTTACCGCGAACTCACATTAAAAAGTAATAATCTCTTGCAAAGACCTAAAGTGCACATAAAGTTATATGCAACATTCATGTGACTGCTTCACCCTAGTCATTTGAACAATGGTTTTAAATTATTTGCATCAGCGAATTAGCTGGGTTGGGTTTATCCGTTAATTATCCGATATCTATAAATTATAGCCAGTCAAAACATTACAATAAAATTGTAATCTAAGCGGTCATAATAAAACCAAATACTTCCTTAACTTTTGTTGCACAATATCAAAACGATTAAGGCATATTTGGATATAAATACCACTTGTACACATTGTGGTAATATTTGTCAGTGAGACTTCCCATAGTATTTTTAACACTGCAAGAATCCAGGTTTTAAGTACCTCAACGAAGCCGTAGTAATTACTACAATCTATGGAAACGATACACGACTTTACGATAAAATCACGTGATTAACTCTTGTAGCAATAGATCGATTATATTAGCTTTTGCCATGCCAGTGACTGGCCTGTTGGTCTAGTGGTTAGTGACTTTGACTGCTACACCAAAAGTCGTGAGTTCGATTCTGATTGTGATTCGATGTTTGTGTGATGGGCACGATCATTTTTTCTATCGGGGTGTAATTTATCTATATGTATGAGTTACAGTCTAGTTACAGTACATCACTCGTAATACAAGCGTTGCTTAGTTTGTACGAAGAAGATTTTTTAAACCTTTAGAACTGATACTTTTCTAAGACTGGAGTAAAATTTATATTTTACAAATGTAACTGGTTTAACAAAAACCAGTACACTCGATTAGTGAACAGAGTCTAGAACAAATTTCTCAAACGTTTTTCTTTTGTTTTATCCCAGGTTGCGTGATCCCCCAACGTTACGTCCTCGGCGTAATGGGACTCCTAGGCGTCTGCAACGCGTACACCATGCGTGTGTGCCTGAACCTCGCCATTACACAGATGGTCAACAACACTAAGACAGAAGGTTCTCATCACGAAGATCCTTACGCATGCCCTAGTGATGAAGTTACTAACAGCAGCGCGCCAGTTATTCAGAGTCCTGTAAGTGACATTAGCCTTAGAAGTAATACGTTGTAAAGATTATTAGTATATAGAAAAATCTCTCAAAATTAGACTAGACTAGCTGGTCTATTCTCAGGCTAAGCTAGGTTAAAACCTAACTAACCTAAGAACAGCCAAAGTGAGTTAAAAGTTTAATACTTGTCTAGTTTAATTTTGAAGATCTTTTTAAAATCATATATTTCTTATTTTATCTTCCTGGTGTAGTTATATGAAATAGAACTAGCTTAGATTATTTATTTTTCTAGTCAGTTTTTATTTCTATACAGTAGAAATTATCGTATGATGAACTTGAACTTCAAAACAGTTATTTAATTAAAATGATTTGTAATTAACAGAGCCAAAATAATTTCAAATTTTCCCAACAATATTTGGTAATCCCACATCGATGATCTGGGGATAATTGGACAAACGATCCATTTTCCTAGTAAACAATAATACTCCAATATGGCGCAATTATTGTATCACAAAAACAATATCAAGGCCAACGTTAACCGAAAAATATGTCAAAATAAATGATAAAATATCTTATGAAAAACATCAGGTATCACAAACACATTTGTATTTTTGTAAAAATATAAATACCATTTTATTTACATAAATATTTACTTTAGATAATTATGATAAGATTAGCAACTTGTTATTGATACTAGGACACCAAGAATATATTTTAAATGTAAAGTACCTATTATGGCATATATGGTAAATTGATACTCAATTGCTCACACAATTGGTGTTAAGTTAGTTCAATGCATTCGAATACACAAACGAGTATATCGGCCTCGCGTCATCGAGAGTAAAACAATAGATACTCGTTTTCTGCTAAATCAAAAATGGCTTGAAGTTTCGGATTGCAAGATTATGACGTCATAAATTCGCATAAAATCTTATTTATTTATTTATTATAAGCCTATATTGTCCCACTACTAGACAAAGGTTTCCTTCCCATCTTTCTATTTCTCTTTGTCGAAAGCAAAGTGAAGTCAATTTCTTCACAAAATCTTAAATAATCTAAATGACGAAAGATATCATCATAATATATTATCACCTAGGTACTGAATGAAGTTGGTGTCAAAACCTATACATACAATATAACCCAATACATAAGGGAAATATTAAACCTATAATTTGGCACCGACTTCAGTTAGTACCTAGGTGATAATAATATAATGATATCTTTTGACATTAAAATTATTTTCGAGATTTTAGTGGCGCTGTTTTTGAAGTCGGTTAATTTTTTGTTAAAATTAATTTCGTAACAAAGTTCTTTAACTTAATACCGTTTCTTGTCAGTTTTACTTATACTTGTGATACCTTGTTAGACGTTCTTAAAAGTTTCGTGTGCTTTTGACAGGAAGGCAAATGTTTACAATAACGTAGTTTGCTGTTAGTACACAAGATTGAAATGTACGCCGAAAATAAACTCGGCTCAATTTTTGAGATTTTTTTTCTCTTGAATGTGATTTTAGAAGATTTTCGCATGAAGTTGCATTTTTATATCTGTAACGTTTTATCAAAAAATATTTATTTTTCTAAGTATACATAAAATTTTCGAATAAAATATCTTATGTATAAAATTCTCATGTAACAATATTATGAAATTGTAAATACATATTCAGTAGGTCTGAGAATCGGCGAACATCTGTTTTTCCTCCCCATTTGTTTTCGTTTGGCTGGAATACGCGTACGAAGTCTTCCGCGACTTCCAGTTTTACTATAAACAGCTAGTTTTACTACAAAAATACCAAAATCATTTTCTTATTTGAGTATATAAGAGCTATTGCAGACTTACAACGACTTTCTTCCACAAAAGTATAAAATGTTAAGTAATTACGACATTTCTACGCAAATGGGTCTTAGTTCTCCCTTTTGTGTAACAAAGGAGACAATTTCTAAGCTCAACTGTTGAAAAGGAGCTCTTTCCTTAATTATTGTAAAATTATAATCCATTCTTAACGAAACAGAGAGTCTTTCAACGTTTGACAAGCTCGCCATTTTCCTGGTTCATATTGAGATAAATTTTAAAGGTTTTTAAAACTGGTATATTTTTTTATAACATGCTAACAGTTCCATTTATGTTACTTATTAATACCCCAAACAAGTTACAGTGTTTTAATGAGAACTCTAAATATTCTAGGTTAACCGTTCTGAAAATTTTCAATAAAAGCTGTAAACAGGCATCCATTACTGTATCAACTCAAAAATGCTGTTTTTGACATAACCCAGAAACATACACTTCCTCTTATTTTCTTCGTATTTTACTTCGTATATTAATAACATCTTTCTTGGATCTTGTTTACAATTTATGATCACAACAAAACCCTTTCGTTATCTTCGCCATAGATCACAGCCATGACCCAATATTTTCCGAATAATTAGGCCCGATGGGAAGCTCCGAAGGGTCAATGAAATGTCAGTCTTTGTTCGTAACGTTTTAGCTAGAAGTTTGCACAATTATAACACAGGATGTTTATTGTTGAAGACCAATTAACAATTGTCATAATTGTCCAATATATTGTCCATTTAACCTACGAATTGATCTTCGAGTAATTAAAAATTATTTTAATTGTTTAGTGTCGTGTCGTCTCATAAACTTTGTTCTGGAGGTCAATGAAGTATGTATTTTATTTAGATAGGTTTAAGTATATAAAAAAAAACCTACGGCTTCAGTCTGGGTTTAGATTTTTTTTACCGTATTATTTGTATTTCGTTCGAGATGGTGGACAGAACAGAAAATCGTGGAAGGATTTGGGGAAAGCCTTTGCTCAGCAAAAGGGCCAAATTCGATCCGTAGTGGTTTCTGTTCATTAGAAATAATTAAACTTTAAGTTTAGGTCTCCATTTAAAGTAGCTGAGAGTAGTAAAATTAAAATTCGACCTCCTCAAAAGACCTCAAGAGATCGGACAAAAGATTTTATGGTTTAACTCAATATCCTTTTTGTTTTATGACTATTGAAGTGTAAAATACTAACAAAGCTTGTATGCTGGTTGACTAATAGCTTGGCGTTTTATAGTCATGTCTCGGGCAGTCATAATTGTGACTGATATGTTTGTCCTAGACTGATAAAATATATGTTATTATTACTTGGAATAGTGGCTATTTATTATAAAATTATGAGTCATGGTATGTGTCTACAAACACTTTATGCATCATAAAATTATACAATAGCTTATCAATTCCTAGATGTCGGGAAAGTCCTAAATAGGGCAATGTTTTTCGTAGTTATTTGAAACACGTGTTTGTTTATAAGTTTTATATAGAAGTACGGTCCAGTCTAAAATTGTTAAGGTTTTATTCGTAATTTGCGGGTTAGCATTACCAGTTAATTCTTCTTTGTATTTCCTTTTGTAATTAAATACGAAAATAAAAAACATGCACCGAAAGAACAAAGCATACAAATACATTTGGAACCAAAATACGGATAAAAAAAACATTTTGATGTTCGGTTCATTTGAGATCCTGTTGTTTTATATTTTAAAACAAATGTCTTCCAAAAATGATCCAGACTTTTAATATAAATTATTCCAAAAATAATTGACTGCAGATGTTCAGATACCACATGCACCGTCAAAATTCATTTATAACTTGTGATTTACAATTCTAATACAAACTCATGATCTCATATAGTATGTCTTTATTTCAATGTCCTTTAATCTCTACTATAAACACTTAAACTGGGAGTGTGGAAGCGAGAGAGCTCTCTACAATGTGCTTATTGCCGTCTACCTTACACAACGGCAAGAGTCCTACTTTATTAGCTCAAAGTTTTTGTTTTTTTTTTTTTTTTAAGAAGACGACTCTCACACTAAGGAATTTAATCCTTGTTTCGCGGGGGGTTTTACAGACATTAAATTCGACAAAGACACCCAGGCTCAAAACAAGCCTTTGTGGATTGCCCAAACTCTTGTCCTACGCGGGGATCGAAACCGCGATACGTCGCCCACAGTGGTAATTGGCGTGGGGACCTATACCACTCGGCTATGCAGGAGTAAAGTAGAAGTGAAGTATTGTGTAAAGAGACGTTATATTGTAAATTTACATGCTTAAAGCATTTAGCTTTTGGCACGGAACTCCCATGCTCATTATGCTTGCACATGTTCAGTAAAGTGAATCTTGAATCTTGTGTGAAGTTAACGCAAGTTATATTTGGCTCTTAAATATATGGTGATTGGATTTCCAAAATGCAAACCTTATGTGTATGGCATTAAGACGAATTATCGTTTGAACAAGTATATTTACGCAAAAATAATGCTATGAATCCCTATTGCATTTGGATACGTATGTAAAGTATTAGCCAAATATTTTTTACGTTACTTATTTTATAATTTGCTGTATCGAAGTATTGTTTTGAGTCTTACTAGAAAAATACGTAAATAACTTGTTAATCTACCTATTAGGCATGAAAAAAGAGATTAGTCATCCCTATTGTACTCAATAGTAAAACTATTCTTCCTATAATAGCTAGGAGGAATATTTGTTTAGCAAAATTATTGAACCGTTGTGGCTTAAAACTACCCCAATTCCCGTTTGTACCAGACTCCGAAAAGAAAATATCAGTTTATGCACAATATTTGTTTATAATACAATACAAACAACTCTGTATCATCGTAAAGACAAATATATTTAAATTGCTTGCCACCAACCACCACTAAAAAAATTTACTTACAATTGTGGAAGAGAGATACCGCTCTACGTCGTATAGAGCGCCATCTCTTTTCCACAACTGATATATCGTCACTTTAAGATATGGTAGTAGGTTATAGTAGTTGTGTTATAAGTAGTTCTACAGTGATTTTTCGCTCAGTGCCTTCCGACGCAAATCTAATCTATTTTTAATACACGTTTAGTAATCATTTCCGCTATTTTAACATAATTTAAGGTCGCTAAGCTATGTTCGTAACGTTTAAGGTACTCAAGGTGATTATCAATTGTGGGACAATGATTATGCAAATAACATTGATTTATTGTAATGCATCTGGGCCCACGTACAATGTATCGGTTCTATAAATATCACGTTATAACATGCGTAATGGATCGCGGTTGATAATAGTTAATGAAACTGGTTTGTGAGTTTTGTAAGGCTGGCAAACTGCCTTTGTGGGAGAAAATATTTAGTGTAGATAATTTATAGACAAAGTAAAGAATTGAAATCATCGTCATGTTTTTTTTTAATTGATGTTTGTCAGTCACATTTTAGAAGTTCTAATACCTACCTACTCGTACGTACTTCTTAATTTTTTTGTTTTAACTTGAATACAATTTTTGTGTTGACCGTTTGAGAAACCAGGAGTTAGCAACGTTTAAATGCGCCTACATGTGCCAAGCCAACCGCCAAGCGGACACAAACCCACGTATACACGTGTTTCTCGAATATATTTAAACTAAGTTTAACATAAAAACATAAAATGTAAAACAGGGTCATAAAATGTCTACAGCTTTAGTCATCACTACATAACTTGAACTTTGTTCTTGATTTAATCAAATATTAGCTTGCAAATGTTATGAATACTTGGTTATTCAATAAACAGGAATATGGGGAGTTTATTCATATTTACGCAATTATGTAATTGGAACGGAAACTCAATTTACTCAACCGCACTATTTGTTTAACCTACATCCTTTCCGTAAACCGACCGTTATGGTAAATTTAATTTAAAAAACGCATTCACTGCTGGACTCTCCACAAGCTAATTTCAGCTCCATCCTTTCAAAATTTATGAATTTAATATAGTAGGTATAAGCAATTGCATCATCAACCTCAATTTAAATGACTAAACTAAAACAAAAATAATATCGACTTCCTTAGACTCTACATTGATTACAAGTATTAGTTAATGTAATTAAAAAATATAGATAATTCTTTTAGTACGTAACCTTGCGACTACATAAAAATAAAAATCATTTATTTTCAGATAAAGAAACCCATAGTATAATTATTAGTTTTCATAAATAACAATCATTTAATTACTCAACCCCAAAAACCACACTTTCCTCAATTATCTTAGGTCCAGTTCATCTCAAAAAACTCTTCAAACTTTTATAACATTAAAACCTTCTTTTCCAGTACGCAACATTCGACTGGGACCAAAAAACACAAGGACTTATCCTCAGCGGTTTCTACTACGGTTACGCGGCAACACAAGTGCCTGGGGGGTACTTAGCAGAAAAGTTTGGCGGCAAATGGACCCTCGGCGTGGGCTTACTCAGTACAGCGGTCTTCACTTTCCTTACGCCTGTCGTTATAAGGGCGGGAGGAGCCGTGTGGCTATTTATACTGCGTATATTGCAAGGAATGGGAGAGGTGAGTTTATAGACAAAGTATTTATTCATTATTAATAGGTATTTCAAAGACTTATACACTGTAACATAATTATTCATACATGATATTATATATTAACTTATGCATTGTGAATTTGTCACTTACAGAATACATACATAATAGTATTAAGTATGGTGCCATTGTACCCTTTATTTATATAGATTTAAAGGTATATAGACAGTATAGCATATACATCACACATTGTGTTTACATATAAAATTCTAAAGTACTAAAATGTACCCTTGCTGTATTTACTTTAATTTGCACAGCTGTAACTACGGTGTACAATAAAGAGTATTCTATTATATTCTTAGAACCTTACTGGTATCACAGATAAGGAAAATATAACTATGTTCAGTCCGTCGGATATAAATAATGAAATATTTGTGTAAAATAATCTTAATAAATATCGATAGCGTCACAATTATGACAATATTCGAATAATTACGATATCATTATTTTACCGCAATTTTTTTTCTAAGCTCATACGTGACATTATTTCTTATCAATCGTAAAATTTTATCAACATCAAAGACATTTCACATTGTACAGATTTCTCATGTTTGCGATCGCTGAGCAACAAAACATCTGTCATGGATAAAAGCTAAAAAGGTATATGACATCAACCGATAGATATGATATAAATAAATCACAGTTTTTTTCCTTTCCCACTTAAATATTAGGTCAGGGTCATTCTTTATCAGTTTTATATGGCATCACAACAATGTATCACTGGAATATTTATCAAAATTAATGGAAATTAGGTATCGATACACAGAAATAATATGTATGCTTTAGCGGAAGATTGCTTTGATGTAAAACTGCAGCAAGGAAATCAAATTAACTTCATATCCGTTAGTTTGCCGCTCTTGATTGAATTTCCTTGAATTTGCAACAACATAAAGACAAGTATGATTATATGGAAAGGTTTCCGTTATAAAAAAATCAATATTTAAGTTTTATATGAAGTTTACTTGAAAGATAGATAGATAACCCCTGGTATATTTTTACACACCACATGAGAAACAGATTTGTCATACCTACGTAAAAATTGTACGGTGCCACAATAGGTAGTTTTATCGCTAAGCTAAAATTCTAAAAGATTTAAGTTTCGTCAATTAAGTCTAATTTATCCCGTGGCTAAACAAAATCTCTACGTCCTTCTACAAAACCTTATCTCACACAAGAAACAAGAAAAAGCTAGAATAGAAACATTTCAAACAATTTAAATATAATAAACATATTCACCACTGAATGGTACTTTACGTGCCATCCACTTACTACGCAAAGTGAGGACATACAAACACATACATTTGTAAATGTCGTAACAGCACTTGACTCGCGTGTCGAGTGTCAAGTGGGACTCTAACGTTATCTGTGGTTGTATATACCACATTGCAAATCAGCGGTTAGAAATTTACAATATTGTAGCTTGTTATTGAAAATAAGAGCTACTTTTGGTCCAATAATAACTTTGCGTATTTATTATTCAATTCGTACGAGTAGAAGGGATGCTGAGCAGACCAAATTTTGTAGTTCAATAAACGGTTTAAAATGTTAGGCTGTAAATAAGTAATTACCTCAATCAGTTTTTAAGTCAAGTAAATACTTATTTCAAAAGTACAGACCGTATGAATGCAGCTCTCTGTAATGGTTTAAATACTTTTAGAATATAACATATTTGTATCTTTCATAGTTGCAAAATGTCGAACGACAGTTTGTAGTAAAATGTACGGTAAAAATGTCAATGAATGAATACCTCAGTCAGAGAAACACTTCTATCAGAAGTATAGAAGGCATGAGATGTAGCTTGTAAACATTGAATTCCTTTTTAAATAAAACAAATTTGCACCATACATAGTTGCAAAATGCTAACTTAAATGTACGGTGAATATTTCCCGGTTTTGTAGTAATTTATTACTGAAGAAAATTTGCAGTCAAATGAACGGTGGAAATATTGAAAGCAGTTGTTAATTATTGAATACCTCAGTCAGCTACTCCATTACTAGGAAAATACTTATTCCAAAGGTTCAAACGGTATGAAAATAAAGAATTTAATTAACACTGAATGCAATAACTCACTCGCCCTGTGTGTTTAGCACTAGTAGACTTTTCCAGCCGGTATTAAACATTTTTGCTTGTCTTCCCTTCTTTGACTTTCATGGCAGGAATTGCATTTTAAAAGCATTTATAAACGAAGCTGGTCCATAGCATTCTACAAAGAGATTCCGTTTGGCGCAGGCAAAATAACAGCTGCTGAAAAATTCTGGGAAAATCGAATTATTTTTGGACTTGATGATGTTTTGTTTAAATTCTTTTCATGACGTTGAAGCCTTTGCTTGCTTAAATCAAATTTATTGCACTAGAAGCCTTTCCTCTTTTCTCTTAAAGCTAAAGTTGTGGAAGCGAGATTTTACGTATTTTAAAGCAATCTTTCGTTACCACAACGATTTCATACTTTAATAGATGGAGCTATAATAAGCCTCTAGAAATTGAAAATCAACATCCAATAAAAAACAAAAGAAACGTTCGAATTTCAACTGCATCCTTAGATATATAGTCCGGCCAATATAGACATTTGAAATAACAAAAATTCCCGGAACGCCAAATTTTGGTGGAGACCTTTAGTTTATCATTACGAATCAAGTGTTAAAAGTCCCCATCGATCCTATGTGTGTTTAAAAAGTTATTCGAGGTCAAAGGTCTAAATTTGAGGTTTTTTGGATTTTGCTTGAAAATGGTAAGTTTTATCAAAAAAAACTTCAAACCAAAGTTGTAGATCTTAAAAATCGAAGAAGAGATGATCGTTGAAGTAGACTTTCATCCGATTTATAGTCATCGGATTAAAATATGTGAAGAAATCAAAACAGTAGTGAATCTAATAATCACAGAAGCACACATAGGATCGATGGGGACTTTTAACACTTGATCCGTAATGGTAAACTATAGGTCGCCACCAAAATTTGGCTTTCCGGGAATTATTGTTATTTAACCACTTTTTTATGTCTAAATTGACCGGACTAATACATGTATTGACTTATAAATTGGTTACGCTATCGTTTTAGGTGATACAATCCTGTAAAGATGTAAGAGGTGATAAATAAATAGATAAATATTTTATGGCTGCTTTTGTTCCCAGGGTCCCACAATGCCAGCTCTGATGATTATGTTGGCGAGATGGGTGCCGCCTCACGAGCGCGGTTTCCAAGGAGCGCTAGTCTTCGGAGGGGCACAGATTGGCAACATCTTCGGTTCCTTCATGTCTGGTATACTGCTCTCTGATGGCAGAGACTGGTCTTACGTCTTTTACTTCTTTGGAGGATTTGGGATTCTTTGGTTCGTCTTGTGGGTAAGTAGCTTACAAATTATTTTTTGACAATGTACTCGTAGTTCAAGATGATAGTGCGTTTAAAATTTGACAAAAAGTATTAATGAATTTATTGAATCAAGAAACGAAGTTTGTCTGTATTTTGATAGTATTAACTTTCTTTTCATAAAATTTGTCATACTGACTCACCATGGTGTTCATACCAAGGCTCGATTGTAGGAAAACTAAATTTGCATATATCGCTGAAAATAGCCAAGCGACGGGTCCATTGCATATTTAACGGATAATCTGTCCGCTTAGAACTCCATAGAAGTTCGCACTATAAACATCGTAATTTATTTAATAGCTGCCAGTAGATATCTCGTTTATTTATGCCCAGGAAACAATTTAACTTGCGTTGGCTTGCTAAACGGTGCAATTAGAAACTCACAACTGGATTCCTATTTTAGATTTATGGGCCTAAGTTTATTTAGTTGCTAAGTACTTATTAGAGATACATAGCAAGGAGGTAAAATAAGGTTACGGCCTCTTTGGTAAACTTTAGGATCATATACGTGCCTGACATGTCAGCCCACCGTTGGGCTTTTGTCCAAAACTTGATTGGCAAAATAATTCCTGAAAAATGTTTCAGAATTCTCCAAAGGAATTTATCCGATTAATACGTGGAAGATTTTGATCAATGAAATAAAAAAATAATGTTTCAACTATACATCCCAAAATTCCTACTAAGTTAAAAAGGTATCGAACCTTATTTTAAATTCTGAATTTCGTGAAATTTCACGAAAGCTGTGAATAAAATTACAAAGCACGTAATGATTACCGATCACGGTAAATTGCTGTATCCTTTTGTATTCAAGTAAATTGAAATACTGGTTTATGGGTGTTTTAAAGGCTCTTATGCCTCTAATGGGCGGATTAGTCTAGAGTGATTTACATCAATAAAGGATTGCAATTTAATTGAATGAATAAATAGCTGTCTGAAGTGTTTTAGTTATATCTGTTTAGTGGTAACACATGGTGTGAATTTAATAGTGTTTGAGTGCTAATTAAATGGTTTTTGAGATTGATACGTCCGTGTTGTAATAAAATTAGTGAATCAGGTTTTTAGCTACACAATTAAATGAAGAATTTTTCGAAAAAAAAATTCATGTTAAAGAATTTTATGAGGATTTATTGTTAAATTAGAATCCGGTTTTATTCGTTTATTTATAATATTACTACGTGACCATGCAGACGTCGAACTGCCCCAATCGATAAATAAAATATCATACATAAGTAGACTAGTGTCTAGATTCGATATCAACTGTTTTTAATACCATATTTCTATTTCAGAGTCTACTTTGCTACAGCACGCCGAACACTCATCCTTACATATCTAAAAAGGAACTGACATACCTGAACAACAACGTGACGACAGCAGAAACCTCAAACAACAAAGACCCTGTACCTTGGAAGGCTTTACTTCGGTCTGCGCCAGTTTGGGCTCTAGTTTGGGCTGCTGTAAGTCTATTTTTGATTGACTTTGGATTTAGGCATCAGACACACGTTTAGTCAAGCAGCTGGCTAGTCATCGACATATAGGAATCATTTGAGCTTTCAACGTTCTCGCGCGATCGCTTCCGATCGTTTTTTTGTTTTGAAGACCGCTCGAAGAAAACACCTGTAACTGACTTTGCATGTGTGCAACAGAAGTATCTTTACTATACAGTCGATATCTGCCTTTATGCAGTCTCTTAGTCTAGTCCCTAGGACTTACAGACGTTTTGTGCTGCAGTCTAGGAAAAATATATCAACCCGGCTGAAGCAAATTTGTACAAAAATATTTTACATGATTTTAAAAGTGCATCAAACACTGATAACAATTTTAGTAATGTCAATGCTATGTCAAATAAATGCAAAAATACGAGGATATGTGCATACACGGAGCGATAAATAACCGCCAATCGTTCGTCATTACTTTAGGTACTTTGCGTTCGACGTTACATTAGGTACGACAGAAAATTAAATTTTACAGATTGTGTTATAAACAGTACCTATATAAAAATAATACCTTAATTATCCTGTTATTTATAGCTAGAAGTATGACGTAGTAAATTGTATTGTAACATGTGACATATTAATTCTTCCTTTCTCTCTAACTTCATCAATAACTTATATCGCATTATATTATACCATAGCTAATGCTACATGAAACTATCGCAAAGAAACCAGCACCACAAAAACAAAAATCAAAATTCGTTTATTCAAATTAGGCTACAAAAGTACTTTTCGAACGTCAAAATTATAAGAGACAGCACCCTATCGCCCACCCTTCACCACATAATTTTTGTGGGTGTGTTGAACCACGTCATTGATAAGAAGGTACCTATACCATGAGTAAGACCGCAACCGCTCATAATGATTGATAGTATTATTTATGAAATAGAGCATAAGTTCACCGGCTATTTAATATTACCCGTTTCTCCGTACTATGAGTCAGTTATAAATGGAAATATTAATTCCCATTGTTTGTGTTGTCTGTTAGAATAGCGAAAACAGTTATTGAAATAGAAGAGGAAATTGTTATGTGGAACATTTATTTCCATCATATTAGTTGGTAAACATTACCACAACTAAATACCACTTAGAAGTAGAACTACTGGAAGGGTATATTTAACCACCACTAATTCCTCAACACTCCCACAACGATATCTAACCCAAATTAAGTATACGAGAGTAACTTGTGTTATGAGTACTAGAGAACAAATTAAGATCATAGATGAACACCCAGACACAAAACATATGATCGTGTTTATCACATAACCATTAGTCCTGAGTGGGAATCAAACCCACGACCTCCAGTATAGCAGTCAGGGCCACTAACCACTAGACCAACATGGCCGTCAGTAGACATGTAATCATAAGTTTATTTCCACAAGATATAATACAAATAGTGATACGATTACGTAATGAGATATTGTTTAATCGTTTCGTCACGATGAGAACCTTGACTGAGTAGTAAAACAGAAACACACTACTTAGCAATGATAGTAATAACAGAAGGTTTATTTTGATCAAGAACTTTTTTGAGTTTAGCGAAAGTTTTGGTTTGGTTTGGTTTAACTCTTTACGTAAAAACGGCTGGGTGTCTGTGTATGTGTGTCTGTCTGCGTCATTGTAGATCTCAAACGGAAGATTCGATTTAGATTTTTTTTTGTAGTAACGCGTATTAAATTTCCATGATATTTAACAACTTAATTTAATTCTAGTAGTCATAAATGTTTATTTAGTTAAAGAAAAATCTATGTGGTCTAAGTGGATGGTACACTAAATTATACATAGCGGCGTCTCGGCGTCTAGTTTCTGTATTGCCAATAGTAAGTACTTAAAATCTACTGAAAAGAACATTAATATTATAATGAACAGATAATAAATTACGCATTTACTGTGAAGCTGTCACAAAAACAGTACAATAATTCAGCATCATTCAAGCATCATTCATTATTGAATACGGCATTGTAAGCTGAGGATTCCATACCCAAATTAACAGTCAGTTGATTACAGCTTACTGCATGTCTCATATTGAGTGAATACATTATGTTTTCCATTGCAAGTTCAATTTCCATGGAAATTATTTGGGAAACAGAAATGTAATGTAGGGGGACTCGAATTCAGGAACCTTTAATTTAAATAGCACTGTAATTTATTTCTTTTAATTAGTATGGCTTACAAAACCAGTCACACTAACTAAATGCACAAAACTTTGTGATATTTTTTTTTACATATTTTAATTCTTACAAACTTTTTTATAAAAATATAAGCAAGTATTTAAGTCTATCAATTTAAATGACAAACTATACAGCTAAAACAATAAGTATATAACAATAAAGAATATTATATTTCTCATTAGAGATTTAGAGTGAACCTTCTGTTCTTTATCTTGTTTATGTATTTATCGCCCACGGCTGATAGAGTCCATATTTGTGTGTTTACAAATTATGTTAATTGATCTCAGTACTTTGGATGTTGGATTAGTTCCCTGATAATAACTATGTTTTGTGTGTTTTGTTCGTACTGATATTGATATTTATTTCAAATTGTATGGTGTTATAGGCTTATTTAGTAGAATACAGCTAATTGTTTTGTAATGATTTAATTGTTAATTGCTAATTGTTTTCTAATACACGTAGGTACATTCATGTACGAATTTAGGTTAAGGTTTAAATTCACTGTTTTTTAACATTGTTAGTTATTAAACCACGCATTTAGATATCTTAATCAAAAGGTTTAAAAACCTCGAAAAGCACGTATCTGTATACAATCGTGTAACAGTCCAATTGATGTGTACCTCCTCCACCAAACAACAACTTACAGGTTAATTAGAGCACATGGTCCATACAAACAGGTCTATACCACAGTCTAAATATATTAATACAGATCCCTCTCAAAACCCATGACATAACACTTCATCACAAAATATAATGAACAAAAGCAGAATACGTAACGTGTAATGTTCTCCGGTTCGCTAACCACAGAGCCACAAGGCTATACAGCTGACCTTTAAAACCTCGCGGTTTTGCTCACTATATCGCGCATGTGAAGGATCAACGGAAAGAGTTGTTTACATTGCCTGTATGTACGAAGTTGGATTATTAGTTTTGAATGCAAAAGGTATTTCAAAAGTTTAGCGTATTTAGTAGTAGAAAAGAAGAGAATTTACCTATCTACTACTTAAAACCTTTCGAGCTATCTCTCTTTCAATAACACTTGGTGTAAATGCCTTTTGTTATTTAGGTAGTGATTTACTCCACTGCAGTAAAATGTTTTTTTAGACCATCTTTTAAACGATACACTTGCTGGGCGAACACTCTTCCCGTGAAAAAAATTCGAGCATTGATCACCACGCCAGCTATTGTGGATTGGCATTTTCAGATTCAAATATTTGGAACTCAGGTTTCCTCACAATGTTTTTTCCTTCCTTTCCTTCTTTCTGTCAGTGGTGTTTTAGAATAATTAAGAAAGTACGTATTTATCACTTTGAAGACGTCATATTGGTACTTGCCTCTGTTGGGGATCGAACCTGCATCGCATGCAAGCAAATCCATGTTTAGAACCGCAAGGCCACCACGACAGTTCTTGTTATAACTTCAGAAATATTATTGACTTATAGAAGTACTTATGGATTATGGCACCATAAAATTTATCGCCAAAAAGGTCGTAAACATTATTTTTCAGAAGATTATTATTTTTGACAAGATTATTAGTTTATACCCAAGTTTTGCCTCAAATAAAGTTCTCTTAACTTAGAAAACAAACGTGAAGGAAATATAAGTTCAGAATTCAATTACGTAACTATTTATTTTTCTGCGCGACCTTATTACGTAGAAGCAAGGACTTCAAACAATTGTAACATGTTTGAACACCCCAGAAACAATAAGTATTTTCTATAAAAACACTTTTCCGTAACCAAATCTCCAAAGCTACTCGTAAAACGAGTATCTGTTAAACCGTTTTCTTTCCCGACACTTATTGGATATCGAAAATGTCGTGAGGCTAATATTGAGAGTCTTTCGATACGAATTTCTAAACAGCAATGTAAATAGCTTCCACAATTTGAAGATGGGAAATGTGAATGGATCCAATGTAAGTGATTTGGTATGCAAAACAAATAAAGCAAGAGTTTTTGTTGCCTTGGAAGGAAAAAGGAAATGTTCTTTTGACGATATGGAGTCTATAGTTAGGAGGAATTAACGGTCCAAAAACTGAATGGGAAGTTGGTTATGTTCTTAAGGAAAAATAAAGTAAACCCAAGGTGTCTGACCCCACTTCCTCCCGCTGCACCCACAGCGGGTGGGGTCATTTGATGATTTCCCACTAAAAAAAAAGAAAAAAGGTATCTGACCTGCCGGGGTTCCGTATTTTTTTCTGATGGTCAAGCATACCGCATAGCAACAAAAAAATATTAAACGATCTGACCAAATTTGGTAGGTGTTAAATTCTTTTCTTCTTTAGAACAGTCTGCTTGCCAGTGCGATGTGAAGATAATGACGTCAAAGTACTAGGCACGTAATCGATACTGTTAATTTGCTACACTGAAAATAAATGAGAACGTGAAATTTTACATCATTTACGGTGATAAAACTGCTCATTGATGATAATTAAGTACTAGTTACGTGACTTCTAAAGGAAATGTCACCTCCATACATTTGTGACCATTAACGGTTGTGGAAATGTAATTTGCCAACGGAATTTGCAACTAAATTGAACACTATATTCTACTGTATATTCTGGAATTACCTATCAACGTCAGCTAAACACGTGTACCACCTAATCACTTAGTGGTCTGAATACGCAAACATAATCAACGCAGAAATTCGCCAGCATTTCCAAAATGTTTAATCCAGCAACAACTTGCCAACCATTTGAAATGGAGAATCGAATATATGGGAACTTGAAATCGATTCCAGCTCTAATCGATTCCGCAACTACAGAATAATTTATCTCGATTATTCGCAAATATTCGAACGTTTTGAATTAGGTTCATACAATTTGAATAAGCCACGCATTGTGGATCACGTTGTCTGACTGTCGAGGAACATTTGAAGAAAATCGAATGAATTTGTAATGAGGCTGCTAATCTGATAGAATATTTAGATGATGTAACGTTCTTGGGAGTATTTTGTGCTGTCAATTTGTTGCTAGGATGGTATTGATCGTGTAAATATACTTACGTTAGATGTGGCTTAATTTGATGTACATGGTCTTAGTCTTTTCCGATTTACTCTTGTATATTGTTATTATTTCGTTCGGGTTTATAAAAAGTAATATCTATAGCAAGGAATTCTAATCTTAGTCTAGGATATAATACAAACATATTTACATGAGGTCTTCCTTTTCCGTTTCACTAAAGTGGCTAAAATGATGGTTGTGATTTTTTTTGTCAATGTCCTCCTTTTCCCATGAGGAAAAGTTCAATTTCATTAATAAACTTAAACATCTAACCTCTTTCCTTCTAGGTCGGTCACGACTGGGGCTACTACACAATGGTGACGGATCTTCCTAAATATTCGCACGATGTGTTGAAGTTTAATATAGCGACTACTGGTACGCTAACTGCCTTACCCTACATAGCGATGTGGGTGAGCTCGTTCCTCTTCGGTCTCGTCTGCGATGTATGCATCAAGAAAGGATGGCATACTATCAAAACTGGAAGGATTATTCATACGACTATTGGTACGTATACATTTTTATTTTTGGCTTTTTTGGGTTAAACACATGTGTAAGTGTGGACATACAAGGGTAGAAGAAATTGCGAATTTTAGGAAATCTTAAAAAAAGTCTTGCTGTTGTGGAAGCGAGGCACTGCTACGCAGACTGTAGAATGCACAATGGCAAAATATAAAAAAAATAATTAGAAGTTTATTTGCTGCTAAGATTATTGCCCCTTTTCATCTCCAGAGAAAGCGCTCTTAAGAAGCGATAAAGGATGGAAGAATTAGGGCGCAGTTCAGTCTCATGAGACTCCTTCAAAAAATGCCACTTAATTTCCAATCTGACTTATAGCCTTTTTCATTTGATTCAATCTACTTTTTTGACTTCCACAGCTGCCACTGGACCTGCTATATGTATAATTTTGGCTTCATACGCCGGCTGCGACAGAACCGCCGCGATGGCGTACTTCGTGCTCTCAATGGCTCTCATGGGAGGCTTTTACAGTGGCATGAAGGTAAAGTGATTTCATTAACATTTTATTTTAAAAGATTTACTGGTCTTTCGTGTTTTCTACCAACATTATGGATGTGTTTAATCCAGACTAAAATACCATTAAAGCAAATCTGGGTATGTGGGCATTTTTCAAAAAAGTTGTCCGTTACGGAACCGGAAAATTACCGGAATTTCAAAATTATTTTGTTTATTTTCATTTATTTTTAGTTAGCTTAATAAATAAACTTTTAGAAAACACCAATTTAAAAAAAAAAATACGAACAGTTAAGTAAGAAAATGAGTTTGTATGGAGCACTCTGGACAAAAGTAGTTCCAATTAGTAACTATTAAAATATATATTTTTAAATAGAAGCCAGTGTGTTATGAATTTTATTTTAATTTATATTAAACTTGTAACTGAAAACTTTTATTATAATAGCAAACGAACACTATTGTAAGCAAATCTCCACAATTATGAATGAAAATACTTCCACTAGATAACAATTATTTCACAATGTCCTCAAAACATTCTCTATTATAAAAAAGATACAAGGTATAAAAACCAACTGGTTAAAAAAACAGATAAAACGTATTTCAATAAACAATATTTAGTTGTTACATTAATAATTATCTTATAAAATTAGCACGAAAAATAACTTTTTCTTAACTTACTCAGACTTCGACAAATTACTTACAGGAAATCTTAGTTACTAACAGGAACATAAAGTTGCGGTTACAATAATTAACTTTTATATGAAATTAAAAACCACTTCTAAAATGATTATAATCAGTCATAATTCAAATCACAGATATCAACATTTTTAACAGGTAATATAGGCAATATTTTCCTTTCTTTTTAACCGGCTTCAAAAAGGAGGAGGTTTCTAAATTCGACCGTATAGTATATGCTTTTTTTATGTTTGTTCGCGGATAACTTCGTCGTTTATGAAACGATTTTGATATTATTTTTTTTTTGAAAAAATAAACATTGCACTGTATTTGTGCGAAATAAATTGCGGATATTGTAAACCTTTTTAGGCTACTAGGAACTCGGCTTTATAATTCCAGTTAGTAACAATTTCTTTTCCGGCTATATGTAACGTTACTAACGTGACGTTACGAAAACACTTTTTATGACATCACATGTCAATATTCCATATAAAACCACTAAAACTTATGATTCTAATAAACTTCAGCTATTTTCAAATATTTGGTGCAAACCGTCAAGCAAAATTCATGTTATAATAATAATTACTTACCTATCAAAATCACTGTACTAATTGGAAAACATTTTTGTACAACACTGCTTTGAAAACTAAGTAACGGTGATAATTCAAACTTAGAGGTCTACAACGGAGACAATCAAACGATGTCAACAAGCTGTCAGGGTCAAAGAACGATTACCACATCAAAAAGTATCAAATATACTATTTTTTCGACTAATAACTTGACTAAAATCGTCGTTACTTACTGGGAATTCCGGTATACTCAAAATCCGTGGACAAAATTAAAATTGAATTATTTGCTTATTTTGATATGAAAAGTAGATAAAAACATTAATAAATGTAATTTTCATCATGTTTTGCTATAAATCAAGTGATTTTTATCATGAGTATGATAAGAATATTTGGTATTATGACATCTTAAAGTCAGTAAGGTATGCATGGGACACCTTGAAATTGGGGTATATGTAATTACATTTTTAGTTTTTTATTAAAGTTATGATTTTATTTTGTACCATGTTTCAATTTTAAGTTTATCGTAGTAAAATAAGCTATTGATTGCCACATAAAATATGACATTCCGATAAATAGTTCTTAAATTAGAGCATTTATAAGTCAGTGGACATTACAAAATGGCAGTGGTCAAAAGATTTGAAAAATGCCCATGTGTAGCTAATTTTTTACTGTTAAACTCTTAAAAATCCATTAACTTACTAAATGTTTAGCCAACAAATACAATCAAATTTAAGAGAATTGAATACAACAACGACAAAAATCCAAATAAAACAACATTGAATACAAAATGCCTTCAACAATCTCGAACGAACAAAGTATAAACAAAAAAATCTTATTTTCTTAGTCTTACAAAAAGGCCTGTATTATTTTATTCTCGAGGGCGCCTTATCAAGAGCTATGATACTTAGGCCCTCTGAAATGTTTTGCGTAGACCCGTATAAGTGCAATCCTTGGGAGTCCCTCGGTATATAGTTGTTTCTAAATGTAGCAATGTTTTTTCTTTATTCATCCATTATTATTTATGGTAAATGTCTTTGTACCCAGTAATCCGATAAATATTTTTTGTTAGTACTTAGATCTTGATATTCACCGAAAAAGGAAGCTAGTTATTTTTTTATTTTATTTTACACTTTATTGGAAGACCTTAGTCCAGAAGTGGAACAGTTTGGGCTAGAAATAACATTAATTCATTATTTCATTCATTAGAGATTCAAACTTTTACTAATCTTCTTATTTATGCAAAAAACTTTGTCTTACTTGATGATGATGATGTCGTCCTGTTATCCTTCATCAGGGACATAGGGCTCGCAGTAGATTTTTCCATTCCTTTCGATCTTGAGCAGCAATTTGATCGATGTCCTTCCAACCAAGACCAGTTAAGGTAGCCTCTTTCTCAACTGAGCGCCTCCAGATGACCCGGCAATCGATGAACAGGGAATGACCCGGCCGTCTCTTCTCATAAAGATTATCTTACTTAATTAACATAAATGTAATTTCAGGTGAATGCGTTGGACTTGGCTCCTAACTATGCTGGCACACTGACGTCCCTGGTAAACACAACCTCGACCTTCGCTGGAATCATCACACCGTACCTCATCGGGCTGTTAACACCAGATGTAAGTAACCAAACAATGTAATTTAATATTTTCATATCGATTCTTAATATGATAAAGACGGAGCATATGAAAAATCAGTATCTTTGGTCTAGTCTGTCGTAGTAAGCAAAAATGTGGAACGAGAAGTCTCGGATTCGAATCTCGAGTAACTCTAAAAGTATTTGCTGGATTATATACAACCCTAACATTGCTTGTTTTAAGACTCTGAAGAAAAAAAGAATTGATGAAGAAATAAGGAATAAAAACTTAAAAAAAACTTCAACATTTTAACAAATTAGAAAACTAATTAATAGATTTACTTTCCATCAAACGATTTGACAATATTTGATTTGATGTTGTGTGAACAAATATATTCTAATAGATAATAAATAAACAGAAAGTATCCAATACAAGATAATTCGTATGTTATCATTAGGATTCATTGAACTCAAATCTAATGCCCCGATCTGTCTAGACATTGATAGACATCAGATATAATGGGATACCAAATAAATATAGAAAACGCCGGTTACATTGCTTTGATTAGTAAATATAGAGACGGTCTTCTTGTTTTAGTATTGATGATACGATTTATAATTTATAATACATAAATATAATACATATTCACGTGTTTGGACATGTTTACACTAAAAGTTTTATACGGGTTATTGAAGGTTTAAAAAAAATGTGAACAATGCCAGCCATTTGTGATAATACGGCAGCTTATTTGTTATTTCCGATGCAACGAATTTGATAATTTTATCTGTATGTTTTGTACCTACGTGTCCAGGAATTATAATAATTTGAGTTCTTTGGTATTTAAAATAACTAGAATCTAAAGTAATAGAACTAGTTTTATAATTAGATAAGCAAATCAATATTATTGTAAAATTAATTTTATATTGAAAAAACTTGCAGGATCCCTAAATTGAGCAATTCTTTAAGTAGCTTTTCCATGTTAATAAACATTGTTTTTGTCGCATTTGTTATTATAATGCAGAAATAAATGACAAACAAAACGTATCCTGTTTTACTGAATTCATATTTAAAATTCATTTTTAAAGGAATAAATACCATTATTTAAAAATATTCCGATAGTGAAAAAACAAAGTGAGTGATATCTTAATATTTCGAGGTCAGCAGTAGCACATAAATCATTATTTGGCGCTAGGAAAACAAAGATCAACAAATTCTGGTCACGTTCATATTAAACCGAAAACTGTCACAGAAACCAATTAATCTTGAACTATTTTCCGAAGCGAATTGTTGTGTTGGAATGAAATTGTTATTTTATTGCTTTTGTTGCTTATAATTTTTGTATGTTTAGTTTTCGTAAATCACTAGTAGGTGCATTTGATTTTAGTTGCTAATCAAATAGCATCGTTATCAATATTTCGATAACTGACGAAAATCTATAATATTTCAAAAATTGCGTATTTTTTTTAATCTTTCATATATTGTCTAGAAATTTTCGATATTTAGTTACCCGTTTTTCATTTTTGTTACTGGTATTTTTCTTGCTCCACTACTAGACAAAAATCTCCCACTACTATACGACTACAGAATTCAATCAAAATGCACTAAAATTATCTTTTCTTCTTTCCAGTCAACACTAGCCCAATGGCGAGTAGCCTTCTGGGTGTGTTTTGCCGTATTAGTCGGCACCAACGTGATCTACTGCATCTGGGCCGACGGCAAGCAGCAATGGTGGGACGACGTTCGACAGTTCGGCTACCCCGAGGGCTGGACACATGGATCCTTGACGAATGACACAGTGGAACAGCCAGAAGCAGTCAGATTATCAGACCATAAGTCATCATCCTCATGATCAGAAAGAAATGGAGCTCCGAAGGTTGATATCAGAATTACAAAAGACCAGGTGGATAAATGACCAGATTCGTAGAATACCGGATTTCCTATATACTGAAAACGCAGTCACTGATTTTTATAGTAAAACATGATGTCCACATTATCCCAGAAATAATAATATTAATTAGGTACTAGCTGTTACCTTCAACTTAGTTTGCGCAAACTTCAGTTATAGCTGCAAAAGCATTACCATTCTCTGACGCAGTCGGTTAAACAGTTATGTTAATCCAGGACGTCATCTAACTTCATACCAAATTTTAATAAAATTGTTTTGAGTGGGAAATTGGACAAACATCCATCTTTCCATACTCGTAAATTTCACGTTGGTGACAATAGCTATCTTATATTTCCATCTGTGTTTTATTGGTCCCGTGGAAAGGTATTTGTGTTTTCAGAGTCTGGCATTTAGCTATTCTAATTCTACTCTTTGGAGCAAGACAACCAATGCAACCAGTGCAACTAGTCAGAAGAAAGAACATTTTAGTACAAGTGCCTTATATTATTAAGTTCTCATGGACATAATAGTAGTTAATAGTATACTCATACATGATCTATAATCAATTATTTCTTATGATTAAATCTCCTTTTATAACATCTGTTGTTATTATTTTCTTTGTAGAAGTGTTTTTGGTTACCCCGTTTACAAAGCAAAAATGGTCGATTTACAGAATATATTCAAAACAACTACACAATCAAATACTATCTTCTCATCCAATAAAAAAATCCTTCACAAAGACGCCACTTGAAAAAAAACAAACACAAAAACATACTTTTTAAAATATCTGTACAATAATAGAACCAGATACAATTGCAGAAGGTTGAAAATAAAATGGCAATTAAGGTCGTACTGTAAACCAGAAAACTCTTGATTGAGAGGTGGAAATTAATGTTTCGTTACGCGATACTGAACAAGCGATAAGGCTTTTCAAACCTGAAAGCTTCGACAGCCTTCAAGTTGCTAGAACAATATTTTACTTAAGATTCAAAATAAACGATAAATATAACGCTTGAGGTAATTTTAAAGACGTTCAAATCAATAAAATACAATAGGAAACGAAAACAATTATTTTATTAAAAGAATACAATTAATTAAGTTTTAAATGTGACTAAATTAATCAGATAGCCGTTTTTAAGAAATATAATGTAAAAAGTAGCCGAAGATAGATTAGATGAAAGTATATTCTATGAAAAACCAATGGATTAGAACACACATACAAATTAAAAAGTCCACATTTGATCACCCTTCTTAACTCTGTGCAGGAAGTAAAACATTGCAATGCACAGCTGTAGAAACTTTAGATTAATAAAAGAGTATTCTTTGGTAAGTAAATGATAATAATATAATATAATAAGAAAATTTATAATACAATCTTTAATTGTTGAAAAGTCTTACTGTGGTGGCGCAGAGTGATGCGCTCCATGATGGCCATGAAGCCCCACACCATGTACATAACGTCCCGAGCTACGCAGATGATGCAATGGAGAAAGCCCATGATGCTCCGCACCATGCCCGTGTTGGTCCGGACCATGGCCAAGATGCGCTAGACCATGTACATGATGCCCTGGACCACCTCCAGCGTGCCCCGGTCCACGCGCATGATCGCCCGAGCCATAACCATGATCCGAGACGTGATCATGCCCTGACTCATGTTCCGATCCGTGTTCCGCATTCTGTTGGAATCTTGTTTCAATTGCAATTTGGACGGAGTCATGTCCAACTTGCTGTGAACTCCGTCCAGCTATGAGTGAAGAACTCCGTCCATGATGACCAGCTGAACGTCTGTGGTAGGGTAGAATGCACTTTTCATGGCCATCCTTCGATGCCGAGTCGTGTTTGAAGCCATCCTTCTGCATCGCGTGTTGCACACTGTGTTGATGATGAATTTGGACACTCTTGCGCGCCTCTCGAAGATTTTTGGCCGTTTTGCAGACTTGAGCTTCGAGATTTTTCTTCTTTTTTTCTAATTTGAGTACCTAGAGTAAAAGTAAAAATTGATTTATGTATTTTTTTATGTCTAAATTTTAGTTCATAAAAATAAATAAATATAATCGCTCTTGTTGTAAAAAAAAAACAACAACAATTTCAAAATATGTTTAAAATTTCTCATAAACACCAAAAACCTCTTTTATTAATGTATGAAACCTACTTTCAAGGATTGTAGTGTGAAAGTTTACCTCATCCAACGAAGCTTGAAAGTCTCGCAGTAAATCTTTTCTTGTTAAAAGTCCTGCTTTTAATCTTTCATCTTCTAGCGACCAACGAAGTTTATTGCGCCGACTCTAAAATTTTTAAAAATAAAGAAGAATATCTATAAAATCAAAAATCTAAACTCATTTAATCTAATTAGGCAACAATGTAGCACTTTTTCAACTTCAACATGATTACAGACACCACATGGGGTGCTGTCTATTTTATTTTATTTAAAGGTCAATGCTGGTCTAAAAAACATCCATCATAATAATGACAAGCTCAATCGTTATTAATACAATTAATACAAAAGTGAAGAAAGTCTTAGCATAATTTTCACTTAAACCTTTTCGAGGACACCGGTTTATTTAAGTCAAAAAAATGGCCTTCAATACAACATTTCCGTGCCTTCTTCTATCTTTCTTTCCTTTTAAGATTTTCATCACGTTCCATATTTTGAAACGAAGAGGCAAATTGCACCCTATGATTTTAAAACAAGAGTACATATTCGTATGGTACCTTTACGCTACTAAGTTCTTCTCTGGCCGCGAAGAAGTCCATTTCAGCATCACCGAGATCACATTCAGCACAGTCTATCACTTCATCAGTGTGATGCATCTTCTCACGAATGTGTGCCAAGATTTGGTTATGCTCTGTACACTTTGTTCGATGTTTTATTAACTCATCTTCACGCTCTGTAGATAAAGTAGTACTTAAAATAGTAATGAAACTACAAATCATTGTCAAACTTACCTTTTTTTCTTTATTTAGGGGAATTATAGTGGAAACCCGCCTCGCGGGGAAGCGGGTAGGTTCAGATTCTTACTAACTAAACCTGAACCACCATACTAAGTCAACCGCGAATTTTTGGTCGCGTCGGTGCATGACAATGCGTTGCAATTTTCTTTGTTGCAACATTAACAAATTTATAAAAAAAAAACTAAATCACAGAACAGATGAACCACATCTGTTCCAGATCTACGATACCACAGACTGATACGCCTGAATTTTACTAACTTTTTTTTTGCGTCGAGGTTTAAAAAGGGGTTTTAAAGCTTCAAGAGATCACTATGGCTTTCAAACCCCTGTCGCTTCTAACAATGTTCATTTAAATCAATTTAAAAATTCAGTATCTTCTAAATTATTTACTCAAGAAAGCTTAAAAATTATTTTAAGCTTAAAAAGTCTTACCTTCTATTTTAGTCATGTAATTTTGATTATCAACATTTAGTTGTTCATACTGGTAGACATAGAGACCTGGTCCTAAAGTTTCCAGGTTTTTGACGATTGCTTCGAGTTCGGACACAGCGTTTCGTGCCCTGATGTGTCGCAGGCAGAGTGCGTTCGCTTGATCAGCTTTACGTCTTTGTAAAGTAAGAAACCGTTCCACAGTCTGTTATAAAAAAAAATACAAAGGAATATTTAAATAATAGCGATTGACGAATTTGAAAATTGTGCTTATAGAGTAATACAATATGTAGTGATATAAAAATAATTGAAATCATTTTGATGAATCCCAAATAGTCCATAAAAATCTATATTTTAAGCGCAACAGTTTGGCGAATTACGTATGTTTTTTGTTTAGGTACTACAGGTAAACAAAAAACATACGTAATCCTGTAATTAGATATCAAATATTAATTCAGGCTTTTCAAAGGTTTGTCCACATTTAAAGGAATCTAACCCCTATTAAAATGAACCTAAGGTTCATAGCACTGCATTTGTAAATTGTTGTCGTAGTAATAATAATAATATACTCGCCTTATCAGTCATCGGTTTTCCTTTCCTAGAATAAATAAGTCCCGATCCGGTCTGTCTCTCTAGTTGTTGCAGCTCATGAAACTTTGAATTGGCATTCTCTAGTCTTGCCAAATACTTTTCCTCAACCTCTGACACTTTGGATTTTACCTGTTCCAAAATGACAAGAAGAAAATATCTAGTGCTCATAAGACAAGCTCATACTCTCGTCTACTTAATGGCGTTGTGTGATTGTTGATCAAAAAGAGAGTAGGTACTAGAATCGATAAAGTACGAACGGTAAGCAGCAACAAATAACAAAATATTAACCTTTTATGGGTAACTAACTTTGTGCGATGAAATTTATAAAGACAGAATATTATCAATTTGAGTAATAACTACAAAGCAAAAAGAAAAAATATAAGTCAGATATGCTATTTACAAAATTATATTCGTTTGGTTTCATACGTAATCTAATATTTTGTGCAAGATCATGACGTCACGACTCACTAGCTTCCGTTCTCTAACCTTAATCCGTTTTATCCAAATAGTTTTTGATATTGCGACAACGAAAAGAGCTTCGTTTCACAGAATATTTTTGCTATCTATTTAAATAATAAACGCAACTAAATAGATTTTTACTTCTCATACAAAACCAATACACAAATTATTAAAATAAAATTATAATTAATAAGTATTTAGTGTGCCCTCAGACACATTATAACATGGTACAATTTGAAAAATAAATAAACATTAACTCATTATGAGTTTTTTTTCAGCAAACCTTTGACATTGTGAAACTTTTAATAAGAGGGTGTGAATAGTATACAACAAGAGAAATATAAAGAAGTACTTACATCAGCTAATTCCATTTCAGCCTTCTTCTTCATGTCATCGTACACAAGTAGCTTCTGATTATATTTTTCTTCCAATTCCACATCACCCTCAAAAGGTTTGAGAACATGCTCGCATTTACGTTTCCTAAAAATAAATTGGTTATAGCAATTAAGTTTACAAATGAGTTGTTGCTATGAAAAAAAAATCAGGCGTTTAATGTGTTTAAGAATAGAAAAGTTTGAAGTGAATAACTAATAGTAGACTCGTCTTTGCTTTATTCGTATTATTAATTTGTATAATATTATGTTTCTTTTACTATAAAAATAAAGATCCCACGGCAACGAGTAATCCTGTTCCTGTGAGTATAAAGGGATTAAATTGTACCTATCTACAATGCATTTTGTTAATAAATGTAAAAGCGTAGTAAATGAATAATCGGCTTAGTATTTGAGATGTTAAAAACGTTACATAGACTTACATTCGCTTTTTAATACTATCAGTTAGGGGTAAAGAGAATGACAATGATGCATTTTTCATGATGTTGGTGCCTCTTTAATTGATATCAAAACTGTGACTAAAATATGTAAGTATACAGCAAACTACTATAATTCAGTTCAAAGTGAAGAAACATTTTTCAGCAAATACTGCTTATTTATCGAGTCTATTGATACAAGTTTAAGCCGCTAAATAAACTGCATGACAATATACAACCGTCTGCCAAACCATTATACAACTTCTCGTTATTATTTATTATTACAGCGAGTTTATTTTCTTTCAATACAAATGAGCAATTCTGATGTTTGCGCCAACTCGCGACGATGAATAGAAAAATAAATAAAATGTCAGTCAGCTGTTTAACGGTCGAGTAGTTTTAGTTTAACATGTCGCGATTTTATTATTGTCTTTACAATGTTTTTTGACATTAAATTTTATCTTACATTGACGTGTATTTATTGCGTAATGCGAACTTGTAATAATAATTTGTTTGCGGATATTTGGTGCTAGTAAATTTATATTAGATATTTAACTGTAGGCTTGAAAAATGCGTAGTTCATGTCATGTTAATGTGTGGTGTGATAATGCGTAACAGTTTTGGCTTTGTAATTAGAAATGGCCTTCTCATATTTCATGGGTTTTGTAATCGACATTGAATAGACCAAATGACGCGATGTTCTATCGATGACTTAAGCTCAGTATTAGCTCAGCTTAATTTGTACGTGCTTTTCAATACTGTTAGCTATAACTTTTTTTACTTCTTATAAAAATCAAATAAAAATTGTAGTTATGGCCTAAAATTGTTGACAAATTCTAAAGAATCACGGCCAATGTGCTAAAATTTTAAAGTATAATATTTTTTTACTTGCTCTTTTCTTTTATCATCCTTCAAATATTTTTAATTTTGTAAGTATGAATGGATGGACGGATGAATGGATGCTGGTTGCTCTTTGTTGCTCAAACGGTTAAATCAATTTTGATATAGAGTTTGGGAATAACATACTCTGGACTAATAGCCGACTGTGCCTGAGAGGATTAATGTATTTACATCTACTGGCATTCGCGTTGGAGAAGTTGCGGGCAACACTACATTCTTTATACACTTACTTATAATATTCGGCCAGTCTCCGATGTAGTAGGTTATTTAAGATTTGTGCGTATTGTTTCTCAGTCGTAAGGTCTCTATGAGCCTGGAGGTACTCGTCCCGGTCTACGTGCAGAGCCGTCGGTTCAGCCGCCTTAGCAAGTCCATAAGTTTCTTTTTCTTCATCCTCAGGGGCACTTTCTATGTAAATATACATTTTTTTCTTGTCTAAGTATATGTGCAATAATTGTCAAATATGATTTCTTAAATTATAGTGTAAGAATTTGAGAATAAAGTAAAAAAATAATGTGTTTAGCACAAAAGGATTATCAACTCCTTTAAATGGGAGGGCCAGTATTAATTCTAAAAATTGTGTTTAGCACACAAAAGTATTATCAACTCCTTTAAACGGGAGGGCGAATATTTATTCTAAAATCCTATCGCTTTTTAAACGACACCCGCACTAAGCAACTTAATCCGTGTGCGGCAGGGGATTTTACAGACATTTAATCCATACACACTAAGACATCTAGACTGCGAACGAGTATAGCGCATCACAAAAAATCTTGTCCTACGCGAGGATCAAACTCGCGACACGTCACGCTCAGTGGTAATTGGCATGGTAACCTATACTTACCACTCTATTCCTCTATGCTACTATCCACGCAAAAAGGTTTTATTCCCATGAATAAAAAAGCAAATGTGAAATTGTATCTATTTAAAATATAAACATTCACTTAAATGAATGTTATGATCGATTGATCCCTTACCATGACTGGACCCCGCACTCGAAGTGCCTGAAGATGATTCTTCTTCAGCCGACTTTCGCTTTTTTAACCTTTTCCTCATAACTTTTTTTATAATTTTAGTTTTGATAACAGTCTTAGTCGCTGGTTTCGCTGGCTCCTGTTTTGTTTCTGTTGCTGCAGCATCGTCATGCTTAACTGGCTCCTGCTTTCCTGTGCTATCATGTGTTGGAGTATCCGCATTCGCTGGTTCCTGTCATCATTTTTTTTTACTAAGAAGGTTTCATAAAGTAAGTTTTTGAAAAGCTACTTTATTTTTTTGTATTACGATTCGGATTTATGTAACTTGTTTAGGTATAGTGAGCAATAAAAGTTTATAAACAGTAGAAGATTTGAAGATTTTATAAACAATAGAAGAAGTGAAATGAAATTATTTATTTCGCAATTAAGATGCATCATAATAAGAATATAAGACATGTTTTAATTATTGTAACATGTCTTATATTCTAATTTTGCATACTTACATATAAATAACCATTACACTATATTACAAGTTATTTTTGGAGCTACGATAACTTTTTCTGATAATGAGTCGCCTAATCAACTACATACAATTCAATTCAATTCTGGTTGTTTATAAATCTGATAGCTCAGAGGGTTTATAATACCACAGAAGAATACCAGTCTTCCTAATGTCTTGTATCTTAATACAAAGGCCAGTGATTGCATTGAGGTCACGATATGAGCTTTCCTGTGTGACGCATCGCACCTGAGCAATTAGCCTAGTTACAAACTAAAATAGGGTAATGTTTTCACAGGGTTAAAAGCAAATAGTTTTCACTCATATATGAATATCGTAGTGGCGTGATATTTATACAGGACTGTTCGAGGAAGTGAGATTCAAAGAGGAGGGGGTACCGGAGCAAAATATGCTAATTATCAAACAAATGTATCGAAAACATATTTTATACCTAGGACTAAAAAATCTGTACCGGCATTGGCAGATACTCTTCACTGTTTTTAGTTATTCTAAGATACCACTGTCAGGCTATAAGTAACAATACTTTGGGGAAACCTAAATGTCAAATAGTGAAAACAAAAATAGAGAACTTGTTGATAAGCAAGCGTTAAACGACCAACCTCAAAGATGGGATAAAACAATGGAAATGTCTTGTTTTGACCCATTACTCAGCACTAAAATACAGTAATAAAAGTGATATAGGACTATCGTGTTTATAAAACGTTAATTAAACAATAAAATAAATCAAAGTGTGAATCTAAAAAACCGTTTCCCAAACCAAACATTACAAGGCGATGAAAACATAAAAATGGGATCACTTAAAACACGAGTTATATACTTTCGTAATGACAGTCATTTTTGAGCAAGTCGTAAAATAAAATATGCAAAGAACGTCACTGGAAAAGTAGTTCGGGCTAAGCCGACGAACATTATAAATGCTAATAATGAAGCCTTCGGGGTCGTCGTGCAAACTTCTAAAAGGCAGACGTTGACGTAACAACTCGATTGCATGCCACGCAAACGAATTTAATTAAAGCGAAAAGGGACAAAAGCATTGTAGTATTACCTGGGTAGAAGGCATCGCGTGATCCGTTTGAATTACTCGACTTATTGATCTGTTTAAGGTTACAACCCGAAATTATTTTACTTCATGCTCCTCTCAGCACAACATGCAAAGACTGTTGATCGGTTGCCATGGTTACGCGGACGCGAGTATCGAACGGTTTTAGGCCCTTTGATGCCAGTTGCAGTTGATAAAGTTGATGAAAAAAGAGGTTTTATGTTTACAAACCTTTCTTTTTATTTTTTTTAAGTAGTTTTGTGGATTTTATATACATTTAAAAAATACTTAAATAAAACACCATCTGTTGCGGAAATGATTATGATTTTAGTGAAATAATAAATGAATTTCTTTTTCCTCATCATTCTATTTAATATATCTAGTTATAGCTAATACTATAGTTTCTGTATTTTCTTATGTTTGGGCAGCAACATTGAACATTGTTTACAGACTCCTCCATCTCAAACACTGATAATTAATTAGGGTATGTCCTATTCTCATTTTACGGTAGTGTACGAGCGTCCCTTCTATTAATTTAGATTAGTGAATAAATAATTACTGTTGTGGTCGTAAGTTTCTACATAGATAAATATCTACCAACCTTCCTTGCCTGGCCTCCCTGCACAGTCTAGCAGTGGAATGTGATGTCTATGTATCGTAAAGCATATTATTATATCTTCTTTTATTCTATTATCAGTATATTTTTTCTTTATGTTTACATTTTTATAACATACTCAACCTTTCACGTAACAGGTGTCCCAAGACACGCTTTGTTTTCGGGTATGGAAATCAGGTTTCTTCGTTCTTCTTTGTTGTTTCGACGCAAACTCCAAAAAGTATATTATTATTACCAAAAAATCCCTATGGGTCCATCGCATTTAAAACTCGATTTACTGAAAATGTATTCTTCACCTAGCTACAGAATTAAACCCGAACCTTCAAGGCTAAAACAGCGATCTAATTTGAAACCGTGTAAAAAACTGATGTTTTCTTCCAACTTTTGTTATGAACTCGGGTCTTGTCATCGACAAATGTTGGCTGGCCGTACCGAGCTACCGTGTTATTTATCATTGTGACACAAACAAGGAAAACAAAAGACAATAGACCCGGCCCTTCGGTGCCCAGCATTAGAACAACTGGTCTTTCGCTTCTCGCCTTTTTTTTAGGACACTGACCTCTGTTGACGTTGGCAGTGTCACAGCTCAACCCTGGGCCGATGCCAGACATTCGACAATGCTCATCCCGAAATAACCGCCGTCGAAAAGTATAAACGACATTTTTTCTGTTGTAAAATGTTAAAGACTTGGACTGCATTACATCAGTCCGGGATGTCGCTACATTTCCACTGAAACGTATGAAAATCATTTCAGTTTCATCCATAACACTTTGTCAAATTACCGTAAACACGTTTTAATTAAGTCTGAAAGAAGCGTGTCATGCGTTAAATCACTGCAGGCAAATTGCTTTCGGGTTGAAACAAATAATTCTGACACGTTTAGTTTAAAGATTTTATTCAATAAAAAAGAATTATATAAGAAGAACGTACATAACATACATAACACACGATAATGCAAATACAATGGAATAAACAATACCACTCTTCAGAATGCATTCCGTAACTGTTTTAACTCACTCTTCGTTCACTCAACTTCTAAAAATAAGTCCCTGATGTTTAGACTATAATACATTTTATGTCTCGTTGGTCCCGACTTGATCTGATCTTATATGGACAACGAATCCCAATAAAACAAACTCCTTCCCTATTTTATCAGTGTAAGGAATATCGGATTCTACTTATTCAGAAAACAAATTACGGAAGACTTCTTACAAACAATATGCATTATAAATATAAGTATGACTAGAATCAAGTTACACGTAGTCTCATGGCAGCATAGTAACAGTACAAAATATTTACACAATAACACAAACGATTACGCAGATTTTTATAATAAAAACCGCTATTTAAAACACTGATGCACGTAAACTTCGTTAATCCTATAAGTCTGAGGCGTATACATACAGTTTAAATACGTGTTTCACATAAAAATATTGCAAGCCGGTAATAAAAAATGTCGCAATAAAGATTATTTTTTCCGTCGCTTATAAGATTAACAAGGCGTTATGATATAAACGTCACGATTTACATTCAGGGAGTAATTACATTCAAGGTAACAGAATCAGTCAAGAATTGTCTAAAAGCTGAAACTGACGATGCGTAATTATGTTAGTGATGCGACTCTAGCGAAGTTTCCGCTTGAGTTATTTAAATCAGTTCGTTGCAGCGTTTGATCGAATACGATTTCTTTGGCTACGAATGCGATCGTGCTCGAAACCAATCGAGCGAAAGAGCTGACTACGTCCAATATCAATGACTTTTGAAACCTAACACGATCGCGTTGACAATTTATCTCACTCTGTGTCGAAACCGAAGATGGTTTTAAAGTTTTAAATTGGGAGCTCAACATTTTCTCGACAGTTTCACCAAAAAAGTTGAACTAAACCGAACCCGATAAATACGAACTACGCAAACAATATCGTATGACAAAACGTCATTTGGGCCGCATCACTAAGTCTTATTTTCGTAGAATACATTATATGGAAGACTTGAACATAGTTACAGCTATTGGTCATTTGAGCACTGTTCAGTATAGATTTGAGAAAGCTTTCCCACGACTGGAGATGTCGCGTGACAGTGTGCAGGTGGAAGCGTCATCGGCCGATGATTGTTGGCTCATCGGCCATCGCCAGCTCGTCTGTGGCCGCTTTGTCACCTTTCCTCTTCCGAGAGTACCAGAGGAAGGAAGCTGCGGCGAAGAGGTTGACGAGGACTACGAACCAGGCTAGGAAGAAACTGATGTTATAACTGGAACAAAAAAGATACATTAAAATGTGTTGAATTAAAATCAAGAGAATCTTATAATTTACGGGGCTTGCTCACGGGTATTCATGGGGAATGCCCGATTAGTTTCGGACCCAATCGAGTTGATAATGCGCTACGCGGCGGTGGTGAATCGAACTCGGTTGGGTCCGAAACTAGTCAAGCATTAGTAAAAACGTCTCACGAAAGATATTAAAATAGAAATTAAGGCCTCTGTTGGTTGTTAGAGGTAACAAAGGATTAGTTTTATTGATATAAGATTTAGAGGGTATTTAGTTTTCAATAGATTTAGGTTAAGCAAATCAGTATTGTGACTAAAAATAAATGACTACCTACAAGAATGCGGTTCACGAAAAAGCGTTCGAAAATTACGTAATAAAGATGATTTATTTATTATTTAACTGTAGAAACTATCTTGGAGCTTTATGTGTCAATAAATTGCATTAAGTATTTACGAATTGATTGTAAAAATATATTCAAAACAGTTTTAATGAACCTTAAAACGCACGTGTGATCAGAAACGATCGTAAAGAGGAGTTGAGGTGTAAAATAAAATGTGACTTTTATATCAAACTGAAGGAGAAATTAGTCCGAGAGCTATTGCCTAGAAAATTAATAGTTTATTTTGAAAAAGATGTCATTAATGTATACTTACTAATGATAGGCACGTTCAGGGTAGATGAACCGAACATTCTTTTTCATGTGGTCCACCGATGACATCATTACTTGCACCACTACAAACGTGCACGAAGCTGCAACAAGTTACATAACATCAATAAACTATTGGTTTTACCCTACTGCTTCCAAAAGACAGTGATTTTTTTAAAACATTTATTTGCCTTAATATTTATTTATCACCAACACCAAAGCCATTAGCCTGACATATAGCCATCTTTAGTTTTAGAATTAAATAAAAGTAGTACATTTTTTTTTTACTAAAATAATAAATTTCAATTCTTCACTTTTTTAAGATAATTTCGACACTTCTCTGCATTGTTATTGTATAGGGCAGTGACAAATTTGCACTAGACACATCACACTCCGGTACCGTTCTGGACTTTGCCGGAGTTTCGGGATTCTAAGGCGTCCACCGGAGTGGAGTTAGGCTACGGAGCGGAGAAACTTAAATATATCCAATACGATTGAACAAAATCTCCGCTCCTCCATTGATTAATACTTTTCAGTTTCTCCGCTCCGCAGCCGAACTCTGCTCCGGTGGACAGGCAGTCTAACGGTTTGCGTGACTCCAACAGCTGCAATATTGTTTACCGTGATATTTTCTTCAAAATACCAATTTCATAATAGCTACTTACTGCTTATAAAGTGTATGCCTGCGGCGAGACGCTTGAACATGTACCGTGGGTTGTGGAAGGTGTAGGCCGAGAATCCGCAGCCCATAGCCATCACGAACAGGCTGATGATACCAAATGATATCATGGTTCGCACGTAGTCTGCACAAAAAAATAAAAATATATCACATAATTGTAAATCATATTGACAGGCTTGTTGGTCTAGTGGTTAGTAGCCCTGACTGCTATACCAGAGGTCGTGAGTTCGATCCCCACCCAGGGCAAATGTTTGTATGATGAACACGATTATTTGTTCTGTAATTTATCTATAAGATGTATGTATTTAGAAATATTATACAAATATGTTTATCAGTTGTCTAGTACTCATAACACAAGCTACTCTCGTGTACTTAATTTGAGACTAGATGGCATTGCATGAATGTTGAGGAATATCTAATAATAATAACTGTGTCGGTATTCACGATTCTGTTTGAACAGGCACTTTCAAATATACACTACATGTACCATTTTAATTAACAATATGGCTGTAACTGCCACAATTAAATACGTGATCAGCTATTCAAAGGATTCTTTGATATCAATTGTAATAAGTCCAATAAAGTAACTAACAAGCAACATTACTGAATGCGGCAATAAACTTCAATTCATTGTACACAATAAAATATAGAAACCAGTATAACAAGAGCTATCGATCGTTTCATGAGCCTTTAGTCGGCTCAGAAAAGAATGCTTTGTTCGGTGCAAGGTAAGAAAAGCGGGACATGTGTATAATCTCCAGTTACAAAGACCTTCCTAGGTGCCTCGTACTGCCTTTGTTAGGTGATATCGGATTCGAAACAAGACCTACCCTCTCTTAAAGTAAGACTTGCAGTTGTGAAAACGAGAGAGCACGAGACTGCATAGAGCGGTGTCTCTTTTACTCAAATGCAAGTTGCTTGGAGAAAAAATGGTAGCGTAGTGTTGTATTACAAAAGTAACGAGAGCAGCTTTTACATTTGTTTTATTTCACATTCATTGGTGTTTACTTTGAAACAAAAGCAATTAACCGCTATTTAAACTGTTTGAGCGGAACTCAACAGGTATTTATTTGCTCATTCACTTAATTAACCATTTCCCTATACGCTGGGTTATACAAATATATGTTTTGTGTTGTATGTTTTCTTTGTTTAACTAAGGTGTTGAACTTTTGCATGGTGGTGGAAACTATGTTCATATTTACATGGAATATGTAGTTAATGGAAATCCGTGTGGTGTCCGGATATAAAGAATAGCACCACCCCATATCCTCCACTGGGTGTCGTAAAAGGCGACTAATGGACCTTAAGATCCAGTGCACTGTACCAAGCACCTTGGGTCACCCGAATGGTGGCGGGTAAACAACCAACAATCGCATTCCCAAAGAGGGTTAGTGTCAGGCAGGCGGCCGACTATAAAACCATAGCCAAAACTTTAAGCAACACGTCTAGAAGACGTGTTGCGCCGACCCCAAATAATAATAATTGGGATAAGGGCAGGGGAATGATGATGTAGTTAATGGAAATTCGATCCCATGTTAATTAGGTTTCGAAAAAAGTTTATTTTTTCTTTTACTTTTAAAGTTGACTGTAGTTACTTTTGCCTAGATAAATGGTATTCTTTGAATGTGTGTAACTACTGAAGAGTATTATGCAGACTGTCTCTTGTCTCTAGGTCAAACCAAGATCGTAAGAAGCTTTTATCCGCTAACAATCATTGAGACCCAACTCTTCTATTTGTAAAACTTTAAAAAGGTATTATTATTTTGTACCTAAAACATAGATGGCCAGACATGGCCTAATTCGAGTTGTGTTTAAGTTGTTTTCGAGTATTTTTTTTATAAGACCA
The DNA here is from genome assembly GCA_941860345.1 of Chrysodeixis includens. Classification (NCBI taxonomy): domain Eukaryota; kingdom Metazoa; phylum Arthropoda; class Insecta; order Lepidoptera; family Noctuidae; genus Chrysodeixis; species Chrysodeixis includens. The sequence goes on from OW796097.1 coordinate 10,088,116, forward strand.
CTGTGTGTTTTGTCAAAATTGAATGACGATAAAGTTAAGTTATTAATTTTGACAAACTATTATGATACTTGAATCGACTTACTTGCTATATTTACATCGTAAGCTGGGTCTATTGGACGCCCGTTGTCCATAGGTGGCTGGGCTAAATAATTTGTACATCCTGAAACAAAAGAGCAACATTATTTCAATTCTTCAATATCAGTCACAGAGAAACAAAATTAGAGATTGTGGTGATTCCGGTCGAGACTCGGAATGAAAATATACAAAAATATTTAATCTACATAAGTAATTAAAGGTACAATTCTTTGTAAGTATTTTTAATATGAATTCCGTTCTAAAATGGCTCACACTGTTAAGTGCGTTCTCAAGGGTATTGGAATCAGTTATTAATGAGAATTTAATAGGTAGTTATTTATTTATAAGTGCCCAAAAACTCACGTGGACTAGTATTTGTCTTCGAATATACTGGAAGAATTAATCCTCAACCCTATTTCGTCAATAAAACTGAATTAATCATAGCATTAAAAACACAAGCCCCTTATTTTAGTTTATTTCAGTAATTCGGAACTATAACATTAAGACAATAAACAAAGGCTTTGATGGTGGATATATACAACAAAAACGTAACATCGTAAGGGCCCATAAGACGGCTCAAGATTTAGTACCGGACATTATGGCTCCATAAGTACATTTCTTTGTAAAAGGGAGAGCAATTCAGACCATTATTAAATAATTTCAAGATTCGTAAAAAGGGCTCCGAAGACTCTTAATGGCGTAAGAGTTTTCCTCAAGCCCCAGTAAGCATTGTTATTTTCTTAACGTCTCAGTTTCAATTAAACCTAAGAAAAACTGGACACTTAAAATGGAAATTTTAAGATGCCTGAAAGCGCTTAAAGATTTTATGATTAAACTCAATGGTGAAACAGCTCTTAATATGAGAGGGTTCCATGAAATGAATTAATGTTTACGCATAATTTTGACTCGTACAATCACATTTTTCACGCAACAACCTTATTCGTATTGTGGTAAGGTATATTTTCGTACATCCCATTTTTAATTTGACTTGCGGTCGATCGTATACAAAACAAAAACAAAAATATATCAAGCCAGACGTTCCTAAAGATTTATGAAATTCTTTATTTGTAAAAGAACTTGGGAATCTGTTACGCCATTTGGACAATTTTCGGTACTTTTTGATTACTTTTAAAATACGTTTGTTTATAAAATATTACGAGAGTCGTTGCCGTTTTCGTGTACAATTTAATTTCGTGCGACGATCCACTTTTTGTAATGACAACAACAGGAGTTATGTTGTTTTAAGGTTAAAAGCTTACCTTATTTATTGTTAGAGTCAAGAACACTCGGTGTTATAACATGATGTCATGTATTTGTGGATTTTTTGTATGAAGCACAGATGTATTTTTAGAATGGACGCGGACACCAAAGGACAAGTGTCAAGATATAAATTGGGATAGGGTCGAGCAATGGTTTCGCTGAATGATTAATTATTGAATAAAATATGAGATACTTTTGTTTTCTAACAGTTATGATAAACTAGAGGATTTTGTTGTCATGTAACGTGCGTGCAAATACTCTGCGCTTTGTATCGTGTTTCAACACTATTTTAGTAGGTAATAGTTTTTTGAAGTACGTTTGCAAAACCAAGAGAACATCAAGAGAGAATAATAGGAGTGCGAGAGAAGTACTAGAAATATCGTTTAAACAAACATAAACAGTACAAATTAATATTCAATAACAATTACCGTCAAAACTTTACGATCTCATATATACCTGAACCGTTAAACAGATGTATTTAAAGTATACAGAATGTACCATAAACGCATATTACCAATATATTTAAAGTACAGTTACTGCATAATTAGAAAAACGAGTTTTTTTTTGAAACTATAATTCAATTTTGAACTAACAATTAGGATGAATATCAATAAAACTGTCTACTCAGTCAATATCAATAAAAAACACAGGTTTACCAATTTTTTTTCGGAACAAACCACCTCGGTATTGGAGACCCCTTCATTTCTTTTACCAGAACCAGTCTATCAAACATGACCGATCGACTACAAATTTTCATTACACCCTGTATAGTTCATAAACACCGCTGTAGAGCTATTTAATACTCAAGGTCGTTAACCTTTAGTGCGGAACTCCGTGTTTTACGTCGCGACCGGACGTTTCCCGCTTATCGCCACCGGGTTATGCTGTACCGGATAACCTAGTATCTATGCTGAAGTTATGTCTTGGAGTATAAATAGGTATGCTTTTGCGAAAATGAAGAAAGATTTTTTTAATTTTCGTGAAAAGTGAAATCTTTTTTCGTTTTCGTGTAATGTATTTTTTAGATACGGATTTTTTTTGGTACGCTGTCTTTTAGGGACGGATTTATTTGATAATTTTAAGCATGATTTTGTTGGATTGAAATAGCACAGGTAAGTTTTTAATTGCTTTTAGAACTCATTCAAAATAACCTGTATAGAATAGGTATTAAATTGAATATAGATGGTAAAAAAATATGTCACTTCCCTGCTGAACGCTCTTAATATTTAATATCATAACTTAAGAAATTCCCAACACTGCAACGCAAGAAATAGATTATTATAATATCATTGAACATGTAAATTCAACTACCGTAAATAATATTATTTTATTAGCTCGTATATTAAACGAATCAACACTACGCTGTTTCATATTCACATTTCTACGTAGACCTGAGTATTCGCCTAACATTAGTATGGAAATAGCTTCACTACATAGTATAAAACAAAGTCGCTTTTTCTGTCATGTGTCATGTTGTATGTCCCTATGAACGCTCAAATCTTTAAAACTACGCAACGGATTTTGATGCGGTTTTTTTTAATAGATAGAGTAACTCATGAGGAAGGTTTTTATGTATAATATCATCCATTAAATAGTGGACAAATACTGTTATTTTTGAGGTTTCTAATGTGATGTCGCAAATAATTACATTTTTTCCGCTTACATTGCAAACGCAGGCTGAATTCTACGAGATTTATCAAAATAATGTACTAAGTATTGTACACAATGAAAAGGTCTACAGAAAACTCCGCGATGGTATATGTCTATCTCTTATGGATATCCCACAATAACATTTTTTTGTCATTTACTTTTTACGACAAATAATGACTAATATTCGAAGCGATTTTAACCAATACAGCATTAATCCTTATCCAATTAAATACCTTAAATACATTGTTGATTTAAAATAGATCTATTTGGCCTTTTACAGCATCTGATTTAAATCAATATTTTTGAAGATGTACAGATTTAAAAATTGCGGAACGTAGCGTTTACGGCGACGCGGCGCGGCGGCAGCGTGCCTATAAATATTGTCTAATGACAAGAAAGCTGTGAACGTTGTATATAAAGATATTCTGTAATATATTAATTATTGTTGTAAAATAAATAGGTAAAAATGTAAAAAAAAGTAAAAATGTAAAAAAAAGTAAAAATGTTAAAAAAATGTAAAAAAGAAGTAAAAATGTAAAAAAAAGTGAAAATATTGTGTATAAAAGATATTCCAAAGATAAGGAAAGGGGAATTGTTTTAAGTACTCCAAAAACGCGTGCGGGCTACGGGCAGTAAATGAATAAATCAAATCTACTGGATTGATTTTATCATTTTTTCAGTGAGTTACATATTTTAAACCCGTGCAAAGCCGGAGCGGGCCGCTATGTTTTTTTATAAACAACATTCACAGTTTTTCTGTAGCGTATTTAGTATATCAGCATTGCACCCGTGCGAAGCCGGGGCGGGTCTCTAGTTAGATATAAAATATTAGTTCTAACAGACTGCATCGTGTGAAATGTCGTCGCAAGGATAATATAAGCGCTTAAAATTTAAACATATGGCACCATGTTTTAAGACACTGTTTTTGTGCTTGAAAACAAATATTCTGATTCAAGAATACTACCAGATATAATATTATGTTGCCTTCAATAGGTGAATAAGCTTAGGTTTAGTTTTCAAGAAACAGTTAAAGAATTAATTCTATAGACAAATTACATTTCTCCAAATGCTAACGTTGACAAGACCTATAAATATATTGAACTGATAAGTCTGTCTCATCACGTATCGATAAGGAATGTCATTCCCACATAGAATCATTCCCATATATTTGTTTTTTTTCTATACATTTTATTTTCCAATGAAATGTAACATTGTCTAAGGCTGCACATTACCGCCCTATGTTCCAAAAGGATTAAATAACCTCTATTTTAAATTTTTCCACCTAAAACTTAAGCTTGGGAAGTCTAAATACCCAGTACAAACATAATTTACGTTACAGCTATTTTATAAAACCAGAAGAATAAAATCCAAAGTCTGAACATATTTCTTAAATGCACCAGTATTTTTGTTTCTCCACAGTTTTTGCAAGAATCCCGCTAAATAAATTCTAGAGGATATAGTTTAAATTCGTCTTTAAGCCAAGGGACAAAAACAGTTCTAATCTAGAGGAGTTAACTGTACATCTAGTAATAAAATACAACTAAGGCTACTTCGAGGCGGCGGATTTCGTGGGAATTGTAGGCTAGGTACACACTATACAGGTATTTCCCGAAACGCCAAAAACTTTTTGTACCGTTACAATTTGCACCATAGTGTGCTGTAATACATTGTGTTGATAGTTATTTTTTTTTTCTCTTTATTTAATGGGCTTTATTGCTTAGCGATAACGTCACCCTGTAACATCAGTTAGACACGATAGTTTGTAGTCGAGCTTTACATCTTACTTTTATTTTTTTATTTAAAGAAACAGTAACATTATTCAGTCTAACAACTAATAAAACAATGTGCTGTTGCGGTCTTAATGCAACGCTGTGTACTGTCACTTTACCGCGAGTTCCTACTCGCAGTGTGCGCCTAGCCTTAAGCCAAGACAGGACTTATTGAAGCTTAAGTTCATGTACAAAGTTTGTATCGGCGAATCCTAATCAAAGTTCAAGAAGTAATAATAGATTCTTATACGGGATCAATGGACTACTTAGTTAACTTACAAGAGTTACAAGATCTCTTGCAAAAATTAGGTGAGAAAACTTGTTCTGATAAAAGAAAACTAATGATTTTCACTGGCCCGCGACAGTGTCGGCGATAGTTGCAAAACCACTACCCCGTTTAACTCTGTTAGTTAAAAAGTAATCTATGTGTTAATCCAGGGTGTCAACTAGCTCCATAACAAATCAAAAACAATCTATCCACACTTAGAAGCTTTCGCGTTTATAATATACTATTAAAAGGATGTAATCCACATAGTTAGGAAACTATAAATTCATATGCGAAAACGATGTTCATATTCCAATAAAACGACTGTAAATTCCAGTATTTTAAAAACAATTTAGAAACAAACCAGTTCAAAACAGACTTCTGTATTCGATTTCAACACTTCCTACTCGAAAGAGTTTTATTATGTTTCGCGCTACTCGTTAAGCCTCTAACGTTAGCCCCAGATAATTATGGTACGAAAATAACTCGGTATAAATATCTCACGTATTGGCATCGAATCCCATCGATCCTGAGTAATTTGCATTTAACAAACGTTCATATGTTTCCGATTCTTATCTCATCTTACAAGAGTTTGTAATAAATTCATATGTCAAAAGATTATTATATCACTGTTTTATAAATGTATCTGTTTCAAGCTCGTGATTTATACGCTCTTGTCACATCTTTCATGATATTAATTAGCGTGTTAAGAGCCGCAATTAAGACGTTTATTGCACTTTAAATTTGGATTTGTTGTAATATGATAGGGTTAAAAATTCTTCTCATGTATTTCTTTCAAGGTTGAATAATTATACAGTCATAATAAAACTACTGTCATCTATATCAGCATTTTGATACGGCACTTTTAAATACATTTTTTACAATTAACAAAATGATTTGATAACTTTATTATCAAATCTAATTTCGAGCACAATAAAATAATCCACAGTCATTAAAATATAATTCATAACACGATAATTAATTAATTTAAATTACTATTTGACAATTAATTATTGCCAATAAACCCTAATTTTAATGTTCATTTAAAGTGTTCAACAGTTGAATTAGTAGCACAAACAATTCTCTAATGACTCACGTACTCGTAACTACGCATAGATTAGTTATCGTCATGGCTATTTTTGTAGGAAAGTCTTGTTATTTAGTCAGCAAACGAAGAAAACTGCAGAAAGTTAATATCCGTTTTTTTTTAAGAATTGTAGAGCTGTCTTCCTTAAGATTGACTGGCAAAGGTCACTAGTGTCTTGAAGGCTTTATCGTACTAATATTGTAAACGTAACAGTTAGTAGGCACAGATGGATTTTAGTTACTCTTTTTACGCTTGAATAGCTTGATCGAATTTGATGAAATTTGGTCTGGAGTTAGCTGACGGCTAGTATAATAATATACTGTATTGTTTTGTTATATTATGCTTTTACGATTTAATATTTTAATTAAATTAAATTAAAATAAGTTATTTTCCAAGATAAAATATACGTAATAAGGCCGGTTTTTACTTCATAACTTGGTTATTATACAAATATATGTAAAAACTGAAATATCAAACTTATGCAATAGGTATTTAATTTATCCATCTATTTCAATATCTGTCAGCTACATTTTTGTTTAATCAAAATAATGTACATAGATAAAAACAACAATATTAATAAACATAATATAAAGCTTTTGACGGCCACCACAATTATGTAAATAAATTATATTTGCGGTCCAGATTAACTTCGTTTAATTGTAAATGCATATAAACTCATTATTTATATGGATGAGGGAAAAAAAGTGCAGCACGCTATTCACAACACGACATACTTTATGGAACCAACGCGTTCTAAAAAAACTAAAAAAAAAGAACTATTTACAAACTACATAATATTAATGTCTCATGACCGATTTCGGCCACAGCGGCTAGTGTTACAATGACACCAGCCAGCTACGCAAGACACATTATGGTGCACAAGCGAGTGCGCAAACACAGGTGCACTTTCTGTTCCTTTACTCTCATAGCCCGATGGGATGGCAATCCGACACGACTGGAGAGAGATCAGGCAAGCTATATCTGACTATGAACAGTAAACTAGTACGTCTATTCGTAGTCTAGACATAATATATTATATCTGAGTCGTGGCTACCTGTATAAAGTCTTCTATCTAAACAGAAACTTGTCTGGGTATGTTGCTGTTATAATATCAAGGAATATAAACATTCTCGCCACTAACATACGTTTATTTTGATAAAATGTTTACAAAACATTTCATAAGCGACATACGAGTTCCGAAAGTGTAACGGTAGTTGATATTATTTATTAAAAATATAATTTTGTGATAAATATTTCAGTTTGTTACTCTTCCATGAAATAAAATTGATAATTGCAATCTTTTATATAATGTGTGGCGCTTAGTAAGACTTTTTAAATGCAAAGCTGTAGTCATAGATGTAAATAAAAAGTGTTGTTATTATAAAAACGAAAAAGCAGTACGTTGTGGTCTGTTCCATCTCGTTTCCACAATAGCAAGACTCTTTCTTTAAGAAGTCATAGTACAGGCACGCTAATAGCGAAATTAAAGCATGGTACGTTATCACAAGTTTCAACTAAAATTATTTAATTAGCTTTTATCATGATGATGATGATGGTCAGATTAGTTTTTCATGGGTACATTAAAAGCTAATATCACTTGTTCAATAACAGTAGTCAATATTTACTTCATACTTATACCTCAAATATTAAATTTATATCGTTTCTATGATACGCGGTTTTTAAATAGCGGAAAATGTACCACTGTCTCGTTGGCATTTATGAACATAAGTACATACATTTTATTTCTTGGCCGCGTAGGTAACGCTTTTGTAAACAATGTGTTGAATTACAAATGAAAGGGCTTTATGCCAAAATATTCTTGTGCAATACAAGTATTAAAATGCTGTGACACATCGTTGTAATATTCACTCATCAGTCTGTAAGTATATGCCAATATCTTGATATCAAACGAGATTCATTCTGTTTGATTTTCTCTTTAATGTTTCATTATTATCATTGTCAGCAATTTAACACGCCTGTTTTACCATGACATCTCGACAAACATCTATATATTTGTCGTAACATTCGCACTATCATCATAGTAGTTATCTATAACATAAAAAGAATGGATGTTTAAAACAAAAGAACTCTTTTAAAATTTTGTTCATAAAAAGCACGTAACTACTCTCGAAAGATGCACACAAGCACACCGTTTAACGACCAGTGGAACTCGGGCAGTCTCGTAAAGAAAGATAATTATGTACCTCACTACGCAATTGCTCGCTTGTTCTATGTTAGTGATGCGCAGTGCGTCGCTTTTCAGCAATTCCAACTATCAGTTTCAACAGGGATCATCGCGATCGTTTCTATTCCTACAAAACATGCTTTAGTTACGTTAACTCTACCATTGTTTATTTATTTACATGACTCGCACCGTTGATGCCCAGGATTCGGTCTGTTGGCGACTTGAAAGAACCAATGTGGTATTTTTATCGGTGACTATAAATCTTATTGTGTGGGCAGGCCCGAACAGTGTTTATTCTTCGCGAAAATTTAGACGGTTTCCGCAGATGCTGGCCGGCTTCTTCGTAAAAATCTCGATCGTTATCATGTGCACCTGGTTAATGATTTAATAGCCACATGCTGCTTGCCTGTTAACGTCTATATTTTATAGAAAATATACCGGTCTGGAAAAATAAACTGAGTCGGTGAGTTTGGGCGTTGTAGATAATTTAGTCTTTAACAAATGAGTTATGAAACAATGTTTCTGAAATAACGCGAAGCTATGCGCAGGTGTGGTGGTAATTGGTTGATGGCTGACGTATTTAAGTTGTTGAGAAATTTATTTCTTTATTATAAAACAGATATTAACAGCGAATTTCCAGGTAGCATAAATCTCGCGTACAAAAATGCTTTGTTTGTACCTAGAAAAACAAAATTACCACTTTGTTATTTCGTTTTTCCTGTTAAGATAGTTCTGTTGTTTCATTCCGTTTATCGTATAAAAGAGTGGTCTTATTTTGTTCAGACTTTTTGCTGGCTATGCTAAGGTCAGCTTCCTGTCTTACCGGATTCAGAATGAATACCTACTGTAGTATTAGACAGAGGGAATACCTAACCTATCCTATATAACCCATTCTTTGGGTACCATCCACAATAAAACGAGATAAAATCCTTTGGTTGTCATAATTATAATGCTTAAAATCTGTCAAAGATTATGTTATGACAGTCGGCAATGTTAGCAAATGACAACAATGTTACGGCAACAAATTTAACGTTATGACAATGCAAATTAATGATTTTTGCTCGGAGGCAAAATGAGATTTCGACTGTGACATTGCAGAATTGGTCAGATAGGTCATTGAAAAGATCCTTCAAAAATCAATTTAGTCATCATCATCAGCCCTGGATAACCCACTGCTGGGTAAAGGAATCTCTTTGTTCACACATTTTTCATATTACTTGCTCTATTTTCTAAATAAACAAAGTAATTTTGTTTCTATAATACTGTATCTAAATCAGTACAGCTAATGTAATAAGAGCGACATGGACGATAATGAGTGTTACAATGTCCGCGCGACGTGATACCATTCCCGCTGCGAAACTGACTCATTGTGCTAAGCTTTCAAAACAACTCGGGCTTTTATAAATCCCTAATAATATTAAATGGTGAAGGAACTCCGTATAACCGAGGAATTCAATTTACATGGTATTTATTTACTGCTGCCATTATTGTGTATAATGAAGAATATTATATCGTCCCTAAGGCGTGACATGATAAGATGAACAAATTTAAACTCTCGTACAATGACCTCGGTAGTTTAGTAGGTAAAGCAACTGGCGCTTTTAGCTAGGAGTCGCAGTTTTGAGTCCTGTCTAAAGTTTGTTTTTTTTTCATTGTTTCATTTCTATTCCATTGCAAGAATATTCTAGTCTTTTTACTTTAGGATCCAATGATGTCTGGGTAATAGGCAATTATTTAGTTAATATCAAAATGAATAAAAACCTATGAGAGAGGGGATGACGAATGAATTAAGTTCTTCTATCTTTTGTAGCTAAATTCATACATAGAATATTGTAAGCGACCGTTAAATAGGTCAAACCGCAGGGCATAGCAAGTAGATACCAAAAATCCACATCTGTTACCAATTTTGCTGCCGGAAGGGTCTTAAAAATCGGGTCGTAAGACACAAACTAAGCAAACAGATCCTCCTGCATTCGTTACACGACATCGATAAATATTCCTGATTGAATATTTTTCAGGTAAGTGTATTCCCCTCGTCACTGGCACCTGTTACAGACCTGTGCTCTTACTATGAGACTTCTAAAGCTTATTAGAAAAGACCTTTTGTGATTGTGGAAGCGAGACCGCAAACTACACTGCGTATAGCAGCATCTCGCTCTCTCTTTCACAACTGTAGGAACAATGTTCTAAGAGCTCACACTAAAGACTTTGGTATAAATCATATAAAACACTAATATTTTCTTATTGACAACGAGACTACGCTTACTCATCATCATCCTGCCATTGCCACGCCATGCCATTTTACTTTTGGTTGGCGCAACACATTTTTTTTCTTCCATTCTCCCCTATCAGACGTCACACTATCATTTACTCCTTTTTCATTCATATCGACTAGAGTCAGGCCTACGTAAAGCCTACTCGAAATAAAAACCTTTTGATTTGATCCGATTATCGTTCCTTATACAATCCATCTATTTTTATAGACTACGCTTAGTAAATACTCTTTCACAACTGTAGTAAGAATGTTTTAAGAGCTCATATTAAAGACTTTGGTATTAATCATACCGACGACGAATATTTTCTTCTTGACAACGATACTACGCTTACTAATACTCCATAATGTTACAAGTGAGTAGACATGATTGTACAACGCACGTGCATCAAATAAATTCTATATATATCAAGCCGTAAATAACAAACATCAAAGTATACTAAAATAAAAAGTTATTTTTGTATACCGGATGATATAACTGCAGTAGGGACTTTAATAAAACTAAATTTGTTACATGAACGCTTCTGTTTTGTTTTACTTTTCTCTAGTTCAAGTGGGCGTTGTCGAGTGACCATTTTATTTAAGATTACTGCCTCAATACGACTCTGCCAGTAACCACTGGCATCGATTATAATAATTTACGAGCTATTTATTAGCATTTTTTCATTATTTAAATAACTTCATTAAAAAATATTCAATCAGTTAATTAGAAAGATTTGTTTCCTGTTTACGGCTTTATCTGATTTTTAAATCAGATAAAACCGTAAAAGTACTACAATTAAATCCATTAAAATCAAGCACATATTTTGTTAATTAGTCAAAGGTCATAAGGTCACCTTCAGCCATTCACCAGAGCACCATAATATTGTATCACTAAACCAAAAGTCTTCAAGAACCCAACTCATCGTTTATCAAGAAGCGCTCACACAATACACCCATAAATTGCAAAGCTTACAAATAAAAGTCCTTCACATTCCCACCAACTCTCAATTCTTCTCAAAATCTCCAATTCTTCGTTTAATACTAAATCAATCTGAGTTTATTCACTATACAAGATAACACACGTCTGAAAACAGTTAGTAAATCACTGGAAAGTTTTTAATAGCACTATTTCAAACAAAACTTTTTATTTGAAATCTGTATATCGTGGTAGCAGTCACGTACACGACCAGTGTATTTGATTTTTCCACTAAATAAAATGGAACGATTGTTATTCATGGAACAAATATTGGTTCCTTTTTTAATCTATAAACAAAGGGGACCATTTGGTTTTGTGATGCGGTTTTTGATGCTTGCCAGTGACAAATGCAAATTTTTGCCATGTTCAAACTGATAACTGTTTTTTGCTGTTTGGGGTTTGCCAAATTTAAAAGAAGTCGAGATTATTGAAAAAAAACTAGAAAAAACTATTGTTTACTGAATATATTAATTATGATAGATTATTTAATAGCCCTTTAAGTGTAAAATCACGAACTTCCGGATATTCCATTTATCTCCTAAAAAAAACTTAAGTTACTGAAGTAAAAACAAGGAATGCTTAGAAATCTATAAGTTAGAAACTGTGCAAGAACATTCCTTTTCAAGCAAATTTAATTTACTGCCAGCAAAACAATATCTATGTTCGAGAATATCCCAGAATGCAAGTACGATATATTAAATTCTTGTGATCCATATTGTCCAGTATCATAACTTCTTGGTAGATGTAGATATAGCTTGATAGTGATATAATAATGCTTACAAATGAGGTCAGAATATGTATGACAGTATATTGATAACGTGATGAGTATATCAAGTGTCATAATCATAAGATTTCGCTTGTAGTTTCGTTCCAAAGCGTGTGTGAGGCAATTTGAAGTCTTCTCTTTTTTTTTTCTTATGGTTGGTTTACAAGTAGTTGGTTTACTAGTGTCAGAGTTTCAAGCTACCCGCAGGTCTTTGACGTGGCAACGTACACCCTTGAAAACTTCTCAGGTGTGCTGATTCCCACACAATGTTTTCCTGCACCGTTATAGCACATGATAATTACTTTCGACTATACGGATAGCCAAGTGGTATAGGTCACCACGCCAATTACTACTATAAGCGACGTGCCACGGGTTCGATCCCTGCGTAGGACAAGAATTTGTGTGTTCCACAAATGCTTGTTGTGTGGCTGGGTGTCTCTGTGCATGTGAATTGAATGTCTGTGAAACCTCCCGTGATACAAGGATTAAGATCCTTAGTGCGGGAATCGTTAGTAAAAAAAGAAAAACATTGGTGACGTGGTGGCAAAAGACATTGGTGTGCACCGAGACTTGAAACCCTATCCTATTAGGCTATCACTGGTATAGCACGTTGAAGTTACGGACGTAATAATGGAACTAGAATTGCCGAATTACTTATTTGTTGTCTCATCGTTCTTTGACGTTTCCTCAATAAATAAAATAAAAAATGGGGCTTAGTTGATCGACGGCCCCATGCGACAGTTTGACAGCTTAAAGCATACCGTGAATGGTCGGCCTAAATGCTTTAGATATTTTTTTTCTGTTTTAATGCAAGTTCCTGAAAGCACTTTGAACAAGAGGTAAAATTTCCGGTACATTTTGTTTCCTATCCTTTATAATTGCGTTACAATAATGAAAGAAATTAATTCTGCATTTTATAGTTTACCTTACAGAAGAAGTAGGTAGCTAATACCAATGACATGTAGATGACAAAATTAAACTAACAAAAATAAAAAATAATTGAATGTGTTAAGTGATCTAACAAAATTTGTATGAAAGCAAAAAAACATCTCAAAGCAGATAGCTTCTTAGAAGGAAACATTTTTCTCTAAGATTCAATTTTCAGAAATGAATGATGCAACTAATTGATTGGTTTTAAAAAGCTTCGAGTAAACGTTCGCAGATGCAATCGATCTAAGAGTTATGGTAATGTCAGTTAAACAAGGAGATTGATCCAACATAAACAGTTAAGAGAAACCGTGGATATAACGACAGATTTGTAGGTGTTAATAATAGGTAAACACATTGTGAGCGATTAACTACTTGCGTCTGGGCCAACGCGTTCAATTTACGATGGTACGCGCACGTCATTTTAGCTAGACGTACGGTTTTGCACACCATTCAACGTTTGATAGCGTGGCGTAATAATATTAGCTGAACACATGGTGACTGCAAATTACGGATGTTGTATATGTGTGTGTTAACTACCTGTATCAAGAAAATGGGAAATAAGGAGGAGAGACTAAAGTGGCAGAACAAATCGACGGGTCCTACGTATACTGGTGTAACCCGCAAAACACCAAAATACGTTTTTTTTGCACCAAAAGCCTTAAAATTACCTTAACTTTATATCCTGTAAAAATTATATTATTTTATTCAGTAATTTCAGAGATACAAACTTGTAAACTAATATAAGTGACATGATTTTCGGCCACACGACCATCAACACTGATGTAAGTCACTTGCACCAGTGTAGGTAGTCGCGTGTGCCGCGTGACGTACGCGCAAGTGCCATTTACTCCAGTATACGCGCTGCGACAGAGTCGAGAGCACGTTATACACTGGTATAACTGCGTTAACTGCTAACGTATTCAAACTATTCCGTGCCCTGTTTTTAGGGGTTGTGTTACTTTTTTACATATTTAACAAGTTTTGTTTGCTTTGAGTAAGTAGTAGTTAGAATTCATTACAATTAAGGGCTCACGAGGTCAATTATTAATAAATTTATGCGTTAAAAATTGACAAACAAGTAACTAACTTGACAGTACTAATATTTTTACAAAAGGGTTTAATTAATGTTCGCCTAATGCAAGATACAGATTGTACTGCTTGTAGATTTGTTTGTCCCGCCTGCATTATTTTTTTACGTATAAATTATATAATGTAGACGCACGGTGCATACTCTTCACACTAAATTATAGAGTTTGTTTTTCCCTTTTTAGTTAGTGGTTGTTTTTTTACAGTCGGGTTTTTGTTTTTTTTTATTATTATTTTATACTTTCAATAAATTTTACACTTATATCAGTAGGCCTACAAGGTAGTAGCACAGTCTAAATATACTTAGACTGTGGTAGTAGTATACAAAGTTACATGTGACTTTGTTTTGTTTTCTTGATATTGTTATCTGACGTAAACTACATTATTTTAATAATAATATCTATTTACTAATAAAATAAATAGCGATACTACTTTTAATACATTTTTTTGCAGCAATTAACGTAAGGAGTTACCAAATTTTGCTACTTGGTAACTGACTAGACAATTTTTTTTTATGTACCCAAGTACATCATTTTTAAAGGTGTAGAAATATTCCAGAGGTAAACAATATAACAATATTCGCAACCTCAGTTTATTTTGGTAAAGTTGTAGTATTGAAAAAACAATTAAGTTCAATCAAAACTTAAGTATAGTAATACAAAAGACATTCAAATTAAACTTATAAAGGACTCAGTTGTCGCCCGCAACTTCGACCGCACGAGTGTCGGTTATAACTGCAAAACATTGCCCTCCTCTGA
The DNA here is from genome assembly GCA_941860345.1 of Chrysodeixis includens. Taxonomy (NCBI): domain Eukaryota; kingdom Metazoa; phylum Arthropoda; class Insecta; order Lepidoptera; family Noctuidae; genus Chrysodeixis; species Chrysodeixis includens. The sequence continues at coordinate 10,103,177 of OW796097.1, forward strand.
CGCAGTCGGTTAAAAAGTCTAGGTATGTTTTAATGCAGGTTGTCAGCTAACTCCATACGAAATTTCTTCAAAATTCGTTAAGTCGTTTGAGTGTCAAAGAGTAACAAACATCCAATCCATACTTATGCAACTTTCGCGTTAACTATATTAGCAGGATATTTTCAAATGTATAATATGCATATTTAAACAAGTATGATGAGTGTGGTGATGTGATGAGACATTCGTATGAAGGGTGACATAAATCACCATTTAATACAAGTTGTAAAAATGTAATGAATTTTCCATCATCTGATTTAGACTCTAAGGTCTCATTGCCCTGTTTTTAGGGGTTGTGTTACTTTTTTATACATTTAACAAGTTATGTACACAACTATACACTCGTCACACGTCGAGACACGTCGTGTCTCATCTCTGTCAATGCGGTGAAAGAGTCGACTGCCTTGGCCATCATGGCTTGTCCTGCGGCAGGAGCGCGGGGCGCATACCGCGACACGCAAGTATTAATGACATTATTCGTCGTGCTCTTGTCACTGCTGGTGTACCTGCTGTTCTAGAACCGAACGGTTTGGTGCGCAGCGATGGTAAGAGACCTGACGGGATGTCTTTACTTCCCTGGAAATTGGGCCGGCCTTTGGTGTGGGACGCAACGTGCGTCGACACCCTTGCGCCGTCCCATGTTCTAAGTTCGGCGGTCGCGCCCGGCGCTGCTGCTGGAGCTGCGGAAACCCTAAAGCGACGAAAATATAATAACCTTACGGGCAATTATATTTTTGAGCCCTTTGGAGTTGAAACGCTTGGGCCATGGGGACCGGGTGCACGAGCTCTGTATAAGGAACTCGCTAAGCGCTTGGTCGACTCCACCCGTGATCAGAGGGCTGGACTGTATTTCGCGCAAAGAATTGGTATTGCCATTCAGCGTGGTAATGCGGCCAGTCTCCTGGGCACGTTTCCCGCCATTGACGGAGATGAGGATATTTTTTTCGACGCTTTGTAAATATGTATTTTTTTTTAGTTACATAAGTTTAGTCATAAATGTAGATATTTCTTGTTTAAGTATTGTTTCTGTTAAATAAACATAACTATACACTTAATAGAAGCACATAGTTCGAAAAGAGTTGCACAAAGGTTATACTAATTTCTTTAAAATACCTTTTCTAGCGGATCTGCAAAGAGAGAAATAAATTAGAAACATCAACGTACAAAAACTAGTGGACGTAACGTAGGTACGTAACTGAAAAAAAATAGTGGAAATGCTATTTATAAGAAAAATGACAGGAAATTCAAGACAAGCTAGTCTTAAAAAAAAAATACAATTAGGTATTATCGTAAGAAAACCTCTTTAAAAATCAAACCTTTTTTTTACTTAAAATAAGAAGATTACATTTTTTGTTTCATTATTTTTAAGATTGCAAGGCCAATAATTTTATTTTTCATTATTATAAAATATTAGCATTCTTAATAAAGAATGCTAATATTTTATAATAAAGTGTTATTTTGTATTTTAAATGTTTTTATTTAACTTCTTGCCACACTAATTTAAATATTTACAGTTAATAATAATACAGCAAACTGTTGCAAGTAGCTTTCCAGTACTGAGTAAACTGTTGTAAGTGTTAAAAAGTCGATAAAAGTAGATAAAACTAGATATCATTTTTAATATTATAACCTCATATTGGTCAATAAGACGGAAATACTATGTTTAAAGAGTAAAATTCTTCAGATTTCCTTTATTCTAAGTATAAGCAAGTACACTATATACTGGTATAAGTGACCACTTGTATCAGTTTACAGGTTCTACTGTAGTAAAGAAAACAAGCTACATCAATGCAAGTCAACCTATTTTCCAAAGTATAAAAAAAGAAGAAAAACCAATAATGCAGTCTTATTTCTTAAATATCAAAATATAACATACTAAAATTTCAAGCGTTTTTATTGATTTACGACAAAGTTACAAGCTTTAGAACCTTTAAACCGTTCTCTTGAAAAGTTGCATTTTTGCACTTGTACTAGTCTACGTAGGACCCGTCGAAATTATAAAAATTACTGGTCTGTTGGCCGAGTGGTTAGCGGCTCTAACTGCTATATCAGAGGTCGTGAGTTAGATCCTCACCCAGGATAAATAGATATGTAATAAGCATGATTGCAGCATTTTTTGGGTCTAGGTGTAATTTATGTAAAATTTGTTTGTATGTAAAAGTATTTAAATATGTTTATAAGCTGTCTCTAGTACTTATAATATAAGCTTTGCTTAGTTTGAGATTAGATGGCGTTGTGTGAAAATCGTGGAACATATTATTATTTATTTATTAAAAAAAAAAGATATCACTAGTACACCGCAGTGAGTATAATCAAGATAATTTAATAACAAGGAATAATAACATTATATCATTTTATCCAAAATAAACAAACACGCTATCGTCCAGTAGAAACAAAACATTTTCCTCAGCGGACATAACTTAGTCTTATCAGAGGATGCTTATGATGGATGAAGCAAAGTTGAGGTACAAAGCTGTATTATGAAAATGCAGGTAGATATTCAGCTGAATATGTTGAGACTGGAATACATGAATGCCTTTTGGATATTTTTTTTTCGTTTAGGTGGAACTTGTGGAATCAGCACATTTCATTAAAAAGAAAGTGTGGAGAGGTCAAAAAATGTATTCCTTTTCATAAAAAAATAGATTAATTCCGTTTAAACTTTACCCTGTAAGGGGTTTAGTTAGTGTTTTTTTTAACGTAGCTAGTTTTTATCGTTGTTCAGGCTGGAGGCTTTTAAAGTCTCGTCAGAAACTACGGTGAATAAGCTGCACAATCTTTTGTATAAAATAGCTTAATATTTGCATTCAATTTTTTTGTAACTTAACCTGACATTGCAAAGCATGCCCAGTGCAGCTAGTTTAAAATAAAAACAGACAGCTTATTTTCTATTCTATGGTTAAAACTTTAAAAAGTAATATAACAGAGTATGTAGTTGTAACAAGTTAGACCTAGTGGCATAACAGGAAGGTGCTTATTCATTTATCAGCTTCTTCATTCCCGACTGTCTTATTGTACGTAGTGCTACTGTAGACATGGCCACATTTCTTTTGTTTTTTATTTAGCAAACGAAGAAATTATTTTAAACTCATTAGGGACAGTCGTAATAAAAATACTTCAGTTTTTTTCTTCAAACAGAAAAGTCCATTATGTAGTAAACGTTTAACACTGTCATTTCAATACGCTTTTTCAAAGACTATTTCAATTCATAAAAAAAACTACATGAAAACGTACTCTAAATCTTAACAGCTACGTCTAAATGTTCAAACGCCTGTATTTTTGGAATACTAATCCCTTCTACTTTTAAACTATTTGTAAATAAGCGTCGTAAAACTATTCTTGATCGTGCAGCCTACCTAATGTAGTTTCTTAACCTTCCGCTCGCTGACAGACAACCGCTATTAATTGGAGATTAAATGCTTTGTGGTATTTAGCTAAGGCAGGAATAACAACGTTATAGTAAGGTAAACCGACGAGCTAATGGACAAACGGAGTGAGGTGAAACAGAAGGTGGCAGAAAAAAAATAAACACGCCTTTGCTTTTGAGCGGCGAAAAATTCACGTGAGATTTTAGAACATTCTACATTTTTTATGTATTCAGTGTGCCAACCGCAGATTATAACGTTTTTTTTTCGAGTTCTCGACGTCCCGACTGCTATTGTTTGGGAATGGCCCGCTTTTCATGTTGAGGCGAAACTTTGTTGAAGTTGTACGAGAATTTGAACTATGTTAAACTTTTATTTATTTATTTATTTATAACCAACACTTACACTATTTTTACAGGTACAACCCAATACAGTAGCGATATAACTGTTGCGGTTGGTTCCGGTCTTCTTTGTCATGTGTACTACATAAATGCTTTGGTGTAAAGCATTGTTGTAAGTTGATATATTATACTAAATTTCATCGGTTTACTGCATAAAGTCATGTTAGGCGAAAATATGGTATTTTCGCCTAACATGACTTTATGCACGCTGATAGGAAATTAATTTTGTTTTATTTTTTTATTTTTAAATCAGGACAAACATCCCAAAATTTATATCGTGTAAAAAATATACACAATCCTAATCTTAAAAAAAAGATATCAGAATCTCTAGGTAGGCAAACAGATTTTTCAAGAAACAATGGTATCGAGGACTGTGGCAATTGGCCAACAAACAACAAAGAAAAAAAGGTAGGCTGAAACAATTCACAAATCGAAAGCTTAAAAGGAAAACATTACCTAAATATTTTCTTTAATAATCTTTACTTACTTGTGACAATATTCCCAGCCATTCCCGTCGTATTCTGAGGAGCATCTTTAACAGTCAGCGTCTTGTTTGGCTGGAACACGTACCGGCACATTTCCCAAACCCCGGTATCACTCCACATGAAGTAGCGGCCAGTGTGCAGGTAAATACCTGGAGCAAACAAATTGAGGTACAATGCAGTGTTAATGACTCTCACGATCGTTTGGCAAACAGCCAAGCAGTTAGCCACCGTAATTAATATGGATCAAAACTATGATTTCGTGTTTGCAGTTGCCAAAATGTTCTGCGACGATTTGTTAAGTGGTTTTTAAGATTGGAAGAGGGATAATAGATTTGTGATGCTTTATGTTGTTTGTTGTACATTATAGCTTAGAGTTATGATTGAAATTAATTTTCGTTTTGTTTCTTTCGCTTGTCTGAGCTAAAGGTAGTAAAAAGCAAAAAGAATTAAGTCATTGGTGACCAATATCTACCAAAAACAATTCTCTTTGGTAGAGGCTATTTTCGGGAAAAGTGTAAAATTTTCGTATAAGGTATATTTGTAACAATTATTACATTATTCGTGGACACTTTTGGCTTAGAAAGTAACCAACAGAATGTCGATGACATAAAAAAAGATTTTTTTAACCGACTTCAAAAAGGAGGAGGCTTTTTCTTCAATTCGACCATCAATACGCTTTTTACTCATTCTGTCTGATATTTATTAATCCTAAAGAGCATAGTACAAAGCTGTAAAGTTAATATCTATAATTTTACTGGAGATCACATAATTAAATCCTGATTTAAAATATTAATAATGCGTAGCGTAATAGCTCAAAAGTCTTTAATGTAATACGTTCCAAGCAAAATGGTGCATAATATATTTACTTCTTGTAGGTACAAGCTTTTCTGCAAAACTTTAATTATTACTTTTTTTTTACATTGCACTTTTTATGGGAACCTTTCGCAGTTACAAAACGTCCATTAGAGTAGTAGTTTCAGGTAATTTCCGTTTTCTACAAACTGTAGTTTCAGAAACTGGGTTACCTAGGTTCTTAGGTATTCTCATAAATTTCCAGAAATGAAAAGAACTCCTTCGTTTTGTTGACAAAACTTGATGAATGTAAAAAAAATATATTTTGTCACTTCTAGGTATCTAAAAATATTATTTTAATACATCTTATACTGTCAGTATCTAAAGGTTATTAGTTTACAAGAATTATAATATATTTATATTATGTGAAGTTCAATGTCAATAGATTTATTCTAACGTTTGAATTTTGAACAAGAGGGTAATCCTTCACAGCCCTGGCCCGGCACACTTGCCTGTACATAAAAATAGTTTGTAAATGACTACGCAAAAAATCGTCCCAACCCACCAACAGATTTCAAACGTATCTCATTTAATACATCATGGTATCATGATCATTTTTTATTATGACGACATCATCGTAAGTCATGGGGTTAACGTGCAAAAAAACAATTCTTGTTCACTTTTTTCAGTACAAAAAATTTTAGGCACACTATTTAACTATAAAAAAGCTATTGATAGAGAACAGCCGTGAGACGCATAGGTAAAATAACGGTCTAATCTCACTGTACCCTCGCCCCTTGCCATGCTAACATGCGCGCGCGCACCTCAGTCGTGTCCTGTACGTTCCGCTGTGTTCACGTTGTTTATCTGTGCAATATCGGCTTGTTTGCAGCTATTGCTGATCTCTGCTTGTTTATTGGGCCCTTTGATAGTAAATTAACAACAACAAAGAAATGTTTAAAAATACTAACGTAAAATGTTGTTTTTTTATCAAAAATATACATAATTACATAATACACTTTAATATTTTTCCTATTGATAACTAAAATGTTCAGCTGAACCATTATGTGTTGTAATTAATAACTAAAATGTGGTTATTTAAAAAAAAAAACACCCCATTTAAGTAAAATGTTTTTATTTTTTTTTCAATAACCCCATATCTTTAGGGAAAAAAAATTGATATTTATCTTTTTATGGGACTTCATAATTATATTAAAACTAGTCTCAAGTCTGTTGGTTCTTGGGACAGCGCCCATACAATTTTTTGCATACTCCTTTATTTATTAATTGTGTGACATATACATTTATACATACATAAATACATGGTCAATTATTTAAGGAACCGTTTCTTACTCAAATATTACTAGAGAATGTTCTAATACTACATAAGATATTATATAAACAACTCGCAAATAGTAAAACAATCCGATATTCTATAAGTTCTCTTCGGAGAACAGAAATAGACGAAAGGTCATCGACCCCTACGCCATACGTTTGTAATTAATAATAAACGTTTCGATGCATGCTATATGATTTCCCTAATAGTTTGAGCTATGAATAGATACGTCTAATATTATAAACGCGAAAGTACGTAAGGTTACATTGGTATTTGTTACTCTTTTACGCTGAAACAGTCAGACCAATTTGAATGAAATTTGGTATGACGCTAATTTTATCCGACTATATCACAAAGAGGGTTAAGTTTTTGCATCTGTAACCAAATTCCACACGGGAGAACATGATATGACTTGATGGATGGTGAAATAATTTTAACATAACTATAAATAAATATTTTTCAACATACATACAAAGCCTCAAGTGAAATATGCTAGGTGGCTTGTGTTATTAGTACTAGACAACCGGTAAATGTACTTATATTTTTTAAATATGTACATACATATTATAGACAAATTACGCCTGTACACAAAACAAGAGTGATCGTGCTCATCACACATACATTTGTCCTGGGTGGGGATCGAACCCACGACCTCCGGTATAGCAGTCAGGGCCACTAACCACTAGACTAACAGGCCGGTCGAAGATATAACTAAGCATATTAAGAAAAAATAATAATTGGCCCTATGTACATTGTACCAATACTCGTATATATTTTTCTCATTTTTCAACGTAACGTGATGTGGCTTATCATGTTGTCGTCACCGAGGATTCAGCTTACGTCATTAAGACAGAAACAAAACAGATGCGGAACTACTGTAATTTCAAACGCCTTGGAACTATTATTGGATTAAAAAAAAACAATGCGCGTTTAATGTTCGCATTAAAAACTAGAATAGATTTGTAGACGAGGTAAGGTTAATCATAATTTAATTCTGTGCTAATGTGCTAACATTTCGTGTAAAAAATTGTGTCTGTACATCTGACGATTTTAATAATAAAGGTCCAGTTTTAATTAAAAGAAAGGACGTAGATTTTATGCCGCGATAGCCCGTATAATGCATGTATATCTCATGGTATAGTTAGAAAATAAGAAAAAAACTGCAATGCAACAAATCAAATAACAAATAAATCCGTCTTCATCGATGGTTTTTGATAACAGCTTAACCAAAAACCGAAAAAAGAATTATTCACTACAAAACAGAACACTACGCTGGATATTATTTTACGTTTGGTTTTGTAAAATCTAGTTTACAACAATACTAGAGAGTAGAATGATCACTCTAAGCCCACATATTAAACAGACTAGCAGACAATTAGACTTGAAAACACAAATCTTCAGTAGTAATAACATGACGTAAGATATTAAGAACTGCAATGAATCATTTTCAGTGTTTTACTAGTTTGCGTATAATGGGACATCAAATGTCACACAAAAGCATTAATGAAACCCCCATTAACAGTGTAGTTTAATGCACTTCTTTGGTAGTACTTTGTTTTAAGCTTCGTTAGTCCCGCGGATTTCCCTTTCCCGTGAGCTATTGGAAATTATATGAAAAAAAAACTGGCCTCTACAATGTAAGTTACTTAATAATATGTAACCCCGGTTTATTTTTTTATATTTACTCCAAAATTCGTAACAATACATCCCGATGTCACAGAGAGTTTTTAAGTTCAGTATTTTCAAAGATTACATCGCACATACAAACTTACAAAGAGTACTTTTCATAAGTGAAGTAGATGCAAAATGGGACAGTGAGCTATTTTAGTCGTGTAAAATATGAATTGAACATTCCAGTTGGGTGTAAGTTACTGTATTAACTGGAGTAATATTAGCCTACCTAATGAGCGGTTACAATGTTGGAAACTGAGACCTACCGCGATATCTTAAAGAAAAGCAGTACCAGTTGTGAAAGCGAGACGGCACGCTACACTGTGTAGAGCGGCGTCTTGCTTATACAACTGTAACAGTCTGAATTTAAGAGTTGGTTAGTTGGTTCCTTGTAATAAACGACCTCATCAATCATACCGCTAATGTATTCGATGTATTACACTGTCTTCGTCATTGTACGATGATTTTGAGGTTTTGAATGGTATATTACTTTCTTACAACCCTAGTAACATATATCACATCCATACATATATGATTTATTTTGTTCTTAGGTCAATTTGAATGATAAGAAGAATTCAGCAGCCTTGGCCTTCAAAAGCTTGTAAATAATTTACGTTTTCATTCCAGTTCGTCGGACTCTATGTAATCACGACACCGGTGCGAGTGTTAACGAGATAGTACGAAAATAAATTAAAAATTTAAAAAAAAATTGCAAATTATTTTTTGTTATTGACGAATATGTACATTGATAGTTCATGATGAAAAATTTCTTCGTTTGCGACAATTTTGTATACTCAGTTAATCATCAATCATTTGCTTTAAAGCCCTTTTATATCTACACAAACGTACGTCATCAGAAGCTAGTTTCACGGTAGAAAGAATAATGTAAACGTGTCATTTATTTTTGTCTCCCCAACTATAATATATTGTCTCCGCTAACACATGTTACGAACAACTAAAATAACTCGAAAATAACTTGTTTCAGTTGTTAAAACTATTACGAATGTCGCTTCGTGTTGTCTGTCTTTATTTTCCACCATGTGAATTCAATTAGTCGCTGACTATTCTGTTCTGGCACGAATAATCCGTGCAAAGTAATAATTTAATCGAACTGAGCTCGATATCTCATTACATAAGCCTTTCATCTAATAACCATGCAAGCAAATTCACTACTCAACTGTTCCACTGATGAACTATCAGCTATTAAATTGCGAAAATGAGACCCCACATTACAATTTACATTACAATCTCACTTTTACAACTACTACAGTCTTGCTTTATGAATTATCAGTATTAAGGTACAAGTTGGTAGTAATACTTTTGCTTTCTTGCTTAAGAGCACATATTGCACAAATTTCCTACAGTAGGCATACTACAGAATCAAAAGTATCATCTTACCACTTCCACCCTCAATGTGCACCCATTTCTCGGTGCAGACAGCAGCAATCCAGAGGAAGGTACAAAGACCCACGAAGCACGTGCATCCGAAGAGAATCCGCCTCTCAATGACCAGAGCTTGGAGCAGGGGCCGGCGCTCAGCGGTCCCGACGGACGACGCCGTCGACATCTTATCAGTTTCCATCATTTTGAGAGCTGGAACAAAAAAAAATATGTTAAATATAAAACAGGCCAAGTGCGAGTCGGATTCGCGCACGAAGGGTTCCGTATTTACTAGCGTCTAACTTTTACCTTTTTTAATATTGAGCAAAAAACAAACGAAAAAGAACACGATTATTGTATGGGGACACCGTATTTTTTTTTTACATTTTATGAGATAGAGCCTGGAGTCAGACAGACGGATAGACAGACAGCGGAGACGGGTTCCGTTTTACCCTTTGGGTACGGGACCCTAAAATGGAAGATGGCTAAAATAGAGGAAACCGGAATAAAAAAGAAGACCTATGCCCAGCGGTGAGGTATTCAGGGCTAGCGCTGATAGTGATGATACAAATTTCGCACTAAAATGAATGGGATGCGCATAATGCAACAGTTCGAGGTAACTACTAGACGTTTGTCACGCTAAATTACACAGCATGTTTCAAAGAATTACAGTTATAATTGAAATACCGCTTCAGTGTAGTTAAATAAACAACATTTCTTGGAAAGCTACAGTCTGCTACGAAAAAATATTAGTTTGCCAGTCAGTCAGTCATTTAGTCGTATCATGATTCCAGTTTTTTTTTAGAATTGAAAATTGATTTCCTAAAACACAAAAACCGTACGTTACATGCAAACAAAATCTCCTAAGCTTTATCAAAAGACTTAATATACGTATAAAAATATTTATTTTTACGATTACCAAGCTTTATGACGAAGACTGGGGCTCGAGCTATACATAATTAATGTCCTATAAAACCTTTTCCTAAGCCATGTTCAAACAAATAAATACACATAAGTAAGTTCGTTTCTGTAAATAGCGAAGGGTCTACTTAGATTAATACGATTCATCTTCAAAGGGCATTAAGGCTGTTTACTGTCTATCGATCTCTCTTCTTATGTTACAACAGTCGTGCTCTATCTTAATCGTACACTGCTTATAATATGTCCATGTCAACGAAAAAGGATTTTTATCTGAAGATGGAATCTTGATAAATATTATGTGAAGATTTTAAAATTATTTGTTGGAGAAGGTAATAAGTTGTTTACGTCGAGATTAGGGTGGTTATGAGCTTTTGAAGACAGACTTATTTAATCGTGAAAACAAGTTGCTACTATGAGAATGTAAAGCATTTTCTCACTTCCATACAACCACAGTCCAGTTTTAAGAGTACAAAGTACAGATAAAATATTTTTAGACGCACAATTAACCTACTCAAAAATATACAAAAAGAATGTGGTAATATTAAATACGTAAATATACCGATTAATAACAGCCAAATTTATGAAAACAGACATAAAATATGTGATAATGATAAAGATTTAATATTTCTAGTAACGGAACTTTTAATAGCCAAATAATGTTATATCAAACGCTAAAACTAATTGACTTAGATCATTTTAACCAAAATAACGATAAAAAGACCACCGCAACACTTATTTACTGTCGCAAAAGACATTTTTTTTTACTTTTCAGCCGAATGCGTCTATTTTTAATGTTTTCACTGTCACGGTCGTCTGAATATTTAAAGACTGACTAACTTATTACACAATAGTAGGTATTTTACATATTTTGGATGAAAATATGTTAAGTTTGAATGAAAATGTCATGAGAAAACCTGGATTTCAAATGTTTGAATTTTTCAACTGACTGCCCTTAAGTAAGCTAGTGTGGTGATAAACTTTCATTCTTCATACTATCTTAAGAGGCGTTAGCTCAGCTGTGGGACTTTTACTAATATCAATTACTGAGTTTACTCTTTATAGATTTGACTAAATATCTTTGCTGTTGTGAATGGGTGATAGTGTACTACATGGTGTAGAGCGGCATCTTTCTTCCACAATTGCAATAATATTATTTTAATACGTGCCTTTAGTAGTAATTTTGCTATCACTATTGGTAATTAGAGTTACAGTACGCGGAAACTCAGATCCTTTTGCCTGCGCCGGATTCTACTTTCCCTGTGTAATCATTGGACACCCTACAAAATATGAAGGTACATACTCGTACATAAAGTCGGTCAATTATGTTGGTAGTTCTTTTGTTACTGGCGTGACGTCAGAGGGTATATTTGTATAAGCGCTACTAAGTACTATCGTCGCAGGGCGTGGACACTTTAATGACTATTACAGTCTCTGTGTTGATACTAACTTATGCATTATATTGCTCATACATTTCACGACACAGCTTATGTTTTAGTTTTTATGCCTTATTATTACTTCTACTTTTACTTTATTTTAGAAGAGCCAGTAGAGCAAAAGTGGTAAACAAATAAAAATAAACCAAAACAAGTTTATAATAAAATATTACATTCCTCAACATTTACACAACATTATTTAGCCTCAAAATAATACGAGAGTAACTTGTGTTATGAGTACTAGCATACTAAAAAAAAAGATACTTAAATATTTTTAAATACCTACATTCATTTAAATAAATTATAACCAGACTATATTTTAATAAAAGCATATTATTCTGTTATTCCTACGAAAATCGGTCTAGCCTTAGAAGAGATAATCGCATTTAAAAACAAAAATATTGCCACTTAGTCATAATAATAATATATTGCATATAACATATTTTTCCCACTCCTAAATTGACACAGATGTCGAAAATAACTTCTATTATATTATAAACGAGTACATTTCCTTTATTATAACAATTTGAGTTAATGGTAGGCGTTTCAAAGGAATCCCGGTATATAATTCCATGCTTTGTTGGTAAATATAAATAAAGGTTCGTCAAACCCGGGATACGTGTTTCCGATGTACATTAATATACTTTTTGAAGAGAAATGTGGCATTTTTTGTTGTATTTTAAAACGGTGCCAGTAAGTTTATTGCCAACATTTAAAATTATCATGGCATTTCTCTTTTTCTTTTTAATTTACAACATAGTTTCAGAGTTAAGGCCTCTGATACGGCTTTTTGAAAAATTCTCGGGTGCGAAGGTTTTTTCATAAATTTCCATTCACCGGTTTTGTTTGGTAATTACTTTGTAATACGCGTTTTAATTTTAAAAGACATTGGTGTGTGTGGAGATTCGAACATGTAACCTTTGAATTGGCAGTCTAACGCTCATTACACTTACTAGGCTATCATTACAATAGGCAGATGCGGACGGACGCTATAGTGTTTTAACCGGTAAGAATCCGGTACGCCCCCCGCTGAAACCCCGACGGTAGATAGTCCACGAGGATTCCCACTGGGACACGAAAAAAACCCAGTGACGGTGGTTACGACGTAATTACTCGTGTGTGACATTACATTTTCTCAATCAAATGTCAATGGTATATTACTGAATTTGTTTGTATAACATAATCCACTAAATACATTAATTTATCTTATCCTTTATCTATATTTTTATTTGCTCAGATAAACCAATGTAAAGGTCACTACGACACTATAGTACGCTACCTAAGTACCGTGTAGGTTCGAGTACCGCGAGAAATCATTTGTGTCATAAGCTTCGTGTACTTAACTGTAATTACTGTACTTATTAATAAAAGTCGTTATTAAAAAAAAATGAAACAAATATCATCTAAAAGTAGTGTAGTTAGTCAAAAAATGATCATAATGGGTCATTAAGGATAAAATGATCAGTTTGAATCACAAAATACGCAACAATTTATATTAAGAAATTGTCTAAAGAATGAGATGAATGAAAAAGGAGTAAATGATGCTGTGACGGGAGGGGAGAATGGAGGAAAAAACCTGTTGCGCCGACTCCAAGTAAAATGGGATAAGGACAGGAAGATGATGATGATGAACAATAAAAAATAATATTATAAGAAAACTACCAGAACCGAATTCAGTAGGTACGTTTGACTTTGTATTTTGAAATGTTATTCTATTTTAAACAAAGTACAGCTGGACGACCCAAATCAATGAATAATAACTAATCTATCGCTAAACTTTGTTTGTATTCGAAAATGATCTAACTCAAGCTTCAATTGATGTTATTGAAATAAATTATTTTTGTAGCCACATATTTCTATTGACATAATAAAACTTATTGACTTATTTTACCAAAACTTTTTTTTTTTAAGTATCAAATAATATATCGCCTTTAGAAAAAAAAGTATTCAAACCATAACCTATGTTTTAATTATTGTATTCGTTTTTTTTTTGGGACTACATTTCCATAGTTTTTTAGACAAGTATGACGATATTTAGGTACAGGGTGTTTACTTGTAAGTCGGCCACAAAACATCGCGTATAACTTTTAACCTATCAATTTCGCTACCACCAACCATTTAATTTAATCAATAATACTTGGCACAGACTAGATTGCTTTAAATGTTGGCTATTACGACAGGTGGCTGCGATCAGAGAGCCTACCAACATCGTTGAGAGTAATATTATTAAAGCTATGGAAGAGTGACAGCGCTCTACACAGCGTATAGCGCTGTCTCTCTTTCTCCTCTGCAATAATATTACTTTAAGAAGTGGGGATAGGCCCCTAGTACCAAAAACCATTAATCAATGATTAACGCTGAGTTTCCTTAAATTTATTCTAAATCGTTTGAAATTTGTAATTAATATGAGTTATTGCTGTTATTAGTCTAATATTTTCGGCGCGCTTTGGTTTGGTGATAATTTGGTAACGATATTTCTTTTATCGCAATATTCTTTAAGTGTTTTGTTTGTAAAAATATTAAATTACCTATTTCTATTTTAAGACTAACATAATAGTTATAAGTTTATTTAAAAAAAATAAGGGGCTTTTTGCTCTAATATTAATTTGTGTTTTTTTTCTGTGTCACGTCATGAGATTTACCTATTTCATTTTTTAGATGGTTCAATCGCCATTTCCTCTTTAAAAAAGGCTATTGCAGTTCTAAAAGCAATATGTTGTAGATCAGCGTTCCTTTTTGACAAGTCCTACAGCCTTACATAGAGAAAACTAGAGGTAGGCCTTAGGTATAACCATATTACATAATTATCGTGTATTCTCAGTAATAACAATTGTACGGTTAACAATATTTACGTATTGTTCTCAACAATATGCGCGTGTTATAACTGGGTCAATCACACAGATCGAACCTTGATCATCTTGCCAAGAACTTGCAAGTCAAGTGTAAATTTTCAATCTCTACGGTGCAAATCGTTTCTTACAAAGATTTTGAAGAGTACTTTTATTGTTTCTATCATTCATTTTTTGTTCTATTTTGTCACAGATCACTGAAATCAGTCTAAGCCTAGTTTGTATTAGTCTGTTTTACCAAACTGTTTGTTTATTTATTAGGTTTATAATGATTTAATAGCTACACCAACAATAACGGGAGTCACATTTGGATAAAGATATTATTATACAAAAAACAGCCATTATTTATTTTGGAAGACACAGTGTTAGTCAAAGTTTTGATTAGTTAAAACTTACAATATCGTTTAAAGTGAAGTAGTTTAATGGAAGTACAATTTATTTCTTGGCTTAAAGGTTCTGGCTTAGCTTGTTGAATCGTAGCCAACTGTTTTGAAATAACTTGAAGTCACCGTTTGCTTTGAATGTCAAGGTGAAGGTGTACGAAAACATTCGCGCTTCATTTCATCTTATTATGTGACGCATTGAGTACTTAACCTATATTTTCAGCGCTTAGCAGGTCATCATCAAATCAAGTTCGTTTACAGACGATAAAAGTTTTGATTGTTCTTTCTATTTTCGTCTATCTATAGTTATTTACTAGTGGTAGTTTTAGCTATATCTTACTTTAATAAACATAATAGGTATTTATCGTCATCAGCATTATCAAAATTTAACCCCACTTCTTATATGCCATCCTTGGGTTTAATGCTCTTCTGTCCTTTGTATCTTTCCTTAATAGGTAATATCTTATTAGAAAAAGCAGACAAGACTGTGGAACTGCACAATAGAATTGATTTGATAGTGGCCAGAAAAACTGGAACGAAATATATTAGCTACAAAAGTGAAGAGCTTCTAGATTACTCTAGAACGAACACTGTCAATAAGATATATATTTGACTCTATAAAGGTTGAAAACAATTAATTCAAAAGCCTCACTGCTACGGCCTCTGTTAAGAGAATACACTAATAAAAATCAGCGCCCGATATTCTGTAACAAGCTAACTAGCTTAACGGAACACGTGATATAAAAAAAGTCTAGATAAAACTCTTTAATCCGTTTTGTGTTGTACGTTAAAAGGATGGATTTAATTAATCGTCTTTGCCTACAGGCGTCGGGATGTCCGGCGTCGTACATTACAGACGCCGCAAAATGTTTGCTGACGTCACTGGCCTATACCACAGTAACAATGTATACAGTAGTTTAACTCAGCTATGTCTAAAAAATAATGCCTACAGCCGTGCGGTACGCAAATGCGCACCTAAAAATGTTGGACCTTTGCCTGATCTCTCTCCGGTCGTGTCGGAATGCCGTCAAAGAAACAGAGTGTGCACTTATGTTTGCGCACACACTTGTGCATTGTAATATGTCCTGCGTAGCTGGTTGGTCATAGTAACACTAGCGGCTGTGGCCGAAATTGGTCTGGAAAGACAGACACGTAAAGCGACAGGACTACCTACTTATAGCGTTTTAAAAACATCAACAATACACTGTCCGTTCGTCACTGTGACACGCTCGCTACTGTATCATTCCACGATCCGATGGCGTAGGCATAACTCGCGTTGCTCCCGTTTATAATTATGAAGACTTAATACTGTTTACTCATTATACTGTGTCTATACCTTGTATGTACCCTGTAAGGTTTACTTAGTATCGTATCTCTAAGACGTGCATTTCTTGCTATAATAGGTTGGGTAAACATCCATTAGTAATATTAGAAGCTTGACAATAGATTAGAATAGATAATAGGTGGAATCTATATAGTATAAAGCACGTGTAATGAAAATTACTTGTTAAATTTTATTAAAGGTCTTACATTAAGTTTTTTTTTTTTTTTTGCTTACTTTAAGGTATGAGCAACTTTTCAACTAAGTACCTACAATAAAAAAAGCTTGTTTACAAATTTTGATAAACAGCTACAATAATTTTTAGTTAATCCCCCGATGCACCAACTTTAAGATTTTCCTCCGAAAATTTTGGATTAAATTGCCATTTCTGACAAAGCGTTAGATAATAATTAAATTTAATGGTCAGGCCGAGAGATTAAAAAACATTCAAAGAAAAACGTTGTAAAAATACTAAACTTTACTTCAAGATTTTTTTTTCTTTACAAACAAAAACTCGTAAGAAATATATAATGTAAATATGTTCAGGTATTTTTAACACGTTACATAAACTGAAGTATGACTAGGTTAACATAGATACGTTAGCTTAATTTACTTTACGTAGGCTTGATGGCCCGGCTAATGACGTTTGCAGCGACTAATAACTCAAGGTGCAGGTAACTTCGCTATAAGATGGAGTGGCCGATATACTTCTGGGTATTAAGTTAGTTTGTATGATGCATACAGAGTAGGATGATACGTTTTGAATATTTAAAATTTCTTGGGCAAGTCGTTGATTTTTTATTTAGCCTATATAAGATTCTACTGGTCCCAGTTAGCCATAGACCGAGATATCTGGAAGGAGGGAAAGGAGGCCTTTGCCCTGCAGTGGGACACTAACGGCTAGTAATAAATAATAATAATAATAATGAGGCTCTCGTTGGGCGTCTGGGTCAAGGGCTTGATCCAGAAGGCAGTACTTCTTGACACGGCGCGTATTGTGAGGAGGTTCCTCTCTCTGGGGTCCTGACCACCGGCAGCTCGGACCCTGTTCCCGATGCCGGTTGGACACTATTTTTTATATTTTTAAGTGTATATTGTTTGTTTTTTTTATATATATTTAAAAATGTAATCAATATTATGTTTAAATTTAAATAAAGGAAATAATAATAAAGATCCTACTACTGGGCAAAGGCCTCCCCTTTCTCTTTTCAAACCTCTCAGTCTTTTGCGATTTCAGGCCATGTGCGACCTGTATATCTGACATGATCATCACACCACCTTCACCGCGGACGACCTCGACGACGATGTTCTTTCTCCGGCGTCCAGGTAGGTGACGATCTTTACCCATCTGTCAGGCTGCATTCGCGCTACGTGAACAGCCCATTCATTGCTTGCCGGACGTAATATTATTTTTTAAAGAGCGACTTCAAAGAGTTGCATGTTGTGTTGGTTTAAAAAAAAATTATTGACAATGATTTTTCTGAAGTTGTTTTTGCATGTGCGCTAAAAAAAAACGAAAAAACAAATCCAGAAATTCTATACCTATGTATAGAATGCTACCTTCCTTTATTACTACCTTCCTTAATTATACCTTAAATTTTCAATAAAAGACATGTTGAAATAATGTCGTTATTTCCATTTACCGAAACAAAAGCAATATTGATAAATGAGAAAGACCTTTCTTTACTGAGAAAACTGTACGCAACAAACTGGCACGGTGATAAATGGGCACATTATTAATTACTTATACGTACAAATATTTATTTGTACCAGTAAACTGAAACTACAGGGAAAGACGATTTTTTCCCACTGACTTTTTCAAGAATTTAGGTTTTCGCGACAGCAATATTAGCTTGTGTCCTTTAATAGTTATCAAGCTCATTTCAAGTCAAGTTTCATGAAAATTGGTTCAATAGTTCAACCGTTAAAGAGTAACAGATGTGATAGTTAAATAAACAGATTACTTTCACAATTGTAAAGTAGAAAAGGGGCATGCCAGTTTTAGGCCCAGATATGCACACGAACTTGACTATGTTAAAAAACTATATTTTTATTTATCGTAATCCTCCCTTGTATTCATTATTCGGTGCAAGTCGGCATATTTTTTTCATAAATAATAAACAATAAAACGACTTACGTACGTAATTTCTACAGCCATATTGCTGTAGAAATGTTGCCATTACATAAAATAAGTTGGAAAATTAATCAAAATAATAATTTACCATTGCTAATAGCTGTATTTAAATTGTTTTTAGCCCTTTTAAACGATTTTGCACATTAAAAATGCTATTACTATTTTTATTCTTACAAAATTACATTAAACATTTTAATGTTTATCATTGATTTATATTTTTTTGTTATTGCAACATATCTCCTTATTTGTCGTTGACTCGGATAACCGTCATTGCTTGTTTTGCATCTTTAACGTGACAATATAACCGTGTTGGAGATTTGCGATTTAAATCGACGAATTTGAACTATGATTACTAACTCTGGCGATTCTTATACCCCTGACGACCACGGCCCGATGATGGATTATGCTTCCACTCCTCATGACAATACTGGCGAGAACTTGGAATTGATATAAGATGCTTCAATTACTTACTTTCAATAACTTGTAATAACTATGCAATAACTTGTAAATGCTAAGTTTTTTGTTAATCACTTCTTTTACTAAATTAATATTGCCACTGCCTTCTATTAATATCAATAGCCTGTTAAGGTGGGCACTGTGGGCCGAAATTACTATGGAGACCTGGCATGCCCCTTTATCAAGCATCACACTGTTTTCATTGCCTCATATTCTTGAAAAAAAAACTTTCTTTATTCGCCGACGAAAACAAAGAAAAACTTAAAAAGCTCTTGTTTTACCTTTGTTAGATCTCTCACTTTTGATGTTCACTGTACGGCGTTCGCATTTACAAGTTATTATACTGTTTTCATAAATGTTTCATTCTCAGTTATATTTAATCTTGAGAATTAAAATTTCACGCAAAGGCGTTCTTCACACATATCTTTTAACGCGTAATTAGAGTGACAAGATCATTGGGTTATGTGCCAAAGAAGTGGTTCATTTAAAATTATATTAAGTCCAAACTAAAAGTGCAAAGTATGTTGTATAAAAATAAGTAGAACATCGAACAAAAAGATAATCCTTTAGACAAATTTTCCTTTTCCCACTCTCAGAAATCACGCCATCATAATATATAACGGTGTTCAAATGTTGAACTCAAACGGAGACCAGACTTTTAGGACATCGGTCGGACTAACTAGTCGAGTAATCCCGATGTAAACGCGTTAGAAAAAAATCAAATAATTATGACGTATCTGCCTCACAAAAGTGCCTCACTCGCTCTTGAAACGTCATCACACAGCAAAATGATTCTCGATCACAAATATACATAGCTATAATACAGTTCATTATACTCCATCTTCAAGCCGTTATGGAGCCTAGCCAACACACAGGCATGTGTGATACCGCATCCAACATTAGTCACACTGTTTACTGGCTTGACATTTTAACTGGTGCCACGCAAATTGCTGTGTGAGTAACACGGACTAGTATTCATCAAGTACCAATTAATTGTGGAACTTTGATCATCAGTGGGATGGGAACTTTAAGGCTAATTCCTGTATTCCATTTCAAGCTATATGTTAAAACCATAGCCCGATGGGGTGCCGCATTATTTCCCGCCTAGGCATTTGAATTTGGCCGCCAAGAGTGGCCTTCCCTTTTCTTCTACTATATAAATAGATATTGTAAATACGAATGTGTGGCCCGCACCCGGTCTTGAATGCAAAATTTGTGCGCAACACTTTAATTAACTGTGTATATAAAGCCTTTGTTCAAAGCAAATAACTAATGAGGTCCCGTATAAAGTAGAGTCTCTTAGAAACAATACAAGATTGTAGTGAATTGATATCGTAGTATGTATTTAAACTTTATTAAAATTTAATACTCCGATGTCTTTGATCATCATCCGCTTTATTTTATTTTTTAATACGATTAGACCACACAAAGTGTGTGCCCTATACGGCGACTGAATTAGATGGGTATCGGAATCAATTGCTCCCTAAATTTAGTACAGCCAAAGTCATCATCATCTTCCTGTCCTTATCCTATTTTATTTAGGGTTGGCGCAACACGTTTTTTTCTTCCATTCTCCCCTATCAGACGTCAAAGTAACATTTACTCCATTTTCATTCATATCATTTCTTATACATTCCATCCATCTTTCCTATAAGTAGAGCCAAAATGAAGGTAATTAAGTTAGTGAGTTTTTTAAATAATATCGAAGAAATTAATAAACGTAGCTGTTGTCTACTACCCTACTACCCTCCACCATCGCATGTTTTGACAATTTATTTCAAAGTTTTAGCAAACTATACTGAGGAAAATTTACATATATTTTTCACAATCACGTCGATGTCAAATAACAATAACACGTACATTTAAATCAGTTGTCACAATCAATAGGATCAGCTGTTACCGATAGCCGTCGAGTACGCCAGATACCGGCTATCGCTAACCCACTCGTCATTGTGAAAAGCACAGCTTTTAATATTACTGTTGTTTTTAATAATTTGTCCTTTCGTGACATATTTAGGTATAAACCTAGACAATGTTGTAATGAATCGGAATAGACAGCAAATTGTAAACTTTTAATGAATTGGAAAATTATTTCTTTTTGATAAGTGATGTGATTTTGACTTGTAATTTCAATACATTTCAACATTTAATAGATTTAATCATCTTTTGCGTTCGGAGTATTGTAGTATACAGGCCCTGCGCATGATGTCAAAACAGTCATTTATGATTGGCAATAATCAAAATAATATTGTACGTGTTTGATCTATTAGTTGAATATGAATTACGACTGTATATGAAAAAATGTATTATATTGAGGCAGTCAGCTACACACTTAATTTTTTTTTAAATCCTACTTAAATAAAAATTATTTATAGAAGTACTCAGTTCATGACATTAAAAAAAAAGGTTTAAGTATTGTTTTAATACGAAGGTTTAATAATATGTATATGTATATTATTATGAGTATAGCACCCGATGGAAACCGAAGCGGGTTTCTAGTAAAAAAATAAGGTCTATTTGTAATTAGAAAGTAACAGAGGATGTAGGCTATGCCAACATTATGCAATATTCGATAAAACTATCCAGTTAGCTTTTAACAAAACCTAATTAATAAGTAATGACAATGTCACAAGCGTTATCAGTGATAATGCAAATACTTCCCTTTAGTGATTGCCGGGAAAGCTATAATGAGGAAAACGAACGAAATTCGCGGACCGCATATTTTTATCAGTATTCGAATTGTAATATCCTTACTTCCTTGCTACATGATAAAGTGGAAGTTTGTTTGAATGCATGTTACTTTTGCGTCGTTAAACAGCAAGATAAATTTGTAGAGTAGGTTTGGAACTGGTACTTTGTATTAATACAGGCTTTTATCCGTAGGTAATCTGTTAATATTTTGATAAATGCTGTATTGTTTTTACTTAAACGATATAACGTATTTATCGGGATAGCCCGCCTAGTTTCGGACCCAACCGGAGTCCTTAATCATAAGCTGACGCGGCGGTGAGGTCGCGAGTCGAACTTTTGAAAATACGCGTGAGTTAACCGTTTTATCGTTTAAGTATGAATCATCCTCATGAAAGTTATTATAAAAATACTGTATTGTTTTACTATGAATAAATATATCAGTTTATATATATGTAGTTTTGAACCAATGTGAACTCTGACAAATTGACAAGACATATTACTAAATATTATCAAGAATATACGATATATTAGCATTGTTTAGAATACAATATCACATTAACATCATTGATATTCTAAAGACTTTCTGTAGACTAATGTTGTAGTAGGCCAGTAAACTTTTATGTACAACTAACGACTCACCTTATATTTGCACGAGTGCAATACTGACGTGCACACATAAACATTCCTCTTAAAACAATCTATTCATAAAAAAATCAATGTATAGTTTTAAAGAAGTAAACAATACATGTATATTGACAGCGGTAAACGACTTTGTTTTTTTCTCTGTAGTAAAGTAGCTCACTACATGATTGGCGCTATTATTGGCAATTTAAAGCCTCCAAAACCAATGTGTGTAGTCACTTTGGACATTCCAACAAGTTGGGTATTGTCTAGACGAAGTGACCGCCCTGGCATTAAGTATTATGCTTATCAATACATAGTATCAAATATAATCTCTTGCCCCGTCTGTCCATCCCTATGTAAGCTTTTAAAGCTACGCAGTGGATTTTGATGCATTGCTTTTAGTGAGTATTTTTTTAGGAGGAAGGTTTATAAGTGTAAATTAATATTTAACCTGTGCAAAGCTGAGGTCGCTAGTAACAATAAAAGCTCGTAAAAAAATATTCGTACATTAATCAATTCTTTCGAAACTTTGCATGTATAGTACGACATTCTTGCACAAAATCTACATAAATAATAGTCATGCCTTTTGAAGTGAGAGTCTTCTTTACATTCAATGTCCATGTTAATAGCAAATTAAGCGGCTATCAAAGTCTTTGAACGGGGCACATGTTCAATGCAAACATTGGTCCCTGAATAAATATAGTCTAAATGCCAGAGCCGGCCCCGTTACAATCCTTTGTGTCAATTTGAGCCAGTGAGGACGGTCGATGAAAGGTTTAATGGATACAAAACAATGTAATATCAATTCCGAATACGTTTTTCTATGTAGAATTTTGTATAAAGATGATGATATACCTACATATTATGTAGGTACCATAATGATTTATATCACATTAATATTATAAATATGAAAGTTAGTTTGTTTGGATGTTTGTCCATTTCTTGACTATAGACACTGTTGTCATGTAAAATTCGGATCATCAGCTTAATTTGGTAAGAATAACGGAACAACCTCTAACAGCACAGATAAAGAGAAAATATGTAATTTTTATTTAGATACAGCATTTATATTCAAACAACTTCAAAACAATGCAGATTTGTTTAATTTAGTTCATATTTACGGAATCAGTGTCTTGATTTGGACTCGCGATTGACCGGGCTTTTATACAGGGTGTAAGTTTTTGTCACAAATCAGCAATAGAACATTTTCAGCGATAAAAAAACATCTGAACGCCGGTAGAGTTTTTCGTTTACTTTTTTTTTCTATTTCTGTTGTTCACAGTTTCTGTATAAACCTTTTCACTTGTTTGAGTTCAGATAAGTGAGAAAGTTTTGATGTGGGCGTCTGTCGTCCGACAGGGCGACTTTTAGCAGCATCCGAAAGCAAATGATCTATTTAATTAGAATGACATGTGCAATTGTGTTAGTCATCGAGTTAAATACTTGGCACATGATGTTGTAACGAATTATTTTGTGTTTCAATGGCCTTCGGTGTTACTTTCGACTAATTAATAATGGTAATTGTAAAAATATATATAAATAATAAATGTATATTTTTTTAGTTTACGTATCACCTACACGGTGTAGGTGATACGGAAACTAAATATGTATTTTTAGGAAAAGTTTGTTTTTCTTCGAGTTTTCCTTTAAAAGAATATTTATCTCAGAAAACTGCATTTAAATTAGAATTATAAACTGCAACCTCGGTTAGATAAAGAATGTTGACCATAAATGAGAATTTCGACTTGAGCATGGTTGTTTTAATTAAAGAATTAATGATAAATTAAATTAGTTTATTGATTTCGGTTAGCAAATATTAGTCAACTGTTAGTATATAGTAGAACTTCATTTAATAAAAAGTAAAAAAGATTTTTACTGTCAGTTTCTTTTTATACAACTTGCTGATTCCTTATTATTCTAATATTTCAAATTAATTAACTCTTAATACATGTTTATTCTATTCCATGTAAACAATAGATCAGATAGTACATTTTAAATTATTTAGTTAAAACATGTATTATAATTTAAAAAGTCAAAACTAGAACCAACAATGGTTCCTTTTTGTCGTTGGTGTCTCTCTCTTGACCTCTAACGCAAAATGTTTTTTAAGTTTATAATTGTGGCAAATATTTCAATCATTTTATTTATATGTTTATGCTTCTTACACAAATAATATACAATGATGAACTTAATGCCTAAGGCATTTTCTACCAGTCAACCATAGGGTAGAGCAGAGAAATACAAAAGTTAACAAAAATATGTGCTTAATACAAAAATAGAGTGGATAAAGACCCCGAAAAGGAAAAGCTCTAAGGAAGGAAGAACTGAAAACTAAAGATATAACGACGTCCAATTTAATTTTGTTGTCCATTTTTAAGTGTAAACAAGAGTTAACTGCAAGAAAAGTTATCCTTAAGAGCGTGTGCTATAGACCGAATAGGAATGTATTGAATCAATAAATAAATTGCCAAAACAGTTACTCATAGTTACTGCATAAAAATACGTTTAAGCTTACAAAGTAAGAACAAGCTAGTGACTTTATAGATTACCTAACGAAATTGTCTTACAAATGCTATTTCAATAGAAAAAGTTATGTTAATTTAGGTACACAAGTATTCTCAAAATTGTAACAAAAAGGAGAGTCGAATTAATTATGTTTAAATTGAACCGCTAATTATAAAGTACAAAGTAACAATTAATATACAACTGTAAACACGTGCCCACATTCTCAAGTATTTCTAGAAATAAATCGTATTGTAAAAATAAGAACAGAGAAACCAGTAGCAACGCAATAATCAAATGTGTTTGAATAAAAACTAACCTGTTGATGTAGACAAGTAACGTTGCCAGATCTCTAGTACTGACGAGATATCATGAATATTTAATGACTCCGGTCATCTTTCACAGTGATTATGCTAAACATTCAACGGTAGAACGAAACATTAAATTACATTTCCGTATATTGTCACCAACGAGCACACAATATGTTTTAGAGCTTTTTTTTTAAACACGTTAGATTGAACACGCGTATCGTACGGGCCGTCCAAAGTGCGGGCGGGAACTGAGTCGGGAAAGTGTTCGCACGCGGCCGGCGAATTGTGTACTGAAGTCGTGGTATGAGCTGCGCCGTGCCGCTTGTTGCCGGGGTACCGAACTTCTATCCTCCAATAACAGCTCGCCGCCATTCGTACACTTGTCGCCTATAAAAATTTTGTATATATTTATTTATTGTTGCTTAACAATTTATTTACCTACAATAGAGTTTAAGAAGTATTGAATTATAGGATTGACATGTTTTGAGGAGGGATGAGACTCATGTGAATTATGAGAGTGATGACTATGAATGTTGATAGACGAAGAGGAAGGGGAAGGCCATAGAAAAAAATAGATGATATATAGAATGATATAAATGAAAAAGGAATAAATGATAGTGTGACGTCTGATAGGGGAGAATGGAAGACAAAAACGTGTTGCGCAGACCCCAAGTATAATGGGATAAGGGCAGAAAGATGATGACTAGAGTTTACGAAGGAAATATCGCAGCATTATGAAGGTAGAGTATAAAGAGACTTTGTAATTACTGTTTTATGTTTGTTTTTTCCTACAAAAATAGAAACCATAAGAACCACAGACCTCGTATATAAAGAATTATCTATAGGAACAATAATAACTAACTTAATCTATCAAAAAGGTATTATTGTTGTTTAATAGACAAGTGAAAATTGTCTTACTTTTAAAACGGTCTAAAAAGGTGATTTCATGTTTAAATCCATAATTATGTATTGTGTATACTTGTTTACATATTTTATGTATGCTTACCGACTTCTTTTATAATATACTAGCTGTGCCCGCGACTTCGTCCGCGTTGAATAATTATTTTGGGCATCATTTATTTTTGCAGACAACCTCCTTAGCGTTATAAATTATAGCTGTTACCCACGACTGTGCCTCGTCATTTTCTGTTATTATTTTAGACAATTTAGTATTTAAATTGTTAAAAGATCATAATTATTTTAAAGTACCTACTTCTGCGTTAATAATATTTTTAGTTTTATTTTCTCGTGGCAGAAGTACATATTGATTTTCTCCACAACCCGATACGTTGATACAACTCTTAACAAATGCATTATTTGCGACCGAATTTGATTACCATAAAAACGGTTCTAGTGAGTTAATCTTAAAAGATAGACATATACTGTCCTGAATATTTTTTTAGATCATTTCAATAGGAATAATTCTTTAATACATATATTTTTGGTATCTTGAACCGTTTTCGGAGCGCACGCAACGGAAACCCTCAAGGATGAATAATTTTCCCCGTTTTTTTTCACATTTTCCATTATTTCTTCGCTCCTAATAGTTGCAACGTGATTTTATATAGCCTAAAGCCCTCCCTAATAAGTGGTCTATTCAACACAAAAAGATTTTTTCGATTCAACCCAGTAGTTCCTGAGATTAGCGCGTTCAAACAAACAAACAAACAAACAAACAAACTCTTCAGCTTCATAATATTAGTATAGATAAATACGAGGCATGCACTCCTTGCATGTAGTAAAGAAGGTGCTGGACATGAATGTGGATAGATTTAGGGGAAGAGGACGACCAAAGAAACGATGGATGGATTGTGTGAAAGATAATATGGCTGCAAAGAGTGTCACTTGTGAGATGACGACAGATAGGAACGTGTGGAAGAAGAGACCAAATAATAATTGGGATAAGGGCTGGGGAATGATGATGATATTATACTCCATTTGCCTACAACATTACAATTTTAACAGCACAAAAGGCACGAAGTTTGGAACATTTCTTACTGAGCTGAATACAGTTACAAAAAGTCTTTATTAAAAAAATACCTTTCAGCATTCTAGTTGGTAAAAAAACAGAAATTAAATTTTGATTTTCGAAGGATTATGTTATGTCAACAATGAAATGCCAGTCGAAGACAAGAAGCCATATAAAGAAGACTTTTCTTTTTCAAATATTGTGAAAAAAGAACATTTAAATGATTATTTTTCCCTTGGATAAATAGTAAAAGGAACTTGTCGGCAAGATGTTGAGGTGAGTTAAAGATATTTTAGTCCTTAAATACGAATTTATGTTGATTACTTGACATCTTAGAACTTTATATTTTTTGAAAAAAATGTTGCGAAGAAAAAATAGAATTAATTAAATAATATAAATATTATACAAAACACTAGAATTGTAACAGGCTATGTACAGGTTTTTAAAATTCATTCCATATAAAAAACGTTTATTTCAAAATAGTGTTTTAGCTATTTTGAAATGAACGTTTCTTATATGGGACGAAGCCTGTGTCCAACAGTTGGATATTTATAAGCTAGTATTTTTGATAAAAAGAAAATTGCAGGAGACAGGAAGAGGAACCTTATCTAACGTCTTCGGAGAAGATAAAATTTTTTATGGTGGCTCACTGGAAGGGTGTGGTGGCTTTCTTTGCGCCAATTGTACTTCTATGTATACTGACGCCATTCCCACCTCAGGTATTTAATGCATTTGAAGTACAGTAAAACGGGGTGATTACAGATTTAAGGGGTGAATAGAAAAATGATATATGAGTTGCCTTCGGGATGACGCATAAGTTTGTTTACATGAACTCTCGCTTACGTATATTTTATCATACAGTTAAAAAAGTCTTAACTGTGTGGTAAAATCACAAGTCTTTTCATTTTGTCTGACCCGATAACGAAATATATCAGTTCTACATATTTCATACATATTACTTTTGGTATTATCGGGTCGTCGTTTGACACCGATATCGAATCGGATAATGTGAAAACGCTCTTATAGTTCAGATCCTGCGTTGATGAATCACTCAGGCAGGCAGCTTCTTCTTTAATATATATTATATAGATATAGCTTGCTTAGAATAAGCAACTACAGCCGTATATTTGAACACTAAGTAATTCAAAGTAAACCTTAAGACGTAGCATTACGCCTTTGTTTCTGCCTGAATGTAGAGACAAGTAGACATTAAATCATTCCTTTTCTGTTAAGCTTCGGTTGAGACTACGGCCGATGATGATGATGATGATCTTCCTGTTATCCCTTGTCAAGGACATAAGGCTCGCAAAAGATTCTTCCACTCCTCTCGGCCGTATCCTGTGCTACGGCCTACGTACTATACGGCTGATACTCAAAATGTATTCTACCTGAAACATTAAATTTCTATCAAGTGATCAAATTTTTTACGCCAGATTTTTATGGAATGGATTATGGATTTTTAAAACATTATTGAAAAAATTTAAAATTAGAACGGTGTTTGAAATATATCTATACTCAGCTTCAACACATTAGTTATGGCGAATGCCAATCAGCTTGCTGGAGATATTTATTACGGCCTTTTCATCGATAAAGCATTTTCTGTAAAGTTGATAGGTGCATATTTTAATTTTAGAAATACCAATGGACAGCTTACACTCTTCTCATAATGGCCGTTTACTGGGTAACTGAGTGTATTCCCTTGGCGGTGACGTCATTTATCCCAGTCATCTTATTCCCAATAACAGACGTGACCGATACTAAAGAAACTTGCAGGACCTATATGAATGTAAGTATATTGCAAGTTCTCTTGTTTTGATGGTCTGCTAAAAATGTTAATATGTGCCGATACGAATCTTTTCGTTGGAATTTTTCTGCCTCCAACTTATCCTACGAATTATACAGGTTTTTGAAGGTAGTTATGCAGGTTCTTTTTTATTTAGTCTTATTTTTCACGAGAGTTGTCTCATGAATTAAAAGAGATCAAGGGCAGAAACCCGATACTTTTTTTAAGGCTTACTCAGGGATACCATGTCTTTAATCCAAAATGTCAACTTTGTTGTGTGATAACTGTGTATTTACCAAGAGCCATCCAGTCCTGCAGGCTTCAGCGATTTCCGATTTCATTGTCAGCCCCAAAGTAGTGGACTCCTGTACAAGTAGCCGCTTTAGTGACACAAATTAATGCGTATCAAAGCAAATGATATTCTGATTCTTGCAGGATTCAATTATGATGTTCAATGGAAGTTTGATTCTTGCATATTCTGTGGAGCAGTCGGGTCTTCATAAACGATTGGCTTATTTTTCTATAAGACTTATAGGCTATTCGCATTTAAAGTAAGAATTTTATGTCTAATTTAAATACTATCCCTTTTTTAAAAGACTCCCGCACTAAGGAACTTAATCCTTGTATTGCGGGGGGTTAAATAAACATTCGATTCACCTAAGACACCCAGACGCAGAACAAGAATCTGCGAATCGCATCTACGCGGGAATCAAACCCGTGACACGTCACGCACAGAGGTAATTAGCCTGGTAACCTATACCACGCGACTATTCGAGCAATCAGAATCTGATGTTTAACCTTGAAATGTTATAAATTTTATTTAAACAAAACCTAGTTCTAATCAATTTCTTTTTAACTTTGACTGTCTTATTACAAAAAGCGGTTTAAATATAAACTCAAGTTTAACTCTCTCTCTTTTCTTATGGTTCAACTAAAAACATGGTTTTGCGATAAACCATAGACCAAATCATAGTTTCACGTTAAACCTCCGCGATCTCAAGTTCAAGGTTGATAAACTGTGGTTTATATCGTACCTGGTGTCTGTCAGTTTGCCTTTTTATTACTCCTCATAATAATATATTTAGTAGCGCACTATTCCTTTGTTGAGTAAAGCTGTGAATTTTTAAATTGATATTAAGAATAGGGAAACGCTAAAATGTATAATGCCGTGTGTTAAGAACAGGTATTTTCTGCCAATAAATCGGCAGGCAGAATGACGTTGGCTGAAAACAACGGTTTAATATTTTGATTTTGATTTTTTCATGACTTATGCTGTATTTCAGGAACAATTACAAAAGAGACTTAAAACTTAAGATTTTTGTATGATTGCGTTGTTAGAGCTTCTGAATTGTACCACTTTTGTTAACAGGTTGTTGTTGGCTATGTGTTGCGTCACAACTTTTGCGTCAATGTGGATCACAAACACTGCCGCTACTACGATGATGGTCCCTATCAACTTCGCTCTACTTAAAGTGTTCGAAGATGTGAGTGTTTTTTTGTTGGTTTCAGTTAAACTCGCACCTAGCGCTTTTCTTTTTCTCGTCATGCCATCTAGTATCAAATTAAGCATACTAGTGTAGCTTGTTGTATGAGTACTAGACAATGTATAAACACACACAACTCAACTCAAAACACAAACATTAAAATTTGTCCTGAATGGGAATCGAACCT
Source organism: Chrysodeixis includens (assembly GCA_941860345.1). Lineage (NCBI taxonomy): Eukaryota > Metazoa > Arthropoda > Insecta > Lepidoptera > Noctuidae > Chrysodeixis > Chrysodeixis includens. Next base: position 10,133,691 of record OW796097.1, read on the forward strand.
ACGATCTCCGATATACAGTCAGGGATTCAAACCACTAAACCAACAAGCCAGATGCAATGTAAATCCAGTACTAAATAATATATTGGCTTACGGGAACAAATGGGTCTTATTCGCGATACTCTTCAATATTTCTTTTTCCCGACGCGGACGTTTCGGCCGTCCTGCACCGACCGTGGTCACGCGTTGACTGATGATAGCTTTTTATTTAATTTTTTAGTTAAGGACCCCGGGGATGATCAAATATTATGTTTTAGACAAACTCCTTTTTTCATGTACAGATTCGAGCAAAAACATGTATCACGATTAAACAGTCGCAGTAAATTTCTTATGCAAAATATCTGAAACTGTTACGGAATATTCCTGGAATTGTAAGCTATTCGTAAATTGATTACTTAATTTGAAAGAAAGTTTTACGATTTTCAAGGTAAGATGATATGATTAAGACTTAAACTTCAATTGTTTGATCGTGCACACATGTTTTTGTTCGTGACTTTACATGGTGTTTGTTTCTTTACTCAACCAAATAAACATCTTCATAATGTTATTATTACTTTACAGCAAAAAGTAATTGTTGTTTATGAGCAGACACCTGAGGGTGACAAGGTTGCAAGTGATACTACAGTATGTTACTTCTGTGCTGCTACATTTTCTGCAACTGTAGGTAAGTACGAGAATACAATTACATTTTTTTAATTACATTGCATTCAATGATTATGAGATTTTTTATTGCGTACATATCAAAACATTTTATAACTGAGACTTAGAACCACTTCTTGTCGTCTGTAGAAGTGAAATATTACATTCCAAAAATGTATATTATTAATATTTTTGGTAAAAAGGCGTAGTGGCCTTTTGAGAACATTAAACCCCTGCACCAAGAACACATGTCCCATGCGTGGATCGGTCTCGTGATCTGAACTTTGTAAATGTTATAAATGTTTTTAAACTTTCGCGGCTTGTACCTACACAGTCATATTTTAGACAACAAACGAGGTCTTACTAGCGATGTGATTATAAAGGTTTACGATACTTCTTTTCTCCCGACGTTTCGGCCGAAATGCACCAACCGTGGTTACGGGTGATCGGTCTACCCGCGACCACGGTCGGTACTTGTAAATGTGCTTTAAAAAGCTGTGTTGCTATTTCAAATTTACTGATAAATGTAATTTCATTCAAACAGGAGGGATAGGTACGCTTGTGGGAACGGGTACTAACCTAGTATTTAAAGGACTGTTTATGAGGTAAGTGTTTTTTTTTTTTAATAGGTACTATTGACGTTTTGTATGATACCTTGTTTCTAAGTGTTCTATGCTGTGTTACCAGTAGACACACAGTTAGCAACTGCCGCAATACACCCTTTCATACAATGGAGTGTTCATCATTCAAATGGAGTGTTCAGTTTTCTGGGTTTGCGCTCATTTTAAACATTTTACCTACATGCGCAGACCTATTTTAGTTACTGGCAGACTCTTATGGGCATACTGCTTACTTCAAAATATGGAGATTTTGACTAACTTGATTAGTACAACAAGTCCTTTCGTACAGCAATAGTAATGTGACAATTCAGCCTATCTTTCTGAATTTGCGACTAACTCAAATTATTATTTAGAAAGATCGACTGAATGCACGCAACGCACGAAAATTTATCTCGGCTAACTATAATTTCCGTTCGTCAATTTGCAACTAAGTCAGACTGACTTAGTTGCAAATTGACGAACGGAAATAGTTGCTAAGTTTGCCTACTGGGGACACAGCCTAGAAATATGTAACTGTAAATGTACTGGTGGTATTACGAATCTAGACAAGACAATAGATGCTAAATTTGCCGTTCGTATCCTTAGTGTTTTTCGCGTTTTTCAGTTTGTTACAACTAATGTTGACGGACCTACGGTCTAAGGATCTTGATAACTTTTTTTATTTCCGTCATGTACCTACTTTAATGAGTAATACTGGATATGTCTTGTTTCTTTCGTCCCGCAAACACAAATTGGCCGAAGTACAGTCAATGAACGTCACTTACGTAAATTTAAAGCAGTTTATCTATGACATGTAGTTTTGTTCAGATAAACTCAAAAATACGAGTCTAATATTTTTTAATTATCTATCTTGACGGCTAATTGGATTTTACTTTTCGTACCCTAACATCTATTATGACGACAATTACATTCTATTCCTGATAAACGTAATGCACTATAACTACTGACAGTATTTTGTTAATAGTGCAGTATATAACATTTATAACTTTAATTTCAGCGGTTACCCAGATGCTCCAGAATATTTGTCTTTCCCGAAGTTCTCCGCTTGTACTGTACCCATAATGATAATCACAGAAGCGTTTGTCTATTTGTACATGGTCGTCCTTTATTTTGGATTTTTAAGGTATGTAATATTATGTTAGTTAACCATCATAGAACTCAAGAACATACCTTAGTTCATGTAAAGAACAACCATAATACACGATCTATGGCTGCCGGTAGATTCATTGTACCCAGAGTCACCAATTATTTTGGTGACAGAACATTAAGCAAGAGAGTACCATATATATTGAATAGTCTGCCAGCAGTCATAAGGAATGAAACAAATTCAAATAGGTTTAAAAGAAAATTAAAGGCATATTAATTTTCTTTTAAAATCAAAAAAATTAAGTCTTGTAAAGACTCCTCGTTTACTTTATTTAACATTTACACTCATTCTTATCATTCTACCAATTGATTTCATAAAATAATGACATATTTTGAAATGAGATTGTCAAAACAATAATTCTAGGATTGGCTCGTAGAAATATTATTTGGACAATCATCCATCAGAAAACAAATCAAATTGAAATAAGCGATAAATTTTAGAAATTACTGAACTTAAAAATCTGAATCATGACAGACCTACCGCTCAATATAACCGCATAATTTATGATTAAATAGATCGTTATTTATTATTTTATTATATCTTGTATTTCAGGCCAGGCAGTGATGCCGCTAAAAAGGCAGTAATGCCTGAAGCTGCAAAGGAAGCGGCAAAAGCAGCTATTGCCAAGGATGTGAAGAAACGGGGCTCAATTTCATTTTGGGAAGCGGTAACGTACTCAACCCTTGTTTGGCATGTTTATCAACTAATTAATATTAAATTTGTATGTTTTAATTCACGGTATACCTACAAGGGAAGAGACTCGGTCCGTTTTATAGGCCTACACTGAGAGACTGAGATACTGGTCCAACATGCAGTGGCCTTGTTGAGAATTTTAATCTAAAATGTAATGGGGCATCTACCAAGAGCCATCCACCCCTGTTCTTTGGAAGAACAGACATGGACGGCCCTCTTATCTCATTTTACTTGGGGTCGGCGCAACACGTTTTTTTTTCCATTCTTACTTACCATTTTCCATTCTTACTTACCCGACGTCATGTAACACTTTTTGTAACAATATTATATTCTTCCAAATAAATAAATAGCATATTCTACTAAGTAGTCACTAATACTTGATTTGATTTCAGTGTGTCTGCTTGTTGTTTGGTGGAGCCATGGTTTCATTTTTCTGCCGCTCTCCGCAACTATTCTTTGGATGGGGCGATGCCATTCATGCTTTCTTTGACATATCAGATAAAAAATTGTACGTAGAAATACCCTTTTTTTTTAAACCCTAAAAAACGTCTTAAAAATAAATATCTTGCATTATTTTGTGACATTCCGTGGCATAACAATAATCGAAACACAGATTCAACTTAAAACCATGTGTAACCAAAGGACGTATTTTGGTTTCAAACTTTGTTAACTAAATTTCATTTTAACTACGATTTGTCTTATAACGACGGGCCTGTTGGTCTAGTGGTTAGTGGCTGTGACTGCTGTACCGGAGATCGTGGGTTCGATTCCCACCCAAGACAAATTTTAATGTTTACGATCATTTAGTTCTGTCTAGATGTGATTATTCTATAATATGTAGGTATGTATTTTGAAATATATAGGTATATTTATCAGATTTCTAGTACTCATAACACAAGTTACTCTCGTGTACTTGATTTGAGACTAGATGGCGTTTTGGAAATGTTGAGGAATATATTTATTTTATATTAATTATAAAGATAAGCGTAAATCAATTATATCACTGTATTATCATATACCATGAAACTGTCATAAAAAAGATAGTTTTAGATTTCGATACGAATTTTATGGGACTAACCAAAAATAATTATCAAAATGTTAAAATTATTCACTTGCTCGTACTTCATATACTTGATTTTATATTACAAATAAGAAATAAATTACTTTGTTACCTACAAATAAATACGTTTCTGTTTCAGTGTTCGAGATTCAGCATTGGCTATGTTTGTGGGCTTCCTGATGTTCCTATTGCCACGCAGTTTAGATGTGGCTAAAAACTGTACAGCTAAAGGTATAAAGTATTTCTTTTATTTCAGTAATTGTTCACTGTGTTTCAATTTCTGTGTTTAATATCTGATATAGGACAAACGGGTGGCGTCCTCCGACATTTCCATTTTATTGACAGTTTATTTTAACAATAAAATTATACTTCTTACTGCAAAAAATCAACAACTCCTAAGATTTTATGGTATTTTATGGCATCAGTCTCAGAAACTCTTTAAATGTTGAAATAAATGGCAGTATTTAACTAAAAATCATTTATTTTTATCAAAAATAATATATTTAAACTCTGTCCATTTGAGATGAGGTTACTAAGAACAAAATTGAAACTATTTTTTTTACTTCGTTACTGTTTTGTTTTATTTCGGGTAGTTCAAAATATGCCAAATATTATTCCAAAGTTATTCTCTAAAGTTTTAGTTTTTGAAATCCAGCAACGTTTTCATTTTACCTACATTTGAGCTGCTGTTTTTTTTTTTTAAATACCTGAAAATAGTAATCTGAACAATTTTTTTAAAGTAGGTGGTAGACATATCGAGATTTAATTGTTGAAGTCTTACTACGTATAAACTGTGTATTTCAATTAGGCCTTTAGGTGGTCTTTAGACCTAATATAAGTTCTAGATGCTTGGTAGTAATTTTATTCTTATTCTTTTTGCGAAGTTTTAACTCCTAAACACCTGATATTTAAAATAGTTTTTTTTTTTATTTGTATTTTCAGATGAAAGAGACCTTCCAAAAGCGTCGCAGAAAAGTCTCCTAGATTGGAGAATACTAAATTCTCAAATGCCTTTTGCATTTAGTTTTCTTCTAGGTATGTACTTAACTCGCAGAATAATATAAGTTGTTATTCACGACGTTTTTGAAAAGATAACCTAAAGTTGTTTCATTATATAGCATATATCATTCATAGAGCGAACTTTTTCGGTATTGGTTCAGAATTTTGAAAATAAGTATTATACATTTACAAACACGTACATCGTACGTGGCGACGCTTGTATTTAAACAACCAAAATATGTAATCTATCTAAAATAATATTTATTACTTTACTGCAAATACTGAAATTAAGATACTCATTTAAGCAGATTAAAAACAAAAGTAAAAATTAACAAAAATAGAGGATGGACTATGTAATCATAAATGACCGTGGTATTTAGCCAAAACGTTCCCGCCTGGCCCCTGGCTATAGGGAACGGAGAAGTACTCCGGTGGTTTTAGCCGGTAGGAGTCCAACACAACCCACCGTCTCTTCTACCGGGTACCAAAAAAAATGTAAACATAAATCTAACACTAATTACATTTTAACGTTCGAAGCTTAATACCAAAATTTGTAATTTGCGGAACTCGTCTAACATCACATTTACCGCATGTTAATGAATTAGGAATCACTAAAAATACATAGGTACGCATTAATCTTTTCGTGGGACAAATAAAAGATCATCAGTAGATATAATTAATGATCTAGTTAGAGTACCTACTGTTACTTGTAAGATTATTATTTTTATGGAAATTATTCATTTTACAAAATCTGTTATTTATATAATTTAAAATTTTTGATCGGCAGGTGGGGGGTTTGCTTTATCGGGTGCTGCAAAATCTTCGGGCCTAAATGCAAAGCTTGGAGAGTCAATGCAAAGCTTAGCAGGATTGCCGAATGCATTGGTCCTGCTAATCGTAGTAATTGTAGTTGTTTTAGTCACCAACTTCGCTTCTAACGTTGCCGTGTGCAATGTGTTCACGCCAATAGCTATGCAATTGGTAAGTAAAACATTATTTTCGGAGCTTGAAATAAAATTTATAATAAACTAGCTGTCCCTGGAAACTTTGTTTCGCTGACAAAAAGAATATGAGAACTATCATTTTATTTATGACGAAAAACCCAAATATGTTATAGTCCAACAAATCTAAGAAGTACCGTTTGACAGTTATGACAAATAGGATAATAGGGTTGGGAGTAAAAAAATCGATTACTATAATATCCGATTGTTATGAGATCGATTACTATAATATCCAAATTTTTAAAGATCAATTGTCATAATGAAATAAAAGTTATGTTTAGGATATTTTATTTATACACTACTAGTACTAGAATCGTCATCGTCATCGTCATTTAAATTAATGACTAGTTGATTATCTATGAAATTACCAAAGTGTACGTCTCTGTCGAAGTCGTAATTTATTTTAGGGTACCTATGTATTAAGTGAATAATGCGGTCGCGCAGTAACGTGTCGTCAATTGATAATTTGAAAGTAATACATTCGATTTTTCATATATGTAATCGATTTTTTTGCATACAAGTGTATCTGAAGAGTCACAACACTACAAGCAGTGACCTAACTACGTGACTTTGCAATGAGGTCAAAAATAGAACTATTAGAAATTATTTACTATGTAAATATGTGTTATATTGCTTTGTTTGAAAGTTTTCAATTAAATTAGGATATTAAAAATTGTAAGTTTTTAGATACAATAATAAAATCTTTCTAAATTCATGGTTTTATGACAAAGGTTGTCGAAACTGAGTATTGTACGCATGAACAAAGTTGTTTCGGTTTGAAAATGATGAAACGTCAAACGGTACTTCTTAGATTTGTTGGACTATAAGGAACCATATTTTTTTCCGAAATAAAATATAGTCTATGTTACTCGTGGATAATGTAGCTTTTGAATGGTAAAAGAATTTTTAAAATCGGTCCAGTAGTTTTTGAGCCTATTCATTACAACCAAACAAACAAACAAACAAAGTTTTCCTCTTTATAATATTAGTGTAGATAGCGTAATCTCCATTGATGATTTCTTACAGGCGAAAGAAATTAATCAAAATCCTTTATGGTACTGCATAGCATCAGGACTAGCTGCATCATTTTGTTTCCTTATACCTGTGGGGACTCCTGGAAACCTGATAGTACAGAGCGCTGCTTCTGTACCTACTTCGAAAATGGTATGTCTCTACATTACATCTGACGTCACTCCAAACTTTTATTTAAATGAGATCCTTACCTTACCCTATACATCTTCCTAATCTATTATAAATTATTTTCTGCAACCTAGACTTAACCGATGTGGGCATTATTTTCTTAACTGTTAACAAATTCAGCTGAATGCAATTTTATATCTACCTACGTATATTTGACCTCCTTAGCGTAACTTGCCATCATCATTACCACCCTGCCCTGCCCTCATCCCAATTATGATTTCGGCGCAGCATGTCTTCTTCTTCCACACGTTCCAATCTGACGTCACCTTACAGGTTTCAATTTTTGCAGCCATATCATCTTATGTAACTTGCCAATCAATGTAACTTGATAGTAAACTGTGTAACTTACCAATCAACACTATTTTTTTCGCAGATTGTGGCTGGTTTTGGTCCAACAGTCGGCAGTATTTTGATATCATGGCTAATGGTCTACTATTGGGGCCCCGTCATTTGGCCGGATCTTAAAATACTCCCAGAATGGATTACTCATTAAGATTGTCTTATGATAATATCCATGATAGAGAAAATATTCAGTATTTTACAATGCTAATAATTTCTATACATAATCGCATAAAATTGATCCAAAAAACTGAATTCGGTTTTTTCCTTTAATGTTTACACTTTATTATGTTGACATAAAGTCATAAGAATTTTGTTTTCCACTTAATATGAAGGTACTGTGATTTTTGTACTGTGATGTTTACCTGATTGTGGCGTAATCCGGAAGGTGATTTTGTTTTTTTACGTAATAATTGTGTTAGACTACCATGCTTCAATAGAAGAAGGTAAATAAAGTGTAATTAGTCTAATTTAGCGTTTTGTTAATAAAACAGTTTTCTGTCGGTTATAGTTTTTATTTATAGTCCAGTCATTATAGTAAGTTCACCTCGGGATTCGAGATACCCAGCTCTAACTTTGTAAATTATAATACGTGTAAACACCATAATAATATGTAGGTTTTGAGACAACATTTAGGGTGTCAATATACATTTATTTACAAAGTTGCAGCTGGGTATCTTGAATTCCGAGATTTTTTCCTAATCGAAGCTTAAATGACTGAACTAAACTAAGTTTAACTGAGTTCAAAACTCAATGTAAGGTTCGATTCATCGCTACCGCTATCCTGGCACTCAAAAGGCTCGAGGAGGAGCATAGTGGATTTTAGTCAGTAAAAGACACTTCCTCCCGTTGCACCCATAGCGGGTGAGGTCATTTGATGATTTCCCACGAAAAAAAAAGTTGAATTCACCACTCAACGAAGAGTTTTTACGGTTTATATAAGGCTGTGACCACATTACCGAGATGAAAAAGCTGAACCCCTACGAAATCACTTTGTTACCTGTTTGTAGGTCTATAAAAACCCCTTTACTTCCCTAAACCCGTTATGTCTCAGAAAAACGTGGAGTTATCAACCTAGATTGTACTCAGAATATTTTTTGGAACTGTGATAAAACAAAAGCCAACGCAATCCAAAGAGAGACAGCCATTTATGCCGCAAATTTAAGTATTCGATGTTTGCAAGGTAATCTAAACCAATAGGTTAATTCTTGTGAACTAAGAATCTTGAAATTTGGTATGAAGCAACGTCTTATAGCACAAATAACAAAATTAAAAGTATATATTTCTTTGGTTAGGTATTATTAAAAAAATGGCAGATTTGCTTCTCATTAGCTTATTTGTACGGAACAGTGTCGCGAATCAGACTCGCATTCGTAGAAATAAGATACTAGGAGTATTTGCTTGCGTTTGGCCGTTGATTTTTTTTTGTTTCAACATTATTATGGCGCCTTATCGAGGTGGTTGTGGTCAATACCCTTACAAGAAACTATTTTAATAAATCACAACCATCTCGATATGGTTGCTTGGTGATGTTAAAATCAAGGAAATTTGCATCTATTAAGATTAAAAGTAAATTGACGCGATAATAAGTTAAAGTTATGGAAGAAGAGCCAGATCAAACAAATGAGGACAACCCTCAAGATGGGTAAATTCAATGCTTTAACTATAACCTCTAGCTCCACTGTGGTGACTATAAGTAAAGAATGTACAAACTATAGTAATAATATATTAAGTAGCCATAATAAGGTAATATATTAAGTACCTAGGAGTGATGATGATGATGATGATGTCCTCCTAGACGTTTCCGTCGACGGCGACACCCTGGCATACATTAGTAGCTTGGTTTCGATCATGTGCTCGAATATGACTCGCGAAACTAAATTTGGCCTTGAACACGCGGTCACAAGTAAAGCAGTAAAGTTGTCCCTGCGCATTGTAGGTGTAATTCTAGGTTCTCCATCGATCAAACATCGGGTATAGAAAGCTACCTAATGAAAGGACAATTGCGCTGGTGCGGTCACCTTGTTTTTGCTATTAGCTTGCTTTTTCAAACCTTGAGCTATAATAAAACTGTATTTGAATGGATGTATAGTAGCATACATGCTCAGGGCAGCTTGTGGCGAGCTGTATGTCAGTGGTGACACAATGGAACCTGAATGCCCCAGGAGGTCACTCTTCATGAGGACTCCTAGCTCTTCCTTACCTTAACAGACAGTCTAGACAGGGATTGCTAGAGCTATATTATTATGCTCAAGGGTGGAAATGTATGATGGCGTAATAACAAGAAAACCCGCTTCGACTGTGTGACCCGCGATAGTGACATCAGTGTCGGACCTCTTTGCGCCCCTAGCTTTTCTCTCTGGTGTTGCTCGTGGGGGTATAATTGGGGGCCCATCTTTAAGCCAGCGAGTCACCGCTTACCAATTTAATTGCATTTTAATGTCTCAAGTTTATTGAAACAATGTATTGAAAAAAAAATACATCATACCAATAGCCCAAACCCGACCAATATTCAATTTACGATCGTTTTGTTCTTAGAAATGAGGAGGCTGATGTGGAGGACCCAAAAGTATCGAGGATAAAAAGACTAATATTATTCCTAAGCATTCATTGGCGAGGCATAGTATGTGTTATAACTCCATTGATATTGATTGCCGTTCTGGTGCCTTTTCCTCCTGAGGTACGCAATATTAATATTGTTTTGATAGGTTGTATTGTACGATCTTATAGTTTACAGACTTCGTTGCTATACGAAACTATTTATAAACATTCAAGAGCCTAGGTATATCAATTACTTCACATTTTTTTTAACAAAACGTGGCCCAAATTGGTGCTAATGCCGTTATACATGAAGACCAATTTTGACGAACTCTTAAGTTTATTCCTGTTACAAGTATGCACACATATGTTAATGTTGACACGTGACAAAAGATCCTTAGTTATATCCCGATATAGTTTTAATAATACATTTGTATTTACTTACAGAAATATCAGTGGTGTGCATACACTTTGTTATTGATGGCTATATTTTGGGTTACAGAATGTATACCTTTATCGCTTACGTCATTTTTTCCAATAGTTATTTTTCCTATGGCTGGAGTTATGGATACGCGGCATACCTGCAAATGTTACATAAATGTAAGTGCCTTTCACGATTGTTCTCACTATTGCTGTAAGTCTAACACAAGTCCAGTTTATCCTATTGTTAGACTTTCATAAGTTTAAGACCTTCTCTTTTTTTATTCGTTTTCCTTAATTACTCATACATATAAACCATTTATCTAGGATTACTTTGTGACCAATTTACAACAATTAAGAACATGGTAAAAAATTGTTCAATAATTTGGACGTTACCCAAATAAGACAGTCCTAAAATAAATATAGGTAGGTACTTACACAGTATAAAGAATTAGCTTTTTTTCGAGGCTTCATTCGCATGGATGTCAGTTATAGCTGCATAAGATAAACTTCCATTCACGCATTTAGGTAAAAATAAAAAGAATTACTCAGAATTGGGAACAGCTTTAGGTGTGAAAGAGAGAACAAACATCCACCCAGGCATCAATTCTGACAATCTTTCTTGTTTATAATATTTATAGGATGATTACTCGTAGTTAAAATATGATTTCAGCTGCTTGTGCCATTATCGAATTAATTAAAATCTTAAAACTACAGGACACAGTCTTCATGTTTTATGGAAGCATGGTTCTTGCATATGCCGTCGAACAGTCTGGTCTGCATCAGAGATTAGCTCTATTCGCTATAAAAATGATTGGCTATTCTCACTACAGGTATTTTGCAGTCAGCTACAGAAATTGGTTAATACAATCCGATTTACAAAGTGCTAGTATTTTTCAGGGACTTGTGAAAATTCGGTAGTGTATTTTTTTATTAAATGGACTGGGGTGACGTTTAGTAGGACCCTGCGATACCGTAAATAAAAGATCAAATTTTAATGATCAAGTGTAGTTTTAACACGTTGCAGTATCAAACCTATTTTGCTATCTAATAGCACAATATATCTAGAGGACTTAATTAATTCATATTCACATTGTGTAGTGAACAGTCAGAGGGTGGGTCTTGTTATAGTCACGTGTATTAGTTATATCAGTACCTACCATTTGTATTTTATTCGATTGTGAGATTAACAAGTGGCTGACAGGCAGTAGTCTTGAACGAGGCAACGACGTGATAAGTGAAGGTTAGTAATACAAATATGAACATATGAATTTTGACTGCACGGATAGTCGAGTGGTATAAGGATCCACGCCAATTACCACGGCGCTCGACATGTCGCAGGTTCAATCCCCGCGTGGGACAAAAATTTTGTGCGCTCCATAAATACTTGTTCTGAGTCTGGGTGTCTCTGTGCACGTCAATTGAATGTGTGTCAAGCCCCGCGCGATACAAGGATTGAATTCCTTAGTTCCGGGAGTCGTTACAAAAAAAAAGGTGGTCTGATATTGTTATTGCGTCTATTTATCCATTGTGCTCAGTTCTGAGATTCCTTTCTAAGGTCAATTACATACATATATAAAATATAACTTTAGTTGTGAATTACAGTTGATTGGGAAATCTGATTGTATTAACCCATTTCTGTGCCTAGCCATACAAAAGTAGCTGAATATTCTTTTATTGATTACAAATTAATGTAATGAGCTTGAAAATAATGCAGGTTATTACTGGCGATGTCTTTGACGACTATGTTTGTCTCAATGTGGATCACCAACACCGCGGCAACTACTATGATGGTGCCTATCAATTTTGCCTTGCTCGAAGTTTTTGAAGAAGTAAGTAATAATTTAAGATAAATAATATTTGACCTCCAACTTTCAAGCTTGAACGCCCATAACCTTTTGTTTAGTTTACTAATATAGGCAATTTTCTATCGTCCCGCAATTGACATCATTTAACTTTGTTTTACAGTTGTAAAAATAAATTATGTTTTGTTATATTGCCGTAATAAAAGCATTTTTTTGTTAATTAATTTCTTTTTTCAAAATTACTAAACAAAAAATAAATAAAAAAATGTGTTTATATTCCGAATAAGAAATGTTGTGAATTTAAATACTATATTTTAGATACGTTATAATTTCTCGTATTTTAATAATATTTCAGCAAGATCTTCTTAAAATCTACGAGCTTGATGACAGTGGTGAGTCGGTTGCTTCAGATATAACAACATGCTATTTCTGTGCAGCCAGTTTTTCGGCCACAATCGGTTAGTAACGTACCTTACCTTGACGGCGCTTAGATGCCCAAGTAATTACAAATTACAACGACAAATAAATTATTTTGTTTTACAAAGATTTGTGTTCGGAATCTTTTAGACAAATGAAGCCTGTAGTAGAAGACGCTTCCCTCCATATTAGAGCATGTGAGAGTTGGTTCACATTTGGTCCGACCGACAGATTTTGTCGGACCAATCAGACGTGTCGGATGCATATTGGCATTTGTATTTCAATAGGGCGACCCGATGAATCCTACCAAGACACATTTACCAGACCTTCACCCACGATTTCTATCGGATCGGACATAATTTTTGCGCCATAAGGTCGGATCGGCAGTTTCTAGCAACACCCGAGAGTCGGCCAGCGGGAAAACTATCGGTCCGACCTAATGTGTACCAAGTCTTACTTCCATACTAGCAATAATCTGTAATCCTCCTGCCTGTTGAGTTCTAGTGAATAATTATTTGTTTTACACGAAATTATAAAAACCATTGTTATCATGACAATTGGATTTCCACAGGTGGCATCGGAACTCTGGTGGGAACGGCGACAAACTTGGTATTTAAGGGACTGTTTCAAAAGTAAATATTTTAGTCTTACCTATGTATTTCTCTACTCCACGTAATACGAATCCTAAACTAAGGTTTTAAGTGGATTTATTATTTTATTTCAGAACTTATCCTCATGCACCGGAATATTTATCATTTCCCAATTTTTCTGCATTTTCTGTACCTTACATGTTTATTATGGAAATATTCTTGTACTTTTCATTGATAATCGGATATTTGGGATTTTTAAGGTATTTATTTATTTTCTAAATTGATGAAATAAGACTAGATAGATAATGAGTAGAAAAGAATAGAAAACAAAAGATGTATTTTGAATTTGTCTTTAACTTGAAACGTTGATTTATTTTCTAATATGATTACATTACATGCATTCATTTTATCGTAGACCTAAAAGCAAAGCAGCTAGGCTCGCAAATATACCGGAGACTGGGAAGTTGGCAGCTAAGAATGCTGTACAGGAACACTGGCAAGCCTTGGGCAAAATCACCTTCTGGGAAGTTGTAAGGAAATGTTTATTAAATTTAATTTTGCCAAGTTCAATAGAGTGAAAACATCTGTTTCAAAACTATCATTCTGTTAATATAAAATAAAGTATTTAATTCGAAACTCCAAGTAAATTGTGACACTTTGATAGTAAAGTATTTGATTCACGTCACTTTAAAAAAAGCAAAAGTAAAGTGTACTACTATGTCGTGGCGTGTTGTAACGCGCCGGAGTCTAATCGGTTTCATATATTTAATATGGATAAGAAATTACATACATATTTATTTTGTAAGCCGCATCGTGTGGACAATTAGAGCGCTAGGATTAGTTTCTCTACATCGCCGTCATAGAGGACAAATAATTTTCTTTTTGTAAGAAAACCGTTACAAGACAGTTTTGCATATGTTTCATTGTCAGATAGCTCTGATTCTTCAATAATAAGAAGAAATATCACATGTTTTTGAGTACTTAAAACAAGATTGTTGCAATTGTGGTAGGGAACGCCACTTTGCACAATGCAGCGTGATATTTTACTTCCACGTTGAAGGTAGTGATCATCTACTCTCAAAAGCACAAACGCTTAAAGTAATATTATTTCGGGTGTAAAAGAGATTTTGCACTACACAGTGCAGAGCGGTGTCTCTCTTTCATACCCGTAGAACATTACTTTAAGCGGTTGTAGCCAGTTCTCTGTCGTGACTTTAAATATTTTAAATACGTTTCAGATGGTTGTAATATTGTTTGGTGGTGCGATGCTAATGTTCTTTAGTCGTTCACCTCAGATATTTTATGGATGGGGTGATCTTATTTCCGATTACTATGATCTGAAAAGTTATAAATTGTAAGTTAATGCCAATTTTATTTACTGAGTATACATATTAATTTCTAACTCTTTACTTTTCAAGTATAATTACAATTAGAAATTAACACATTTATTTTCAAAACGAAAATTCCTCATAAAGATTTTAATCAGTTAAACAGATTTGCGGCGAGACAATTTTTTTAATTTATTTTGGCTTTTTGCAGTAAAAAGTTTATTGACCTGGCTCGGTATAAGCAGTTTCTTAAAATAATACATTAATACAAATATTTCAGCGTTAGAGATTCGGCGCCTGCTATGCTGGTTTCGTTTTTGATGATGCTTTTTCCAGCTACATTGGAAATTTTCAAAACCTGCACTGCCAGAGGTATGTAGATCCTTTCAAAATCTCGTGTAACTTTGACTATCTCTAGAAGAACCTTCGTGATATTTCTCTTGCTTTCCTCTACCAGTAATTTGTTACTTTCATAAATAATTATTTTCAGTTGACGAACTACCAGAAAAGCCGATACGGTCAGTCTTGGACTGGGTTTCAATGAATGAAAAGATGCCATACAGCTTTCTGTTCCTCTTAGGTAATGTATATCGACCTAAAACTAAATTTACTTCAAATTTGCAAATATAGCCGGTTGTTGCACATTGTCTGTGTCAAATGATACGTTGCGGCGACGCGGCGACACCGGAGTTGCATCCCTCCAACCACTCTGAGTCCAATGAGTCTGAAGTGCTAGCGGCGTCGCTGCGACATAACAACGTTGCAGCATCGCACCACTCGTGTGACCACCGATACAGTGAAATCTTTGCGCTGCGGCGTCGCAACGTATCTTGTAGTCCCACTTTTACTAGTACATCTCATCGGGCAAGTGCTACCAGCTTTGTTTCTTTAACTTGTCTTGACACGCTACCGCGTATTTAGATCTAGTTTTGACTAATATTACAAACCGATACATTTAGTACATATTAATTGAAATCTTGCAACATACTGTCTCTTGTACCTTTAAGTTATTAATGTGTTGCTTTCAGGAGGGGGGATTGCTCTTTCAGAAGCAGCTAAGGAAGAATATTCTGATTTAAATGGTCAAATTGGAAAAGTATTGAAAAACCTCAACGGCTTCCCAGTGTCTATTATTTTACTGCTTATTATAATTTTTACAGTGTTTGTAACAAATTTTGCTTCTAATGTGGCGGTATGCAATGTTATTGCGCCGATAGCGATGCAATTGGTAAGAACAACACCCTATGTTTTTTCTTTCTTTACTCGGCTAAGTAGAAACTTTAAAGATTCATGTCACTCCATGTTAATGTGAACTTGCCTATAGATTATTTTCAAGAATACTTAAAAACTTCTTAAATAATATTTTTAAATTTTGTCCTTTTTACAGGCTAGAGAAATCAATTTCCATCCACTGTGGTTCAATATCGCTGCTGGTTTCTCCGCGTCATATTGTTACTGTCTGCCAGTAGGAACACCAGGGAACTTAGTTATTCAAAGTGCTGCTAATATACCAACAATAAAAATGGTGAGTATAATCATAAAAAAATAATATAATATGTTTTTACTATAGCCTAGTGACATGTTCTTTTTAAAACGTATTATTCAAATAAAAATGAATGAAAATGGTCAATACGATGTATTTTTTACCATATACATGTATACACCGTGATTTTTAGGTCGTTTTAAAAAAGTCGTCCACACAATGTATCCGTCATAAAATACCTCTAGGCGCGAATATAATTTTTTTATCATTAATTAAAATAATATGCATGAAAAAAATAAATAATACATTGGAAATATGAAACATCCTGTTAAAAATGTTTACGTATCAAACTGTTGAAGATACATGCTACATACTTACTGCGAACATTATGATTGCAATAGTAAGACAGCTGTTTTACGCTAAGGTGAATGACCTGTGATAAGACGCCGCCGCGCCGCCCGCGCGGCCCCTTTGGCACAAGGTTCGGACCGCGCTCACTACAGAGTGTTCGTAAAACTGCCTTGTGTCATAATAATGAATAATATTTTTATTCATTCAAATCTTAAAAAAAACATATTTTTTTATTATAAACGTTTACTAGTCATTGGATACATGAACTGGGCTGCTTTTTTAAAACGACCTAAAAGTCACGGTGTATAATTGCCTAGAAATATGCAACTCTATGATGGTTATAGTTCAAACAAAGGCAGATAATAAGTTGCTTAATATTTTTAATGAAACTTCTTGCAAATTTCCAAGAAATTTGTAAGAAGTTTTGGGTTCAAAAAACAATTTCGTAAGTAGGTTCCTTTACCTTCTCTTGTTCCCTATTGATTTAAAATCGACAAATCATCTTTTTCAGGTAAAAGCTGGCACTGTACCATCAATAACCACAATATTAATAACATGGATGTGTATTTATTATTGGGCTCCAGTCATTTGGCCCGATTTGAATTCTACGTCTTATGATTGGATAAATGGAAATAAGTAATGGCGTTGATAAAGTTTAAACAGCAGTTTAATTTTGACGAAAATATTCACATATTACAATCATACTGATTTTTATCTGAATATTTTTCTTATAAATAATAGTAATATTTATAATTACAATTTTAAACCCAAACAAATGTCGTTTTATTGTTTTACTCGTAAACTATTTTATCATTTTTCACGAAGTTTTTCTGTTACCGTTGTTTTCTGCCACTTTCAAACTTCCTCTTATATACACATTTCTTACTCTATTCGCTCTCGTAACACCACACATTCCTCGTTACATTCTCATCTCAGCTGACCCGTTGTAATTTTAGTCAAAAATAAAAAAATACATGCTATCTTAATTGAACATTTATTTAGTAATGATAACTAAAGAAAAATAAACACAAAATATAACTACGTATTAAATCGCTTGAATCTCAAACACAAAGTCGAGATATATTAGTTAGTAAACCTAATATTATTATGAAGTGAGGATTTTTGAATGAAATTTAGTCATACAAAACATCAAAAATACAAAAAAAAACTTTCAAGCGCTTACAACTTTTTATATATTATGGTTCTCATTGCATTAGTGATTCATCGATAAATGTTGAATCCTTTAATATCTAATTCAATTCCTTAGTGCGGGCGTCGCATTAAAAAAAAAACATTGCTTGACTGATTAATTAAAAACTACGCTACTGTTTTTCTGGTGACGGATTCGATGTTGTTCCACCGCCGTCTAACGGAGCACTTACTGGCACTACACCAGCCCAATTGACTTCAAATATAACTGGAGCATAAACCACTAAATAAAACCATAGTGTTAGGATACATATCCATACGCTACAAAAAGAATACATGGCCTGAAAAAAAAGAAAATTATTCGAATTAATATTATTATTATAAGCTTGGCATTGAGGTTTTATTTATGGATTTGTATGCACGAGATGCAGTTTCGATCCTAACGCAGGCTATACCAATATGAATTTTATAAAGTTGAATAATTCTAAAATACTATTGGTGAAGAAAAAAAAAATTGTAGATTCCAAATATTGGAATCGGGAATCAGCAATGAGCTAGCGTACTAATCAATGCTCATACGTTCCGAAGATGTGATGAAGAGATTTGCACCCAATAATAGGGCGTTTAGAGGCTAATTTATTTGACAAATAAATAAAAAAATGACACTAAAATAAGGAATAACCAATAGGAAAGGGCATTTTGGATGACTGTTTAACTTTGACCGCCCATGTCAAAGAGGAGAGCTATTGTCTGAGAACTTTATCGACGTTACAAAACAGTTACTTGACCCTAAAAGAAACAATTCAAAAAAACATCACACCTTAAATTACAATGTATGATATTAACAATAGAATATGTACATTTAAAACTAAGCTAATATGATATTAACAATGCATCAAAAAAACGCCGACATCCTACTTACCATCTTGAGAATCGGAACTTTTCCAGTGCTATGACAAAAATAGGCTGGGGTGTATCGGAATGGGAAGCAGAAACCAAAAGCCGTCCCGATACCAACGGCTAATGCTACAACGTATGTCTTTACAGGCCAGGGAAGAACTGCGTCAATACTCTGTACAAATAACATCATATATTATACCTTTAACATGAAAAAAAAAACTTCTTTTGTTTATTTTTTATAGAGCTACAAGGATCTTTTAGCACGTGGATGACATTGACATAAGGGCGCTGCTGAGCATATTTGCAATAAGAATATCAGCAGTAACGGTTCTTCAAACACGGTGGGTTCAAATTTCAGACACGTGCAAAAATAACTTTATAGCACTATTTATAGACTAAAACAAATTACATAATTGTATTGAAATTTAGTGGGACCTTTTAACGTATCACAAAACAGTTCCTGAATCAAAGTAATTCCATCATCCCAGACCTATTCTTAATTGTTTTGGATCCAACTTCGCGTTTGTCAATCTTTGTATATCATTCTATACACAACGCACTCTAGCATTAATACAACTAGACTAGCACTCATTACGCACAAATTATACTTGGTACACTTTTTTTTCTTTTTTTTTTTTTTTTTTTTTTATTTATTTTATTAATCAAAGGTAGGTTACATTTTATCTTATGGCTAGTGAACTCGCCAAACGTACTCGTTTATCGGCGAGAAACGCTCTTAAATTAAATTAACTTACCAATAGGATACATTCTTAACTAAAACTAAACTAAACATTGCATAAACATGTAGGTAGGTACATAACTATAGGTTCTTCTATAATAAAATTACTGCTCGACACAATCATCAAGCAAAGAATCTTTGATTCCTTTTTTTAAAGAATATAAACTTAATTTAGGACTTTGTCGTAATATATCTAAACTATTAAATACTAGTGGTACTATATACTTATTTGTTCTCTCTCCATAATAATTTATTATTTTTGGTTTAACTAGACAATCATCTCTCACTCGTTTAGTATTATATCTATTTGTAACTAACACTTTGTACTGGTCACTATAATAATATTCCAAACCTATTAAATACGTTATTTGTTTATGTACTGGTAATATCTTACAGATGCTAAATAATTTCTCATAATCTTTATTACACATGTCTTTATCCTTCTTTGATACAATATATTTAAGCAGTCTTATTTGTAAAGTTTTTATATCATTTAAGTAAGTAACAAATGTTCTACCATAAACAATAAGTCCGTAGTTTATTAATGCATGAGCGAGTGCGTAATATACTATTAATAGTGTGTGCTTATTTATTACTCTACTTAAATGATAGAACTTTCCTAGAACAGATCTTAATCTATTACAAATATCAGATACATGTATTCTCCAGTTGAAATGCTTATCTATATTTAGACCTAGATATTTAAATTGTTCTACGTATTCTAGAGACACACAACAACAATCAGTCTTATTTTTATGCAAACAATCGTATGAGTGTCCTTTAATTGCTATATCTGACACATTCACACGCTTCGCCAGTCTGTTGTAAGGCGAGTATATATGCATGCATTTTGTTTTTTTTAAATTTAGAATGATGCCATTATCATGGGCCCATTTTGTGATGTTTTCAAAATCTTTTTGAATGGAGTTTTGTACCTCTATGATGTTTTTTGAAGCATATACTACACACATGTCATCTGCATACATATATACTCGGCACTTACTTACAACATTAGACACGCTGTTGACGTGCATAATATACCCTACAGGACCAAAAACTGAGCCAGTCGGTACCCCCAGACTCACAACCGCTTCTTCACCTGACACACCGTTAATCACTGTGCGGATTTTCCGATTACATAAATAAGTTTTGAACCAGCTATTCATAGGACCGCGTATTCCACATTCATCCATTGACTGCAAAAGTATACTGTGATCTAAGGTATCGAAGGCCTTTTTGTAATCAATAAATAAAGCTATAATTTGTTTCCCACAATCTAGACTTTCATTTATGTAATCGGCAAATGACGTCAGAGCTGAGACGGTACTCCTGCCCTTCCTGAACCCGTGTTGCGTGTCTGAGAGTACGTTATGGCTTTCTAGAAATTTACTTATTTTTTCAACAATAATTTTTTCAACGATTTTATCTATGGCTGACAGAATGGCTATAGGTCTATAGTTTACATATTCTAGGTGACTTCCGGATTTATAGATTGGGCGAATTATTGCATATTTTAATTGATCAGGATATATATTTTTACATACACACATATTTATAAAGTTGGCCAACACAGGACTAATTTCTTTTCGTAGATATTTAATGTCTTTAACTCGTATTTTATCTAAGCCAGGTGCTTTCTCACAAGACAACAAGTTGATAGTTTTGTCAACGTCCGCGGGGCTCACTTTTACGTACCTTAAGCTTACTTCACATGGTTTCACATAACTTTCCCTATCCAAAAAGTTAGTATTACATAGATGCTTAATATTTAAAATCTCCTGAGTAAAAGTTTTTGTAAAATTTGTACATATTTGTTCAATGCTTTCAACTTTGCCTAAATATTTTAATATAGTACCTACCATCCAAACTAGTTTTATTTTTACCTATCCATGAGTTAATGTTTTCCCAAATTTTTCTGAGATTTCCATCGCATTTTTTAATTTCTGACTGTCTGTAGTTATTTTTAGCATTAATTATTAATTTGTTCACTTTATTTCTGAATGTCGTATATTCCAGACGCTTACTCATACTTTTTGGTTCTCCTTTCCATACTCTAAATAAGTAATTTCTACGCAGTAACATTGAATACAAACTATTGTCTATCCACGGTTGTCTCATTCTTTTACTATATAATTTTACTTCTATCGTACTGTCGTTATAAAACTGATCAAATATTGTACATAAAGTTTCAAATAATAATATAGGACATGTTATAGTAAGTAACTGTTTCCAATCATACGAATCCAACTTTTGTTTAATAATTCTATCGCATATAATTTGTCGCGTACTATTATTATTACCTGTAGCACGGTGAACACCTGCGCGGCCGCATGCGCTGTCTCTGTCGCGCAGCTCGAGCGATATCCCGATGGCGTGATGGTCCGAAATATGCGTCTCCAGTAAATGCGCCGCCGCGTTGTTTTCGTTGCGTCCCGCTCGCACCCACACGTGGTCCAAGCATGCTGTCTCTGTCTGCCCGTTCACTATCGCTTCGCGAGTGACTTCAGTTCGCGGAATTGCACACTGGAGGCCGTATCCACACAGGGTGTTTTCGTATTTCGTTGTTATCGGGTTTATTGTGTTGTTTAGGGTATTTATATTTGTGTCACCTATCACTATAATATTTTCAGATTTAGGGATTGATTTTATGATGGTGTCTAGTTCATGTATGAACAATAATTTGTTCTTCTGTGGCGGTCGATAGATGGCGATAATATGGGTGATATTTCCTTTTCCAAAACTCAATTTACCATGTAACATTTCTAGAGAGTCTGTGATTTTTCCATGTGCATCAAAGCATAGTCCATCTTTGGCATAAATTAATATACCTCCTCCTCTCTTTGTTTCCCTAGATAATATATATTCATTGTATCCATTTATTCTGTATAAACATAGTTCTTCCTTTTTTATGTTTGCTTCGCTTAAAATTAATATATCTATTTCGTTCTTGTTTGCTTCTAGCAACACTAATATCTCATTAAAATGACTGCGTACTGATCGAATATTCTGATGCAAAATATTGGTATATCCTTTTTTCTTTATCATATCTTCAGTTAACGTTGTAATATCGTAATATCTTCTGTACGTAATAGCATCAAATATTATATTATTATTATCTATGAAATCGAATGTTGATGTTGAAAAGCAGGTAGTGTATACGCGCCGCGCTAGTTGCGTGTTTATGGAATGTTATGGAATTCGTCGAGCTTGTCTAAATCTTTTTCTGACTTTATGTTAAATATTCTTTTCTCCTCGCTGTTCTTTTTGACCAATATATTGCCGTTTTGAATCCATATATATTGATAGCCCTTTGGTTTTAGTTTATTTTTTACCACCCATAGTAATTGGCGTTTAAACTTCGGCAGAGCTTCGTTAATGTATATTTTTTTGTCGTTTCCATTGTTATATACTGTGTTATTAGTAATTTTGCTGCCTTTTCTCGCCGCAAGCCAGCTGTTTCGGTTAGTCTTCGATCGAAGAGTGACTAGCACGGTTTTGGGTTTCGATTCCTCAGAGGTTTGTTGACCCACCCTCATCGCGTCTTCGATATCATCCGGATTTAAGCTGAGCTGCTGGGCTAAGTTCTTTACTACTCCTATTACATTCTCATTTCTTTTTTCTTCTAGTCCGTGCACTTCAATGTATCTTTCTTTTTCTTTTACCTCCAATTCTTGCACTCTTTCTTCCAAAGCTTTGTTGTACTTTTCTAAATAAACATTTTTTTGTTCTATCATCTTAATTTTTTTCTCCGACTCTTCTTTGTAATCTATGAGCTTCTGGTACATTTCCGCGTAGAATTCCACGTTCGTGGTAAGATCTTCTAATTTCTTTTCTACGTTGTAAAGTACCTCCATTTTTTTGTTTATTTCCAGTAATATTTTTTCACACGACGTATCCATGGGGTTCATGTTTATCATTGGTGTTTGGCTAGGGCTACTCCACTTATCTTGGCAGTCTTCACACGTCGTAGTTTGTATGAACTGCTTGTTGTTTTGCACGCACTTTTTATGAAAAACAGATCCGCATGTACCTTTACATTTTAGTACATCCTCTTTCGTCACTGACACGAAGAGTTTGCATTTTTTGCACTGCACCATTTTGAATACAGAGAAAGTATCTATTGTAGGTTATATATATTTTTATCGCACGAGTGTTTACAAGCGTCCGTTCGCAGAGCGCGCGCGCACTGTTTATTGCTGTTAGTTTTACTTATAATATACAAAATTATCGCTTAATGAAAATATACCATCCACCAGGTTTATGTAGAATGTGATCTCATATAAAACTCTAAAACAATACAAGAAAAATAAACGGCATAAGAAATTGGAATATGATATTACCATATTAAGTACGAAGGGACAAAACACTGTGCAGGCCCCTACTCCTGGCATTATATTGCATAGGACCCCTGATATCAAACAGACAATTAATACTCCCAGTGAAAAAGGTCTGTTTGTTATAACTGTGCCCAAATGTTCTCCTAAAATCTTTTGTAGGCCACTTACGCGAATAGCATGTTGCAATGCGATTCCAGAACCTGTAAATAACACGACATTAATCTTTTAACTCATGTAGGGCACAGATTACGCTTCCTTTCTGCCAAAATCTGGGGACTTAGGGGTCTACCGTATTTTTTTTAAGTAACTCCTGGACTGAGTTACTGAATCCTTGTGTTGTGGGCTATTTTACAGACATTTGATTTAAACGCACAAGGAAAGCGCTCTACAGGGCGTAGAACGCTATTTATTTCACAACTGCAATAATATTACTTTAACAGGTGAAGCTAAGACATCAAGTCATTTGAATAAAAAATAATTCGTAAGAAATAGATTCCTTAACGTTTTGAACATTTTTAGTGATATCAGATTTTGCGGATACCAAAAAAACATATGAAATGGATTATAAATTTCTAACGAATTAAAATGTAAGACAAATACAAACCGAAAAGAAACATGTATCCATAGTTGGTGTTATTATCGACATACCTCCAATATAAAATGGCCGATTCTGGCTTTAAAGGAGGTAAATCACTTTTTGCTGAAAGAAAAAATGTCCTATTTGTATATCAATAGAGTTCATTTTAGAGCAATGGGTTTACAGTCATTTCCTTGTTGTTTTATTAAATTAATCTCTAAAAGATTTACCAAAATTCGCTTAGTAATTTTCAAAATAAGGGCCATTACCGTTCAGTTCGAAATTTTGTGAAAAAATAATAATGTAAAACTATTTCAGTTATAACATATAGATTTCGTATTTTTTTAAGTTAAGTTTTTTAACTTTTTATCTCCCTTTTTATTTGGATGTCTTTTTTAAAGTATTTGTGGGTCTTTTTGAAAAAGTAACTTACTATCAGCGTCGACATAAGTAAGGAATCTGCAGGTTTTAGGTAAAGCGTGTAATAATATTACAAAAATTGCAGCGGTAGTGGCGTCTTTGATTCTGTAACAATAAAACTAAATATAAATGAAAACTATCTTCTTCTCTTCCTTTTGTACGGTATATAAACAACCAACAATGGAAAGATGTGATCTCTGCCTACCCCCAAAGGAAAGAGGCGCGACGTTTATGTATGTATAAACAACCTGATGTTTAAGACTCCACGCAAACGGGCCACCAACCAAGGTTACTGGTGGCCAGCGACAGTTACTTAACATACTTGTTCACCCCGGATAGTACTGTAGCGGCTGGTGCAGTTAAGTTAGTTAACCGCTAGTAGGTAGAATATGTCTTGACACACCCTTGAAATATTCTTAAGTTTCCTCACGATGTTTTCGTTTACGTGATAATTATATTGAAATACGCTAATAAATACGTATTTTGTCTTGGCAATCCAACAATAATCATAGTCATCATTATCAGCTTATCGCAGTCCACTGTTGGACGTAGTTAGAGATCTGTGTGTACCAAGTGCACGCCACTGAGATCTGTTTTCAGCCACAGCAGTCATACGTCACTCAAATGAAATCAGTATTAAAATAATTATTTTTACCATCATTTTATTTATGTATCGTTTGATTTTTCTGTAGGTCTTTAAATAAATACTGTAACCTGATTATAGATGGAGAATGATGGTCCCTTCTGTATTCTGCCCATCCACTATGAAAATAGCTATATCGACCAAATAATAAAGAGAGATATAATACGGTGAAGAGGCACGCAAGCTGAAAGATAAAAAAATCAGTTAACTATTGGTATGATAAGAACATAGAAAGTATGAAACTATTTTTCTGTATATTCAGTGAGTTTCATAGCAATAAGCATTAAATATTGATGCTTAACCAAACATAATAATATTATAGGTAAACGTATTTATGAAATACAATGCTGGTGTCATTGCGGTCTGCATAAAGAAAATTGTACCACAGAGTAAAGCTACGCAAAACATCCATTAACAGGTAATTTTATGTTTGCAGGAGTAAAAACACATGTATCCAATTGTTATTATCCTACTAACCGCAAAAATACTGGCCACTCCCAACTTATTGGCATACAAACTAAAAATGCACACTCAGTGTCTCAAAAACGCGAAAGAAAACATCTGAAACTAACTAAACTTGTCCACAATCGAGGTCGTCCTAACTCTACAATAATTACAAGTAAATATTTAAGTAATAACCCTTTCATGCTTAGAGCATATCCTCGGTATCTTCGATCTGTATTTGTTAAACGTTTTCTCTAGTTCATCCAAAATTCGCTTTGGTAGAGGTCGTTTCCACACGCTATAAAAATAATTACCGAAGAATTACTCATAATGAAGGTACAACAGGTAACCAAGTAACAGTTATTTTTAAATATTTAATAGTATAAAATATGATAGTAATATAACACTTACACACTCACAAGCACTGTGAAATAGGCGTAATTTATAAGGATCGCTGTACAGGCCACTGGGTAGGCAAACGCTGAGTATTGTAAGTAATTAAAAATGTCAGGATATTCCTCATATCTATTTGGAGACCTGTATCGAAAAAATAACGCTTATAAATATTAAAAATAGCTCCCTGAATATTTAAGGTGAATGCAAACTTGGGCCGTGCCGCACGCATTTAAATTGTTTTCAAGAAGTTCTTGGTGTCTGGTGGTGAGTATGTAGTAGTAGGTATGCATGTAGGTTCCAATTGGCCCATTATGCGTAAGGAGGTTTGAAAACTATAACCTGTAGTTCTGTATAATCTCGTACCTCGACTACCTGCAGAGACTGAGGCTAAAATCAAACTAAGCGCTTTTGTCCCGCGCCTGCGACTATTGTGGAACTACAGTTTTAGACCGCCGACTGACAAGACCGATTTCATGCGTGGTAGCTCAGCCAAACCACCCATTGTGGCCTGCGTAATTCTAACAAACGGTTGCTAGCACGCGGAAGTCGACAACAGCCACGCACTAAGCAGGCGCAATAATTGTGTTTTAATTTTAACGTTACATGTATTTGCATATTGTAGTATTCTACAGATGTTGCGGATTATAGTGGACGTAATATGTGTGGTATATACGAGGTGTAGCCATACTATATCTGCTTTCACCTATAGTTTGCAATAACAAAATTACACTCACTCTGCGAAAATTGCTCGGCAATAAATCGTAGTGTATGTAGAATGGACAATTGCTATACTACCTGCAACAAATTCAATCAAGTATAATATTTTTTGTAGCTAAATCATCTTTCTCTCAATATTAGGTTACTGTTGTAGCACTACCATACATTGTGTAAGGTTACATTTCCATAACCGATAGAATCTTTTCATTCGAAACTTTACACAGCTAGAAGGTAGTCAGCCTGTTAGCACTACAACTACCTTTTAAAGTAAAGCTATCGTAGTTGTTGAAGATGAACAGCTCTACACCATGTAATGCGCTATCACACTAGCACAACTGTAATAACATGAATTCAAGGGATGGCTGTAGGCTGGCTAGTTCTGAGAGCTATAGTTCTATAACGACTAAAACGAACCTTTAGTAAAGGTTTTTTGCTGAATATTTTATGTACCAAACCTAGTAGAATATTTTTTTTTAAATACATACCAATTCCTGCTGACGTTTGTATTGCACATTTAAGTATGTAACCCAATTCGTCGAAATTTATGTTCTCTTTGCCTTTGGTGAAAAACTGAAATGGGCATAAGTATTCTAGTTGTTTAATGGGACACTTATGTAGTAGGTCAGGGAGTGTCCCTGTGGTGCATGAAGTAATGCTAAGCGCTACCATGCACCGACACCAAAACGTGGATGACGTAGCACAGCGGTTCAGGTTTAGTCAGTAAGAGTCTGACACTACATGGGTGTCCATGAGGATTCCCTCGCTTTGTCAAAAAAAAGGGAGTGTCCCTATATCTAAAAAAAAAGGTCGCGCAGGGTGCAGAAGAGTTTTTACATAGAACTACTTTCAGTTTTATTGGTTTGCCATTCCTGCACTAGACTTTCACTGATGTTTCACTTTGCTTTAATTATGAAATAGCAAGCGAATTACTTACTCGCATATGATTCAACGCTGAAGTTATATGTTGAGTGAGGATAGATGTCACTAGTAATCGGTTACAAAACATTGACATGAAGAAAGCAGCCATGCACACTTTCAAAACTAGCCTGAAATTAAAAATAGCTTATGTTATTACCATCATTCAATATATAGTGTAAATCAATTGAAAAACGATTGATGTTATACATAATATTACAATATTAACAAAACTAAATAGAAGCAAACATGCGCGATCTGACGATAAAGTGCCTCGTATAGTTAAACTCAAAAAAAATCTAAGGTTAGTAGGACTGGCTGCAGGATGTTCGTGAGAGTTACCGCTCGCCCGGCACCCAAAGGGCTCCAGAAGGAACATAGTGGGTTTTAGTCAGTAAAAGTCTGACACTCTGGTCATTTGATGATTTCCCACGAAAAAAAGGTTAGTAGGACTAAAATTAGAAAATTTCTGCAGGAAAATTCTTATGTAACATATTATTTGTTGCATAGATTACGCCTTTCATACTTTCTTGGAGTATATTGTTGAGCCGTTGAACCAGCGGTTAGAAACCACATAGCGAAACGCTTATCGAACCCCGCATTGGACAGCAACAGTACCAGCATTCCTGATAGTAAATACAAGACAATGTTCTCCTGAAAAGAGATAGAAGAATCATTTATTTTATTTATTTATTTATGTACACACAATTTACATAGAGGATAAGAATAATATGTTTTATATAAAAACAATAGGTACAAAGGTACGGCTTATTTCTGCCAGCAGACCTGCGACACGAGAAAACAAGAAGTCGATATTATGTAGAAAAGTGGATCGCTACAACCAAAAAAGGTTGTTCATCGACATTATTGTCAAGTATTTTAGTAAACTTAAATTTTTATTAAGGAAAAGTGTTCAGAGAAACGACCATTTTATTTATTTTAGGATTTACACGGCTTAAAGCGAATTAACAAAATTACAAAAAAAAACAAATCATTAACCATGAATTACAATTCATTATTTAAATCGTTCATGAGGGAATGTAATGCATAGCCTTTTTTAAATAATATTGTTACAGTGAAAGACACCTAGATGGCGCTCTACACGCCAGACGGCACGTAGAGCGACATCTCTCTTCTACAACGTGAACAATCTAACTTAAAGACGTGGTCGTACGTACCACAGAGTAAAAGCCTTAATTGTTTACTCATATAAAACTTTACTTACATTCATATAGCATTGGCAAGTCATCACGGTTGACATAATGCCAGTCATCGGTAGAAAAAATATTGGAATTAATGATGTAACAGGAATATTTACAGGTTGGATTAAAAAGAACCAAAACATTAATTTCCACATGACCGTTGTCTTTGCAGCCGGCTGAAAAATAAGAAATACAGATGAATAGCACGAATAGGTTAATATTGATACAAATTTGCAGATAGTTATAATTAATTTATAATTCAGTTATAAGCTACTAACTCTTCAACTTCTTGAAGCTGTGCCCTATTAGTGTCCATATTGATTCTAGACTGTAAAATGTACCTACCATCTGTATAGCATATAGGATGCTAATGAAGAATCGAGTATTGAGTACATTTTGGGCGACGTGGCGTTACTTAGGTGCGTATGTCGCACCATTGCTAGTGTTCATACAATTTCTATAATAGAAGCAGCACCATGAAAATTATGCTAGCAGTTCTACAACTAGCGCACTACGATGGTGCTACTGCAATGCTCCCTCTACATACTAATTTCTGGGCTCTGAGAGCACAGACAATGTTGTATGATATAAATAGGGAACGAATACAAAACCTTAAATAGAAAAGGCATTCCGTTTCAACGTGAGTTTGACTTGTCAGTTTGGAAGATACTACGGGACTTACGGTAGTAATAGCAATAAACTAGTCACATAATTATTACAACTAAATCTGAACAAAGTTACTAATTAGACCGCGTTAGCCAAATCTCTTTTGTTATATTCAATCTGTTGTCATATCATCAGATCCCGACTGTAATTGGTGGACCATAAAACTAACAGCCAATCACAGAGCTTGACTTGAGATTTGACTGACGATTAACAAAAATTCTTGCGTTGATCAACGTTTCAGAAACCAGAAATTACTCTTAGTTGACGAACAACATCAAAATTACGCGAAAAATTAAACATACCTGTAGTAATACTTACATTGTGACGCTCAAATTGCGACGGTAAAAGTAGGATAGGTACAAGTGTTCCGATAATTCCCCTGAAGTTTAAGGCTAAGTTTTTTATTCTTTGAGCTGGTTTTGGTGGCTTTGGTTCAGGTGGCTTCTCCCCTAACATTAGTTTAACTTTCTGTTCTACGGCAGTCCGCTTTCCTTGGCTGCAAAAAAATATTTAAACAATTAAACTTAATATTAGGCAATATTTTTACCTCTAAATATTATCCTTAGATTTTTTTTGTTGAAGGTTTTTTTTCACTGATTCTCTCCATTTATCTACAGTTAGTTAACAATTCCCAGATATTGTGTATCTAGTAGACTGCAATTTGTGTATTGAATACAATATTGGTTCGACTCTTAGGCAGGCCGTTCGTAAGTTATTTTATTATTTCAGACAATGAATATTTATAGTGGTAGCATTGAGTAAGATTGTACTCAGAACAATAACCAATACAATCGGTTTAGCTGAACAATTAATAATGTACATTAACATGATCAAAAAATATACTTACAGAAAGTCTAAAAAATTCTGCGGAAACCTGGAAATCAAATTAGAAATATGATCGAATTATAAACAGTAAATTACAGTGGGTCCCAAAAATAGTTAAATCATTTTTTGATCTCTTACGTAACCCTTTGGTGTCTGTAAAACTTTAGTATCACTTGTCATAAAAATGTAAGTATTATTATTAAAAGTAAGAAATAGAGTGAGACCCCGTGAACCCTAGGCGTTTGTAGTTTTGTAAAAGCATCGTGAAGTTTGGATAGCTCGTTGTGATTTCGGTAGGTAAACAGTACTAAGGGTGTGTAAAATGCCAAATTCAAATAAAAGGTGATTTTTCAATATTTCTATCAGAATATTATTGATCTGGTAATTAATAGCCACTTTACCCTATGGGGGGTAAAACAGGATTAGAACTTAGTGTAAAAGTCCCACGTTTTTTAAGTAGGAGACTTAAAATTTAAAATGTCTGCACTGTAAATTGTGCAGAGTTGAACTAATTATGTGTCTTTAGAAGTCAGTCCTCGTTTGGGGTTAAAACATTACGTGCATTAAAACAGGGGATGGTAGTTAGTAATTATGGTAGCTGCAGTTTAAATTGCACTTAAGTATAACAAAATAAGTGTTTGTTAGCTAAAGTTCGTTATTTGCAACATATTATCCAGGCTAGTGAAGAGACATCGTGGACGTAAGCTAGTAGACCATAAAATTATAACTTACGAAGACATTGTAATGTTTTAAATAACTTTCTTAAAAAATAATTATTTTATACAAATTCTCAAATATTTCAAGTTCACATTTACATAAAAAACATCGTACAATTGACACGCTGTCAATAACTTGATAGTCTGTCAAATCGCCATGTGAAAAATAAATCTAATTCTGTAAATAAGTAAGAAGATAGGTTTTAATTCAAATAAACTGAGCCTCGTCATTGGAAACTGTCTTTGTAGATACGTACTATGTGTTCAAAAATATACCTAGTGTGTGATAAAAACTTTTTGAAACGTTTGTGACTTGAGGGTGTTTCCAGACCATAGAAATAAGAAAAAGTAATCGCCAAATGTCTCCAAGACTATGTTAGGTATTAATAGGGTTATGTGATTAACTGCAAATGTAGTTCAGTTTTGTGCAAGAGCCTACAGTGAATGAAGCCTTTAAAATGTTTATGATGTTCGATAAATAAAAATGATATTAGACAAATGGCAGTGTTTATTTAAGGAATTTTAACAATTAAAAATTTCATAACACATGTCACGTATGCACCTATGTACGTTCATAAATTCGAAAGACACTTCTTGTCTGTATCCGGCTAAGTACGAACATTAACTATACAAATAGTACGTTAACTAGCATTGTCACTTATCACTTCTCGATATGCTTTATATTCGGGGTCGATAACCCACGTTCTTGGATCAGACTGGCGTCGTTCTCCGGTAGGGGTCCGTGCCCACAGCGCGGTCGTGTCGCACTGGATGAGGCTCCTCCACACCCCTCGCGCCGGCACCGAACGTCACCATCTCCTCCTCTCTCGAAGGCGGAGGCTCAACCGCTGACGTGTCCAGGAACCGACCGCTTGCGACCGACGCCTGCGACTGGAATATCGACGCACTTCTTAACCCACTTAATGTATTTGCACTTTGAGGCACCTCTTTGAATTCCTCAAAGTAGTTGTCGCAAGCTGTTGGCCGCGGCGCTGCCGGGAACCCGTAAAGGGTTGACGAAGACAAATCCTTTAATGACGCTGAACTTAAATTTATTCTTCTATTCTTATTGTGTATTGAACAGTGTGGCATTTCGTCGCCGTCGAAAACAAAACGTCTTCGTTCTCTAGGCGTTGCTGCTGATGACCCTGTAGGGGGATACGTGTCCCTTTTCATCATTCTTCTTTCCAATAATGTGGAATCTCGTTCTCTGAATTCCGTGAAGGAAGAATATTCTCGATCCCATGCACGGCAATCAGCTTTGGCTTTTTCTGTTAACTCGGTTATCCAGTCTTTTTGGTACCATTGTAGAAATAGAAAAATGGCGGAGGTGCCTGCTAGTTCAGCTGCGACAAAGCCACTGATGTAGAGCCCGAAAGAGTATCCGTAGCTGTATGACATTCTAGGAGTATCCCAAAAAGTCATATAGCGTAGCTTGTGGCCTACTTGAGATTTAAATACCGATATGTACATGACGATCCCAGTCAGCATTATAAGACCTGAAACGAAATAATTTATATTTTAGGTTTGTGACAGACAAAAATAAATGTAACTGTTAAAAGTTATGATAAGTGTTTTAATTTTTATTTTATTGAATTTCGGTTGAGTGGTATATTATGATTTAGTTCAGAATCACTTGTGAAAAAAACTAATGTTAAACATAGCCTAAATTAAACATGCGTATAAACTGCGATATAACTTTTTCCTTTCCTGAAAAAATTGGGATAATAATCCTTAATTCTCTCCTAATCTCCTGTTTAATAATCCTTGTCTAATATTACTAGACACTAGTCACGAACGCATGACATATTATAGTGCACAAGCATGTGTGCACACATGTGCCATGCTCTCTACTCTCAGACCATTGGGATAGCAACCCAACATGACCGGAGAGACATCAGGACCAAGACCCACATTTTTACGTCCCTTCCAAAACATGATATGTATTTCTAAAATGGACACAACTTTCGAAAAGTCAGTGCACACCTGGAGATCGAACTCGAGACCTTTGACTCTTCAGTCCTACGGTGTCACGACTAGGCTATCACTATAAGATAGTTAAATTAAAATTTTAACAAGCACTTACCAGAAACAATGAATAGAACACCAGCGATGAAAGTGCACAGCCGCCGTCCTTTTACACAGTGTCCTAGGACGCAGCAAAGTGCTCCGACTGCCTGAGTGAACACAGCGAGAAGCAACGGAGCAGCTGACCTGGTCACCACATCTGAAATTGATAACCATTTTGATGTATAAACAGAACTTCGTAACTCTCTAAACTTTACTTTAGTCCTACACTCCAAGCCTACATCCTACTCGTAAGTATGGATGAATGGATATTTTTTACTCATTTCGCTCAAAGGTCTGGATAAATTATGATGAAATTTGGTATGGAGTTAGATGACACCCTGATTAGTAAAAGACTTTTTAACCGACTGTGTCAGAGGGGGATAATACTTTTGAAGCTATAACTGACTTTCGTGCAGGTGCAGTTACGAGCAACTACTAGTGAGTCAAATGTAGAGATTTATTCACCTTCATACATTTGACCGATTCGATTTTTCTTCTACACTTTGAAAACTTACATGGTATTGCATTTGTGGAATCACTCGGATCTGGCTGGTATTGTGACAGAGGAAAATAAGGTATATCCAAACATCGGAACACCGTACTCCCAGCTGAAACGGTAAACACACAATATTAAAATGATTTCTATGAAAAATATTTCAAAATTCTGAAATACATTTGGTATTACGCATGACAAGGGTTTGTAAACACGATCCTTTCTCCATTTAATGGAGGAAATGGATTAGTCATAAATGGCGGTACAGTTATAGAAGCATCAAGTAGACTTTGTAATGGAACGAAAGTGGGTCAGCTCGGACGGTAGGACAATGCATTTTCCGCGTGCCGGAAAGGAGCGGAACGCATTGTAGGCCGGCGACACACGCGGAAGTTACGTATCCTATTGTGCTAAAAAGTACCACGCTTTGTGTTCCAGGTCGATACAGTGCACCTTTTGATATTAAATATGGTTAGGAATAAAAAATTTAAAGACTCGAACAAAGCACAAATTTTAGTACCTAAATGCATAGGCTACGCGGAATTAAATTGGCCTTTTTGAATAGAAACATTTATTACGTTGACCCCGGTTTACCTTACTAACACGTTGTCGATTTTCGTTTTTAATTTTGCGTCAAAAAATCAAATAAGTCACTAGTATGAAATGGGGCAAACTGTGTGAGGTCCGAAATGAGTCCGTCTGGAATCAAACGCCTAATTTTATTCTATGACTTATGACGTTTATGTGATCATAGCACCGATCAAAAAACCGCTAAGCCAGAAGTCATAAAATGCATAACTTTCATATTTAAAATAAAAAAAATAAATAATTGATAAGTGATTGTGGTCATTTACATTCAAAAGCAAATAACCAAAAAAAAAACACTTACGATCCGTATGACAAATCCTCCACAACCCAGACACGGTTTGTTTGGCAACGAGGTCGTGCTTCCCCGTGCCGTTATACAAAGGGTTCAGCATATTCTCTTGTGTGTGGAGCCAGTTGTTCGTGGATACAGCTACAAGGACAGCTACTACTGCGGTGCCCGCTGAGAGCGGGGTCAGCAGCCACAGGCAGGCTACTGAAGAGTCGATTTGGGCCACTAAAGTTGGTGATGGAGGTGATGGCCTGAAATCATTTTTAGGGAAATTTGATTATTTTGAATTTTGGTTTTGTGATATTTTTATTGTATAACGTTAATTTGTTTAAGTAGGTAAGTGTACCTTATTAGATAATTTAACGAAATAGTTGTTGAAATGATTCTCTATGTCGTCGGGTTTATTTATTAAGTATTTTTGTCTTGCTCATCTATAATTTTATAATTATGGGTTAACTAATTATATGCCTGATTTTCGTCTTTTTCTTTCTTCTTTTTTTGCTGTTTTAGGACTTGAATACCACTATCAAAGTCGTCAGTACAAAATAATTATTATTAGTAATTCTTGAAGCTATACAGATAAATACCTTTACTAAAATTACAGACGATTTTTCTTTTAAGTTTTTTACGAACATTATTTACTATCTGTCCATCGACAAATATGTTCTGATTCCACATTCTTAGAGAAGTAAATAAGTAATCAAAAGCTTGTAACGTTCTTTGTTCGTTCCTGTGCTATTGCTACAGGAGAAGAAACGGCGCAACAAACTTCCCAGTTATTAAGTAATGTTATTTAGTAACTGCGCAACAAACTCCCCAGTTATTTGGTATGTACCTGGTACCTTATGTTATTTATGGTTATGTACCTGGGCGGGCGGCGGCTGGCGATGGCCCCGCTGAGCGTGGGCGCAGGCTGCGCGCGCGAGCCACGCGGCAGCGAAGCGTGCACGCACTGCGCACCGCCGCCCCACATTCCTTGCTTCCGCTTTACTGAAATATGCAAACAAAGATCATTTTAATAAAAATAAATGAAACAAGCCAACGATAATCGATCCCTATTCTTTACACAGCTCATCTGAACCAAGCGAGTGTGGTATCTATCTTAAGATCATAGCA